>JAMWYP010000070.1:0-1200000 GCA_025563575.1 Acacia pycnantha | reverse complement strand
AGGAGACTTAACCCGACTATGAAGGAAGTGGTGAGAAAGGAGGTGATGAAACTGTTAGATGCGGTATGATTTATCCTATCTCGATTCAAAGTGGGTTAGTCCAAGACATGTAGTACCGAAGAAGGGTGGAGTCACCGTAGTGCGTAATGAGAACAATGAATTGATACCCACTAGAACTGTCACGGCCGGAGAATGTGTGTGGATTATAGAAGATTGAACGATGCCACTCGTAAGGACTTCTTTCCTTTACCATTCATGGACCAAATGCTTGAAAGGCTTGCGGGTCACTCTTATTACGCTTCTTAGACGGCTATTCTGGTTACAATCAAATAGCGGTGGATCCAAAGGATCAAGAGAAAACAAATTTCACTTGCCCCTTTGGTATTTTTGCTTATAGACGGATGCCCTTCGGTCTTTGCAATGCCCCACTACTTTTCGAGGTGCATGTTGTCTATCTTCTCGACATGACTGAGAGATTTATTGAGGTATTTATGGATGATTTCTCTGTTTTTGGCACTTCGTATGATACTTGCTTGGCTAATTTGTCTCGTGTACTCCAAAGATGTCAAGAGAGTAATTTGGTGCTTAATTGGGAAAAATGCCACTTTATGGTGAAAGATGGGATAGTCTTGGGTCATAGAATATCGATAAAGGGATAGAAGTGGATAGAGCCAAGATTATAATCATCAAAGACTTGCCCCCTCCCACCAATGTACGTAGTGTTCGCAGTTTTCTTGGTCATGCAGGTTTTTACCGAAGGTTTATCAAGGATTTTTCAAAGATAGCCAAACCACTTAGCCAGTTGTTGGTCAAAGATGAAGACTTTAACTTCAACAAAGAGTGTCTGATGGCATTCAAATTGTTGAAAGAAAGATTAACAACTGCACCTATTCTGAGAGCACCTGATTGGGATCTACCGTTTGAGCTGATGTGTGATGCCGGTGACTACGCCATAGGAGCTGTTTTGGGGCAAAGGAAGAATAAGTTGTTACATGTTATATATTATGCAAGTAAAGTTCGAATGAGGCACGGTTGAACTATGCAACAACCGAGAAGGAGATGCTTGCGATTATTTATGCATTAGATAAATTTAGACAGTATTTGATTGGTTCCAAAGTTATTATTTTTACGAGATCATGCTGCTCTAAAATATCTCTTGACTAAGCTAGACGCTAAGCCAAGGCTTCTCCGTTGGATGCCGCTACTCCAAGAGTTTAAGATTGAAATCAAAGACAAGAAAGGGGTAGAGAATGTGGTAGCTGATCACTTGTCTAGGATTCGGGTTAAGGAGCTGCAAGATGATTCGAAATGGAGATTCATGATGAATTTCCGGATGAGTATGTCTTAGCAATTAGCGGTGTTCCTTGGTTTGCTGATTTTGCTAATTATAAGGCCATTGGGATGATACCGAGAGGGACTAACATGGCAGCAGAGGAAGAAGTTCATGCATGATGTTCAACGGTATATCTGGGATGAGCCCTTCTTATTTTTCAGTGTGCGAGATGGAATGCTCCGTGCCGTATCCCGAGGAGGAAACTCATAAGATCCTCCGGCATTGTCATGGTTCGATTATGGTGGACATTTATTTGGAGAACGCACCGCTTTGCTAAGGTACTACAAAGCGGTTTTCATTGGCCTACATTGTACAAGGATGCTAGGAAGTATGTTGAGCAATGTGATCGTTGCCAGAGAACAGGGAGTTCGGGTACCGAGGGCCATTATCGGTGACGGAGGCACTCATTTTTGTAACCGACGCTTTCAATCATTGCTTAGCAAATATGGTGTCACTCATCGTGTCACTACTCCATATCACCCACAAACTAGTGGGCAAGTGGAGATTTCTAACAGGAATTGAAGCAAATTCGGAAAAGACTGTTGGGAAGTCAAGGAAGGATTGGTCCCAGAAGCTTGATGATGCTTTGTGGGCATACCGAACGGCATTCAAGACTCCTATCGGCATGTCACCGTTTCAGCTGTTGTATGGTAAATCTTGCCACCTCCCAGTGGAGCTTGAACATAAGGCGCTTTGGGCAACTAAGATGCTGAACTTTGATGTTAAATCTGCTGATGAAAAAAGGCTACTTCAGTTGAATGAGCTTGATGAATTCAGAATTTTTGCATATGAGAGTGCTAGCCTCTACAAGGAGAGAACCAAGAGATGGCATGACAAGAGGATTCTTCCAAAAGAGTTTCATCCGGGACAGCAGGTATTACTTTATAACTCTCGTTTAAAACTTTTTCCAGGGAAATTGAAGTCTAGGTGGTCAGGACCGTTTGTAGTGAAAGAGGTTACACCTTTTGGTGCAATTGTCATTGCACCAATAGGTTCAGATGACGCTTTTAAGGTAAATGGGCAGAGATTGAAGCCTTACCATGGTGGAGACATTGACAGAGGAAGAACCTCCGTGGCACTAGAAGCTGAGAATTAAGATGATATTCGTCGAGCTCAGGACGTTAAACAAGCGCTGATTGGGAGGCAACCCAATAAGTTTTCTTTTTCATTTTTAGTTAGTTTTAGTAGTTATTCTAGGATAGGAAGGTTGTGAAAAGTATGGAGCAAACTATAAGCTCCATACAAAAAAAAAATTATTTTATCCAGAAAGTTGGCGCCCAAGGCGCCAACTCTCGAGCAAGGAAGGAAGGAGAGCAAAAAAAAAAAAAAAAAGGGTTTAAACAGAAGTTGGCGCCCGGCGCCCCAAGCGCCAACTCTCGGTGCTCAGCACCAAAAAAAAAAAAATTAGGGTTAGAAAACCCCCCCTTCGTCTTCCTCCTCCCTTCTCCCCTCCCAGCAACCGTACACCACCCCCCACCGCCCTTCGTCCTCCTCCTTCGTCTTCCCCCATAGCCACCGTCGCCTCCCTCTTCCCCAACCACCGTCGACCCCCACCGCCCTTCGTCCTCCTCCTTCGTCTTCCCCCATAGCCACCGTCGCCTCCCTCTTCCCCAACCACCTCGACCCCCACCGCCCTTCGTCCTCCTCCATCACTCTCCCCTCCCAGCCACCGTGTCCCTCTTCCCCGACCCCCATCACCCTTCGTCTTCCCCCATCTCCACCCCAGCCGACCACCAACCTCCCCCTTCCCCCTCCAAAATTTTTCCCAAAAATCCGACCCCCTCCGTCGACCCCCTTCTATTTTTTTTTATTTTCTTTTTCTTTTTCTTTTTCTTTTAATTATTATTTCAGGTCCAAAGGCACAATGAGCAAGGGGAAGGACAAGGCTATTCAACCATATGCCCCTCCGGTTGCTGGTTCAAAAAGAGCTCGAGCGTCTTCCTCCTCTCACACCACTTCTAGAGGTTCCAAGTTTCTATCACAAGCAAGTAGGGAGCGGTACCGGTCCTGGTTTCTTCCCAAGAGCTTTGTCCCTGAGAGGGTGATTGATCTATTCCTGCCTAGTATACCACCAATAGAAGAAATCATCCGGCGTCGCCAATGGAAGACATTGGTAACTTTCCCTACTGATAGCTCTAGTACACTCGCCGAGAATTTTTGCAAATGCTGATGTTGCACGATAGGGATACTCGTATATCTTGGGTTAGGGGTATATCTGTTCCATTTGATGCCGCCACTATTGAGAGTTTTCTGGTACTAGTTATGATCCAGCAGCCCTTGTGCTTTCCAAGATCATATGAAATTATTTGCCCCCATCCGTCCCAAACGATTTAGACTCGATATTGTTGATTCTCTGAATCTCTGCGAGTGCGCATTGCCCATCCCTCTTCGCCTCGGTGTGATAGGCACACATTACCCGGCATCCCTGAAAAATTGGTCGATCGATCTTATGCGGAGGCTCGTCCCCGGTTTTACTTCATCAATAGCAACATCCTTCCATCTACTAACCATGGTGATGTCAACTTGGAGCGGGTGTGCTCATTTATGAAATCTGGGCAATCGAAATATCGATATAGCTTCGATCCTTTCGATAGAATTACCCAAACAATCACCTCGGGAAGGAAGGAGAGCAAATTGGGACATTGCTCACTTATCATGCAACTTTGTCTACGGGCAGGTGTCACAATTCCAGCTAATGAAGCTATGGATGTTCAGTTGGCTTCCCCGATTCAATGGTCCACCATCGATAGCTGGACCTCCGATGCCTCCAGGCGATCCCACTACTCTTAGGCAACTAAAACGCCAAGTGCGTTATCGGACCCGGATGGTCGAGGCCCTATGCATCAAGCGAGAATATTGACCCCACTAGTTGTCAACCACCGAGGACGACAACGATCCCGACGATGCGGTCACACAAGAGGACGCCGATGACCACTCCGATGACTTTTGACAGGAGCACTCCACATCAGAGTTAGAGACCTAAACCAGGGGAGTACTAGTTTCTTTCCTTCTTTATATTTTTGCAACATTGAGGACAATGTGAGATTTAAGTGTGGGGGTGAGGGTATCCTTGATTTTAACTTGCTTTGCCATCAATTTTGCTTAAAAAAGAAAGAAAAACAAAAAAAAAAAACTCATGGAAGTGAGAATAGTATATGTGAGCATTATTACACTTGGTTTAATTCAAACATGAAAAGGAGTGAATTTGACTAGGAATTGATTCTATGTTCTTTGAATGTTAGTAAAGAGGTAAAGATTTGGTTTGGATACTTTACTTTAGGATGTCAAAGAACCTGTGAGGAATTTGAGCCTATATTTTTTTATCTGTCTAAGAGGGAGTACACCTATTGTGATTTCATCTCTAGAACTTGTCTTGAATCTCTTTTGAAATTTGGAATCCTTTCGCATGCACAAAGATGATTTAGGCATTTATTTCACAGCTAGTTTGGCCAAATATCCATCCTTATCACATGAAAACCATTTGTTTACCCCATTTGAGCCTCTAAAAAAAACAAAACAAAAAAACAAAAAAAAATTGCATAGAATAGATAGCCCTTTGTTTGAGATATGCAATTTTTATATCTTTTTCTTCCCATTCAATGTTATTACTTTAGTAAGTGCTAAGTGATCCAATTTAAAAGAATGAAGGAGTTAGAAAGTCAGCACTATAAGATTATATGTAAAAAAAAAAAAAAAAAAAAAAAAGAAGAAGAAATAAAAAGATTGTTGAGATGAAAAGAATAAAGGTTACATATGGTGTTAGAGAGTTTGTTTTCTCTTGGTGAGTATTCCTTCATTCTTCTTCATGAATTTCATTAAATTACTTGGCACTAATTAAAATATTTTTCCGCACCATTTGATCATTTTCATTTCATTATCCTACCTTGATCATTACAACCTTGAGAAAGTCCTTTTGATTTGAGTGTGCAATTGGATAATGTATAAAGTGGAGATTGAGATGATAAACAAGCTTATGGTAGACGAGTTGCAATAGGTGGAATTGAGTGAAACACAAGCCCTAGAATATCTTGAGAAATGAGTGTAAACACTTGACTTGTGAGGAACATTCTCCTGTGATTTATCTTTGCCAAATTAACTGTCTTGCTACTTGCATTCTTGGAATGTGGAGAAAATTGTTGGAAAAAAATTTGTTTCTTGAAAGTTTGAATTGACTTCAATTTTGTAATGCTTGCTTCAAAAATTTCGCTTCCATGGTTTTTATGAGCTGGTTGTCTTGGAATTCTAAAATCTTGAGGACAAGGAAAGATTTAAGTGTGGGAGAGTTTGATAAGTATATATTTTATAATTAAATAAGGGTAGATTCTGGGACATATTGGATTGAAATTATTAATATTATACCTATTTAATTATATTTTATATATTTATCTATCCTTTAATCAAATATAGGATAAAATGATATTATAATAGAAAATCTATTGATATCCTATTCTTATTTTGTAGGAGATATTATGTGATCTAGAAGAGGCAACAAATCAAATTAAAGAAAAAGATATGATATAATATATATCAAGCCATTGGAATTAAAAGAGCAAGAAGCAGATCACGTACTGGAAAAAGAAGACAAAAACGCGTGGGCCCCATAGCATTAAAGCACCCCCTTATATATATTAAAAGGCAAAAACGCACAAGAGGAGGAAAGCAGCGGCCACAACGCATAACCTATGCAATAGACATTAGGAGAGAAACGCAGTGGAAGAACGAAAAGAAATCACGGACGCTGCGAACAAGAATTGGGAGATCACGGAGCCGAAACGCAGTGGAGGAACGAAAAGAAAGAATACGTCTCCGCAGCAGTATTTGTGAATTTTTATCTCTCCTATTTTATTAACCTAGCCATGCTCGGCTAATTTCTCTTTAGTAGTTAGGGCGAGGATGAACCCTATGTTAATTTGAGTATTTATTTGAAATTCTCTATTGAATGTTATTTACCATATTGAATGAGTTATATTTACTTAAAGCCTTCTCAAAAGACTCGATCACCTTTTAGATTGCCCATAGGTTAGTGCATGACAATAGAGATGTTGGTGCACTTAACTGTAACCTTTAATTCATCATAAAATTGCATGACCTAGACATAGGCTTACAAATTTATGTGATCTTATAATTCCGGTTTACATAATCTTTCTAAATAATACCGAGACATTAGGTTATTTTTAAAGATAACGACTAAGGTAGCATCAAGACATTGAGACTTAGTTAAATATTAGAGAATTGATCGTCAGTTATGGGAATAACAGTCAATTAGGGATTTAATTCGAATACTTAGAGGAACATAGGGGAATTCTATGCCCTAACTGCGTTTTCTCTATTAATCATCTTTTCTAAAACGTTCTTGAAATTCTTGAAATTCTTGATTCTTAATTTTTTATTTAATTATTTAAAACCTTTTTAGTTACAATTCACCCCTATTACTCTATTTCATCCAACTAAAGCCGAAATAACTAATTAGTGGCTGTAATACTATTCCTCGTGGGACGATCTCTTTCTCACACACTTTATTACTTGTAACGATCGGTGCACTTGCCGAAGTCGCAACAGTGATGTGAATAATATAAAACATTATATGGATTTTTTATTTTTAAAATTTATTGAATCTAATTTAGATAGCGCAAATCAATTTCTATTGAGCAGAAGCTGATCTTATTTTATCCTCATGATGTGCACATTTAAATTTGTATGTTGACTGCAAAATATGGAGATCTTATAACTTACATTGCTGTAGATGGGAGTGTAGGAAACTCATCAGAAACGCGGAAGCGAATCGTACCGACACGATATAGGAAAAGTTAAAACCTTCAATCGTTTTGATTAGCTGGAAAGATGCAGTGATCTGAAAGCCTCTACACAAACAGTCCAAGTCGCTCTATGATCGATCTTCCTGACTATCTCTCGAGGGGGATAGGATGGTTGTGTGGGCAACCGTTCAGATGATGAACGTCTGCCTCTAGGGTTTGTTTCTAATGAAAGCCTCCTATTTTTGTCTGGCCATCACAAGAGGTGAAAGTGGGTTTATATACTACTACATCCAAAACCTAACCCTAAACCACATGGGCCATAGGGTTCTTGGGCTGTAGTCTCACTTAAGCCTTATTGGGCTTAAATGACTAAAGAGCACATTAACCCAACAATCTCCCACTTGCTCTTTAAGATACAAACTTGAGTTCGTAAACCCAAGACCATGTAGCCCATAAGCCATCATCATCTGATAATATACCCCATCCCTTATCTCGAGCTAGCCTGGGGATCTACCATTTGTCATTTATCAAGGCTCATGATAATCTACAGAAGATCATCTAGTTCGGTGCTACTCTACTAAAAGCCCGAACGTGAACTCCAAGAATAATGACTCTTATAACACGAATATGCATTACCCCTTTATAGAATGTCTATAATTTGATTGACCAGTTTTCTGTAACCCAATCAATTATTTATTCCTTTGACTGTGATAGTTTCTCTAATGGATTACATGCACTGGTCAGTGTCTTCAATATCCAAGTATTTTAGGAAATCGCAGTTTAGCCTCATAAAAATTTCAGTATTTTCACTTTAGTTCTCTCCTAATAGTTTCATAAAAGAACTAAAGTGAAAAGATTAATATTTTTATGAGGTTAGAATGTGATTTCCAGAAACTATGGGTTCGTTTATTTAATTTTCACCCCTCCTAATTATAATTGCTGGGTCCGTCCCTGGTTTGAGACTAGCATGGGATGAAGGTCTCAAGCGTGTAATAGTTGAGTCCGATTCCAAAGTGGTGATTCAGAATCTATTGCATGGAAAGGATGATTCAACAAGTACCCTAGTGTTCTTACAGATCAAGGAAATACTTCGCAGGGATTGGCCTGGGAAGTTCAGGTGCTGTTTGTGGGCCGAACAGAGAACTCCTTGGCTGATGCTATGGCAAAGGAGGGCATATCGAATTCAGCTGTTTTTAATTCTTGTCCTGAACATTTGTGGACTGTGCTCTTAAGCGATTGTGTGGGACTCGATGCCCTTCGGTTTACATTAATATATAAGGCCTAGTGCCTCTCTTTTAACCAAAAAAAAAAAAATCCTAAAGTATTAAAAAAGAATATTGTGGCTTATTTTGTGCTTGTTTGGCATGGCTGTATAAATCAAAAAAAGCCCAGTGGAAATGAGGAAAAGTCCAACAGGGACAAATAGGCATTTGTGATAGTTTTGGTGGGTGATGGACTTCTCTAAAAAAACTGACTTTTTTCTGAAGTCATTTTTTTTTTTTCAGTTTCTAACATGACTTTTTTCATCTTTTGGAGAAAAATGTTAGAGATAATTAACCTAATAAGCAATGTAACATTAAATATACAATTATATGCATTCTAATTTATCCATTAGAATATATTTAATTAAATACTCCCTCCGGTCCTAATTATAGGATATATTTAACCGATTTTGGGGAAATTAAGGAAAGAAGCTAAATTAGTTAATTTTACTCATTTTCCTAAAATGTTCTTATATAAATTTAAAATGACCTAAGTAAAAATAAATCAATAGCTCCTACAACATGCATCCCCAACCTAAATTTTTTTTCCTACATGCTATCTAATTAAAATAATGGTCTTACTATATATACATATATATGTGTGTGTATATAGACACACACACACATATATGTGTGTGTACTTATATCGACAGACACATATAGGCACAAGGGCGGAGCTTCTATATGACTAGGGGGGCCATGGCCCCCCCAAAAAAAAATTGTTCAGAATTTTTTTAATTTTTTTTAATATAATGTAAAATTAAATTTTGGCCCCCTCCCCAATTTCCCCCTTCTTTTTATATCTTTGGGGCTTATAATTCAAGTTGTATTCCATGTGGGGTCTTATATGATTTATGTTAATCTTGTCATTTTTTTTTCTATATTTCATTCTAATTACCTGAAATTTTTAGCTTATCAGTGAAATTTACTTTTGTGGTGTATTCTTTAGTATGCTTTTACCCATTTTACATTACACCTGTGGATGAAGTTTATTGATTTTTCATTCTAAACCTCAGCCTCTTGCCTTCCAATGTTGTGGTGTTCAATTACATGAAGTCTATGGTTGAACCAAATATTCACAATCACATAAATTAAAGCCTCTTGCCTTCCAATGTTTGTGGTGTATTTTTTTATTTTATTTTATTTTCTTGTTTATATTCTTTTAGTTTTTAATGCATATATATAAAACTTTCCTTTAAAAAAAAATTTCGGGGCCGCTGCCCCCGAATCCCCCTACCACTATTTGGCTCCCCCAAATTTTTGTCCCAAGCTCCGCCCCTGTATAGGCACACACCCCCACACACATATAAACACACACACACACACAAAGATATACATGTATATGTGTGTGTGTGTTTATAGTTATACACACACATATTGACAAACACACAAATGTACACACACAGTACACACACACGTGTATGTGTGTGTGTGACTACATATATTTGTGTGTGCACACACACATATATTTGTGTGTGTACACACACACACACAACATATGTGTGTAGACACACACACACACATACATACATACATACATACATACATACATACATACATACATGCATGTAGACACACACATGTGTGTGTGTGTCTATAGTGTCCATAGATATTTGTGTGTAGACACACGCATGTATGTAGAGTATACGCTTCCACATACATATACTCACAAAAAATCAAACACACTTGAGAGAATAAAATAGGGGTATTTTAGGAAAAAATTGACAATTATTAGAATGTTGTCTTATAATTAGGATCAAAATCAACTCTCAAATGTTGTATTATAATTAGGACCGGAGGGAGTACTTTAGAGTTTTGTATTTTCTTAATAAGAACTTACTTTTTTTTTTATCAAATTCATTTTTTTTTTATATTTAATGAAGTACTTTAAAGGTTTTTTTTTTGTATTTTCTTAATTTTTTATATTTAATTAAGTACTTTAATAAAGTTTTTATATATATATATATATATATATATATATATATAATAAGCTTCATGTCATTTTTAGTCATTTTCCACCTCAAATGATCATCTAAACAAGAGCTTATTTGGGGAAAAAAAAAGTAACTTTTGCCACTGTTATCTCAAACACAAATCTCATCTACAATTTGAGCTTTATCCTATCTTCTATTTGCAAAATTCATCTGGATAAAAGTCATTTTTGTCAGTGCTATCCCAAACAGGCACAAAGTTGTTCTAAAAGTCTAAGAATAAGAAATCACAAATAACTTGGTTTTCTTTGAAGATAGTAGTAATATACATGTTGGTCATGCATAATCGCATTAGGCCTATACTTGGTTAATTATAATTAAGTAATTAACCACAGGGTTGACAGAAGGTGAACACTGTTAATGGGATGGAAGACATTAATGATTGCTCCCTCCGGTCTTTATTATAAGACATCAACTAACAATTCTCACAAATCAATAAAAACAGTTAAAGTCAATAAAGTTGTCATATAATTTAAATAACTTTCAATGTTACCCCTATTAATTGTATTAAAAACTCTAATATTATAAATTATTACTCTCACCAACTACCTTTATTAATTAGGGGCATATATAGAAACAAATAATTAATCCTCTTTAAGAATAAGCAAGTGCCTTATAAAAATGATCAAATAAACTTGTTAATTCGTACCTTATAATAGGGTCAAAAGGATTAATTAAGAGACAAGGCTAGTAGTTTTTTTCTTCTTTTTTTTGATAAACTGAAAATGATCACGAACTGGTCTCCACCGTGAACCAGCATCGGGATTCAGAACTAGAAGGCCCGGACTATATGACTCAGCCAAGACATTGCTGTCCCTATGAATATGATGCGTCACCACTCTACATATAAAAATAAGCATGTTGCTTTCCATATGACCTGTCACTGGACCACTTTTACAGGCAATGTGAGTCACGTGTTTGAATTTTAATTGAGGGAAATTATCATTGAGCTCCCAATGAAAAGAAAAATATCAAAAAAATCTCAATCCTAAATCTCAAATCTAAAAAAATCTCTAGGATTCTTTTGATATTAATTACGAAATTCCAATATCAAAAAAGTCTCGTTGTCAAAATGACTTCTCATGTTATTAAAATGGTGTTTCCTGTTGTTAAAATTTCCTAATAAAAATATTGTTTTCAGAATGGTTTTTCATGTTTAAAATGGTTTTTCCTGTTCCTAAAAATATTTCAGGTTTCTACAATTCTACACGCCCTGAGGAAAAACTCGGAAAAATTTTTACAATAAGAAAAGTCATTTTAACAACAATATTTTCATAGTGAAATTTCAATAATAGAAAAAATTATTTTGACAACGAGGCTTTTTTGATATTGGAATTCCATAATTAATATAAAAAAAGTTACTGGATTTAGAGTTTGGACTTTTTTATATTTTTTCTCTTCCTTGAACCTCACTGATATTTTCCCATTAATTAATTCACCACGTGAGATAATGCCCACAAGTGTAGCTGAGCCGCACAATAAAAGGCGTAATCTTGACCTCTCGTAGACTTGGATAGATAGAATATCCAAGAGAATAAGCCACCGCCATTGAATAAGGCACGTAGGCTAGGTTTTCTCCTTCATCACCACCCCTCTTTCATTTGTATATAAAGGAGCTCTCATGTCTCCATTTTCCTCATCAGATGGATAACATGAACAACGTTTGGGTGATCTCGTCTCTACTGCTGTGCTTCACAGTGGGAGGCTTAGCAGATACAGCGCAATGCGGAAAACAGGCTAATGATACCTTGTGCCCCAACAACCTCTGCTGCAGCAAATGGGGTTTCTGTGGTATCACCGAATATTACTGCGGCGATGGATGCCAAAGCCAATGTGGCCTCGCCCACATCATCTCCAACGACACTTTCGAACAGATGCTCATGCACCGCGACGACGCTGCCTGCCCGGCCAGAGGCTTCTACACCTACGACGCCTTCATTGAAGCCGCCAAGTCTTTCCCGGCCTTTGCCGCCACCGGCGATGTTGCCACGAACAAGAGGGAGGCTGCAGCTTTCCTCGCCCAAACTTCCCACGAGACCACCGGTGGTTGGCCCGACGCCCCCAACGGTCCTTACGCATGGGGCTACTGCTTCAAAGAGGAAGTGGCCAGAGGTGATTACTGTGCCCCCAGCGAAGAATATCCATGTGCTACAGGCAAGCAGTACTATGGCCGCGGACCCATCCAACTCTCATGGTATACATCTATATCTGATCTCAATTTTAATTTTGATTTATTTGCTAAATACAATGCTGATGTGATCAATATGAGTGAATGATAGGAACTACAACTACGGACAAGCCGGAACAGCGTTAAAAGAGGACTTGCTCGATAACCCCGAACTGGTGGCTACTGATCCTGTGTTATCCTTCGAGACAGCGCTGTGGTTCTGGATGACGCCACAGTGGCCGAAGCCGTCGTGCCACGACGTCATGACTGGGAGTTGGACACCCTCCGATGCAGACTTGGCTGCGGGTCGACTTCCTGGGTACGGAACGGTGACCAACATCATAAACGGAGGGCTGGAGTGTGGGATAGGTCCGGACCCGGGGGTTGAGGATCGTATCGGATTTTACAAGAGGTACTGCGACATACTTGGTGTGGACTATGGCGACAACCTGGACTGCCATTCCCAGAAGCCATTCGGCTCTTCCTCCCTCATCGACGTCATCTAATCTCATGCATGTATCGCTGGCTTCTGAGCCCTTTTCTTAATCAATAAATAAATAAAATCATGCATGTATCACTCTCCACAAGCATGCATGAGCCCTTCTCTTATTCAATAAATGAATAAAATCATCTCTCTTCCCCTCTTCTTCCAATTTTCATTTCTCCCTCTCTCCTCGACCCTTATTAACCACTAGTTTAGAGAGCTCTAGTCCATTTGGTTATATCTTGCTCCACCCTATAAATCCTCACGCTATTATAATTGTAACATATATAGCTTTCATGACCAGGAGCTGTGGCGGCCCAATTTTTTTTTTTTTTTTGAATTTCTAAGATAAAAGTTTTCAATATATTACGTGAGTTATTAATAGTAATGCTAAGCAGGTATTCACTACTAACAACTCATGTATCTATATTGACAAATTTATCATGAGAAATTCCCAAAAAATAAATATTAGCCGCTATAACTCCAATGAAAGTTATTAAGAAATATTAACAACTCAAATATTAATATTAAGAACTTTTGTCTGAGAAATTAAAAAATATATACTAGGCTTCCATTTACAACTTTAATTAATATCAATATTAGCAATTCGAGTATCTATATTGACAACTCTTGAGAAATTAAAAAAACAATACTTGACCGCTAGAGCTCCGTTCCCCAGTCACTGGTAAGGTCACTGAAGCTCCGTGACTGCAGCCACCGCCGGTCACCGTCACCAAAGCACTACGACAGGCCGGCAAGTAGGTTAAGAGTTTTTTATTAAAAAAAACTAAGGGTGATTAAGGAAAGGAATTGATCAAATTTTACAACATTTCAAAATTTCAAATAAGTTCTTTTCGAATTATTGAAATTCAATATTCTTATTTATATTTTACCAATTTTGATGTATTTTCCATCTTTTTCCCTAATTTTTTTAGTTAATAAAATTGTTAGGTTCATCTAGTTTTAAATTATTGGTTTTGGTCTTTATAGTATCGTAAAAATTTGGTCCGAATTCAACAAATAGTCTATATACTTTTAATAATTTTTGGTTTCATAATCTTTCTTCTTAAACTCAGACTAAGTCATAACCAACAATTTAAAATTAGAATGATCAAAACCAAAATTCAATACCAAAGGACCAACAACTGATATTGACTTTCTTTTTTGCCAACGCAGTTGGATACACTCAAGGAAGAAAATAATATACAATTTTTTTTTTTGATACATAATAATATACAATTATCATTTGCTTGGATGGTGTACAGATACATATATTTGCTGTTGCCTCTAACACCTAAGGAGTAAGGAGTATTGTAAACGAGATCAAGCCCATTATTCTACTCTCAGCTCATGACTAACTATTGGGATTTTCTAAAGCAAAAGTAGGTAAATTATTCTTAAAAAATAAGGTAAAAAAAAGAGAGAGGAAAGAATATATACTTCTACTCTTATTGCCTCCTCTCAACCTGAAAAGTTCAAACTAGCTTGTAGACCCAGAAGAATTGAGTGTAGTACCATGGCCATGCCATATTGAAAGAGAGAAAGGCATGATCAACTAATAGATGTGTAGAGCTAATCTTGATTTGATTATATTTGGCATGTGGAGATCTTATAACTTACAATGCTGTAGATGGGAGGCACCAAAGTATCGCCTTTACACTTAGTGGCAGGCATAACAGAGAAGCGTGGCGTCAAGTCCTGTGACCTGAAAGTCCACCTGCATATGAAGGATAAATGAAGAACCACTGAATGTCAGGAATGGACTCATCAAAAGATTTACTATACCGTGTGATTGTGTTTTGTTTTAAAAGAACATCATCATTTTATTATTCTTGTAGAGGAAAAGATATTCACGTACCCGATGTATGAAAAAATGCAGAATTGTGCCCATTCTCTGATTAATAACCGAAGGCAGTAATTCTCTGAAGAGTCATCCATGTTCATGTATATCTAGAAACGAAGCGGCTTTTCAAAGTAAGATTATATAAGTAAAGTCTTCATTTGTTAAGTAAAGCCCAAACATAATACCACAGTTTCTGCCATTGCTACTATCTGCATTGCACCCTGGAATTTCCTGCACACGTGAAAGGAAATGCGTCACCAATGAAGTGTGATTTCTTGTCTTGCACAAAGGACAATGCTTAATTATTTGTAAGACATCAGTGAGAAAAGTATTGATATACATTTCTCAGATGCGTAACACTTACTTGAACATCATGTACTTTGTATACAGAGCATCATGCATTGTCCGAACATCTTTTTATTTTTAACAATACTCAATTGTTCCCGCAATACCAATAGGTTTTGTGATATATGCCAGAAAATCAAATAGAATGAAACAAAATAATTCAGAAGCAGAAGAACCTGTAAATTTAATACATTAGAAGTTAGCATCAGAGAACCATGCTTGTATTATCTTGCTGAAGGCAGCTGCAAAATCCAGTGAGACATCATAACAAATTGTTTGTATGTTAAAACAATGGATAGAGGGATTTTTCTAAACAGTTAGTTGCTGACAGGGCACAATGATGTCGCACAATCTATGTATCTGACCTTAGTTAGTGGAAAATGGCTTACTATTGTTGAAAGCAAACTAAAAGACCAAAGGTCAACAATGACCGCACATAAAAACAGAACTAAAACTATAAGATAAATTCTATCCTTTCTGAGTTAATAGAGGACAGAAAATTTGAAGGCAACACATATTCTCCATCATGTTTTTAGTAATACAATAAGCAAGATACCGTAAAGAAAAATCATTCAGGCAACAAAAAATGGACGACCCTCAAGCTTTAATGCCCTTAAGACTACACAAGAATCCTTCATTCATTATTCTTTGCATATTGCAAACCTTAATTTTCGGTATCCGTTTTGGACCCTTGCCCCTCCAAACACATATGTCTCTTCTTAAATTTGAACTCGAAATTCAGAAGGATCTAATGGGACTTTACACAATTAGATCAACTTTATGTTGGTTAAACAAGTATTTTATTATATGAATAATTCTTAGAGAAAAATACGTTGGATAATTAGTATGATTGTATATGAAAGAAAACTCTTAAACCTTTAGTGATGGTTTGAGTCCAGAAAAACTTTTCACACACTAAAAGAAAATTAGAGAAACGATTAGCCATATGAATTATTTAACTTTCAAGTTTCAACTATCAATATAAATATAAATACCAATCTATATTAATATTAATAAGATATTAATCAATATACAGTATAAGATTATGTATAAGTTGTCAATAATATGACTTGTTTTCAAATATAGGAACCATTTATTAGTTGGTTTTGCAATTGAATCACAATTTTTATTGAAGATTTGTAACTACTGAACAAGAATTGTGTTGGTCAATAAACTAAGAGCTTTATCTAATTTTGTTTGCTTATAATTTCTTAAATTCTCTCGTCCACAATTTATTCCAATTATGTATATTATTCATATTACTTTCATCGTAATTTCTCTAATGAAAAGAATACGAGTGTAGTATAATTTTATAAAATATTATATGTACCTAGATAGAATATTGAAAAAGAAAGCTAGGTATAAGTCCTATGCCATAGCACCACATATGAGAAATTAGAAATCTATTCTTCATTTACCACTCTGGTCCTATTTATTATTTTTTTAAGTAATAAATGAGATTGTGACAATTTTGCCCATATTAATTGTACCAATGAAAATATAGAGGGAAGAAAGAGTTGAAAGATATTTATTCATAAATGAGGGCAAAGTTGAAAATTTACCACATAATTATTGAGCTAACTACATCTCCTTGGTATCTTTGATTTAGTTAAAAGGGACTTATAAATAAGACCAGAGTGGTATAATTTAATATGGGTATGTATGTCTCATTACCTTTTTATACTTTATGTTGATAATCCTGTGAGATAAAAAAAAAATAAAAATAAAATCATGCCATCTTATGTTTTATATTTAATAATTTTAATAAGATTCGGAACAAAATTATTTATTTAAATTTTTACAAGGTAGATATAACATGATAATCAACAATGTCAACTTGTTGCAATGTTGAATAGTCCCATTCATTTATTTGTGGATTGTTGAAATTTTCTGTAATATTTTTCACCAAAATTGCATACCATTACTTGACATATATATTTCAAACGATAAGGACGTTAAAAAGGTTAAGTCCGGTTATTTTTATTTTTATTTTTTATTTTTGGTAAAACACAGAAAATACCGTCAAAATTGGTAAAAGAAAAAGAAGTATGTTGAATTTCAATAATTTTAAAGAGATTGATTTAGAATTTTGAAATGTTGTAAAATTTGAGAAATTACCTAACTACCCTTAATTTTTTAAAATAAAAAATCCTAAACCCCCTAGCAGGTTATCAGAGCTCCGACGCCTGTGACCAGCTATGATGGCCGTCACTAGAGCTTTGGTGACCTCCCAGGCAATCAAAGCTCTGATAACGTAACGGCGACCAGGGACCAGAACTCTAACAGCCTAAGAAAATTGTAAGATTATCTAACATCTTATTTGAATAAACATCGATCCTAACTAATCTAATATTAGGATATAAATAATACAAACCTAATTTTCTAAAACTCTATATTGTCTGTGTTTATATATAATAATTTATAATTTAAAAATTGTATAACATCATATATTCTATTGTTATTTTTAGGTTTTAGTAAAGATTCTTAACATTTATTTAACAAGCATCACTAGAAACTTAAACTCTAACCATTGACACAATTAAAGTTTTAACAATAAAGAGTGGCTTAACATAATTTTATCTATAGCTAAAACGTTGTTTAAAACGAAATTTTCATTAGTAAGTGATTTCAAATTCAATAACTATTAGTTTTATCTTGTCATTTTCTTCCTTCGTATTTCTCACATTCAAAGAAAGTCTCGTATAAAACGAGAGGGAGTATATGTTCTATATTGTGGCTGGTTGGCTTTACGTTTTAGTCGTGGAAATGTTATAGTTTGTCTAGCTAAATATGCTTTAGATATTATTGTAACTTGATTACAAATTAAAAGATAATAAGTTCAAGTGTTGTTAGTTGATTTATGATAAGTGCATATTTTATGATTAAATGAGTATCAATTCTGAGATATATTGGATTAAATTTATTACTATTTATATATCTTGCAGGAGTTATTAGCTGATTGAGAAAGGAGCAGAAAAAGAAAATCAATTTGAATTAATTGATTGATATGAGAGAGTGGATTACGAAATATTTGGAGCTGATTGGAGATCTAAAAAAGATGTTGCATATCTTTTATTTAAGGAAAGGATCACATCACAACCCAAGAAGAGCTTAAGGAAATTTCTATATAAAGAAGGAGGGAGATACACACTGGGAGACCACAGAGAGACAAGACGCAGAAGCAACCAAAGTACACACGAGAGAAAATAACATCCTTATGCTCTCTAAACTTCGGTATTTACCAAAGGTTTAGAGAGAAAGGATAAAGGAAGAAAAGGAGGAGACGGCTGAAGGAAGAAAGAGGATGCAAGAACAATTCCAATTTTCATCTCTTTTCTTCTATTTTGTTAATCTAGCCATGCTCGGCTAGTCTTCTTTAGTAGTTAGGGCGAGGATGAACCCTATGCGAGTTTAAGTATTTGTTTGAATTCTTGATTGAACGTTATTTACCATGATTGAATGGATTATCTTTGCTTAAAGCTTTCTTAAAGATTGATCACCTTTTAGATTGTTCATAGGTTGGTGTATGACAATAGAGATGTTGGTGCATTTAACTGGAACCGATAATTCGTCATAAAGTTGCATGACCTAGACATAGGCTTACGAGTTTATGCGATCTCATAATTCTGGTTTAAATACATTGATCTTTCCACTACTACAAAAGATAGATATTACTTTCCTAAAAGACGTCCTATTTTAAAAATAGGAAGTAAAATGTGAACGCGGTGGCAATTTTGTAATTATTTGGTGAAATTTTGATATATTAGACGTCCTAATATATTTTTAAGACGCGAAAAGTGTACTTAACACGTCCTAAACTCATATTAGGACGCCAAAAGTGAGCCAAAGAACAAGAAAAGCGGCGACAAATGAAAGGATTGGCGGGAAATGAGTGGATTTGGCGTCTAATATAACCACTTAGACGCCAAAAAATTGATTTCTGGCGTCTAAATAAATTCTAGGACGCCAAACGCACCTTAAGCCACATTTCTCTTTATTCACACAGTCGAACGATTTCCCTCCAGCGCGCAACTTTCTGCCTCCCTCGTGAAATCCCTAAAATTTCTCCCTCACTCTCCCACAATCGTGCCTCCGCCTTGCTTCCTGAAGTCCACCGTCACTGAGCTCCTACTCCTCTCACTCCGTTAGACCACGTACGCCGTCCCTCTCCCACCGTGTTCGCTGCTCGTCGAACCCAGTGAGGTAAACCTCTTAAGCCTCCGTTCTTCTTTACATTTGTTTGGTCTGAAGAGTAGTATGCTTATAATAACGAGATATTAGAGAATAAGGAGAAAGTCAGACGTCAGTCTCGTCTGTTTTAGCTTTGGATTCAGCGGAAGGCAATGTCTCATCGAGAGGGTCGCGATTCTGCTCGTCGCAGTTCTAGATTTGATCGAGAACCAAGGTGCTTGTTTCTCGCCTTTTCTTCTATCTGAGCTTGGTCGATTCCGCGCCTGCTCCCCGCCAAAAAATTGATAATTTTTTTACCTCCTGAAATAATATGTGAAATTTGGAAGAATACGATGCCCCCATTTTCGTATATTAGGTTTTCGCCATACTATGGCTGTTTTCCGATGATTTGAAGGATCTGTGATACATCAATTTGTCTATTGAATCGTTGACTAATACTTGGAATTCGAGCTCGGGAATTTACTCCTTCAAACTAATCATTCATGTGCAGTTCCAGTGTTGAATCGATTTCAAGTGACAGTGTTTACTCTTTTCTAGTTGAGACGCCTTGATTGCCATCGAATTGGTTCTATCCGTGACGATGGTGAATATCTAAAAGTATATTTCTTTTCACTGGCTAGCTACGACATTTGGGTTCTTGTGGCGCCGCCCTATATCACTACTCACTTGCTTAAGCCAAAGAAAAAAAAAACGTTTTCAATTTTGTCACGACTTGTTTATTCCAAAACGCATTTCGATCTTTTTCTTGTTTATTCTAAAACGCAGTTCTATCTTTTTCACTCTTAGCATGAATTTGAACTGTTGAAGGTGTGTTACTGGATGCCTATTTTTAAATACATTTGGTAGATTGCTATGTTTAATTGTTGATCCTAAGATCATGTAACTTATTTGGTTGGAGCTGCTTCCAGTCCGAAGAGTTTTAGAAGGGATGGATTGCAAGAAAGAGAAAGAAGCAGAGTAACCAGTACTGCTGATTTAGACAATGTAGATCACAATGGCAAGGATCATAAACACCAGCGGCGGCTGCATGATGTGGTGCCCGTTGAGGCCTCTTTAACTCATGATTCTAAGAAAGAAACTGAGGCTGAGAAAAGGATTCAGACAAGAAACCAAATGAACATTTTGAAGGGTCCAAACATACATCTGATCCTACTGATTTACCAAGATCTCGCTCTTATTTTTAGGTGTTGTAGGAGTTTTATGCAGAAGAATTGTTTTTGGTAATTCTTCTTTTCCAGACTTCAAAGGATTTTGGCTGACTGAGTCATATTCGATGTAGATTTATAGTTTTAAGGTGGAAATTAGATGAGAAATTGTTGGTCCCCTCTATTAGAGTAGGAGAGGATCTTTCTTTTGTTTAATAAAATATTGATCTATCCAAGCAATTATTATTCATTCCTTTAGAAATGCCTCTGTAGGTGTAATGGGTAAGCAAAAGTGTTTTTTTAACCGCTATGCTATCTATTGATCTATCAGGTTCAAGGAGGTGGCAATGCTGCTGATGCTCTAACTTGCGTTGCTCACTTTGTCTTAAAACCCAGGCTGATATCCAAGGTTCTTGACTAAAGACTCTCTACCTTCTATGAGACAGAGAGAGAGAGAGAGTATGCTTTGTATTTTCCACTAGTCTGTTTTTTGATGCATGGAACCTATTATGCACAACCATTTAAATCTGATTCAATAATGTGTGTGTGCTATGAACATGTTTGACCCCTGTTAGGTTGCAGATGACGCTCAAGGCAAGGGCATTTTAGATGAGCTCTTTTTGTCGTTACATTAACTTCTATTTCCTTTTCAAGCCATTTGGTTAATAGTGTGAGTTCTTTACATTTTCACTTAGTTTAGGCAGCTGTAACTCTTTTTAAGATGCCCATTTACATATCTTACACCATCTTGACTTCTATCAATTAGCATTTTGATGACCAAATGTAGAAAGTTACATGAATTAGGTCAATCATTTAAGAATCTGATCACTGTCAACTACATGATTTTGAATTTAACATAGTATACAAGGTAGTATTTATACCATCCAAAAAGAAAGGTTCACCTCTTGCTCTCCTCTTTTTTTTTTTTTTTTGGTGCATGTGTGTGTATCCTTCAGTTTTTCCATTTTCTCTGTTCTAATAGGTAAAAAAAATGACACGTTCATACATTGTCTATAACGACAGAATGACAACTAGTTGCTATGATTTTTCAATAAATCTTAAGATCCTCAAACTCAATAATACAAAGTGTAATTTTACAGGGAGACCCGTGCTTGCATACATACCCCAGGACATCCTCCAATGGCTCCTGAAGAACTTTCTGAGTCGAGTTTGTTAGCTGCATTGGATGGAGCAAGAATTGTTTACTTTGATGTGAGACTGCATGAAACTGCCCTAGTTATTGCACGCAAGGTTATCACTTATTTTATTTGCTTCTTGTTCGATGCCAAACTTTAGATAGCGTAATCATTTTAAAAGTTCGAGCATGCAAAGCTTTAGTGATCGAAGTAAAATGTTTTGTACTCTATTAAATGGAAAGCCAACTATTGTCATCTCTAATAATATCATATTATATATTGTAACATCTCATCATGACAATGGTTCGAGATGCTCTAAAGATAAAACATTGAAAAGATAGTTGAACAACACGCACACACATTGCAGAAAATTGTGGGGAATTTTAGGATCACTTTGAGAACTAAGCGATATAGATGAAAAGGGAAATATACTTTTTGCTGGTTAGAATTGAGAGAAATGAGAACTAGGGTTGCTATAGAGTTTTTGCATGGCAACACGTTATGTTCTAGGGAGTCTGAAGTGACATTGTATTGCGGGAATTCTGTTTCTTCTTAGTTTGTATATGTTATTTTGATTGTAATTCACATATTTGAGTAGTAATGTGTTTGTCTTAAGTCATCTTATTCCTTGTAGTTTGATTTAGTCATGATGTACTTTTATTACTACTTTTAAGTTATTCTCACTCTTTGTTATCTTTTTTTTTTTTCCTTTCTAGTTTAAGTCTCAATATAAACTTTGCTTAAGGGAGGTCGCAACAAAGAACGAGAGAAAAATGAACTAACTTCTACACCTAATAGTGGGGACTGGGGAGACATTAATTTCAGCGGAAAGATGGAATAATGTCATGTAGAGAGATGTTTTAAACTTCCTTCTTCCTCTTCTTTTTTTGAGGGTGTCCCACTAACTGAGTCTCCCAAGAAGAGAAACTGCAAAGAAACAATATTCTCATAAAATAATTCAAGTAAGATAAATTTCAGAAAAAACCTATAAGCAGATTTCAACGGCTTTTCATCATTAATTGCATTAAATATTGGAGGAAATGATTTTGTTAATCTACCTGATGGTTGGCTCTGTAATTCTTCTCGACTACACTTTCTTTTTCTGTGTTCCTGCAAGAGGCTTAAGTCACTACCCAAGCTTCCACCACAATTACTTCGATTAGATGCAGTGGGTTGTGATTCAATGGAACCTTTATCGGAAACACAGTTATGGAATATGGTTTCATCACTTGACCATAAGGTATATTCACCTAACTACAATCTATCCACCGATTTATGAATCCTTTTATCTTACCCATGTACACATGACTATTTTCTTGTTTTAGTACTGTCATCAAGTTAAATATGAGAATACACTCTCAAGCACATTGAGGTATGTTAGTCTTTTTTTGTGTATTTCTACATGTTGCTTTTCTGTTCTGGGTAGGTGGGTATAGTTCATAATAGGTGAATGTTGATGCAAGTGGCAGAATATCTTCCTCTGAGAGATTTTGTTGCAATTATTTGCAGATCTGAAATACCATCATGGTTCCCAAATAAAGATTATATTCCTTCAGATGTATATAGATCCAAATATGAATTAATAGTGGACATCCCTCAACATGTAGGTGAAAGTGAATAGTCAGGACTTGCTGTTTGCATCAAATTTCAAATTATGCCATGTATATTTGATAGTTTTCACATTTCGTGGAGTAGTAAAGCCCCTGAAAATGATGAGTACATAAGGAAAAAGTGGGCACATGTAAAATGATCATCCGATAAAACTAGATTCATCATTACATATTGTTTTATGCAATATTGTAAGGTTTCTAAATGGAGAATGTTCCCCCATAACTCACTTTTGTTGAAGTTTTACTTTAGTTGTGTAATTAATTCATTCACTTGATTGATTTTATCTTATACCTTTTTTCCATTTTACAGATTTTTGGTACTAACGATGCCTACTCGAAGGAAGAAATCGATTTGGTTCGAAACCTGTTGGCTGGACATCTTCTTCACCACATAGATAATTGAAGTTAGTCTTTATATTGCATAATTAGTAGGAGGTAGCTAGACAACTTTTTGAAGCTTTGTGGTGATTGTTGTACATAGAAGTAGTAGTAGTTACCACTTGAATTAGTTGGAGCAAATTGGTTAAGATGAATTGAAGTTAGCCACTTCCACTTTGTTGTTATTACTTTGCTACCTTTATATCCAATTCATCACCAACTATGTGTCTTGGGATTTTGTTATATATACATGCATATGTATTCTGTTTCAGTCTTATGAAATATAAGGTTGGCTGAGCTTTAGCACATAGGTGTGTTGCTTTATTTTAATCACATTGTGGTGATTGCTTGTTGATATGTGTAAGAAGGTTTTTGTAAGGGTGGGCAATCATATGAAGCAAAATATTAAAAAAAAAACACACACTTACGGCGTCTAATTTTTGGAATTAGAAGCCGTAAGGCCATACTTACGGCGTCTAATTTTAGGAATTAGAAGCCGTAAGGCCATATTTACTGCGTCTAATTTTAGGAATTAGAAGTTGTAAGGCCATACTTACGGCGTCTAATTATTGGAATTAGAAGCCGTAAGTATGGTCTAAAGGGCACTCATTCGAAAGTCTGAACTTACGGCGTCTAATTAAAACTTAGACGCCGTAAGTCTGAACTTACGGCGTCTAATTAAAACTTAGACGCCGTAAGTTCCGCCTACTACGCCCCCCAAATAGACGTCCCGCGGAAAAAGGACGTTAAATGTACCGAAAATAGGACGCCGTATCCCTATTTTGTAGTAGTGTTCCAAACAATACTAAGACATTAGGTTGTTTTGAAAGATAACGGACTAAGGTAGCGTCAAGACATTGGGACTTAGTCTAATTTTAGAGAATTGATCGTCAATCATGGGAAATAATAGTCAATTAGGGATTTAATTAAAATACTTGGATGAATATAGGGGGATTTCTATGCCCTAGCTGCGTTTTCTCCACTGATTAACTTTTCTAAACTATCGTCTTTGAGATTCTTCATCTTGAATGCGTGTTTTCTATTAAACTCCTTAAAAATTCTGTTAGGTTACAACTCACCCTCTTTTACTCATTTGTCCAACTAAAGCTAAGATAACGAATTAGTGATTGGAGTACTATTCCTCGTGGGAACGATCTTTTACTCACTACTTTATTACTTGTAACGACCGGTGCACTTGCCGAAGTCGCTATCAAGTTTTTGCAGAAGCTCTTGAAAATATGCCTAATTATGCAAAGTTCATGAAAGATTTGCTTTCCAAGAAGCATAAGTTGCAAGAGGCAGAAACATTGGCTTTGACTCAGCAGTGTAGTGCCATTATTCAAACTAAGTTGCCACCAAAGCTCAAAGATCCGGGTGCAAAAGCTCTCGGCATTAAAGAGATGAAGCCTACTATGATGTCATTACAGTTGGCGGATAGGTCCATTAAGAAGCCAGAAGGTGTCATTGAGGATGTACTTGTGAAAGTGGACAAATTCATCTTCCGGTGGATTTTGTGGTTATTAACATGGAGGAAGATGCTGAACTTCCTTTGCTTTTGGGAAGACTCTTATTGGCTACTGCTAGGGCAGTAATTGATGTAGTCTTTGGAAAAATGGAATTCCAAATGAATGACGAAAAAGTCACTTACAATGTGTTTCAATCCATGAAATACCCAGCTGATAACAGTGACTGCTTCAAAATTGATGTGGTTGATGAGGCCATTCAAGAAGTTTTTCAAAAAGGTTCAGATAAGCCTCTGAAGGATGATCTTGCTCAATTGGTACAAGTGGAAGAAGAGGTTTCTGCAAAGGAGAATTCTGATTTACAGGTTGAGGAGCTGAATAAGAAAGATTATGATGCGCCACCTGTTACTCCTAAGGTGAAACTAAAGGAGCTCCCTTCTAATCTGAAATATGTTTTTCTAGGGAAAGATGACACTTATCCCATTATTGTTAGCACTAAGTTGTCCCCTACTGACGAAGAGAAGTTGCTGAAAGTTTTGACTACCCACAAGACTTCCATAGGGTGGTCTATATCTGATTTAAAGAGGATTAGTCCTTCACTTTGCACTCATAAAAGTCTTATGGAGGACCATGTGAAACCGGTAAGGCAGCCCCAGAGGAGACTTAACCCGACTATGAAGGAAGTGGTGAGAAAGGAGGTGGTGAAACTGTTAGATGCAGTAGGAGAATGTGTGTGGATTGTAGGAGGTTGAATTATGCCACTCGCAAGGACCACTTTCATTTGCCATTCAAGAAAAAAAACAAGAGATGCCATGACAGGAGGATTCTTCCAAAAGAGTTTCATCCGGAACAACAGAGATTGAAGCCGTACCATGATGGAGACATTGACAGAGGAGGAACCTCCGTGGCACTGAAAGCTGAGAATTAAGGTGATATCCGTCAGGCTCAAGACGTTAAACAAGCGCTGATTGGGAGGCAACCCAATAAGTTTTCTTTTTCATTTTTTATTTATTTAGCCTTAGTAGTTATTGGTAGGATAGGAAGGATGTGAAAAGTGTGGATCAAATTATAAGTTCCATCCTTAAAAAAAAAAAAATTAAAAAAAAAATTTCGGGCAGAAAGTTGGCGCCCCCGGCACCAACTTTCGGCCGTGAGGCAAAAAAAAAAATCAAAAAAATCAAAAAAATTTTTTTTTTTTTTTTTTTGCCTCACTTTCAACCACCCCCTTCCTCCTTCTTCTTTCTCTTTCTCTCTCACTTATCTGACCCGGATGGTCGAGGCCCTTTGCATCAAGCAGAATATAGACCCAACTAGTCGTCAACCAGCTGAGGACGACAATGATTCCGACGATGCGATCACACATTAGGATGCCGATGACCACTCCGATGAATTTTGACAGGAGCACTCCACATCAGCGTTAGAAGCTTAAACCAGGGGAGTACTAGTTCCTTTCCTTCTCTTTATTGTTCTGACATTGAGGACACTGTCTGATTTAAGTGTGGGAGAGTTAAGGAATATGAATTCTTTAGTGTTGCTTGTCCTTATTCAATTGAAAAGAATTCCCTTGAAAAAATATTCTTGAGTTTTTGTTCAGATTGACCTTAACTTTGAGCATCCCCATCTTAGAGAGTATTATCAAGTAAAACAATAAAAAAAAAAGGAAAAGAATGTGTCAACTAGGCCCCTGAGCATTGAATTTTTTTTTTTAAACAATCTGGAGATGTTTTGAATATTTTGATACCTGATTCCTCTAGGAAATGAGATTATGCCCTTTGTTGACCAAGTAAAACTTTTGGTTTAGGGAAAAGACTCAAGTGAGTTACTATGAAAAAAAAAAAAGAGAAAAAAAAAGACACAACTCCAATGACTTCTCTAGACCTACTTAGTAACCTGGTCCGCATCATCCATGTGCGGGGTCGCGTCAAACGGTAAGGTCAAAAGGGTTATGAGTTGAGCTAAAAGCCTCTTGAGGTGCTGTTGGAGTAACCGAGTAACCGGTGCTGCATCACCCATGTGCGGTGTCGCGTCAAAAGGGGACCTACAACGGCTCAAGATTAAGGTCCTGTTGGAGTATCCGAGTAACCGGTGCTGCATCACCCATGTGCAGGGTTGCGTAAAAAGGGGACCTCCAACAGCTTAAAAAAAAATTATAAAAAAAAATGAAAATAAAGTTATTTCTTACATGAGGATCCCTATGAAATTAACTGCAAAGCTTGGTTTACTAGGGGCATTTGAATTTTTTTTGGAGGAATTAAGTAGAATAATATTCTATTGAATTTATTGTGGTAATTATTACTGGCTGTTGTTTAAGGCTATTGGCTTAGTGACCCAGTCTTATAAGACATTAACTGAATAAATTTTGATAACATGATCTGAGTGTGGTGGTAACTGCTCACTGTTTAGGGAAGTCAAAAACAATGTCATTCTCATTTAGATAATGAATTCTCTTTCTTTTGCTTGAGGACAAGCAAAGATCTAAGTGTGGGAGAGTTTGATAAGTGCATATTTTATGATTAAATGAGTATCAATTCTGAGATATATTGGATTAAATTTATTACTATTTATATATCTTGCAGGAGTTATTAGCTGATTGAGAAAGGAGCAGAAAAAGAAAATCAATTTGAATTAATTGATTGATATGAGAGAGTGGATTACGAAATATTTGGAGCTGATTGGAGATCTAAAAAAGATGTTGCATATCTTTTATTTAAGGAAAGGATCACATCACAACCCAAGAAGAGCTTAAGGAAATTTCTATATAAAGAAGGAGGGAGATACACACCGGGAGACCACAGAGAGACAAGACGCGAAGCAACCAAAGTACACACGAGAGAAAATAACATCCTTATGCTCTCTAAACTTCGGTATTTACCAAAGGTTTAGAGAGAAAGGATAAAGGAAGAAAAGGAGGAGACAGTACCAAGGAAGAAAGAGGATGCAAGAACAATTCCAATTTTCATCTCTTTTCTTCTATTTTGTTAATCTAGCCATGCTCGGCTAGTCTTCTTTAGTAGTTAGGGCGAGGATGAACCCTATGCGAGTTTAAGTATTTGTTTGAATTCTTGATTGAACGTTATTTACCATGATTGAATGGATTATCTTTGCTTAAAGCTTTCTTAAAGATTGATCACCTTTTAGATTGTTCATAGGTTGGTGTATGACAATAGAGATGTTGGTGCATTTAATCTGAACTGATAATTCGTCATAAAGTTGCATGACCTAGACATAGGCTTACGAGTTTATGCGATCTCATAATTCTGGTTTAAATACATTGATCTTTCCAAACAATACTAAGACATTAGGTTGTTTTGAAAGATAACGGACTAAGGTAGCGTCAAGACATTGGGACTTAGTCTAATTTTAGAGAATTGATCGTCAATCATGGGAAATAATAGTCAATTAGGGATTTAATTAAAATACTTGGATGAATATAGGGGGATTTCTATGCCCTAACTGCGTTTTTCTCCACTGATTAACTTTTCTAAACTATCGTCTTTGAGATTCTTCATCTTGAATGCGTGTTTTCTATTAAACTCCTTAAAAATTCTGTTAGGTTACAACTCACCCTCTTTTACTCATTTGTCCAACTAAAGCTAAGATAACGAATTAGTGATTGGAGTACTATTCCTCGTGGGAACGATCTTTTACTCACTACTTTATTACTTGTAACGACCGGTGCACTTGCCGAAGTCGCTATCAATTTATTTATCCTAAAATATTAAAAAATTTATTGTGTCTTATCTTGTTGTTCTAAAAGTCTAAGAATGAGAAATCGCAAATAACTTGGTTTTCTTTGAAGATAGTAGTAATATATATGTGGGTCATGCACAATCACATTAGGTTCATACTTTGTTAATTCTAATTAAGTAATTAACCACAGGGTTAACATAAGGGGAACACTCTTAATGGGATGGAAGACATTAATGATTAATCTTGAATAGATAGATAGAATATCCAAGAGAATAAGCCACCGCCAATGAATAAGGCACGTAGGCTAGCTTTCCTCCTTCATCACCACCCTCTTTCATTTGTATATAAAGGAGCTCTCATGTCTCCATTTTCCGCATCGATCGGATGGATAACATGAACAACGTTTGGGTGATCTCATCTCTGCTGTTGTGCTTCACAGTAGGAGGCTTAGCAGTGCAATGCGGAACACAGGCAGGTGGTGCCGTGTGCCCCATCGGCCTCTGCTGCAGCCAATGGGGTTGGTGTGGTTACACCTATGATTACTGCGGCCCTACATGCCAAAGCCAATGTCGCAACCCTTCTACTCCTCCTGACCCCACCGGCGGTCTCGCCGACATCATCTCCAGGGACACCTTCAACCAGATGCTCATGCACCGCGACAACGTTGCCTGCTCGGCCAGAGGCTTCTACACCTACGACGCCTTCATTCAAGCCGCAGAGTCTTTCCCGGCCTTCGCCACCACCGGTGATGCTGCCACGCGCAAGAGGGAGGTGGCAGCTTTCCTCGGCCAAACTTCCCATGAGACCACCGGCGGTTGGCCCACCGCCCCCGACGGTCCTTACACATGGGGCTACTGCTTCAAAGAGGAAGTGGCCCCAAGTGATTACTGTGCCCCCAGCGAAGAATATCCATGTGCTCCAGGCAAGCAGTACTATGGCCGCGGACCCATCCAACTCTCATGGTATATATCTATATCTGATTCTGATCTCAATTTTAATTTTCATTTGTTTGATAAATAAAATGCTGATGTGAACGATATGAGTGAATGATAGGAACTACAATTACGGACAAGCCGGAAGAGCGTTAGGAGTGGACTTGCTCAGCAACCCCGACCTGGTGGCTACTGATCCTGTGTTATCCTTCAAGGCAGCGCTGTGGTTCTGGATGACGCCGCAGTTGCCGAAGCCGTCGTGCCACGACGTCATAACAGGGAGATGGACACCCTTCAGTGCGGACATGGCGGCTGGTCGATTTCCTGGGTACGGGACGGTGACCAACATCATAAACGGAGGGCTGGAGTGTGGGATAGGTCAGGACTTGAGGGTTGAGGATCGTATCGGATTTTTCAAGAGCTACTGCAACATACTTGGTGTGGACTGTGACGACAACCTGGACTGCTATTCTCAGAGGCCATTCGGCTATTCCTCCCTCATCGACGTCATCTAATCTCTTGCATGTATCACTGGGCTCTGAGCCCTTCTCTTATTCAATAAATGAATAAAATCATCTCTCTTCCCCTCTTCTTCCATTTTTCATTTCTCCCTCTCTCCCCAACCACTAGTTTAGAGAGCTCTAGTCAATTTGGTTATACCTTACTCCACCCTATACATCCTCATAGTATTATAATGGTAACATATAGCTTCCATGACCTCCCACCGACACGAGCTCCGGCGGCCTAATTTTTTTTTTTTTGAATTTCTAAGATAAAATTTTTCAATATGGATATGTAAGTTATTAATAGTGATACTAAAATTGTAAATGGATATTCACTATTAACAACTCACGTATCCATCTTAACAAATTTATCATAAGAAATTCCCAAAAAAAAAATATTAGCTGTCATAGCTCAAGTAAAAGTTATTAGGAAATATTAACAACTCAAGTATTAATATTGAGGACTTTTGCTAGAGAAATTAAAAAATATATATATTAGACTGTCATTTAACTCAAGTATTAATATTGGGGACTTTTGCCTGATAAAATAAAATAAAAAATCTATATTAGATTGCCTTTTACAACTTTAGTATCGATATCAGCAACCCAAATATCTATATTGACAACTTTTATTTGACAATTTAAAAATATATATATTTGACCGCCAAAGCTCCATTCCCCGGTCGCCGGCAAGGTCACCAGAGCTCCGGTGACTGCAGCCACCGCTGGTCACCGTCACCGGAGCACTGGCGACAAGCAAGGATGTTGAAGGTTTTTTATTTTAAAAAAAAAAACTAGGGGTGGTTAAGTAATATCTCAAATTTTACAACATTTCAAAAAAAATAACTTTTGAATTATTGAAATTCAACATATTTATTTATTTATTTATTTTTTTACCAATTTTGATGTATTTTTCCCTAATTTTTTGAGTTAATAAAATTGTTAGGTTTTATAATTTGATCTAATATTGATTTTGGTTCATCTAGTTTCAAATTGTTATAGTATCATAAAAATTTTGTCCAAGTTCAACAAATAGTCTCTATTCTTTTAATGAGTTTTGGTTTCAATCTCTGTTCTTAAATTCATACCAAGTCCTTATGAAATTATAGAGACAATAACCAACAATTTAAAATTAGAATTATCAAAACAAAAAATCAATACCAAAGGACCAACAACTGATATTGACTTTCCTTTTTGCGAACGTACGTAGTTGGATACACTCAAGGAAGAAAATAATATACAATTATCAATAGCTTGGATGGTGTACAGATACATATATTTGCTGTTGCCTCTAACACCTAAGGAGTAAGGAGTAATGTAAACGAGATCAAGCCCATTATTCTCCTCTCAGCTCATGACTAACTATTGGGATTTTCTAAAGCAAAAGTAGGTAAATTATTCTTAAAAAATAAGGTTAAAAAAAAAGAGAGAGAGGAAAGAATATATACTTTTACTCCCATTGCCTCTCCTCAACCTGACACGTTCAAATTAGCTTGTAAACCCAGAAGAATTGAGTGTAGTACCATGGCCATGCCATATTGAAAGAGAAAAAGGCATGATCAACTAATAGATGTGTAGAGCTAATCTTGATTTGATTATATTTGGCATGAAGATGAAGATGTCTGTGAAGTGAGATTTGACGACACAGCAGAACAGTGAGCACTGAGAGAAGATGAAGTATCAAGAACTGTCCTTAGCCTCTGTGAGTGGGGATGTTCAATGATCACTAGAACAGCATCTTCTGAGCTTTTATCACCGCAACCACAAGTTGGCTGCTCAAACATTCAAAGGATTCTCAGCCAAAAAATTAAAATTTTAACATTACAGCTCACACAATATTGTTGTCCCCTTGAAAGTAACCAATTCCTTTACGATACATTTTACACTTGAGCTTTTCCATTTTAAGAATACAATGAACTGTGAGTGCAAGTTTATACTTACCACTCCTATGTGCCATTCAAGACTGCTAAAATCTCTAAAAGTAGCTGCATCCATTTCCTGCAGCAACATATAATGCTTAGCTTAGAATATGGAGCTATACTACATAAACTATATCTAAGATGGATTAATTCTTTATTTTAGTGCCAAGATGTGTGAATGAATCCTGCCTATCTAAGATTACAAAGCGGGTTGGTCAAAAGATATATGCAATGAAAAAAAGATGCTAGTGTTTAACAATCATTTACATCCATGAGACGCAAGGTACACTGCAGTAAACTCTTAAAGGATCATCTCCTACTAAGGTGGGCCACTTCTTCGTGGATGTATAATGAGGCTGCAATCCCCATTCTTTACAAATCAAGTACAGGTCATTTAGGTAGAAGAAGGAAGAATTGTAATGAATAGACGAGACAAAATTTAAAGAACTACTGATAATTTTTCCTAAGAAACAAGCTAATTCTATGGAACAAAAGCTGATCTTATTTTATCCTCATGATGTGCACATTTAAATTTGTATGTTGACTGCAACAAATGAAGATCTTATAACTTACAATGCTGTAGATGGGAGGCACCAAAGTATCGCCTTTACACTTAGTGGCAGGCATAACAGAGAAGCGTGGCGTCAAGTCCTGTGACCTGAAAGTCCACCTGCATATGAAGGATAAATGAAGAGCCACTCAATGTCAGGAATGGACTCATCAAAAGATTTACTATACCGTGTGATTGTATTTTGTGTTAAAAGAACATCATCATTTTATTATTCTTGCAGAGGAAAAGATATTCACATACCCGATGTATGAAAAAATGCAGAATTGTGCCCATTCTCTGATTAATAACCGAAGGCAGTAATTCTCTGAAGAGTCATCCATGTTCATGTATATCTAGAAACGAAGCGGCTTTTCAAAGTAAGATACTATAAGTAAAATATTCATTTGTTGTTAGAAAGTAAAGCCCAAACATAATACCACAGTTTCTGCCATAGCTACTATCTGCATTGCACCCTGGAATTTCCTGCACACATGAAAGGAAATGCGTCACCAATGAAGTGTGATTTCTTGTCTTGCACAAAGGACAATGCTTAGTTATTTGTAAGACATCAGTGAGAAAAGTATTGATATACATTTCTCAGATGCGTAACACTTACTTGAACATCATGTACTTTGTATACAGAGCATCATGCATTGTCCGAACATCTTCATTTTCAACAATACTCAATTGTTCCCGTAATACCAATAGGTTTTGTGATATATGCCAGAAAATCAAATAGAATGAAACAAAATAATTCAGAAGCAGAAGAACCTGTAAATTTGATACATTATAAGTTAGCATCAGAGAACCATGCTTGCTTAATATAAACCAATGTGGCAGTTTTACAATTTAAACTGCATACTAAATAGACCATGTAAAAAACTCACCGTGAAGTATGGTACACAAGCTTTGTAACCAACTAGTGTTAAGTAAAAGACACATCCAAGTGCAGCAGTTGTACGGCGTTCACTTAAAGAGAGATGCTCACACATGATACAGTAGCCATGAGCAATGAGCAAGAAGGAGACAAAGGCAGCAGTCTGAAAGAGCACCCCAGTTACATACACCCCAAATGACATCCACAAGGAACATGCCTGAAAATAGAAGCATGAATACCTGCAGGAATGGTGTGTTGGATGCTCAATGGAATAAGTTTTGCAGACAGCATATGTTAAGTTCTCCGTGCTAGAATGTGTTATCAAACAAGCATCAAGCTTAAAATTCAAGCAAAGCCTTGTTCCTCAAAATAAAAAAACTGCACAATTATTGATTCGCAAACCCTGACACTTATGACTTCAAGAAACTATACTGCTATTGTTTGAACAGATTTATTATCACAATCAGAAATTTTAAAAATACAAATAGACTTCAAGAAACTATATTACTATTGATTGAACGTGTGGCAGTGTCCCCTTTCCTGTCAATGATCCCCAACATCATATTTTCCATATATTTGTTTAGGATTTCTGAAATCTTAGTTGATGCAAAAAGATAAGTACATGCGTTCTGGTAAATTCTGAGTCCAGTAACTTCAAATACAGGGTTACCCACCTATATTGGTGAGAATGCCTCCAACTGTAAGATATCACATTATTTTATCTTGATTTTACCACAATTGTTTGCCCTTTATCAGTATCCTTCTACCCTCCAGTTACACATTCTTCAATGACACAGGCGTGTCGGAAGTCAGAGCCATATATAATTCTACACCCTAAGCCAGACAAGTAATCCAAAAATATACCGTTCTTATTCAGTCTTATAGATGGCTTCTTCATGGTTGTCGCGAATTCTTTAAGGTGTTTTGCACAGGAGCAAAACCAGAAAGAATGAAGGAGAAAGGTGTGGTGGCGGGGGGCAAGGGGGTAACGTATGAAGGGACCAAATCATATGCACAGTAAATTTTATCTCTTCCCTCTATTCATTGAATTATTGACATTCCCACGGTCCTACTAATAATGCCTTTTAGCATTCATCTGTCTCCTGAACTATCAACCGAAACAAGAATTATCCCAGTCTCCAAAAATAAGGCACCTAATAAAAATAAGAATTGACTAAAATATTTAACCATCACAGAGAAGTGAATTTAAATTCTAACTCTAAGATTTAAGCATTTATATCGAGTAAACATACAATAAGCCATGGAACTCATCCCAAACGTACCAGAAGAGAAAGGACAGCATGAGCTGCAATACTTTTATGAAGGGAACTGAGGTGATTGCCCACTGCAAATTATTTGACTGCTCTAGCAAAAGAGTTAAAATAAATAAATACAGGAGTTATGGAAACAAAGAATTGATTTAAAAAAAAAATAAAAGCATAAATATAAACGCTGAGGAAACAGAACAAATCACAACGGTAGTTAAAATAAGGTAATTGTCGCAAGTCAGACAGTTATCTCATTCACTACTGAAACAATTTAGAGCACAAGAAAACAGATTACGCACATATTTCCGTGTTTGATTGAAAGTCCTCTATCATTCGGAAAAGGATAAAGAATCTTTGCAGCAAGTTTATATTACGGAGGCAAAGGGTTCTCTGTAGTCTGTACACTAAATTGAGGTGAATTAGGAAACTCCAAAAAAATCACCGGGAAAAAACATGTGAGAAGCAGGAATGAAATTATGAAGCTCTAGTTTTCAAGAGATTATCAATAAAGCAAAACGATCAAGCTCTAACAAGGAAAAAGAAACCCAAGTAGTAAGCACATGGAGCATATATAGAAACTCTTCCATATCGCCAAACAACAACACTCAGTGATTAACTATACTTCTCATTGAACCAACCAATAGATACAGCCAGCATTAAAAACCTAGAAAACACGATTCATTTCTAATTTTTCAAACCAGCGAAACAAGAATCACACCAAGAAAATTCAATGACAGGGAGAAACAATCTCCACTGATGAACCATATAAAGGATAAAATTACGATGAGGAATAAATGAAGGACCTGAAACCGGCGCTTTTTGTAGGTATTAAGGGTCCAAGAGCAAGCAGAGAGGAGCCAGACGAAGAAGAAGGAGAAGTAAAGCCCGGGAAGTGGCCGGTACGAGTCGTCCAGTCCGACAGAGGATCCTCCGTTACCGGCAGCCGCGTCCATATGGGCCTTGTTTGAGATTGAATTAACGGAATTTCGTGGTCGGAGAAATGCAATTGAGATTTGAGGGTGCGAATTTGGCCGTTGATGAATTTTGAAGAGAGTTGTCTGCAGCTTCAGTTCTACTTATACGCAGAGTGATGACCACGTCCCCGACGTGGCCTTTTGTGACCTGTGAGCCATAAAACGACATGCCCGACATTTCTCACTTATTCGCGCCAACATTAATACAAGTAAGAATCAAGTAATAACATTATATGATTTTGATAATTAAATCAATTAACATTTAATATCTTACACTCTTATGATCCTACTTGTAAGATATTTTTAACCAATCGAGACTAATTCAAATTAAACATCATTATCTCTGTTTTTAAAATTTAACAACTTTTCAATTTTATTTAAAATGAACGAATAAGTGGTAATTCAGAAATTCAAAAATAATAATTAAATTAGAGAAAAAAAATTAAGTATTTATTGTTAAAAAAAACAGTTTGAAGTATTGACAAATGTGTTTCCATGTGAATATAAACATATTTTTTTATGGTAAAACAAATATAAACATATTTTTACTATTTCGGATCATAAAGATAAGCATTTATTTTAAACTTTGGCCAAAAACCATATTATTTTAAATGCAGAAAATTAAATTCGTGCCAAATAGTATATATAAAGAAGCCTAAAATTATACTCACTTTGATCCTAATTATAGGAACACTTTTATAGTACAGTTTGCACTACAAAAATGTTCCTATAATTAGAATCGGAGGTAGTATCATGGTTAAAACAAAAAGAAGCCAAAAATTTTATGAATATTAAGATTGTGCATATGTCGATGACTGCCCAAAAGTGTAATGGCAATAATATTTTTATATATATCAAATAATGTAAGAATATTCAGGCATTGTCAATCTTTATTAAGGTTGTTTCTTTTTGTGTAATTTTTTTCATTTACAACTACTGATTTTGCTAAATAAATTTTTATCTAACTGTAGTTTTAAGAAAGGGTTTAATGTTTCTACTTTTACTGTACTTTTTTTTTTTTTTGCTATACTCACATACATAAATGTGAGTGGGTCCCATTAATATTCTATCACTTCTCTTTAAAATGAGACCCACTCACTTTTATATGAATGTGGTAAAAAAAAACTAACAAAAACAGAAAATTTTAATTTTTTTTTTTTTTTTTTTTTTTTTTTAAAAAAAGAGAGAGTAAAATCATCATTATCAATTATGGCAAGTGCTGAATTGATCTCATCTAGAAGCTATGTGGCAAGGTTTGACTTCATAAAATATGAAACAGATTTGTTGGTACAAAACAATGATAACATAGTTTACCAAAATTTGACCACATAAACAAAAAATAAATAAATTTACAAGAAGGTCATTATGAAGAGTTTAGTTTAGTGGCTTAAAAAGACGAGGGCCACATGATTTTTTTAAAAAAAAATTATTTTCAAATGGAGAAAATAAAATAAATGCAAAGTTGATGGGCCAAATTTTAAGGAAAGAAAGTTGGTGGGTGTAACTATCTGAAAGTGGCAAGTGGGGATGAATGGAGTTACACAACAAAACCACTTTCCTTAGTTTGTGAAATTCCCACATTTTTAATTAAAATATCATTTCTACCCCTACCCACTCATCATTCAAAGATCACTCTTCATTAGTACTATTTTAACATTAATATACTAGTGATAATATATCTTAAAATTTGTTATCATATGAATTCATGTTTTAATTTTATCATAATAATATAATAAATATATTTAAATAATTAGAGAGAAAAAAGGAAAAATTACGGAGAAGGACTAAGGAAGAACAATATTACTGTAAATGATCTTAAAAAATGTAATTATTGAGAAAGATCAAATTTCAAAATATTAAATTAAAAATACAAAATTATACTTGGCCAAAGTTCCTATAATCTCTCTTATATAGTGTGTTTGGTTTGAGGGAAAAGAGAGAGGAGAGAGAAATTTTTTCTCTCATCTTTACTAAATAACTCATGGACTCCATTGTAATTCCAATCCCTACCCTCTCATGGACCCATTGGATTACTAAATTTCATGGGCAATTTAGTAAAAGTATGTCCTCCCCTACTTCCAAAAAAAAAAACACACACACACCCTTAATCTCTCCCACATTCTATTTTAAAAATAATTTAAATTTTATTTTGCATTGAAAATTAACCTGCCAAAATCATCCGTGGCTGCATCATTCTTTTAGCTTTTATTTTTCATTAACATCAAAATATTTTGTATTATTTAATTATTAATATAGATATTTATTCATTTGTAGCATTTATTTTTTTCTTGATTTATATAATCCGGTATAAAATAAGTTTTATTCACCAAAACAAAAAAATTAAACAGATTTCATATTTCATCCAAGCTAGTTGTGTATAGACTTAAATTACAAAAATAAAATGTTGCTAGATTTGGTCAAAATATAAAGCATCCTAATATATTAAGATGTTAAAAAAATATTTATCCTCACAAAAATATAAGAACCTTTTCATCATTTGTTTAAATTAAATTTTTTATTGACTATAGTTTTTTTCGGTTTACGCATAAGCATTTTCCCCTATACACACACACACACACACTTTTTTAAGTATACTAACATGACCTAGATTTTTTATATTAACCTCTCATGAATAAATTTATTTTTCAAGAAAATAAGTAGTGCAAACTCCTTTAGAATTTATGTGAGTTTTAATGATATAAAAAAGGTTGCACATTTTATTTTAAAAATAAATTTATGTGAGTTTGAAAAAAAAAAATCATGTATGCTAATATATTGATAATATGATTTATGTTAATGTTAGTGAAAATTTAAAGTTAAAAAAATCTTGTCATGAATGATATTGACAGTTATAATTTTAGTGAAAAATTAAATGCAAATTAGTTTTTAGAATAGAACGTGGAGAGGAGAGGTTACCTGAAGTTTTTTTTTTTTTTGGTCAAGAGGTTACCTGAAGTTTGATCGAGGGTTATTTATATTTTAAAATTTGGTCCTTCCAAATAATTATATTCTTAAAAAAATTTATAATAAATATTCTTGATCCTTCCTTTCGTTAGATTCCCTCATTTCTCGTATTGATTCATTTAAAGAGTGAAAAAATTGATCTTTTTGTAGGGTTCTATAATAAAAACAATATTAAATTATCATGCTCATTATTTTATATTATGAACGATAAAAAAAAAACATGGGTGTTACAAAGGAATAGTAACACGTGTAGGCAAATCCGCGTTCTAAAAAGAGGACGTGAAGACCGTCACCCAAAAAAAGAAGGAAAACTCATAGTAACACGTGTAGTCCTACCCAGTGATCTCTATGCTGATTTTTTCTGCCACCCAATTCAGTCTTGGCTTGGCAAGGTTATTCAATCTGCATCTCTCCCTATTTCTTGGAAGACAGGTATCTCTATCACCTGCTGGAAACTATGGGAGGTTCGCAACAGGAGGATTTTTTCCAATGAAGATTTTAATACCGAGGGGATTATTGCCCAAGTCAGATCACTAGCAGTACATACTCAGAATTGTTTTGCCAAATTTGGTTTCTTTTTATAAGTCTTTATTTGTCTCACTGATGTACAGTTTTTGACTTCTGTTATTAATACATCTCCTTTTCACTCAAAAAAAAAAAAAAAGGAAAACTCATTTCAGGGCCATTTTATATAGAAAATTTTAAAAAATGCCCAAAGATTCTGACAATCCCAGAAAAGACCTCAGGGTCTTTTCTAGGATTGTTAGAATCTTGGGTGAGTTGTTAATGAGGCTGATATAGTTGTTAACGGGTAGGTCATTAACAACTAAATCAGCCCCGTTAAAAACAATTTGCTAACAACTAAATCAGTATCATTAACAACTATATCAGTACCCCGTTAACAATTATATCAGCCTCAGTCCCGTTAACAACTCACGTAGATTCTGAAAATCCCAGAGAAGACCCTAAGGTATTTTCTGGGATTGTCAGAATCTTTATGCCTTTTTTAAAATTTTTCCTGTTAAAAGAGCCATGAAATGAATTTTCTCAAAAAAAAACAGAGGGAGAGAGAGGACTTGAAGAGAACTTTGACCATTATTATTTGTCTTAACCACTAGTCATTTGATTTCGTTAAATATATATATATTATTGGCTTTTCACACCATTGATTTATCATCTGACTTTGTTTCTTAGATGAGCTCTAAATTAGATTTTGACTTTTGAGTTCTATAATGAGATAAAACTATGCTTTTAAGAAACTATTATTATTACTACTTCCGGTCCTAATTATGAGAGCACTTTTATAATACAATTTACACTACAAAAATACTTATATAATTAGAACTGGAGGAGGTATTTATATGGACTTTTTTTGCTCATAAGTCATACGCCTAAAGGGGAATTCACCACATCACATCTGGAAATTTTTAAGAAAAGTATTTAGTGTCATCGGTTTACACTGAAATCATTATTCCATTAATTGTTTTGTACTCTCAGATTATCATTATAAGGAACTTCAAACAAATTTTCACAATGAATAATAATGGTTACCTACTTAAGTCATTCATTTTGTCCTAAATTAATTTTTTTTTTTCAATTTTACCCATCTTTAAATGATGTGATTTAACTTTAATAACTTTAAACCTCAACTAATAACAATATAAAGTGTGAGAAAACGGTAATTAATTAGCTGCTAATAACTTATACTTGGGACCAAAAATTATTTTTAATTCATATCTTATAAATTACAATATCAACCCGAGGGAGTATATCTAAGGAATAAATGTTAGTATAGCACAATGATACTGTGCAATACTTTAATTAATACTCGCTCCGGTCCTAATTATAGGATAATATTTGGGAGTTGATATTGGTCATAATTATAGGACAACTTTCTAATTTTTGTCAATTTCTTCCTAAAATACCCTTATTGATACATTCTCAATAATAATGAAACACAATGATAATTTAATAATGCACCTATATATTCTATAAAGTAAGTAATGTTTGAAACTTATTAATGGCACATACACCTCAATTCTACTATTTTTTATGATAGCTTGGAAAAGTCTATGGTGCCGGATTCTGTGAGAGCTTGGAGAAGTCTACGATGTGTGTGTATTTATATATCTGTGTGTGTATGTGTATATATAGATATATACATGTATGTGTGTGTGAGCGCACATATATGGGATGCTAAACACACACATCACACATTTTTATTAGGAAAAAAAGGCTTACACCTCATGGATTTACAGATATTCTTTGAATTGTATGAGAGCTTAGAAAATTCCATGATGCCTAGGGGCGGAGTCAAGGGGGGTAGGGGTGGCCCCCGGCCCCCTAAAATTATAGAATTTGACCCAAAAGTTTAGGAAATTATATTTTAGTCTTATAAAAATTTCAACATTTTCACTTTAGTCCCTAGTAAAGTTTAATGGAGGGACTAAAATGAAAATATTGAAATATATATGAGGCTAAAATATAATTTCTTAAATTTTTGGGTCCAATTCTGTAATTTTCTCCCCTAATTTCAAACGCTAGCTCCACTGTATTCTATTATCTAATTTTCACGCCCCCCATTTCAAATCCTGGCTCCGCCCCTGATGATGCCAGACTGTGTGAGAGTTCGGAGAAGTTGATGACATCAGACTAGGAGAAGTCGTGCAAGGTCAAAGAGGTATAAACGCATGTGGCTATTGATTCAACAATCTTAACTATTATCCTTAATCTCTCCAAAGTTTGGTAAATATGTCCTATAATTAGGACCAGAGAGAGTATTAGTGAATCCATAAATAAAGATTGTTGAATTAACAAGTTGTTGGTTGAGATGGTAAAGGGTTTCATCCAATAAAAATGATAACACAAATTCAAATACCAGAAAACACATTTATTGGGAGAGGTAAAAACCCTTTACCCTTTAAATCTTAAGAGTAGAAGCCCTTGCTATTACCAAAAAGAAAAAAAGAGGATTGTTGACATTTTCTTTTTTTAAACTTTCTATTTACGTTTAGGGGAAGAAGGGATTGTTGAACCAACAACTTTCTATTTATGCTTGGGTGTGTTTGACCAACAATACTTAATGTCTTATAAAAAAAAAAACAATACTTAATGTTGCTGAGGAAACAGTTGTTGACCAACGACCATATTGAAAGCGTTGAAGTTGAAGGACTTAATTTTTGGGGTGATTTGGTAGATAAAGGTGGTCATCCATATCATCACCTCTTACAACTTCTAAAAGACTTTTGGTCAACCAACTCACTCACAAAACCATAGCTATCAATTCCCTTCTCTAGTCCCTACCCAATCACATCTAATCTCCTCATTCCATTTTTACCCCTCCTCTCTTCTTCCCCCTATTTTTTATCTAATAATTTTTCCCTCACATACAACTATACTTATAAATTGAAAAACAGATTATTTTATCAAACTATAAAAAAAAAAAAAAAAAATAATCGTTAGTCTGTTAGTCGTACACCCTTACATCGTCTGAGCAAAAACCAACCTGAGAATTCAAGTCCAAAGCATTATGTGTTTATTTGAGTTAGCATTAGAAGAGTACATTCATGCAAATCGAGATTAAACTCATCTCTCATACTCACCTTATAAACCATAAATCACCTTGAAAAATCAGCTTCTACCACTAACTCAAACGGGAACTACAAAGTATCACAACAAAACAGTAAAAAGAGTTTGTGATTGTTATGGTCAAGAGTAAGCTCAAAACCTAAGAGCTGTTGTTCGGAACTCAAATGGATTAATTTTTAGGTGTTATGGGATATTATAAAATAAATTATAAATTTATAAAATAAATAATCACTCAAAAAAATTTACATTTCTTATTATCTTTATTTTTATTTTTCTACAAAGCAAACACGGTTAGGGGACAATGCTCTTCCAAATTACTACAACACAAGTGCTTTTTTTTTTCTCAACTTTTTTTTCTTTCCCGGTATAAAAATGTAAATCAAAATAGGTTTTCATTTCAAATTGTGAGGGAGGAAAGGAGGATGGATAGTGTTTAGGGTTCAAGCTTTTTGAAAAAGACAGATGAAAGCTTCAAAGGCAACAGATAGTGCCCAACAAAGGTAATTTGGGCCTCCATTTCTCCAATCCTAGAACAAGAACCCAAAACAATATTGGGCTATGACAATCATTTTTGGGCCACCTTGACGCCTTCAAATTTGAATAAGTCCAGCCCAATATAATATATGTCTATAGCTTATTGGGCCAAATTTTTATCCAAATTTTCATGGTGCATACGACACCTCCATGTTTTTTTCCAATTACATCTAACACCAGAATCTTGTTTATGGTTTAGGTTGCTGGAAGCAATATAAATAAGATTCGGATGGGCAACCAAAAAAAAAATATAAATAAGATTAGGCTAATGGAAGCATAAAAATTAATAATAATAACATCAAAGTGCTACATATTGAGTGTAACTGCAAGATGAATCCACATTCTATGCTTTTCTTTATGTGCTTCTTAAGTGCTTGTCCTCCTAAGAAGCACATAAAAAAATAGTGATGACATTATTATTATTATTTTTATATATTTTATTTATTTAGATTAAATTATATGCTACATGATGAAATATTTTTTGCACTCAGTACTTGAAATTAATTAATTTCCAAAACATTGGTGTTACAGGAAAAATATTTCTGAATGCAGGACTAAAAATTAATTATTTTGAGATACTGGATGTAAAAAAATATTTCAGCATATAACATATAATTTAATCTAAATAAATAAAATATATTTAAAAAATGTCATTAATATTTTTTTATGTGCTTCTTAGGAGGACAAGCACCTAAGAAACACAAAGAAAAGCATGGAATGAGGACTCCATAGAGTAATTACATGGAAATTTTTAATTACTATAGATTAATTTCTCTTTAAATATTACTTAGTTCTAGAATAAAAATTGGGATATTACAATTTCGGTAAAATATTCTTCAAAACTGATCTGGGTTGGAGAGAGAGAGAGAGAGAACAATATTGTTTTTCTATCCTACTGAGTTCAAAAGGGTAAACAGGTAAAGTATTGTGATCCAAAAGAGGTCTACTTTTAGTATTGTCTTATTTACCAATTTCACATCATTAGATCAAACCAAAGACTTGGACAAATATTTGAGCAAAAAAAAAAAAGGACTTGGACAAATAGAATACTAGTACATTTTTTAATGTTTTTTTGGGCAACAAATACAATACAATTAATACAGACAAGGAAAAAGGACAATATTATTTATTGAAAAAAAAGGATTTGTGATAAACTATGTAAATATACTGAGACATAAAGTGGCCTGGTTAAGAATAGAACAAAGGTTAACATTCTAATCTTGTAATCTACATAGGGATGGAAATAGGTTAGGTCAGGTCAGATTTTGACTAAACAGGTTTGAGCCTATAATAGGAGTAGAAGGCCTAAGCCTGAATGCAGGCCTTTTTTTAGGCTCAGGCCTGAGTCTTCATAAGGCCTACTCAAGCCTGAAGCCTTTTTTGTAGGCCTTTAAAAATGTCTCATATTGTAGCCATAAATAGGCTTTGTACATTTTGAACCTATCAAAACCTATATAAATTAAGCTTTTAGTAGAATATAAGAATAAAAAAAAAATATTATGTTATTTATATTATATAAATATAATTATATTTATTTAAAATGTAAACAGGTCAGGTCTGAAGGCTTACAGGTCTTATTTTACACATTTAGGTCTTTAAATAAGCTTTGACCTGACCTTTTTAACAACCCAACCAAGTTCTAAACAGGCCATGTTGTAGGACACCTAATAAGGGTTTGACCTATTTTCACCCCTAAATGCACATAGCTGTTCGACGGGACAGACATAGAACCTAACTCATAATATTGTCAGATCTTCTAACAGAAATGTGGAATAAATAAGACCTACCCAATAAATATTTTATTTAAAAAAAAAAGGTGGATAAACAATATAATTAAAAAAATAATAATAAAGAGACCGGCCTGCGACAGAATATTTGTCATAAATCGGAGATATTTAATTATTTATATTATAAAAAATTCTCTTGAAGTCCATTACCAGTAGCGAACATAATAGATAGTAATAAAGAAATCTCATTAAACCAACTTATATATAGGATGATTAGCATGTAGTTCATTAATAATTAGCAATTGTTTTAGGTGATTTAATTTATTTTTTTGGTTCAATAATGCAGCTTGTTAGTATTGTTATAAAAGAAGGAAAATAGATTAAAGAAAGAACTTCTGAATTAATATTGCTTCTTCTTAATAACTACTACTGTTCTCTTATTAATATTTAAATTTTAAACGCCGGCCTCCATTTTGTTTTCTCCTTTTCCTCTTGCTGGCACAACTAATTAATTAAAATAAACTATTTATAAGACCTTAATTATTTTAATAAGCATACCTGGATTCGATCTCTAATCCTGTTTTTAATTTAATTAATGATCATGTGATGATGGTCGCATTTAGAAGAGGAGCAAGAATATGCCCACGGTATTCTTTTTTTTCTTTTTCTTTTTTATATTAAAAAATTTTGGAGGGGTTCGGCACCAGTCCCCCATCAAGGCCAGGGCACGGCCCCGGGCTCTATGAGCACTTAATGGGGACTTACGAGATCGCCTACCAAAGGAGTCCCAGCGACGGCAGAGGGGATTGAACCCACGACCCAAGGGCCTAGTCCTGGATCCCTTACCATCTATGCCAACTCACATTGGTTGCCCACGGTATTCTCTTTCATATTAAAGTTTTAGGGTTTTTTTGGGCCAACAACATTTTTAGGTTTAACAATTATTAACACTGTTTCGCATATATCAAAAAAAAAAAGAAACACTGTTTCGCACGTGATTATACATATTGTTGATAAAAAAATCCATATATAGATATTTCTCCTATCCCCAGTGTGAGGGATTTGGTCTTAAACGTAAGACTCAATATTTTTATTTCCAAAACTTATAATTTGTTCATTTAAATTATCCATATTGATTGTGTGTAGTATTTATTAAACGAATCCACGATTATTATTGTTGTCAAACTCCCGAATTAACTATCTAAGTTTATCGTTTTTATATTTCCAACTTATAAAATCGAGTTGAGTTATTGGTAAACTCGTGACCATTGTAAACTCAATTAAATTTACCTTTTTTACGTTTCTAATTTATAAACTGTGTTAGCTCACCCTTAAATTTGTATTAATTTCTTCAATTAGATTGTGCTCAACAGCTTTATATATAAATTTCATAGAATTTTTTATATTAAATATGATAAATTATGAATTTTGATGGATTTAATTTCAATTATTTGGATTTAAAATATATTTAAATCAAATTGTTGTGATTTTCTTAATATTTTAATTATTTAATTGTTAAAAAAAAACTCTCACAAATTTATAATTCGAATTCATGATACGAGTTTAGATGACTGTCATGCATGAGTTTGCTTAAACTTACAAGTTTAACAACCTTGTCGAGAGTTCTTAAAGTAAATGATTAAAAAGGTGTTTTTAAAAATCAACATGCATTTCATACAAGTATTTTTATTCTTGCACATGATATTAAAATATTCAATTTAAATAAGATGATATTTAGATATTCGATTTAAAAAAGTATACTTTTTCCCATTATACCAATATTTTTAATTTATCAGTTTCAGTTACTCTATGTATATACAAGTAATTTATGATCATTATTAGAAAATACAAACTTTAGGTTTTTCTGCCAACAATTCAGATTTTAGTTATTAAACATAAACAAAGCAAGCAGAACTCTACCTTAATTTCTCTATTGCATTATTTTCTTATTGTCATTTTATTGAAAGTGATTTATTATAATGAAGGCTTTCAGGCAAAAAAAAGAACATTAATTTGGTCAAAAAAAGGAAAGATCGACCAAGACTTTAAACATCTGGTATGAGGTCTTTTATTTAATTATTCATTAAAATTAATCATTTTTTTCGTAAAAAAGGTACAAGAAAACAAATTGCTATGGGTTAAAAACAAAAGTGGTAACCTTATGACAAAGATGTAAACTTAGATAGCATACTTTAATCATAAACTCATAATAGTTTATTTTTATATCAACAAATAGGTTATTAAAAATACATGATTAAATAATTAAATACAAAAATTTAATTTAAATTAAATCCATCAATATTCACTTATTATATCATGCATACTCAATAATTTTTTTATATGAATTTTAAATATGAAGTCACTAGATATAATTGAATTAAAAGGGAGAATATGAATTTAAAAGTGACTTGACATGAGTTTGTAAATTAAAAATGAAAAAATTTAAGTTTAACAAGTGAATTCATGAGTTTAACCGAGTTTATAACCAAAACAAATTGAAGAGCAAGTTGACATAATTGTTTAAGGTTGAAATGTAAAAAATGGTAAATTCAATGAATTAACTCATGAATTTCACAATATTTTATATACGTGTTACCATGATCATATAAAAAAATAAAGCTGACGGAACTTACTCATCAAATATTTCAAATATATTATAATAATTTCTATACCAAAATTATTGACGAGTTTCGTTAGGATTTGAGGATCTTTTTAGTTTTATTATACCTTTTTTTTTGGTTGCCCATCGGGTACTCAGAACTTCGCCCGGACTAATCCGAATCCGACCCGGGTCGTGCCTAAACTACTTAATTTTGTTTGATCTACATAGACTTATTATCCGGGGTCTTGTTTCATTAATTTTGCTAGAGAACGTGTGCTTTGATTTCTAACATGTACAAATTTATAATTTATGAACAAGGTAAGTTCTTATAAAAATTATATTATGATATATTAATATAATTTATAAGTATTCTTACTTCTCAGTTTTAAATGATTTTTCATTTGTTATTCCTCAATATAAAGCATGTCTCTCTTAAAACTAAACTTGCCTTCAGTGTGAAACACGATAAATCTTTAAATCATGTTGTATTACTAAAATACAGTTTCTTTTTAATATGGTCGACGGTATAATTTTTTACTTTTTTTTGAAATATAAAGAGTTTTCACTTTTCACCTCTTCAAGTAAAAGTATAGTTTCTGTTCTTGGTCAATGTCATCATGGGCATATATAAATTAATTTCTCCTTTTTTTTTTCAAAAGTTATTTTAAAATTGTGGAAAAAGCTAATTAAGCTCCGAGATTTTCTTTTTATATCATCGTTAATTAATTAAACACGTGAATAATATGCCAAGATCTTGTGCCTTTTCTTTATCGTCTGAGGCTCTGAGCACATCGTTTCGCATACCATTTCACAAGTCATTTTTAAATTGATGGCATGCGAATTTTGACCTTAATATTTAACCTTTATTGTTTTATATTCATATATCGACTTTTTTATTCGAATATCTCTCCTCTATATTACTATGCTTAATTGTAGAAAATAAAAATAAAAAGGTGGAATAAGTAAAGGTTAAAGACAAATTTTTTGTCTCTCCATCTCTATACTTGAATGATCTCTGAAATAATTATAACTAAGCAAAAGGAATATTATTTAAATATTACTTTTATCTTAAAAATGAAATTAGTTTGCTCTAATGTATACGAGAGATTTTCTTTTTATCTTATTTCTTTGAAATAAAAGACGATCTTATATATAATGGACTCCTACTTAGTTAAATATCAATAAAATTTCTTTTTTTAAAAAAAATAAATAAAGGTATTACGCCAATCATTTGAAAATAATCACGTTTCCTTTATCATTATTGCCTCCAAATAGAAGAATTTCATAATTTAAAAACCTACAATTAACTTATTTATATAATGTACAAATTTTAAAAATAAATTGCATTTTTATGAAATGACACTCGTGTTAAGTTATACTTTCTGTTCTGGTCATCATTGGTGTGTGAATTCATTGGACTTGTTTTTTCACAAGTCTATTTAAAACTGTAGGAAAAGGATCGTCTATATATATATATAGTGGGAAAAGTACCTACGTACATTTAAGTTTTTCTATTACCATTAATTAATTAATAGGCACATGTTCGTGCAGATATGGGAGTAATGGAATCAGGCAGATCTGAAACAGAAGGGGAGGGTGAATCTGTCACAGAATCAGGATAGGAAGTTGATAAATCAGAAGTAAGAGAAGGGAGTTCAACCGAAAGGGTAGGCAGGGAAAAATCAGTATAGGATGTATAAGCAACCATGGGAAAAGAAGAAGAATTAGCATCTAATGATGTATGACCAGAATAAGGAAAAACATACTCATAAAATACAACATCTCTAGAAATGAAAATCTGATTGGTGAGAAGATTGAACAACAAATACCTTTGGTATATTCTGGAAAACCAAGAAAGGTGCATTTAGAGGCTCTAGGATCAAACTTAGACCTATGGGCTGAAATAGTAGAAGCATAACACAATGAACCAAAAACTTTCAAAGTGGAATAAGAAGGGGATTTTTTATACAACAAAGTGAAAGGAGTGTTTTGTTGAAGGAAAGGGGAAGGTAAACGATTAATGAGAAAAATGGCATGAGAAATAGCAAAACACCAATACATTTTGGGAAGTTTAGCTTGAAACAAAAGGGCACGAGCAACGTTTAGAATATGTTGGTGTTTTCTTTCAACAACACCATTTTCCTGTGGGGTTTCAATACAGGAAGTTTGATGGATAATACCCTTACTTGTATAAAAGGAATCCATAGAAAATTCAAGACCATTGTCAGAACGAATAATCTGAACTTTAGTTTGATGTTGAGTTTCAACAAAATGAATAAAATTTTGAAGATGTATACGGACTTCTGATTTAGCCTTCATAGGAAAAATCCAACTATAACGACTAAAATCATCAACAATAATCAAAAAATACTTGAAACCACGAATAGACTGAACAGAAAATGGACCCCAAATATCCACATGTATTAGGGAAAAAATTTCATTACTAGAAGATGTACTGATTGGAAACTTCAATCTCTTTTGTTTAGCCATATGGCATACATCACATGGAGCTAATTCGGAATTACATGGAATGAAAGAAAATTGTTGATGTAAAATTCGTAATACAGAAGGGGAAATGTGACCTAAACGGTGATGCCACAAATCAAATGTAACCGAAGTTGGTGGTGAGGAAGGAGTAATCTGTGTAGTTGCTACAGTGTGAAGAGTATTTGCAGGATTAAGGATATAGAGGCCTTCAAAAGCTTCAGCTGTACCAATCGTCCTCCAATGAGAAAGATCCTGGATATAACATAAAGAGGACATAAAAATGAAACAACAAGGAAAGGCACGAGTCAATTTTGAGACAGAGAGGATGTTAAAAGCAAAATCTGGTATATAGAAGACATTATGTAAGACTAGGGAATTAGAAAGACAAATGGTACCAAAAATTTTGCTTACAACAAAACTTTGATTAGGAAGTTTTATCGGTACAAGATCAATGGTTGAGTAAACAGAGAAATAATCAAGAGAATGACAGACATGATCAGTAGCACCAGTATCTAAAATCCAGGATGATTTTGGAGAAAAATAACAAACAGGGGACTTACTACTTGGATTCTGATGAGAAGAAGAAACAGAATGAAGGTTGTTGACCGAAGACCCTGGAGTGACAGACGAATTTGGCTGCAAATGAACAAGAGCAAGTAATTTCTGATATTGATCCTGTGTGAATTGAGGAATTGGCGTTGAAGAAGATGCAGGGGAACCAGCGGAAGAAGAAGTATGCTCTATCACAGAATTAATGACATGTTCCTTCGGCTGAGAAGGATTAGCAGATGATGAATTTTGATTTCTGAATTTAAAACCAGGCGGAAATCCATGTTTACGGTAGCATGTATCAATAGTGTGTCTAGGCTGATTACAATATGTGCAGAACTTGGTGTTATTTGAACCATTCGAACCAGAGTTCTTGGAAGTAGAACCAGAAGAGTAAAAATTCGAATTAGGACGCTGTGGTCCTTGGTTAAACAAAATAACAGGTTCAGAAACACCAACAGGAGAATGCATTTCACGTTCTTGTTGCAGAAGGAGAGAAAAAACCTTATGGACAGAAGGCAAAGGCTCCAACAACATTATTTGGGACTTAACAGAGGCAAAACGATCATTAAGGCCTTTTAAAAATCTGAGTGTATAATCATTGTCAAGATATGTAGAGCATGGACATACGAAATTGCAAGCACAGCGAGTAATAGGACGCAAAATCATATACTCAATATTGACTAGAAACATTGAGGACTGGATCGACGGTGGCTCCGGCAGTGACTCCGGTGGCGGTGGATGATGATTCGGCCATGGCAACGGATTAGAGCTCTGATACCATGATAAATCTTTCGAAGGATGAAGAGAGAATGGCCGAAAGAGAGAAGCAGAGTATAACGAAAGAGAAAGGAAGAGTAAAGTGAAACTGAGAGGAAACAAAAACTATTCTGAAACTGAGGAAAAAGTATATTCAATAATCTCTTTAGCTTTGTTACACGTGGTCCTTATATAAGCCACAATCCTCAATACAGAATAACAAATACAAAAACTAATAAACTAATCTGTAACTAATTACAACCAATAACAAATTCATAAGTAAATACAATAACCAAATAATAATACAAGGAATTTACTATACTACCCTTTTTCATCTTGTTTACAATCTGTTATGGGTCCTAAGAACTTTTATCCCATATCACTCGTCATCTTCCATGCCTGCTGAAACTAACCATTCTTTCTCTCACTCTTCTTTTCATATGAAACATCTTCACCTTCTTCCATTTAAGCGACCCTGTTACCTTGGATTATGTTTCCTTCTTTCTGATTCTTTTCTCAGATTTTAGGGGGCACCCCTAGCCCCCCTAAATCCACCCCTGCATGTGAGGAGGGTTTTATTTTGCAAAATGTGGCACTTTTAGAAGACACCCACCATCTCATTGGTTTTTTTTTTTTTAAATATATGTATAGGTATCTTCCTATTCGAGATACTGTAAGACACTAAATTTGCCCCTGGCCTGTTTCCACCCCTAGAGTTGGGCCCACTATTGTGAGGGAAGAGCTCCCAACACTCTTTTTTTCCATTTCCACGTCTCAAATCAAAAACATGGTGTTGAGAAAACAAGTCCCTTACCACTTACTCGTATGTTGGTTAATCAATCCTCTATTGAATTAAAATGAAAGATATCATCATGGTACCCCCATGCCATGGGCTTCACTTTTGTGCATGACACAACTGGGCCGTTTAAAGTTTTATCACATAGAGATACAAAAAAGAGAAAGATATGAACAAAAACCAGGATTTGAGTTTGAGCTTTCCGCAAGTTTCTTTCGTAATCTTTTGGGCCCTTAGCCCCGTTTAGCTATCCAAAATAAATAAACAAAAGATACATCCACTTTTTGTTGAAGAATGAAGATCACAACTCTTTCGAGGCTTTTCGTGACAAAACTGATAATGTTTCACTAAACAGACAATCTCAGTCCAACTAAACTATATATGACTAGACTGAAACCCTAGAAAATAGAACAAGGCAACACGCCACTATCATTTATCTTCCTATTATATAAACAAAACATGACATATTCTCATACATTGTGGCAAATCAATGTATTGTCCCTACATTTTCCGCTCATTTTCAAATTAGTCCCTCAAGTTTTTTTTTTTTTCCTTCCTGCAATTCAATCCGTTACTATGCTGGTCCCAACACCCTGCAAACTCACTCTTATTCATTGTCAGAAGACAATTTTTGCTTCTTCTTCCATTGGTAGGCAGCTTCCAATAGCTTGAGATTTGTGGTCTGGGCTTCATCTGGGAAAATGTAGTCGATGTATTCTTCATACCTGCCAGACAAAATTTTCATCAACAGAATGAATTAGAAAACAAATAAAATCCTGAATAACTGGATTGAACAAATTTTAAAAAATAAACAGCATTTTAACAATTAATAAACTTTTTCACCAAAAAGTAAAAACAAATAGTGGACTTGGGAAAATGCAGACTGCAGCTAATTTTTGTCATCCAGAGATTAGGAACTTTAAAATTTTTAAACATATGAATCAAATCAGTATGCCACGTGCTCCACGCATCAAACTCAATTCTACTAAGCTAGATATTAACGAATCAAATACCCTCACAAAATGCTTGTTGGAACATTTGAAACTCGACATCTCACAAATATAGCTTTAATATCTGCTGCACATACGGGTGATAATCTCTTACAGATAAAGAGGGGGTTAGTGACTTACCCAGGAGGACCATCCTCGGTTACTATTGGCCTTCTCTTCTTGAGCTTCTTGGGCAATTTAGAATTGACTAAACTAACATCACCTAGCTCACCAAAAGAAACTTCCATATTGAGCCACTCCTCCAATAGCATCGCCCTTTCTTCTTTCAACTCTGGAGCTGATGATCTGAAGTAGGTGAGAGCTTTCTCAAACACTCCTAAAGCATATGCAAAACGAGATTAGAGAGAATTAAAATATGGTGGTTTCACCTACAAATAAGTTCAAACACAAGAGACGAGTGGGATCCATACTTCTAGCATTCTGAATGCATTGCATCTTTTGCTCACCATCCTCACCCATAGCCGATGCCTCAAACTTTGCATAACTTGTCCAGACCTTCAAATGCTTTGTACGATCCAGAAGCCTTTCATAAAGCGCTCTGGTCCTCTCAAATTCACCCTCAGAAATCTCAAAGTCGATGTATGCCTGTTTTGCATGCCAAATATCTAGTTATAAGATGGCCACTAAAAAGAATGACTGAGGTATAGAAATGAAAAAGGATATTAGAAAGAGAAATGGACGAAAATATTCAAGTGAAACCACACTACTACAGTTACAACATAATGTAGCAAATTTAAGAGGCTTTGCTCTGATTTAGATGTACACAGCTAAGCTGATGAGAAAAATTATCAACCTAGATCTTACATGAGATGATTAAATGCAAGTAAAACCTCACATTGACTAAGGAGAAATACATCAATATATACCTTCCATAATCGCTCAGGCATATCCAACGCTGGTTGGGCAATCGCAAGCTCAAAGATTGATCTAGCTCTGTCAGTCTCGCATAAGGATATTTCTAATTCTGCATACTTGCTCCAGGCATAGCAGTTTTCTGGTGACCACTCCAGATACTTCTCATACAATTTCCTACACCGATCTATATTACCAAGATGCAGTTCTATCTCTATATACTTCTTAAATATCTGTTGTCAAGCCAACAAAATTGTGTGAAAAAAATGACAAATGACAAATTTTAATTAAAATATATGATTATATTTACATCAATATAAATATTACCTTATCTTTTGGAGCGATTCCAATAGCATTTCCCAATATCTTACGAGCAGCCGTGAGATCCAGTTGACGTACTTCAAACTGAGCCGCTAGAAGCCAAATCTTTGCAAACGAGAATTTATGGTGAGGAATGAGTTTAAGACACTCCCTATAAACAAATGAATACATATGAGATATCAAAAGCGTCAATAGGATAAATTCGATTAATTAATTAGTTAGGGAAAAACAACAAAATAATTCTGAAATCACTAATATACTTTTGGCTGTCCAATTACCCAGCAGATGCCCACTTTAATTCACAGATGAATCTAACAATTCATTGAATTAACAAGAACCATACGCTTAAGAGTCAAATTCCACCAATGTTTAGCATATGCCCTTTCATGGTTACATTACAACTGCTACAGCTAAAATCCAAGGTTTATATAAATTCCCCACACTTTATGCTACAACATACCTGTATACATCCCTTGTTCGCTCATTATCTACACCATCAAGCTCTTCATAAAGCGCATAATTAATCCTAAGTAACAAATGGATAACAATTATTAGGGAGAAAAGCAAAACAGTATAGAACATGTCGAAAAAAAGCATTTGAATCTAACATACCACAAATAGATATAGCGTTGCCAGTACCGCTTCTCCTCAGCTGGAGGAATATTGGCTATTGCCCTCTCGTATACTTCCCTTATTCTTGCTTTATTTGCCACACTTTCTTCCAATCTTATATAGTCAAACCAGCAATCATAGTTTAAGGGATTTTTTCTCACTTCATCCTCATATTGAAACCTTCTCTTCCCAACAATGGCATCCTCAATCCCTTCCCTATCCCCATACTGCTTTTCAAAGGCCACAAACTTCCTGTACAAATCTTCAGCCCTTCCCTTGGGAATATGATCAAGGGCAAATTTATAAATACACCTTGCACGCTCTGTTTCTTTACACCTTTCCTCAAACTCAGCAAATGCAACAAAAAGCTGCTCTGCTTCCTCATCATCAGCCAGCTTCTCCACTGCCCTCTCATAAACATTTCTTGCTTTTGCTACCTCTCCATTCTTCATCTCAAACTTGGCAAATCGTATCCAACCACCAACCTTTGGGTGGCACTGTAAAAATCGTTCAAATATCCCTCTAGCCCGCTCAATTTCATTATATCTGAGCTCAAACTTGATGTAGGAGAGCCATCCCTGCTGGTCAGGCATCCAACTCATCCACCTCTCAAAAATCTGTCTTGCACCTGCCACATTGCCAAGCATCTCCTCCATGTGAATATATTTGTACCACAATTGATCAACTCTTGGCAAAAGAGTAACTGCCCGGTCCCAAACATTCCTGGCATGGTTTATGAACTTGTTCTTCATCTCTACCTCGGCATATTTGAGCCACAATGTGTGGTTCTTGTAATCCACCTCTAGGGCTCGTTCCCAAACAGAACGAGCACGATTGAAGTCCTTTTGTGACTCTTCCCATTGAGCATACTTGATCCAGACACTTGTGTTCCATCGAACACGTCTGATTAAGTCCTCAAACTCTTTTCGCTTTCGTAGACGATACTCAGCAAGTTCAGTGTGATCAGTAATCTTTTGCTTAGGAGGGCGGATCTCAGCCTCTTGCCGCTCTCGAGCCTCACGAAGAATTTGCTCTGCTGTAATTTGTACAGGAGCTGGGGTTTTGTTCTTAACTCTGGTAGGACGAGGAAGTTTTACCTCAGTGTCTTTCCGAGTCAGGTACCCCAGTGTTGGGTCGGCATCTTTGGCTGAAGACATGGTCACAAGAAAGAACAGATCCTGTTTGGAGAAGAAAACTTTAAGGGAGCGCCAAAAAGAACAACTATAGCCTCTGTCGCCGCTAACTCCTTCGGCACGGGTTTCCTCTTCTCTGTCAAGTCTTCCATGAAAAAAGAAGTAACATTTTAATTTTTTAAAACACAATCATCCTCAAGAAAAGAATTTATCCTGCATTCTCTCTCTCTTATGTATGAAACTTAGATATTCATTCTAAAGAGGGAAAACCAAATGCAGCAGATATGGGTATTCACTATCCAGCAATATGCAGTCAAGAAGATTTCAGGAGTTTTCACCAATTGAGACAGCAGAAAATTGTGTAAAAGCTCAAAAAGAAACTTGAAACAACAATGCAAACTCAAAGCTAGGGATAGAGAAACAATTCAGTTCAGGGAGATGGTTCACAGCACCTTTTAAGCATTGAAAAATCCAAGTCAGCTTTCAAATCAAATTCAGGAAAATCGAGAATGCATTCATCAGCTTTTGGGACCAAAAATTCAGATGTGAGTGTGGTGGAATATGCTACATGTGCTGATTCAAAAAATCTTTGACATCCAAGCAAAATTCTGGTGCAAATTGTTGTCCTAGATGGATTCAGATCAATGATATTGCTCAAGTCCAAAACTCAATGAGGATGAATGCAGCAAATTCCTTCTGTTCTGATTTTCAGATTTTTTTCCCACAGAAAAACAAAATATGATGCAGAGAATTTTGCAGCTAGTTCAAGAAGGGGGATTAGTTTAGTTTAGCAATAAAAAGCTCATAAGCCAAGAAGATGGCCAGAGAATAGTTTCCGAGAATTTGATTATTAATCTTACAAGTTTGCCAGTCAACCTAAGTTTGTTGTCATTATTTCCCTTAACAACATAGGATTTAGATCCAGGTTGGAGACAATCGAAGTGAAGGACCCGTTATGGTATATTCCTGATGGGGTTTTGTTTTAAATTTCGATTTTATTACTATTAATCGATAATACTAATCAACTTCCCAACCAGTAAACACTTTGCCAACAAGTTAAAAGCCCTAGACTTTTCCTAATGGTCAGGGAATTATGAATTTGATGATTAAGACACACTTTGTCAAGACCAAAGAAATATTTCCAATATCTGAGGAATAAACAAAAGTTCAGCAATTCTTCAATGGCAGATTGTTCTATGTCCCCTCTCTAATCTCTTACTTTCTTTCTATATTCGTTTCAGTTCTCTCTCACATAATATTACAGACAAATTGTTGTCTACCAATTCAAGGAATATATCCTCCCCCCTCTCCTTCCTTCTCATGTGGAAACCTCCATAAATACTCTCTTATCCTTTCTCTTTCTGCCTCCAAATCCCCCTCTTTCTTAGTGATCCATCCTCTCAAGTTTATTTCCACCATATAATTTCTCAGTACACACAGGAAGGATCGAATGAAGGCATAAGTTGAAGAACAAGAATGAAGAGACACTTACCTGAATGAAGGTGGCAAAAAACTGGAGGAGCAGGAGGCGGCTGCGGCGGCCGGAGGAGTAAGCGGCGGCGACTGGAGGAGTAGGAGTGAAGCAGAGACAAATGGAGAGAGAGGAAGATACGAGGAAACCCACGATGGAGATGAACGAAGAAAGAGATATCGGGGAAGCAAAGCAAGTTAAGCAAATTGGGGATCGAATTCAGGCACTCAGCTGCATGCGTGCCGTTTTGCCCTATTCTGTTTAATTGATTTTTATTTTTATTTTGATAAAAAGGGATCAACATTATCTTACCCGTAAATATATGCTCCCTTTTATAAATTTACTAACTATAGTTATATTAGGGAAAATAAACTTGTATGCTATATTTTTTCTCTATTAGAAATATTATTTTCTCAACAGTAATATTATTGTGTTTCGGGAAACTAATATTTTTTTAAAAAAAATACTAGTATTTGTTACTGGCCGTAATTAATATGTTGCCCATCACTTTAAAATCTGATATTTTATATTTATTAGATAAATATATGTACTTTTTTTTATTTTCCGAATATAGATATATTAGGGAAAATAGACTTGTATACTATATTAGTTTCTCAAGAGTAATATTAATATGTTTCAGGAAACTAATATATATATATATATATATATATATATATATATATATATAGGGAAAAACACTTCTCATGTTGCAGGAGAAGTGTTTTCTCATATCTCACATACATGAAATGTTGGAACCCACATATAGATATAATTAACATTATATATATGTGTGTGTGTGTGTCCCGCCATTTCATGTGTGTGTAGGAATCTTCTTCTTCTCATGCAACATGAGAAGTTTAAACCCCACACACACACACACACACATATATAGGGTTTATCGTTTGTCATGTCACTTGACATGAGGTTATATCAAGTCACTCCAAAACTACGTCGTTTTGGGAGTTCATTAATTCCCCTAACCCCAAAATGACGTTGTTTTGAGAGTTAGGGGAATTAATGAAGGACGTTTTGATAAAATTCATATAATAAATAAAAAAACAAAAATACTAAAACACTCTTCATTAATTCCCCTAGCTCCCAAAACGACGTCGTTTTGGGGTTAGGGGAATTAATGAACTACCAAAATGATATAGTTTTAGGGTGATTTGACATAACCTGATGTCAAGTAACATGACAAACGATAAACTCATATATATATATATATATATATATATATATATATATATATATATATATATAAACAACGTCATTTTGGGGTTACGGGAATTAATGAACTCCCAAAACGACGTAGTTTTGGAGTGACTTGATATAACCTCATGTCAAGTGACATGACAAACGATAAACCCTATATATGTGTGTGTGTGTGTGTGGGGTTTAAACTTCTCGTGTTGCATGAGAAGAAGAAGATTCCTACACACACATGAAATGGCGGGACACACACACACACACACATATATATAATGTTATGTCAAGTGACATGACAAACGATAAACTCATATATATATATATATATATATAAAGTAGTACTACAAAATTGTTCATATAATTAGGATGGAGTATTTGTTACTAGCCGTAGTTAATATATTGCCCCTGCTCTTTTGTCCTCGGATCAACATTAGAAAGCTGATTCTTAGGCTTTAATTTGGCCCAAAAGAATTTCAAAAAATTTGAAAGGGTAAAACTTAACACCTTGTTGGCCAAAAACAAAAAAAAGAAAACTTAATATTTAAATGTTTGAATTCTTGTATGTGTAGATGATATGTAACATGTGCCATTTTACTGTAAATATTAGGGTTAAGTACCAATTTTGTCCCTGAAGTACGCGCCCAGGAGCAATTTTACCCCTTAAGTTTTCGGCGGAGCAATGTTACCTCTGAAGTATCAAAACAGAGCAATGTTGCCCTCTGTTAGAAACCCTAAAGTTGACCGTTAGGATTTGTAACGGAGGGGCAACATTGCTCCGCCGAAAACTTAAGGGGCAAAATTGCTCCTGGGCGCGTACTTCAGGGGCAAAATTTGTACTTAACCCTAAATATTATATGCTTGTAAGTTCAAGCTAAATATATGAATTTGACAAGGGATGAAAGTGTGAGCAACAATAAGCACAAGGGATGCAATATCTTAAATCATTTGAAATTAAACTAAGGGTTAAGGTGTAAATTTATTCTGAAAGTTTTTATTGAGGAATAATGTTACCCTGAAAGTTTTTGTTAGGTTCAATGTTGCCGGAAATGTTAAAGTGGAGCAATTTTACTCATTTTTATTAAAAAGTTAATGGTCAACGTCATTTTTTAATGGAATAGGATAACATTATTATGTTTTGAAACTTTTGAGATGAAATTAAATTTAAAAAAACTTTCAGCGCAACATTGGTGCTCAGTGAAAACTTTCAGTGAAGAAGATTTGCACCTTCACCGTTAAACTAATCATTTGATGCAACCTAGCACAAGTCACATTCACCCTTAAACTAGTCCGTTGATGCAACCTAGCACAAGCCACATGTGATAGATCTTAGGCAAAAAAAAAAAAAATCTTTTGAAACTTCTTAAATCTATCACTTTGCTCACAATGAGATGAATTTGACTCAGTTTAATTTTCTATCTCTCTATATACAAAAATACATGAATGGAGAGTATTGTATTTAGAATACATATGCTAGGTGCAAAATGTTCTATAAACTGAAAAGTAAAACTGAGAACAAATAGGTGAGATTATGATAGGCAAAAATTAATCTGAGACGTGACCATTTCGTTGCGTATATGAACTCAAAGGGCTTAATTTCAATGGAGACAAGCTGGCTCTTTTCATCTTCAAACTTTTTTGAGGCTGAGAGATGTGACCATAGGCTCTTACATATGAGCTTAAAGGGCTCATTGTAAATGGAGATATTCTTCCTCTGTCCATCTTGTAAGTGAGATCAAGATTTGAGTCTTGACCACATCTTCTCGAGCATGTAGTGTTGAAACTGAAAGGACTCGTCGCATAAGGTGACATGTTCCCACTTGTCATCTTCAAATTGGAATGTCTTATTTTTCTAGTGCTCGCCATAAATGGTGATTCATTCCCTTTTTTAACCTTCAAACAAGGATCCAAGACATGACTGCTTCTTGTCAATGGTGACTCAAACCCTTTCTTCATCTGCAAGCTACTCTTAGAATCAAAGAGTTGCCCACGTCTTGCCAAAGGCGACTCGTTTCCAGTTTTCGTCTTTGGCATGCCCTTAGGACTAGCCACTTCCCCATTTCTGATTCTTCTAATTGAACTTGAGGTTTTTGTCAATGGTGTTGATTGACTCCTTTTGTTGTTGTTCTTGGAGTCAAGAACTTGCGGAGTTCTTCTTCCCTTGCTTGATGCTAAACCACTCCCTCTGATCATCCTTGAATTGTGGTTAGGTGGATTTGTTGCTAATGATCTTGAAGGTTGCAACCTTAATGCTCCTATTCAAACCAAATTTATACCAATTAATTTTATATCAGTGATATCTCAGTTGTTTCAACAAAAGAGTAACAACCTTACAAACACAAATAACTTTGGAATACAAGAAAATATGATATCTCAGTGGTTTTAAGACAAGTTTTAAGTCCAAACACTTTTAACTTAATGTCTCCAACAAAAAATGAAGTTGAGGTGGAAGGAATTAATAATTCACAAACTAACCTTGATCTTTCTTGGTATCATCTTCTGTTTGCCACTTTATTCTTACAGGTCTCTTGGCCTGCACATCTGAACAAATAGATTGTGACTCAGAAGAAGATGACTTTGAATCTGTTGAAAGTGGGCCTAGATCTTCCAATGTGGAGGCATTTTCATCCCCAGAGGCTTTCTTTTGGACATCAGTGTCATTTTCTTCCTTAGAGATAGAGCTATTATCTTCACTAATGCTTGGACCAGTCTTCTCTTTCTCAAAAATCTTATAAGCAAACATTTCATAAGGTAGCTGTGATACACAAGGCAAATGGGATGCCTTCTCTGCTGGGAAATTCTTGAGAAACAATGCTTCTATGTCACAATAATCCACTCGTGGGCAGGTCAATTCAAGCTGGTTAAGTTCAGGATTGATGATAAGAAATTCAGTATTGATGGCTAGGAATTTCTTTATGGAACGTAAGATCCTACAAATAGAGGAGAAACTAGGACGAAGGCTTGGATCAGTATGCCAACACTTCTTAATCAAATTAACAAGGTACTTTGGTGAAGGGTAAGGGAAAAGTGGCCTTTCCCCTTCTCTGATATTTCTGTTTGATCCATCTCATTCAAAAGGAGGCATTTTTCCTGTTAACAACTGAAAGCAAACCATGCTGAAACTGTAGACATCTGCTTTCTCAGAGCACTTACAGCTTGAACTAGAAGCATTGGTCTTAGATTCTAGCTCAGTTAGAACTTCAGGGGCATAATACCAGATAGAAGGATTGATCTCTTCTTGAAGGGGATTCATCTTCATGGATGAACCAAAGCCTGTAACTTTTACCTGAAAATAGCCTTCTTGGGAATTCCATGACTTGAGCAAGATATTACAAGGATTAAGATCTCCATGATATACTTTTTTAGAGTGGAGATACTCCATGCCTCTTGCCATTTGAAGCATAATATCTACCACAACTGGTATAGAGAACAAGATCTGTTTCCTTGGACCATAGCTTTCCTTCATATAGCTCTCAAGATCCTTATTCATCAACTCCATCACAAGGAAAAATTCTCTCTTTTCCTCATCATGAAACCCACAAAGATATTGCACTATGTTGGGGTGAGAGAGTGATAAAAGAGTATAAATCTCTGTTTCTGATATTTGCATCTCCCCATTCACATGTCTCAAGGCAAAGCTATGTCCCATCCAATGAATCTCCTTGAACTCTCTTCCACTCCCCAATCTTCTCCTCACCTGGTAATCCTTGGAGCCCAACAGGATTGAACTGGGGAAAATTTTTTTGTTCAATTTGTCAGGGCCACTTAGCAGCTTCTTGATGAGCATATCAGCAAGGCCTTGCACGTTTTTCGTCGAAGCAAGTCTGCAGGTAGAGTTATTATTATTATTCTTCTTCTTCTTGAGTGATTCTATGAGCCTCCATTGATCTTCCCTCCAAGAATTCTCCAACTCTTTGATGATTTCACCAGACACCAAATACTGCTTCCCGAATCCCCATTGAAAAAGCGTAGGGTCATTCCATTCCCTATCATACTTCCTCATTAACATAACTTTCTTCTTTGCCATCTCATCCTGATTGTGTCCAGAAACCTCTCCTGCAATTTCAATGGCTTCAATAACAGCAGGGAAATGACAAAGCAAGTTGTGTATGTGAAACTCAACACAATCATTGTTGTGATGGAGGGAAATGGCTTTTCCCCACCAATCTTTAGAGTCCAAGCATTGTCTAATGTAAAGTTCAGCTTCTTTAAACACCCTGCACAGTTGTCTCATAGGATATTCAAGGGGTTTCCATTTAGTGTTCCTCTCTTCCAACACAAGGTTCTGCTTGATCTCTTCTACAATGGTTTCAAATGCCAGGTTGAACATGTTCAGGATCAAACAACATTGACTCTGGTTTAATTGAATCTCATCTCGCAAAACCATTAGAGCCCTCAAACTTCCAACCACCTCTCCTATTCGCCGGAATTGTTCCATTCCGGCTCAAAACTCAACCCCTTCCTTATGATGAATTGAATAGCAAATACGGCAGAACCACCGTAAATAGGTCACCACCTGCATACATTACAACAGACGACAATCAAAACATACGCTTTATCCAACATGTCTATTGATCAGAATAAACTTGAAACGACAATATATAAGTAACGTTTATTTTGGGGTGATGAGAAGTTGAAGGCTTGAATTAATCTATGTAGAAAGGAAGTGAGTTAAGAAAGATTAATGAAAAGCGAACATACCCTGAGAATCCTTCTATTATAGCAACGATTAATCCAGATGGATATTTGAAGCTTGAATGTCTCTGTGTATTCTGTTTGTTTGTAATTTGCGAACTTGACTGTTTCGTTTGTTGTTAGTCTTGTTGTATGTTTTGTTTTCCTTTTCTGATGGTGGTTTGTATTAATGCAAGTTTCCTTTGACCAAAAAAAACATCTTTACTCTGTTACAAATGATAATTTGATAAAAAAACAAAAAACAAAATATGACACATGACAAAAACACATTACATTCTACCAGTCCGCATTAGGTAACCCTGTGACCATGGAAGTTATTATCCCAATCTCGAGCTATCGTTGACGAATTGGATGCGAAGCATGGGATTAGGAGGAGCAGGCACTGCTCTACTCTCCAGGCCTTCCATGGCCGCTCTCTTCTCCTCTGCCTGTCAAAAGCCCTTATCCCTCACTTCTCTCAGAACGCCTCTCTGTCTCTTCTCTTTTCTCCCTCGTCCTCATCGCACACTTTCAGCTCCGGCACCTTCTTTCTCTTCCGTTCCTTCTCTAAATGATGACGACGACACCTCCGATTTTGGTGACCATTCTTTTACTCTCATATTTGCATCAAGATTAGTTCCTTTTTAAGTTATTTTCTTTAACAAAATCTCTTTGCTCGTTCGTTTATTTTTTTGGGTAGGGGACGGTCACTGGACTGCTGTTTCCAGAAATGGTTCCAAGTTGCTTCTAAAAGGGATGACTTACGCTGAGCTTGAAGTATGGTTTGTTTTTCGAAGTTGATTATTTTCATTTTGTTGATAGTTTTAATAAATTGGAATTTGATTTCTCGAGTGTGCTTGTATGCTACTTTTAACGTGTAAACATCAAAAGTTTTCTAGTTTTAGAATTTTCCTATTCTTAATAATGAAAAAATCGTGAAAAATTTGTAGCTACTGATGATGAGCTATAACTCTGACCCTTCTTGAACAGAAATGGGTCCAGTCTTATGGATACAGACCTGGGCAGGCTATGATGTTATGGAAACGCATGTATGGAAACAACATTTGGGCACATCATAGTGATGAATTGGAAGGTTCTTCCCTTACCCATCCTTTTCATTTTTTGAACTAGACTTTGGAAATTACTATATTACTCTTGTATTGGACAATCATATTTGTGAGCTGATTCCTCATATCCTCAAAGTGACTCTATGCATACACTATTTTGCATATTCTGAATTTACTAATAATTGCTATAATTTCAAATCAATCGTATGATTAGGTTTGAACAAAGATTTCAAGAAGATGTTGAGTGAAAATGCTGAGTTCAGGGCCCTTAGTCTGAAAGAAATTCACGCAGCATCTGATGGAACTAGGAAGGTTGAACTTATCTTTCTTCATTTCCTTCTCAGATATTCTTATGATAAATTTTGGTCTTTTAGATTTCTGTTGCTGTAAGTTCACCTAGAAACTTTGTTGCATTTCTGGAGAGTTGTTGACTATTATACTCACAGGATGTTGCAGATTCTGTTCACATTGGATGATGGACTTGTCATAGAAACAGTTGTAATTCCTTGTGATAGAGGCAGGAATACTGTTTGTGTTTCAAGTCAAGTAGGATGTGCAATGAACTGCCAATTTTGCTACACTGGAAGGCAAGCCTTCTTTTGTCTGTTGAGAGCAATTTAGTGGGAGCATTCTGTTTCTTCTTGTATTTAGATTTTTAGTTTATTATACTTGCAATTATTTTGCAGAATGGGCCTTACGAGACATTTGTCTGCAGCAGAAATTGTAGAGCAGGCTGTTTTTGCTCAACGTCTGCTTACAAGTGAAGTTGGCTCAATCACAAATGTTGTCTTTATGGTAGGTCCACGGTATCAATGAGAATTCTAAATCATACTTTGCATATAGATTTTTCACAGCTCTAATTTATACATTTTTTTCCATTTTTCTTTTTTGCTGATAAGATGCTACTTTTATCTTGAACGCCTTTGAATTTGTTCAGCTTGCTATTCATGCACTGGCATGTCAATGTAGTGACTGATATGGCTTTTATTCTCACAACAAAGTCAACTTTAAATGTATAGATATGTGTTACAATACATGAGCTGATAGTTTTTTCACGTGATGCTATAATCATATCTTACATTGGTGATATGCTTAATTTTACTATGCCTTCAATTCATTTGTAGCTACAAGTTGTAACTCATGATTCATCTGCTTCAACAATTATTTGCATCATTGTTATTTAGACATTTGAAGTCATGTAAGATGTAATTATGTCTGAATTTTTTTCCAACTTCTGCTCCATTTCCTACCTCTTTTTTCTTATATTTTTATTCTTCCAGTTACTTTTCCGTGTTTATGTTTTACAGTTTTGTACAATCTCATCTAGTACTCCTATGAATCTATTGATGCTAACAGAACTTGTAGGCTTGATTAGAGCTGCGGAGGGTAGATAAGGATGAGAAAGAAGTGAAATCTTTCAATTTCTTGCAGACTAATAAGAGTTACGCATTTATTTTAGGGCATGGGAGAACCACTTCATAACATTGATAATGTGATTAAAGCTGCAGATATTATGGTGCATGAGCAAGGGCTTCATTTCAGCCCTCGCAAAGTCACTGTTTCAACTAGTGGTCTTGTTCCACAGCTCAGACGTTTTCTTCACGAATCTAACTGTGCATTAGCTGTTAGTTTGAATGCGACAACTGATGAGGTACGTCATTGCTTAAATAATTTGATCGGCTACCATAACATGAGGAGAAATGATGTGTGAAGAAGATAGGGAAGATTGATCTTGCTTCAATCTCACTTGGCAGGTAAGAAACTGGATTATGCCAATAAACCGCAAGTACAAATTGGACTTGCTCCTTCAAACTCTCCGGGAGGAACTACGCTTCAAACATAATTATAAAGTTCTATTTGAATATGTGATGCTCGCTGGAGTTAATGACAGGTTTCATGAACTTCTTTCCCTATTGCTTGGTATAAAAATCCGAGATTGTTGATGATTTACGTGATGCTTCCAATACCCTGCAGTATTTTGTTGAAAAATTTCTTATTTTTCCACAAAATCCTTACTAATATGGAATTTGTCAAGAGTTGGACTAGTATCATATGCATAAAGTGGTCTTGCCCGTTAATGGATTTGTAGTACAGCATTCTTCTCCTTCTCCTTTTTTTTTTCCTCAACATTGGTATCTCTATTTTCCATGGCAATTTAATTAAAATTTGACTTACAATGACCCAATGAATTGCATGCTGGCTCTATACTATATTGGCTTTTTTAGATTGCGTTCGAGAGGGAATTTTCTTTCGGGAAAATTACTACAAGATCCCAATGAAGAAATATAATCACCAAAAAGTCCAATAATAAGTGAGTTGCCTAGAGTGACAAGTTCAAGTGTAGGAAATGATAACAGGTTCTTGATACTCACTTGTTAACAAGACTTTGTTGTGATTACATTTCTTCCTTGGGACCTCACAATGATTTCCCCTTATATTTTTCCTCATTTACATTCATTATTTCCTGATACTGTATTTTCCTGTGTTAGGCTTCATCTTTTATGCAGATAAAGAAAAATGCTTAGAAGTATGACTTTTTTTGGTTGCATCCATATTTGGATAATATATGCTTAAAATAGTGAACACTGCCTGTCAATGCTTAATGCAGTGATGAGGATGCAAAGAGGCTTATTGATCTTGTAAAGGGCATTCCTTGCAAGATTAACCTCATATCGTTCAATCCACATGGTGGATCACTGTTCAGACCAACTAAGGAGGAAAGGATCATCGAGTTCCGAAACAAATTGGCTGAAGCCGGCTGCACAGTCTTTTTACGACCAAGTAGAGGGGATGATCAGATGGCCGCCTGTGGTCAGCTTGGTAAGCCCGGAACAATTCAGGCTCCCTTGCTCCGAGTACCTCAGCAATTCCAAATGGCACTTGAAAGTTCAGTTTGAATCTTAAATGACATTTTAGACTGTAGATTATATTTTATTGATTCATAAATTCAGGTCAACAACAAAATATATAACTTTGATGTTTAGGAACTTGTATATTCGTTTGAGTGAGATCTAATGTGGCAAGCAATGCTACTCGAGAATGCTTTGTTGGACTTGACTTGGGAGCTATATATATGTATTTGACGATGTCCAATTCAATGTTGTAATTCTCAATTTTAGGATGAATTTATTTTTAATGTGAAGAGGCAAAATTTTTATTTATGATCTGTCTTTACAAAATGGAAACCAAATGAAATGAAAATGAAAGGTTAGTTCACAAATAAAAAACAAACCATGTTTGACTGGTCTCACAGGATGTTGTGCTCTTTTGATTGTAAGACTTGTCAACTAAATATTCCTTGGTCCTAATTATAAGATCGAATTAACATTTTTAGAGAAATTAATAAAGTTAATTAAATTACTTTAGAGTATTTGTATTTGTATTTTTTTCTTCAAACTAATTAGTTTGATTAATAAACTAATATATAATCTAATGATAAGCAATATATGGTATGATTAAATAACTTATTTAATTTTCTTATTCTCTTCAAAAAAAAAAAGTCTATCCAGTCTTATAATTAGGACCGGAGGCAGTAAAAGATTATTATATCGGTTCTAATTATAAGATCTTACCTATTGATTTCTTTGTGTAAGATCCTCCACAAAATTAATGAAATATGTATTATTCATTAAGAAAAAAAAATCAAATACAAAGGCAAGCTGAAGCTCCAAATGACGGATTTAGAAAAAATTTCTAAATACAATATACAACGTCAAAGCATCTGAATGAACTAAGCCAAGCATTTTCTATCCACGTTTATCATCAAGGCAACATCCTCAGCACGCCCAGAATTAGGAATGTCTCAAGTATCTCGATGTCCTTCCCTGACAAAAAAGTCTGCACACCTAATGATGTCTTGTAGAGGTGGGCATGGGCAGGATAAGACCCATGCCCAATGCCTACTACGTTTTGCAGTCTGATATCTGACCTTATCTGATGGAAGCTTTAACTATTTTGGGTAGGGTCAAGGTGGGCTTTTTTGTCTAAATAATAACTCCCTAACCAATATCATATGTACAAAAACTCCAATTATACCTAATAAATACTATTAAAAAATTCAAATACATTCGATAATTTCACACCTTAAGATATCTCAAAATAATTTTATAATTTTGTGTTTTGAAATTTCTTACAAAAAACTACCATAAGTTTTAACAATTACATGACAAATTATGGAGTGATTTGCGTTTGTGTATGAATAGGAACAATTGCTATAAAGACTTCAAAGAAACTAAATTTCTTGTCTTTGATCTCAATTTTTTAATGCTTTGTATCATCCATCCAAATAAAAAAAACCATGTCCATCCAAAAAAAAAAATAACTTATATGTAAATTGCAGTGGATGAATATTAAATAATAATATAAAAAATTTCATAAAAATGATATATATATATATATATATATATATTATCACTCTGGTTGATACAATGATTGTGGGGTAAATTTTCAATTTTTCCCTCATTTATGATTGAGTGACTTCAAAGAAACTAAATTTCTTGTCTTTGATCTCAATTTTTTAATGCTTTGTATCATCCATCCAAATAAAAAAAACAATAACTTCTATGTAAATTGCAGTGGATGAATATTAAATAATAATATAAAAAATTTCATAAAAATGATATATATATATATATATATATATATATATATATATATATATATATATATTATCACTCTGGTTGATACAATGATTGTGGGGTAAATTTTCAATTTTTCCCTCATTTATGATTGAGTGACTTCAAAGAAACTAAATTTCTTGTCTTTGATCTCAATTTTTTAATGCTTTGTATCATCCATCCAAATAAAAAAAACAATAACTTCTATGTAAATTGCAGTGGATGAATATTAAATAATAATATAAAAAATTTCATAAAAATGATATATATATATATATATATATATATATATATATTATCACTTTGGTTGATACAATGATTGTGGGGTAAATTTTCAATTTTTCCCTCATTTATGATTGAGTGACTTCAAAGAAACTAAATTTCTTGTATATGAAGGATAAATGAAGAACCACTGAATGTCAGGAATGGACTCATCAAAGATTTACTATACCGTGTGATTGTATTTTGTGTTAAAAGAACATCATCATTTTATTATTCTTGCAAAGGAAAACATATTCACATACCCAATGTATGAAAAAATGCAGAATTGTGCTCATTCTCTGATTAATAACCGAAGGCAGTAATTCTCTGAAGAGTCATCCATGTTCATGTATATCTAGAAACGAAGCGGCTTTTCAAAGTAAGATACTATAAGTAAAATATTCATTTGTTGTTAGAAAGTAAAGCCCAAACATAATACCACAGTTTCTGCCATAGCTACTATCTGCATTGCACCCTGGAATTTCCTGCAGACATGAAAGGAAATGTGTCACCAATGAAGTGTGATTTCTTGTCTTGCACAAAGGACAATGCTTAGTTATTTGTAAGACATCAGTGAGAAAAGTATTGATATACATTTCTCAGATGCGTAACACTTACTTGAACATCATGTACTTTGTATACAGAGCATCATGCATTGTCCGAACATCTTCATTTTCAACAATACTCAATTGTTCCCGTAATACCAATAGGTTTTGTGATATATGCCAGAAAATCAAATAGAATGAAACAAAATAATTCAGAAGCAGAAGAACCTGTAAATTTAATACATTAGAAGTTAGCATCAGAGAACCATCCTTACTTAATATAAACCAATGTGGCAGTTTTACAATTTAAACTGCATACTAAATAGACCATGTAAAAAACTCACCGTGAATATCGTACACAAGCTTTGTAACCAACTAGCGTTAAGTAAAAGACGCATCCAAGTGCAGCAGTTGTACGGCGTTCACTTAAAGAGAGATGCTCACACATGATACAGTAGCCATGAGCAATGAGCAAGAAGGAGACAAAGGCGGCAGTCTGAAAGAGCACCCCAGTTACATACACCCCAAATGACATCCACAAGGAACATGCCTGAAAATAGAAGCATGAATACCTGCAGGAATGGTGTGTTGAATGCTTAATGGAATAAATTTTGCAGACAGCATATGTTAAGTTCTCAGTGCTAGAATGTGTTACCAAACAAGCATCGAGCTTAAAAATCAAGCAAAGCCTTGTTCCTCATAATGAAAAAACTGCACAATTATTGATTCGCAAACCCTGACACTTATGACTCCAAGAAACTATACTGCTATTGTTTGAACAGATTCATTATCACAATCAGCAATTTTGAAAATACAAATAGACTTCAAGAAACTGTATTACTATTGTTTGAACAGTGTGGCAGTGTCCCCTTTCCTGTCAATGATCCCCAACATCATATTTTCCATATATTTGTTTAGGATTTCTGAAATCTTATTTGATGCAAATAGATAAGTAAAGAATTCTGAGTAAAATGACCTGCCTTATATGTCCTACATGCGTTCTGGTAAATTCTGAGTCCAGTAACTTCAAATACAGGTTTACCCACCTATATTGGTGAGAATGCCTGCAACTGTAAGATATCACATTATTTTATCTTGATTTTACCACAATTGTTTGCCCTTTATCAGTATCCTTCTACCCTCCGGTTACACATTCTTCAATGATACAGGCGTGTCAGAAGTCAGAGCCATATATAATTCTACACCCTAAGCCAGACAAGTAATCCAAAATTATACCGTTCTTATTCAGTCTTATAGATGGCTTCTTCGTGGTTGTCGCAAATTCTTTAAGGTGTTTTGCACAGGAGCAAAACCAGAAAGAATGAAGGAGAAAGGTGTGGTGGCGGGGGGCAAGGGGGTAACTTATGAAGGGACCAAATCATATGCACAGTAAATTTTATCTCTTCCCTCTATTCATTGAATATTGACATTCCCACGGTCCTACTAATAATGCCTTTTAGCATTCATCGGTCTCCTGAGACCTGAACTATCAACCGAAACCAGAATTATCCCAGTCCCCAAAAATAAGGCACTTAATAAAAATAAGAATTGACTAAAATATTTAACCATCACAGAGAAGTGAATTTAAATTCTAACTCTAAGATTTAAGCATTTATATCGAGTAAACATACAATAAGCCATGGAACTCATCCAAAACGTACCAGAAGAGAAAGGACAGCATGAGCTGCAATACTTTTATGAAGGGAACTGAGGTGATTGCCCACTGCAAATTATTTGACTGCTCTAGCAAAAGAGTTAAAATAAATAAATACAGGAGTTATGGAAACAAAGAATTAATTTAAAAAAAAATAAAAGCATAAATATAAACGCTGAGGAAACAGAACAAATCACAACGGTAGTTAAAATAAGGTAATTGTCGCAAGTCAGACAGTTATCTCATTCACTACTGAAACAATTTAGAGCACACGAAAACAGATTACGCACATATTTCCGTGTTTGATTGAAAGTCCTCTATCATTCGGAAAAGGATAAAGAATCTTTGCAGCAAGTTTATATTACGGAGGCAAAGGGTTCTCTGTAGTCTGTACACTAAATTGAGGTGAATTAGGAAACTCCAAAAAATTCACCGGGAAAAAACATGTGAGAAGCGGGAATGAAATTATAAAGCTCTAGTTTTCAAGAGATTATCAATAAAGCAAAACGATCAAGCTCTAACAAGGAAAAAGAAACCCAAGTAGTAAGCACATGGAGCATATATAGAAACTCTTCCATATCGCCAAACAACAACACTCAGTGATTAACTATACTTCTCATTGAACCAACCAATAGATACAGCCAGCATTAAAAACCTAGAAAACACGATTCATTTCTAATCTTTCAAACCAGCGAAACAAGAATCACACCAAGAAAATTCAATGACAGGGAGAAACAATCTCCACTGATGAACCATATAAAGGATAAAATTACGATGAGGAAAAAATGAAGGACCTGAAACCGGCGCTTTTTGTAGGTATTAAGGGTCCAAGAGCAAGCAGAGAGGAGCCAGACGAAGAAGAAGCAGAAGTAAAGCCCGGGAAGTGGCCGGTACGAGTCGTCCAGTCCGACAGGGGATCCTCCGTTACCGGCCGCCGCGTCCATATGGGCCTAGTTTGAGATTGAATTAACGGAATTTCGTCGTCGGAGAAATGCAATTGAGGGTGCGAATTTGGCCGTTGATGAATTTTGAAGAGCGTTGCCTGGAGCTTCAGTTCTACTTATACGCAGAGTGATGACCACGTCCCCGACGTGGCCTTTGTGACTTGTGAGCCGCCCGATATTTCTCACTTATTCGCGCCAACATTAATACAAGTAAGAATCAAGTAATAATATTATATGATTTTGATAATTAAATAAATTAACATTTAATATCTTACACTCTTATGATCCTACTTGTAAGATATTTTTAACCAATCGAGACTAATTCAAATCTAAACCTCATTATCTCTGTTTTTAACATTTAATAACTTTTCAATTTTATTTAAAATTTAAAATGAAGGAATAAGTGATAATTGAGAAATTCAAAAATAGAAATTAAATTAGGGGTAAAAGAGCACACTTATATAACAAATTTAGTAATCTGACTTAAATTAGGGGAAAAAATTTTAAGTATTGATTGTTAAAAAGAATAAAAAAAAAATTGAAATATTGACAAATGTGTTTCCATGTGAATATAAGCATAATTTTTTTTTTTTGTTAAACCACTATAAACATATTTTTACTATTTCGGATCATAAAGATAAGCATATTATTTTAATATTTGGCCAAAAAACATATTATTTTAAATGCAGTAAATTAAATTCGTACCAAATAGTATATATAAAGAAGCCTAAAATTATATCATGGTTAAAATAAAAAGCCTAAAATTTTAGGCATATAAAAATTGTGCATTTGTCGATGACTGCCAAAAAGTGTAATGGAATTAATATTTAAAATATATCAAATAATGTAAGAAAATTCAGGCATTGTCAATCTTTATTAAGGATGTTTCTTTTTGCGCAATTTTTTTTTTCCGGTTAAGCTATAAAAATATATATGGTTTTTTTAAAAGTGCAACCAGCATCAAGTATTTTTTGTGTATGCAAAAGTGACTATGTAGTTATAGAAGTTGTTCTGGTGTAGAACACAGATTGTCTAGCCCTGAGGGGCTGGTGATTTGATATAGGATCTAGGGTCTCGGTCTGGGTACCAATGTGATAGCACACAGACAGAGAGAGGATCACTGAACACAACCTGGCGCTTGGCCGATGGAGTGGGGTGTGTGCTCAGTGTGACAAGATGTAGATTAGTCTAGGTTTAGAGCGTGTGTACCTTAGGTCATTGCTTGGGTATTTATAGGACCTACCCGGAGCGGCTTTGGCGTGATTCCGTGCCTATTATCCGAACCGCCTATCCTTATGCGGATGTGTTCCTAGATACCCGGGGTAGTTGAGATATTCCAGGGTTACGGATATGACGGATCTGATGTGCCTACCCTTGGTTGGGCCTTCATGTGATTGGGCCTTATCTAGGTCCGTAACAGTTGCCCCCCAGCCCGGTAGTTCAAGGTTTTGGACTGCCGGGGTATATGCTGTTTTTATAAATGTCATCCGAGGTGTTACCCATTTCCTGACGTCTGCGTCGGGCTAGGATTCCGAGGTAACGGTTTGAGGGTCGATGAGCCGGGGTGTCCCTCAATCTCTCATGCGATGTCGTGCTGGCGCCTTGTGGTTTGCAGGCGGTTGGCCGTGGCCGACATCCGAGGAGAGTGCCGTGGTTTGGACCGCCGAGCTACAAGCGTGAGATGGTGCGAATCAAACCCGGCACTCAATCGGCCGAGGCAAGATACCGGCACCAAGGCTCGTCATTGAAGCTCCGGGCCGTTGTTACTTCCACGGTGTGACTCTTGGGAAACCTCTCCGATCTTGCCATGATTGCCTATGACACTGTCTTCCTGAGATTGGGGAGGTGCTTTGATCCTCGTGTCCGCCACCCCCGAATTTCGTGCGCATTTAATGCTCGGTGGTACGTTACACGTCTTCTCGGCCTTTTGGGGTGAAAAGTCGTGGTTACCCTCGTCGGTTGGGTTTCTTTTGTTTTGAATTTCCCTCCTTCTTTCCTCTCGATATAACTTGTGGCATTTCTCTTTTGCCCACTTTTTCAATTCGCTCACTCTCCCCACACACGGGAATTCTTCGCGCAAAGTCGAATTCGTTCTTTCCTTCCAGTGTCTCGTAATACTCAAGAATCAAAGCTTCTTTCTTGTTCGAATTTTTCATCTACTTTGTTGTGTCGATTTTCTCGCAATCTTCGCGTATTCAGGTATTTTATCTTTTTATATTGTTCTAGCATTTTAGTTCTCCCTCTTCCCCTTTTCTTTCTTTGGTGTGCCCCGTATTACAGGTGGAGTGTTTGTGAGTTGAGCTATCGAACCCATAGGTCTTGTCCTTTTGAGTGTCCGTTCTTAGTTGTTCCCCCTCCTTCTTACCCTTATGTTGGTTGTATAGGTTTGAGCTCTTGATGGATAGGGGAACACATTCTTCGTCTTCACATCAGCCTTTAGATCCTAACGACGATGAGGTGCTTCGTGAGCGTTATCCCTTTTTTAGTTATTGGCTGCTAGGGACCTCCTTAACCGAGGAGGAGAAACGGTCTTTAGCCCTCCGTGGTCAGTCGGGTGCGCGAAGCGCTGGGAGGCCCAGCCTGTGGTTCCTGGACCCAGTCGGTCGAACTCCGGCCTCATTAGGCCGATTTTCATAGTTTATCGCATTCGAGCCTCTTTTAGCCGAGCGATAAGCGCTACCAAACGCATCGTCCGTCCGAGTCGGGGTCATTACCGGTGGCTATCACGGTCCTGTTGGGATTGTGTTGCCGAGAGCTCTTCCCTTATTGCGAGTGGGCAAGACCGTATGGCGAAGTCATCCCGGGCTCATGTCGGCATAATTCGTTAGCTGAGCCTGTGCTGGACTTCAAGGGTCTTCCTTTCTCGATTTGTCGTCATCGTATTCCGCCTAGTTCGACTTTAGTTTTATTTCATTTTGTTGTAGGTAAATGGAGTCTACGTCTTCCTCGTTTTTCAGCTTCCGAACCGGAGGCGGACTCCGATAGTCCTTCACCGGCCTGCGTTCCAAGTATCCTGGGTGACTAGCGAAATGCTAACCATACGTTCGCCGATGACCAAGGCGGATATGGATAAAGTAGGGTCTCCGGGTCATCGGGATGTCGTCTTTCCCCGAGGAGGATGAGCCGATCTGCGCCATTCGGGAACCAGGGCTCTCCTAATTTCTTTCTTTTCTATCGGGATTATATGACCCGGCTCGGTATTCGCTTTAGTTTACGGGTTCCAAATGTCCGTCCTACACTACCTTCATCTGGCTCCTTCTCAGCTTCACCCGAACGGGTGGGCTTATCTGGCGGCGTTCGCCTATCTATGTGGGACAATGAAACCCGCTATTCCGTGTACCGCCGCCTTATTCCTTCATTTTTTCTCCCCTTTCACCCCTCGGTCGGGTAGGGAACCGCCCCAAAAATGCTTTCTTTAAAGTTGTTGCAATCCACGGGAAGTGCCTGGTTTCAAAGCCGAGGGTCCGGCGTTGAATGGCGCTCCCCCTTTATTGGTCCTCCGAGCACCATCACTTCTCCTCTTCCACCTACCAATTCTCGTTAAAAGACCTCTCTGAAGATGAGAGAGAGTATGCCGCTCGGCTGGCGTCTTACGTTGCCGAACATGGTGTCAAAAGAGCGGCCTTCTATATTAAGAAGGCCGGTGAGTCATCCGGCTCGGCCTCCAGTATGGCTTTATTGCTGTGAATTCTGTTTTTCTACCGGCCTTTTGTTATCTAACTAGCTTCGACTTTAGATTTATGCTTCGTAACAGTCAAGTTGCTATGAATCGAACCCAGATTATCTTGAGTACACCTTGCCGGCTGTTGGGAAGCCGAGAAAAGCTCCCAGGAAACGTCCAGTGCAGAGCCTTCTAAGAAGCGAGCTCCGCAGCCTTCTACGGTCCCGAAGCCTTACGTGTCGAAGAGGGCCAAGGTCGGGATTCGACCGCTACCGCTTCGACCGCTCCCAAGTGTTACCTTCTTCTTCTCCGTCATTGATAGCCGCGGCGGAGGTAGTGCCTTCTTCTACGCCGGTCTCTACCGCTGCGGAACATCTCCACGTTCCGACACATCTCCTCCATCCTTGGAAAAGGCGAAACGAGTTCTCGTCGCCGATTCGTTTCTCCTTTGCGCCCATCGGCTACCGTTCCTCGACCAAGTGGCTTCCGGCGAGCCGGGCCTGGAGTGGGGGCGTTTCGAGGATCGGCATGGCCTTCTTTCCTCCACGTCGGCTTTTGTCTCCTCAACCTCTTTCGACGAGGACCTTCATGAACTCCGAATGTGTCCGGTCATCTTGGCGGGCTCTTGGATTATCTCAGCCCGCCGCATCTCCATGGTTATTATGCTCGAGCTTGCGAATCCCGAGCTCAAGCAAAATTTAGAGTCGGTGAGGAAAAAGTGAAACAGTGGCGGAAGAGAAAGAGAAGGTTGAGGTGAAAGGGAGAAGTCAAGACGGAACTTAAAAGTTCCTAAGCCGCGCGACAAAGCCGGCGAGGATCTTCTGTCGACCCACCCGGCGCCGACGCGAGCCCATGCCGACTCCGAGGCGCACCCGTGAATCCACGGCGGAGGTTAATCATAATCGGCCGATGCCAACTCTCGTCTCGGTTGAAGCCGACGCTAATCGACGGAATCAAGTCCTCCCACTCTATGTCTATGGATGCGGTCAAACGGCTTACGCAGCAACGTAGCGAGTTATGTACGCAGCTTGCAGCAAGTCCGAGGCAACCGGGCGGAGGAGAAGACCGCCCATGAGAAGGCGGTGGCGGCGGTAAGGAAAACCGCGTCGGATTGCTTCGAGATGGCCCTAGCCCAGATTGAGTACTTAAACCCAAGCCGGATGCCGAAGTGAGCAGCGGTGAGCAAGCCGCGAAGAGGCTGCATCCGGGGCCGGACCTAATGGCGCCGAGGCCGCTGCGGGCGAGGAGGCCCCTTAGCTTTTGTTGTCTTTTTCTTTTTTGCTTTCTTTGTTTTCGGCTTTTGATGCCGATTGTATATTGTACCTCCGAACTTTTAACTTTATGAATGAATATTCAATTAAATAGCTCGTTACATACTTTTACCTTCATGCGTACGGGCACATGGGATAGTTTTAGACCGGGCGTGGTCTTTAAAGGATTAGAGTCCGCTTAGTACTCTTCGGTGTCGAAACCAGTGCATGAGTAGGGGTGTCTATATATACCGCGCTACGAGGTTCGGAGTCGTATTCGGGATTTTTAACCGTGGTAAGGGTGAATGGTCACATGCTCATCCGTGGTCGTCGTTGGGACACACTTTGACCATGTGGACTGATCGGAGTCCGTTATGACTATTCACCTTCTTACTTAGGTGTCAATTTCGATGCATCAAAATATTTAGGGTGTATAGACCTCGGTGTGCATGCCTTATTTAACGAATCATTTTGACCCTCTTAAAATTGAACATTTGGTCAACAAACCATTTATTTATTCAAGAGATGATTAGCTTTATAAAGCCGACAATGAAAGGAAAGTTTGCGTAAGGGAAATGACTCTAAACCAAAATAAGCTTGAAATAATAAATCAAAAACTTAACTCGGACACTGGGTGTCCGTTGTGGCATCTGGCCGTGGCGGGCCCTAACTATAGTAGGCCCTTAATTTGTCGCCATTCCATGTCCTCTTGACGGATTTTCTTGTCGGTGTTTCGAGAACATACGCTCCTTTTTCCAACTTCTCCTTGACTCGTGCGGTCCTTCCCAATTTGCGGCGAGCTTGCCGTCCCGGGCGTTCTTGTTACCGATGTCGGCCCTTCTTAGGACAGGTCGCCCGGTCAAATGCCCTGGGTTTGACCTTTCTATTGTGTTTCGCCGCCATCAGTTGCTTGGCTGCTATGTCTCGGCAATGGGCCGTGGTTCTGACTTCATCTGCCAGCTCCATCTCGGTTGCCAACGCCCTTGAATTCGACGGTTCTCCTTCCTCCAGGGTTCTGAGCCTTCTCCAAGATGGTTGACCAACTTCGACCGGGATCATGGCTTCGCATCCATATGTCATGCGGAAAGGCGTCTCTTGGGTAGCTGATTGGATAGTTGTGCGAACTCCCCATAAGACGTTATAAAGCTGTTCGACCCAACAGGTGCCGGCCTCTTGCATCTTTTTCCGAAGTCCATCCAGGATTACCTTGTTTGCCGCTTCTGCCTGTCCGTTTGATTGTGGGTGTTCGACTGATGCAAAATGATGTGTGATGCCGAGGTCCACCATCATATCCTGGAAGTTCCTGTCCGTGAACTGAGTGCCATTGTCTGTCACTATCTCGGCCGGGATTAGAGCGGGAGAAAATACTGTTGGATGAAGCGCGGACCACTAGCCGATGTGATGGTGGCGGCGGTTCGGCCTCAATCCACTTGGTAAAGTAGTCCACCGCCACGATTAGCCATCGAAGTTGTCCGGGGCCGGCTTAAGCGGTCCGAGTAGATCCATTCCCATTTAAAGAAGGGCCGTGGGCGAGATATATTCCATGTCGATGGAGGGGACCAAATGATTTTGGCGTGTTTCGGCAACTATCACATGCCTTCACAAATTCGCTTGCGTCGCTTGCATGGTGGGCCGGTAGTACCGGCCTAAGTGCCTTTCTTGCTAATGCTTTTGCACCCATGTGTTGCCGTTAATTCCTCCATGGGTCTCGGCGAGGACATATCTACTTTCGTGAGTGCCGGGCACCTTAACATCGGTGTATGCAAGCCTTTTCGGTAAGGCGATCGTCTATCATTGTGTATACCGCGGCTTCCGTATCGGTTTTTGAGCATTCGCCGTTCCAAGGGGAATAATTCCCCTCTCAATGTAGTCCTCGGCGGCTTCCTCCAATCGGTGGCATCGGATATGACCATTACGCAGTCGGCTCTTCCACCTTTTGTTGTATGACGGTTCGTGGTTGGTCGTCCCTTTAGTGCTAGCCGGTTTGGAGAGTATGTCTGCTCGGACATTTTCCCCTCTTGGTATATGGGTAACCTTTACTTCTTCGAACTCGGCTGGATATTCTTGACTTTGCTAAGATACTTAGCCATTAGAGGCCCTTTAGCCCGATATGTCCCATCTATCCGGGCGGCGAGTTGTGAGTCGGTGAAGGCCGAGACTCTTTGTGCGCCGAGCTCCTTGACTGTTGGAGTCCGGCCGGAGCGCCTCATATTCGGCTGATTGTTTGACGTCGGAAATCTAGTTGTAGGGAGTGTTCGATCGTCACTCCTTCGGGGCTCTCTATGATTATTCCGGCTCCGCTTCCCTTCGAGTGGGACGAACCGTCGACATATACTTTCAGGTCGATGTTGCCGGGTCTTCATTAATGGAGTTAGTTCTCTGAGGAAATCCGCGAGAGCTTGTGACTTAATAGCATGTCGTGCTTCGTATGTGATGTCGAATTCGGATAACTCAATAGCCCAACTGATCATTCGGCTGCAGTCCGGCTTATGGAGTACATCGAATGGGTTGGTGGTTCGAACCGTTATCTTGTGAGCTTGGAAGTACGGGCGCGATCTGCGTGCCGTCATTATTATGGCGAAAGCCAATTTCTCCAACTTCGATATCTTAGCTCCGAGCTTTGCAAAGCTTTCTTGACGAAGTATATTGGTTCTTGGCCATTCTTTCCTTCGCGAACTAGAACCGAGCTCACTGCTTCTTTCCCAGTGATAAGTAGAGGAAGAGGGTTTCGCCAGTGTGGTTTCGATAAGGCGGCGGAGTGGCCAAGCATTGCTTAATCTTTGAGAATGCGGCGTCACACTCAGGGGTCCAATTTCTGTCGTGTCCTTTTTAAGTAATTTGAAGAAAGGCAAGGCGCTTCTGCCGATTTGGGCGAAATCTGGTTAACGCGCCAAACGGCTGTCAACCTCTTGGACCTGCCGGTACTCCGAACGCACATTTTGCAGGGTTCAGCCGAATCTGATGCGCCCTTAACTTGCTAAATGTTTGCTCAAGATCTCGGATGTGATCATTGGGATCACATGATTTGACAATCATGTCGTCGATATAGACCTCGATGTTATGGCCTATCTGGTTCTCGAAAACCTTATTCATCATCCTCGGTAGGTTGCCCGGCATTTTCAAGCCGAACGGCATGACGTTGTAGCAGTAATTTCCCTTCTCCGTTATGAAGGAAGTGGCTTCTTGGTCATCGGGGTGCATGGTGATCTGGTTGTAACCAGAATACGCGTCCATGAACGACAGAAGTTGATAGCCGGATGAGTTATCTACAAGCTGATCAATGTTCGGCATTGGATAGGCGTCTTTAGGGCATGCTTTGTTCAGGTCGATATAGTCGGTGCATACTCTCCATTTGCCATTTGGCTTTGAAACCATCACCACGTTGGAAAGCCACGTGGTATATTGTATGTCCCTGACGAAACCGGCCTCCAATAGTTCGCTTACGTGTTGGTTCAGCGCTACCTGCCTATCTGGGGCCCTCGCTCTTTTCTTCTGGGCTACCGGGGTTGACCCCGGCCGTATGGCCAATTTATGACAGCGAAATTGGGGTCTATGCCGTACGTCGGCCGCGCTCCATGCAAAAACGTCTCGATTGTTGGCCAAAAACTCTTCTATCCTCAATCGCAGGTCGGGGTCAAGGCCACCGCCTACTTTCGTACTATGGTTTGGATTGTTTCCAAGTACGAAGTCTTCTACCTCTCCTTCGGTTCGCCGAGGTGTCCCCTTTTCTTCTCGTAGGTCTAATTCGATCATATTGATCGGTTCTTGGATCTTTTTGTGCTCTGGATCCGTTGTCCGGATCTTGCTTTTACGTTGATTGTCTCGTTGTAACACTGGCTGGACTCTTTCGATCACCCTTGACGGTAACGACTTGGTTGCTATTGCCTATCATTTTTATCTTCGATGCTTAGTAGACACCGGCATGTCCCAATTGTGGATTGTTGGTCTTCCCGTGATGATGTTGTAAGGGGAGGGAAATCACCACAATAAATCTTACTCGCTCGGATTTGAAACCTTCCTTCGTTCCAAGGGTGAGTCGAAGGTCTATATATCCCTTTGGAGGGGATAATTCGCCATTAAATCCTACGAGTGGTTTGGCATGGCTTCAGTCCTCTGGTCGAGATTCATTCTCTTGAAGGCATCCCATATGATGATGTCTGCCGAGCTCCCGAGTCTATAAATATCCTCTTGACTCGGCGGTTGACCAGGGTTCCGGTGATTACGAGGCCGTCTTGATGGCCGGGGAGTACGTCGGCCAAGTCCTCTTTTGTGAACATGAGCTGAGGTCGTTCAATTTTGTCGGTCATGTGTGATTCTTCTTTAAACTTTGGTCGGTCCCTTATTGAAAGAACTTCCCTTAGATATTTTCTCCGTTGGCTCGGCGTATCTCCTACTCCTCCGAAGGCTCCGCTAATAACGTTGCAATCGAACTCTGTGTCGGGAAATCCGCTGTCTTCAGATGCCGGCTTCTTCCTCTTGCCCTCTCTTCTATTCTCGTGGTCCTGATTGTTTGATCGGTCATTCGCTTTCGCTTTTCTTTTGTGCGTCCCTGTGTTTTTATTACGTATTGACGCAATTTTCCTTCTCGAACGAATTTCTCGATGGCTTCGCGAAGTTCATAGCATTGATCCGTGGTATGCCCTTTACAATCGTGAAAAGAACAATAACGGGGTGGGTCCGTGTTGGACCGTTTCCTGAGGGGATGAGGTTTTTCGACCTTCCGCATCTCGGTCGACGCTACTTCCTCCATAGTGGGACCGGGAACATTGAGGGGTATAATAGTCAAATTTATTCTTCAAGTCTGTCCTTGGTTTATATTGCTTATTATCAGTTCCTTTCCCGCGGCGGTCTTGCTTGCGACCGTCGGACTGGATTTTATCCCTTGGCGGGGTGTTCTTGTCCGGGTCCCTTCGCGCATTCGCTTGGCGCATTTGTTCCACCTCAAGATATTTCTTCGACCGTGTCATGAAGTCCTTTAAGCTCTTAGCCGGCTCTTTGAAAAATGATTCTGCGAGTCGGCTCGAACTGTCCGAGCCATCGGCCGGAGGTGGACGTGCACTTCCTCCTTTAATTTCGGACTTGCGGGGCCGCATGATTAAAGCGATCCAAATAGCTTTGGAGTAATTCGCCGGGCCGCCTTGCTGATTTTGGATAAGGTATATTGAGACTTGGTGCTTTCTTACTAGTTGCGAATTGTAACTCGAAAACCTTTGCCAAGTCATCAAATTTAGTTATCGAACCTGGAGGCAGGGTTAGTAACCACTTTAGGGCTGGTCCCTTTAGGGTTGTGGCGAAAACCCTACTTATGATTGGTTCTCCGAGGCCTCTACACATCATGATCATCGAAAGTCGTCCACATGAGTTGTTGGATCCTGCGAACCGTCGTACTTACCGAACTCGGTGAGGTTCACTTTCTGGGAACCGTGCTCGAGGATCTTGGGTGAAAAGGGGCTGTCTGCTTTAGCCTCGGCATATCTTCCTTGACGAGAATCGTGTGGGGGATGTCGGGTCGACCCTTCGCTCCGGGAGGACTTCCCCCTTTCTGATTCTTTGTTAGAGGAGGCCGCCCTTTTAGTATTGTCTATTGTCTTCTGCCGACGGGAACTATGACCTTCCTGGTCGGGTTCCCACATTTTGTCATCCTGATCATAGCTGGTGCTCTTAGGTTCCCTTCTCCGGTTCCGCTCGTCGATACGATGAAATTGAAGAGTATAACGTTTGTCCATATTCTCGATGCGTTTCATCATGGCGAGTTGTCCGTTATGGAGTGTAAGGAAGTCCGGATTCTGGACCGGGGTCTCCTGACTTACAATCGGATTGGATCTCGTGGGGTTGATCTTGATTCGGGCCACGAGGTTCCTCAAGGCGCTCTTCTGGCTGTGATAACCGGTCTTCATTGTCCTGCTCATTGCCACCGATAGGGTTGGTCGACTGCTCGGTGTGCTGTGGTTGCCGGGTGGTTGACGTTGCTCTCCGGTTGTTCGAACCATCTCCGGCTGCTTCTGGCTTGTACTGCGGGTGTTAACCCTCATTGGTCAAGGGAATCGAAATTTATCGTTCCCCACGGACGGCGCCACTGTTCTGGTGTAGAACACAGATTGTCTAGCCCTGAGGGGCTGGTGATTTGATATAGGATCTAGGGTCTCGGTCTGGGTACCAATGTGATAGCACACAGACAGAGAGAGGATCACTGAACACAACCTGGCGCTTGGCCGATGGAGTGGGGTGTGTGCTCGGTGTGACAAGATGTAGATTAGTCTAGGTTTAGAGCGTGTGTACCTTAGGCTGTTGCTTGGGTATTTATAGGACCTACCTGGAACGGCTTTGGCGTGATTCCAGGCCTATTATCCGAACTGCCTATCCTTATGCGGATGTGTTCCTAGATACCCGGGGTAGTTGAGATATTCCAGGGTTACGGATATGACGGATCTGATGTGCCTACCCTTGGTTGGGCCTTCATGTGATTGGGCCTTATCTAGGTCCGTAACAGAAGTAAAGTAAAAATACTCATTGACCCTTAGTTTGACTTTTTGTATTCTTAAGGTTGACATGGACGATGACTTAGCTAAATTTCATCCCAGTTAACAATAGAAAATTGTAGAAAATTATAGAAAAGGGCCAAGATAGTTTTGAAAATTACAAAAAGGCCGCAACAACGGTGAGGAGGCAGAGATGGGTGGCCGATAGGTAATATTGAGATTAGGAGAGAAAAGGGGAATTGGAAAGAAAATTACTAAACTGTAATTTTTAAAATATGTATGTCATTTTCTGTAATTTTTTCTAATTTTTTACTGCTAGTTGGGATGAAATTTAATTGAGTCATCGTTCATGTCAACTTTAAAAATACAAAAAAAGTCAAACTAAAAGTTAATGGATATTTTTACTCTATTTTTATAACCATATAGTCACTTTTACACCAAAAAAAAAAAATACTTGGTATTGGGTACACCTTTAGAAAGACCTTATATGTATTTTTGCACCTTAATCCAACAACTGATTTTGCTTAATAAAATTTTGTCTAAATGTAGTTTTAAGAAATGAGTAAAATTATCATTATCAATAATGGCAAGTGATGAATTGATCTCATCTAGAAGCTATGTGGCAAGGTTTGACTTCATAAAATATGAAACAGATTTGTTGGTACAAAACAATGATAACATAGTTTACCAAAATTTGACCACATAAACAAAAAAATAAATAAATTTACAAGAAGGTCATTATGAAGAGTTTAGTTTAGTGACTTAAAAAGACGAGGGCCACATGATTTTTAAAAATAAATTATTTTCAAATGGAGAAAATAAAATAAATGCAAAGTTGATGGGCCAAATTTTAAGGAAAGAAAGTTGGTGGGTGTAACTATCTGAAAGTGGCAAGTGGGGATGAATGGAGTTACACAACAAAACCACTTTCCTTAGTTTGTGAAATTCCCACATTTTTAATTAAAATATCATTTCTAGCCCTACCCACTCATCATTCAAAGATCACTCTTCATTAGTACTATTTTAACATTTGTTATCATATGAATTCATGTTTTAATTTTATCATAATACTATAATAAATATATTTAAATAATTAGAGAGAAAAAAAAGGGGAAAATTACGGAGAAGGACTAAGGAAGAACAATATTACTGTAAATGATCTTAAAAAATGTAATTATTGAGAAAGGTCAAATTTCAAAATATTAAATTAAAAATCCGAAATTATACTTAGCCAAAGTTCCTATAGTCTCTCTTTTATAGTGTGTTTGGTTTGAGGGGAAGGAGAGAAGAAAGAGAAATTTTTTCTCTTGTCTTTACTAAATAGCTCATGGACTCCATTGTAATTCCAATCCCTGGCCTCTCATGGACCCCATTGGATTACTAAATTTCATGGGCAATTTAGTAAAAGTATGTCCTCCCTCCCCCTAAAAAAAAACCAAACAAACACACCCTTAATCTCTCCCACATTCTATTTTAAAAATAATTTAAATTTTATTTTGCATTGAAAATTAACCTGCCAAAATCATCCGTGGCTGCATCATTCTTTTAGCTTTTATTTTTCATTAACATCAAAATATTTCGTATTATTTAATTATTAATATAGATATTGATTTATTTGTAGCATTTATTTTTTTCTTGATTTATATAATCCGGTATAAAATAAGTTTTATTCACCAAAACAAAAAATTAAACAGATTTCATATTTCATCCAAGCTAGTTGTGTATAGACTTAAATTACAAAAATAAAATGTTGCTAGATTTGGTCAAAATATAAAGCATCCTAATATATTAAGATGTTAAAAAAAGATTTATCCTCACAAAAATATAAGAACCTTTTCATCATTTGTTTATATTAAATTTTTTATTGACTATAGTTGTTTACGCATAAGCATTTTCCCCTAGAGGGGATTGTGACCACCGCATATATATATATGGGCAAATGATTTGTCCAGTGACAGGACCTAAGAATTTTTTCTGTGAATCCAAACTACATCTTTTGGTTTAGTGAGGGTGTGCCATACATTAAAAAAATAAATAAAAATAAAACAAACACTGCATTGCCTTGGAAAAACTGGTCATTTCCGTCATTACAATGTACTTCGATCTCCTTCCTCCTCTGTTACCACCGATACTGCTGCCGCGTCGTCGTCTTCAAGCAGTCATTTTCTGCAAGTAGACAGAGTTGCCTTCCTTATCGACAAGTGCAAATCTATTAATCAGCTTCTTCAAATCCACGCCGCTCTTCTTCGTCATGGTCTAAACCATCATCCTATATTGAATTTCAAGCTTCAACGCTCTTACTCTTCCTTTGGCCGCCTTGACTACTCTGTTTCCCTCTTCGATCGAACTGATAACCCAAATGTGTTCTTATGGACTGCCATTATACACGCGCACACCCAATGTGGTCTCTCAGAGCAGGCCCTAGTCTATTACGCACAAATGCTTAGCTGGTCTATCCAACCCAATGCCTTCACCTTCTCCTCTGTACTTAGAGGTTTTTCGCTGAAATCTTGTAGAGCTCTCCACTCACAAGTAATCAAATTCTGTTTCGATTCTGATTTTGTTCGATCGATCAGAAATTACAGGCAAAGGGGGTTTTTTTTTCCGTCCAAGGCAATATAATGCAGAGTGTTTGTTTTATTTTAATTTATTTTTTTAATCTATGGCACACCCTCACTAAACCAAACGATTAAACCAAACGATGTAGTTTGGATTCACATGAAAAATTCTTAGGTCCTGTCACTGGATAAATCATTTGCCCTATATATATATATAGACACACACATACTTTTTTAAGTATACTAACATTACCTAGAGTTTTTATATTTTTAAACCTCTCATGAATAAATTTATTTTTCAAGAAAATAAGTTGTGCAAACTCCTTTAGAATTTATGTGAGTTTTAATGATATAAAAAAGGTTGCATATTTTATTTTAAAAATAAATTTATGTGAGTTTGAAAAATAAAAATAAAATCATGTAATGCTAATATATTGATCATATGATTTATGTTAATGTTAGTGAAAAATTAAAGTTAAAAAAATCTTGTCATGAATGATATTGACAGTTATAATTTTAGTGAAAAATAAAATGCAAATTAGTTTTAGAATAGAACGTGGAGAGGAGAGGTTACCTGAAGTTTGATAAAGGCTTATTTATATTTTAAAATTTGGTCCTTCCAAATAATTATATTCTTAAAAAAATTTATAATAAATATTCTTGATCCTTCTTTTCGTTAGATTCCCTCATTTCTCGTATGGATTCATTTAAAGAGTGAAAAATTTGATATTTTTTGTAGGGTTCTATAATAAAAATAATATTAAATTATCATGCTCATTATTTTATATTGGCGTTTAATATGAAATATAAACGTAAAAAACATGTGTTACATAGGAATAGTAACACGTGTAGGCAAATCCACGTTCTAAAAAGAGGACGCGAAGACCGTCACGGATCCGGATGCTCTCAAAAGCAGCTCCCTTAGTATATTTCGATCTTATCCGTCTAAAAATTGATCTAAGGGTGCAGATCTATTTTTTTAAAAACCGCGCATGGCTTTTTTTTGCCTCATTGAGATTTGAGATTTTCAATTTCTCTCTCCAACGGACGGTGGTAATGGGATACTGAGAGAGATTCTGAGGAAATGATACTGAGGTAATCTGCTTCCAGACCGTCACCCAAAAAAAAAGGAGAGAGAGAGAGGACTTGAAGAGAACTTTGACCATTATTATTTGTCTTAACCACTAGTCATTTGATTTCTTTTTTTTTAAAAAAAAAAATTTATTATTGGCTTTTCACACTATTGATTTATCATCTGACTTTGTTTCTTAGATGTGCTCTAAATTAGATTTTGACTTTTGAGTTCTATAATGAGAGAAAACTATGCTTTTAAGAAATTATTATTATTATTTCTATAGACTTTTTTTGCTCATAAGTCATAAGCCTAAAAGGGAATTCACCACATCACATTTGGAAATTTTTAAAGAAAAGTATTTAGTGTCATTGGGTTACATTGAAATCATTATTCCATTAATTGTTTTGTACTCTCAGATCATCATTATAAATTACAATAACAACGAAAGGGAGTCTATATATCTAAAGAATAATTGATGGTATAGCACAATGATACAGTGGAATACTGCTATTGATATTAGTGAATCCATAAATAAAGATTGTTGTACCAACAAGTTATTGTTTGAAGTAGCAGTAAGGGGTTTTACCCTAGTAAGAAGGATAACATAAATTCAAATATTAAAAAACACAATTGTTGGGAGAGGTAAAAAACCCTTTACCGTTTAAACCTTGAGAGGAGAAACCCTTGTTATTATCAAAAAAAAAAAAAAAAAAAAGAAGATTGTTGACGTATTCTTTTTTTGAACTTTCTATTTACGTTTAGGGGAAGAAGGGATTGTTGAACCAACAACTTTCTATTTATGCTTGGGTGTGTTTGACCAACAATACTTAATGGTGCTGAGGAAACAGTTGTTGACCAACGACCATATTGAACGCGTAGAAGTTGAAGGACTTAAAAGTATTGTGGTGATTTGGTAGATAAAGATGGTCATCCATATCATCACCTCTTACAACTTCTAAAAGACTTTTGGTCAACCAACTCACTCACAAACACATAGCTATCCATTCCCTTCTCTGGTCTCTACCCAATCACATCTAATCTCCTCATTCCTTTTTAAGTTAAGGTGCGATTTAACTAATAAACTATTGGTTCAGGAGCATCCAACACAATTAACTATTAAGTGGACCAAAAATACCAACAAACTTTCAAAAAGGTGCAGGCAGCACAATGCCGTTAGACAAAAGTTAACGTCCGTTATCTAAGGTGCAGATTGGTCAACGAACTTTTACTTCAGGAGCGCCCAACACAAAAGATTTTTACTCAGGAGCGCCCAACACAAAATTCTAAATTTTAATAAATTAAATAATTTTTTTCTCAACTCTCATTATTCAAAACTACCTGTATAGATATTTATGGACAAAAATTACTCATTCTTCAATTTTGTCAAAATTAGAATTTTCTAAAATAAACAAAATTTTTAATTAAATTGAAAAACATATCATTTTATTAAACTATATAAGAAAAATTCGTTACATAAACAATGTATCACAACAAAACAGTAAAAAGATTTCGTGATTATGGTCAAGAGTAAGCTCAAAACCTAAGAGCTGATGTTGTTCGGAACTGAAATGGAATAATTTTTAGGTGTCATGGGATATTATTAAAAAATTATAAATTTGTAAAATATATAGTCACACAAATTTTTTTTTTTAACATTTATTATTATCTTTATTTTTATTTTTCTACGAAGCTAACACGGTTAAGGGACAATGCTCTTCCAAATTAGAACACAAGTGCATTTTTTTCTCAATTTATTTTTCTTTACCAGTATAAAAATGTAAATCAAAGTAGGATTTCATTTCAACTTTGTGAGGAGGATGGGTAGTGTTTAGTGTTCAAGCCTTAAATTTAACTATTTTTTTTATAACAATTTTAATTATTTATTTTAACAAAACAGATGAGAGCTTCAAAGGCAACAGATGGCGCCCAACAAAGGGAATTTGGGCCTCCATTTCTCCGATCCTAGAACAAGAACCCAAAACGTTATTGGGCTATGACCATCATTTTTGGGCCACCTTGACGCACACCTTCAAATTTGAATGAATCCAGCCCAGAGTAATATATGTCTGTAGCTTATTGGGCCAAATTTTTGTCCAAATTTTCATGGTGCATCCAGCATCTTGATGTTTTTTCCGATTACATCTAACATCAAAATCTTATTTATGGCTTATCAAAAAAAAAAAAAAAAATCTTATTTATGGTTTAACCCCTTAGTTCAACTGGAAAATGGGTCGAACACTCTCACCAAAAGAGAGGGGATTCGATCCTGAAGTTGGTCAAGGTTTTGGAGGAGGCATCCTAGGGGTCTACGAAGTAACGATAACTCAAGCTAAGGTGGAAGTATGTGTACTCTTAATTCTGAATTTCTTGCGAAGTGGGCTCCAAACACCCTACCCTTGAACTGTGGGTGAGTCCAACCCCTCTCCTAAAATTTTTATAGCAAAAAAAAAAAAAAATCTTATTTATGGTGTTAGGTTGCTGGAAGCAATATAAATAAGATTAGACTAATGGAAGCATAAAAAATAATAATAACAACAACAATAACATGAGGTGCTAGATATACAATAAGGAAGATTAGAGTGGTGACTGGTGAGTGTAACTGGGAGATAACATTATAATGCTGGATGTTATATATATATATTAAAAAAAAATTAAACTCTTACTTTAGAAAATTTATTTTCATAGAGTAATTATGTGAAAAATTTTAATTATCATAGATTAATTTCTCCTAAAATATTACTTAGCTGTATTTGATCAAACCAAAGACTTGGACAAATATTTGAGCCAAAAAAAAAAAAAAAAAAAAGGAATTCGGAAAAATGTACATTTTTTATTTTTTTTGGCAACAAATACAATACAATTAATACAGACAGGGAAAAGGACAATACTCCTATTATTTATTGAAAAAAATATTTGTGATAAACTATGGAAATATACTGAGACATAAAGTGGCCTGGTTAACATTCTAATGTTGTAATGCACATAGCTGTTTACGAAGATGGGACAGACAACCAATGTGAGTTGGCTTAGATGGTAAGGGATCCAGGATTAGGCCCTTGGGTCGTGGGTTCGATCCCCTCTGCCGTCGCTGGGACTCCTTTGGTAGGCGATCTCGTAAGTCCCAGTAAGTGCTCATAGAGCCAAATGTGCCACAGCATTGAGTGGGGATCACTGATGCGGAACCTCCAAAACTTTCATGTATCAAAAAAAAAAAAAAAAAGATGGGACAGACATAGAGCCCAATTAATAATATTGTCAGATCTTCCAACAGAAATGTGGAATAAATAAGAACTACCCAACAATTATTTTATTTATTTTTAAATAAAGGTGGATAAACAAGATAACTAAAAAAAATAGAGACCGACCTGCGTCAGAATTTTTGTCATAAATCGGAGATATTTAATTATTGATATTATAAAAAATTCTTGAAGTCCATGATCAGTAGCGAACATAATAGATAGTAATAAAGAAATTTCATTAAACTAACTTACAATAATATAGTAGTAATGTATCAACTTATATATACGATGATTGTTGTTAAACTCGTGAGTTGACTGTATAAATTTAGTGTTTTTATATTTTTTGGTTATAAAATCGAGACGAGTCACTGTTAAACTCGTAATCATTGTAAACTCGGTTAAACTTACGAATTGATATACCAAGGTTACTGTTTTTACGTTTTCAGTATTAACTCACTTTTAAACTAGTGTTAACTTCTTTGATTTGATCATGTTCAACGGCTTTAAATATAAACTTTATAGAAATTTATTTGTTAAATATGATAAATTATGAATGTTGATGGATTTAATTTCAATTATTTAAATTTTAAAAATATTTAAACCAAATTGTTGTTATTTTTATATTTTAATTATTTAATAATACACTATTAATATCTATTTAAAGGTAAAAATAAACTCTTACGAGTTTACGTCATGAGTTTGCTTAAACTTACAAGCTTGACAACTTTGTATATGATGATTAGCAAGTAGTTCATTAATAATTAGTAATTGTTTCAGGGTGATTTAATGTTTTTTTTTTTGTTCAATAATGCAGCTTGTTAGGATTTTTATAAAAGAAGGAAAATAGATTAAAGAAAGAACTTCTGAATTAATATTGCTTCTTCTTAATAATTACTACTGTTCTCTTGTTAATATTTAAATTTTAAACGCCGGCCTCCATTTTGTTTTCTCATTTTCCTCTTGCTGGCACAACTAATTAATTAAAATAAACTATTTATAAAAGACCTTAATTATTTTAATAAGCATACCTGGATTCGATCTCTAATCCTGTTTTTAATTTAATTAATGGCCATGTGATGATGGTCGCATTTGGAAGAGGAGCAAGAATATGCCCACGGTATTTTCTTTCATATTAAAGATTTAGGGTTTTTTGGGCCAACAACATTTTTAGGTTTAACAAGTATTAACACTGTTTCGCACGTGAGTATACATATTGTTGATAAAAAAAAGCCATATATATTATATAGATATTTCTCCTATCCCCAGTGTGAGGGATTTGGTCTTAAACGTAAGACTCAATATTTTTATTTCCAAAACTTATAATTTGTTAATTTAAATTATCCATATTGATTGTGTGTAGTAATATTTATTAAAAGAATCTACAATTATTGTTGTCAAACTCCTGAATTAACTATCTGAGTTGATATATAAAAAAAAAAAACTATCTGAGTTTATCGTTTTTATATTTCCAACTTATAAAATCAAGTTGAGTCATTGGTAAACTCATGACTATTGTAAACTCGATTAAATTTACGAGTTTAAATATCAAATTTACTATTTTTAGGTTTCTAACTTATAAAACTGTGTTAGCTCATCCTTAAATTTGTATTAATTTCTTCAATTAGATCGTGCTCAACAACTTTATATATAAGTTTTATAGAATTTTTTATATTATATATGATAAATTTTGAATTTTGATGGATTTAATTTCAATTATTTGGATTTAAAATATATTTAAATAAAATTGTTGTCATTTTCTTAATATTTTAATTATTTAATTATACATCATTAATACATATTTAATTGTTGAAATAAACTCTCACAAATTTATAATTTGAATTCATGATACGATTTTAGATGATTGTCATGAGTTTGCTTAAACTTATAAGTTTAACAACATTGTCGAAAGTTCTTAAAGTAAATGATTAAAAATGTGTTTTTAAAAATCAACACCTTTTTTTTTTTTTAATTTCTCCTTTTTTTTTTTCAACAGTCATTTTAAAATTGTGTAAAAAGCTAATTAAGCTCCGAGATTTTCTTTTTATATCATCGTTAATTTATTAAACACGTGAATAATATGCCATGATCATGTGCTTTTTACTTGTCGTCTGAGCACATCGTTTCGCATACCATTTCACAAGTCATTTTTAAATTGATGGCATGCAAATTTTGACCTTAATATTTAACCTTTATTGTTTTATATTCATATATCGACTTTTTTATTCGAATATCTCTCCTCTATATTACTATGCTTAATTGTAGAAAATAAAAATAAAAAGGTGGAATAAGTAAAGGTTCCAGACAAATTTTTTGTCTCTCCATCTCTATACTTGAATGATCTCTAAAATAATTATAACTAAGCAAAAAGAATATTATTTAAATATTGCTTTTATCTTAAAAATGAAATTAGTTTGCTCTAATGTATACAAGATTTTCTTTTAATCTTATTTCTTTGAAATAAAAGATGATCTTATATATAATGGACTCCTACTTGGTTACATATCAATAAAATTTCTTTTTTTAAAAAAATAAAGGTATTACGCCAATCATTTGAAAATAATCACGTTTCATTTATCATTATTGCCTCCAAACAGAGGAATTTCATAATTTAAAAACCTACAATTAACTTATTTATATAATGTACAAATTTTAAAAATAAATTACATTTTTATGAAATGACACTCGTGTTAAGTTATACTTTCTGTTCTGGTCATCATTGGTGTGTGAATTCATTGGACTTTTTTTTCACAAGTCTATTTAAAACTATAGGAAAAGGATCGTCAATATATATATATATATATATATATATATATATATATATATATATATATATATATATATATGTTACGTGGTAGAACACAAGTGTCTAGCCTTTGGGGCTAGGTCGATTGATATTGGATCAAAGGTAGCGTCCACTGGTATCTATGGGGTAGATAGCGGCGGTGCGCGGTAGATCATTGTGCTACTGCGGGGTGGCTTTCTTTGAGGGTGATGTGTGTGCACGGTGGAACGAAACTATATGAATGTAATGTTCAGCGTGAGGACATGCACGGGAGATAACCTCCTATATATAGAGGTTACCTAGGGTTTTGCTTACCTTGAGTCCTTCCTTTGTGATCGTGCCTCCTTCTCGCCTCGATCGTGCGCCTTTCCATTCTGCACAATTGCTGGAGTCACGGCACCTTGTGAGGTGGGCGACGGAGCGCGACTTGCGGGAGGCTTCCGCCGGAGTCCTTCTATTGGGCCTTCCTCGGTAGGCCCATTATTTGAATCCATAACGAGTTGCCCCCAAGCTCGGGAGTTCGGGTTTACAGCTGAGATTTTTCTATCTCGGGCTCTACAGTTGTGTCTATCTCGGTTTGGCTAAGCTCCAAGAACTAATTCCCGACTTGCCTTCCTCGGGGATTAGTCTCGGGCTTTGTCTTTCTAGGGTTTCTTGATCGCGATCCTAGTTGTTTTTGTAATAACTTGCCGTGTTTGCTTTTTACCAACGGCTTACTTGCTTTACTACTTTGTCGTTTTGCCCAGGAATTGTATTGACTTTTGTCTTTTTGAGGATTTCCTATTCATATTGTCCCCCAAATTTTGGCGGATGGGGACACAGGCGTATGGCGTATCGCTTCTCATCCGACACTATGTCATTATTCCTTTTCTTGGAACTCTGCATCACCATTTTCCATCCTATCCTCATTTAATGCTGTGCAGCCATTGCTGCTTACTCATGTTTCTTAACGTTAGTAATAATTTCTTTCATGAGGCCCGAAACGTCATGGGGAGCTGAAACGTCCTCTCTCTTAAATGTCCATCAAGCTGTTTGCTGACCCTTACGATCCCCACTGGGCTATAAATAATTTCATCACTCCTCATCTTCTTGTGCCACTGATCTGCCCCACCTTTTCTTTCTTAACAAATGCTGCTAAGGATGATGAGCTTACCAATGAGAACTTCAGCGTCCTTTATTCTTCCGGTCATGTGGGGAAAAAGACAGAGATCGAAGAAGAAAAGAAACCCCTCCAAGGACTACAACCTTGGTTTCAAACGCGTTTGCCAGTCTTCAACCATATTCCATGGTGGGCGCCTGGGATCTCAAACGCCTTTGCCAGTCTTCACGTCTGGTTCAATGTCGTACGAGGTCTGGGAGGCCCGAAGGCGTATTTGAGCATCTTCTAGTCAATTTTCCCTCCATCAAGGAGGCCCGAGGCACGATTAGCGCTTCCCTGGACTTCTCTAAGCATTCCTAAGTGCTCACGCATATTTGGTGGGAACTTCGGGCAACAAGATGGTTCCACCTAAAAACAATGCGATCTCAGGCGCAAACTAACCCATCAAGGCGTGATGGATAGCTAGCCACCATCAACTGTTGTAATTAGTGTGTTCATAAACGTCCTTTACAAGCTTTGGCCCCCTTGTTGTACTGTGTTGTTGTAATTGTCCTTGTTAATGAGCTAGGCAACTTGTTTCTTTGTAAGAAAACCATGTTACTGTTTGAGCATCAATAAAAGGCTATCCTGCTATCCACTTGTATCCGTTCTTGAATTCCTCTTGTGCAAATGTCCATATTCCGCATTTGATTTCCTAACTAACTCGGCTGTTTGGACTTTACGTTTTCGTATCCGGTGTATTGCATTCCTAAACAACCCGCGTTAGAAAACCACCGAAAATCGCAATGTCTTCTTTCTTCGAATATATCATCCGGTTTTAACAGCTGTGACCCATACGAATTGCTATTGCTGACCGACTTCAATTGAAATGCCTTAGTTGAATGTGAAAAGACATATTTCTTTCGGCCAAGCGACACGTTGTTACGTGTAACCATGCCTCTAACCCTGCCTTTTGTCGGTGGCGTTTGAAAACCGAACCAATTAATGCGCAAGTCGCTTCGAGAGAAATTCGTACAAAATCCGGACCACGCCTCCTCGCGCGTGGCCATCACTCTTCTTGACGTTTTGAATTCAAGAGAGAAATCCACATAATCTCTGAACTCTGCCTTCGCGCGCGTGGCCATCACTCTTCTTGACGTTTTGAATTCAAAAGAGAGAAATCCACATAACCTCTGGACTCTGCCTTCTCGCGCGTGGTTACCACTCCTCTTGACGTTTTGATTTCGAGAGTTTCTCAATTTTTGAAAAAATCAAAAGCTATATATTTCTTCGTTGTGCCACTTTCTTCTTGCCAAGAAAAAGAAAGCCACGCTGCTTCTCCTTTGTTTCTCTGCAAGACCTTCCCTGACAACCTAATCGTTTTTGTCGTTGCTTCGCTGAATTCCTCGGTCGAGGTAAGATCGTTTTCCTTAACATTTATATCTTTTTGGTTCCACCTTGTCGATATACGCGAAAAATTTTCCAAGCCTTGCGTCGCTATCTTGGATATATTTCAGCGAGTTTTTGGCATATCTGTTTCGTGCGAGTAGTCTTTGCTCCTTACTCCTGTTAGATTGCCATCTTCTTTGTCCCAATGATAGGTTTTTAATTTGGTTGCTACATCCCCAATTTTTCCTTACGCACCCTGGGAATTGTTAAGTCCCAGCGATAGCATTTCCCAAGAGATGCAATGTGTCAGGCTAGCTTTAACACGCTCTTGTTTTTGATATGATTGGCCCCTACGAGTGTGGCTTGTATGCTAACCTTGCCCTTTCCTTGCATTATCTAGGTTTAGATGGCATCCTCTTCTCGGATGCAATCATCACCTTAGGTGGATGATTGTAGTTCTTCCTGTCAGTCAGGAATCCCAACTCTCCCAAGAAAGCATCCATTGTAGGGTGGCCGAGGTGAAGAACACCACGATCGACACGGACTTTCCTTCCCTTGGCGTGAGAGATGGCGAAGGGTACTCAATAAGGCTTCCTCTGGATGCCGAGTCGGTTGCCACCGTCCAGGCCCCAGAAAAAGCCAACCTCACGTGCCCCATTTCTTTTTCTTTTCACAGAGATGTTTTCGTCCGGCTCGGCGTAAGATTTCCTTTATCGGACTTTCAAATTTGCCTCTTGAATCACTGCATCTAGCCCCCGCGACTTCATCCCAATGGTTGGGCTTTTGCCATAGCCTTTGAGAATCTCTGTAGGAAATGGATATTTGCTGCGCCGTCTTGCAGGTATTTATGACCTTCTATTCTCCGTTGGAACTCGGCGGGTTTCGATCACTTTGCCACGACCTTTTTGGTGGACCTCGCTGCCAGCGGAGAAGCGAACATATGCTCTTCAAACCCTTTTGCGAGTCTGGAAAAATTTTAAAAAGGCGTTCGTAAAAGTCGAAGCCCACCCTTTTTAAGTGTCCAGTGGTTCCTTCGCCACGACAAGTGTGGGGAGTTAGAAGGTGTATTCCCTTTGTATTGGACAAATACCCACCATAAGTTCAAAACCGCGGACTTCGCCCCCTCGTCTTCTTTGAAGCAGGAAGCGTCGGTTGTGAAACTTCTGAGCTTTCGGCCACGCTTAAATCTCGATGGACCACTGGAGATCCACATTCCTTGCGTTCTTGTTCGTAGACGCGGACAAAGAGTATGGGATTATGTGTAATTAAAAAATTTTGCGACGTATATCTTGTCCTTTATTACCACGGCCGACATCGTTTGTTGTTTCTATGCGGGACGTCAGATGGGAAGACTGAATTTCTTGAAGCCTTTGGCGAGGGCGCCGTGCTGAAGCGGCCATCAACCCTGCTCAAGCACTTGCCCCCTCATTAGCGAGATGAGGCCAGCCAGTGAGTGGCGGAGCTCCAATCCCAGAGGGAGCGGGTGTTGTGAAAAACTCCAAGCGTTCGCGCCCAAGGTGGATCAAAACATGATGAAAAAGGAGGCGGGTGCCCAAAAGCAAAAACGTTGTTGGAGAAGAAACCATTGTGATTCACTGCCGCCCTCACCTGTTAGAGAGGTTCCTACTTCTATTCTGCGAGGCCTCGCCCCTTAGAGAGACTCCTACCACGGGTCCGTGCCTACTTCGTCCACCAACTCGGTGCCATCCTCTTTTCGATCCCTCGCGGCCATGATACTATGAATGGAGGAGCACTTTGGTCGAGAGGGAGTAAACGGAGCTATTCGAGACCTTATGCGTCCACTGCTCAACATTGTACGCCCTCCATGCCTTCTAATGAAGAAAAACTCCGAGTGGATTGAGATGGAACGACAAGCCTACAAGGCGGCTTCCTTAATTCGGCCTTATCTTGCTCTCGGGATTCGAACGCTCTTCGGCTAAGGTCCAAGTGAATGACTTGAAGCGACAAATCTTCACGTTGAACAATAGTCTTGAGGTTGAGAGGAAAGAAAAGAACGAACTCCTTTCTGAGAACCACAATTTGAAAAGCAATGCGGATCTACCCAAGGTTCTTTGCGAGAGGGACCAAGCCCAACGGAGCCGGAGATAACCCGCTGAGAAAGAGAAGGTGCGTACAGACTTGGTTGCCCTTAACAAAAGATTTGTTACGGCGGTGGAACATATTGCTATTGTTGAAACCAACTTGTCTTTCTCACAAAACAATCTGGCCAACACTCAAGCTGAATTGAAATTGGCCCAGCTTGGATTAGATGCCAAGCAAACTGAGTTAGCCCATGCCCAAGCCGAGGTACTCCGCCTATCAAACATTTGTCGGGAGGATGTGCTTCTTAAAGAAAAAATGATCTCGGACAATGAGCACCTTGCCGGCGTTCTTAAAGAAAAAGATGACGAGCTGGCCGTTGCACGAGCGAAGATTGCAAAATACAGCCAAATCGGGCGTTTATCTTTTGAAAATGCCGTGGCTCGATTCGGTGCTCAATCCTTTGTCAATCTGAATCTTTGCCGGGTTACATCTTCGGGCTTATGTTAGCGGCAAAGGTAGGTTGATTCCTCACAGTGGCGAAGATAGCGATGCGAGTCATCTTCCCGACACATTCGCGGGTTAATCGCTTCTCAGTTTTGCTTTTAGTAAAGCACCAGGGGCTTTTATGTGCACCCTTATTTTTTTCTCCCAGCCAGATCTTGTAGTTTTATCGCTTTTCACCGAATTGCTTGTGTTGTTGAATTAAAGCGGTATGCTTAATGTTGGAAACCGGATTTTTACTATCCCGGGTTTTCACGTTTCCGACTTACACGATTTTGAAGCCGGATTCTTAAACATCCCGGTTTCAACGTGTTTTCAACTTACACGATTTTGGAACCCAAATTCTTAAACATCCCGGTTTCAACGCGTTTTCATCGTACATGATTTTGGAAGCCGGATTTTTCAGTATGCTGGCTTCTACATGCTTTTATCGCACATGATTTTGGAAACATGATTTTTAAGTACCCTGGTTTCTACATGTTTCGTCATACATGATTCTTGAAACCGGATTTTTCTAGATCCTGGTTCCTACATGTTTTTATGATACATGATTTTGGAACCCGGATTTTTCAATATCCTGGTTCCTACATGTTTTTATCTTACACGATTTTGGAACCCGAATTCTTAAACATCCCGGTTTCAACGTGTTTTCATCGTACATGATTTTGGGAAGCCGGATTTTTAAATATCCCGGTTCCTACATGTTTTTATCGTACATGATTTTGGAAACCGGATTTTAGGCATCCCGATTTCTACATGTTTTTATCGTACATGATTTTGGAAACCGGATTTTTAGGCATCCCGATTTCTACATGTTTTTATCGTACATGATTTTGGAAACCGGATTTTTAGGCATCCGATTTCTACATGTTTTTATCACACATGATTTTGGAAACCGGATTTTTCAAGATCCCCGGCTTCTACATGTTTTTCAAAACAGAGCATGACAATTCTATCGTAAAAACCGTGATCGGTCATTCTTTATTCATCCATCCACGTTTACGAAACGCCACACGTTTAAAAAGAAAAGAGCAACACACGCCACTTTCGAAGTTTGCCGACATCCGATCTCGAATGCTTCACCTATAATAAACTTTCAACTTATCCGCGTTCCATGTTCGCTTTATCGCCTTGCCTTGCGCGTTTCTAGCTTGTAAGCGCCTTTACCAAGGTTCTCGTGACTGGTATGGGCCTTCCTGGCTAGAGCTAGCTTTCCCTCAGCAGCATTTTTATTGCCAATGTCTGCCCTTCGAAGTACGAGGCTCCCTTTGTCAAAAGCCCGAGGTCGAACCTTCTGGTTGTAACGTGTTGATATTAGTTGCTTGGTCATAAATCTCTAGCAATGCGCCGCAGTCACAACTTCGTCTATCGATCTAGCTCGACGGCAATCGCATCACCGTTTTCTTCTTCATTTTGTAACGCCGTGACTCGCCTCCAAGATGACTCTCCAATTTCAACCGAATCATGGCTTCGCACCCATATGTCGCCTTGAAAGGCGTTTCACCGGCTGATGTCCTGGACACTTGTTCGATATCCCCATAAGGTATAAGGCAACCGGTCCACCCAGCCTAGATGTGGCATCTTCCACTCCGCTTTCTCAGCCCATCCACAATGATCTTATTAGCCGCCTCTCGCCCGCCCATTAGATCGTGGATGCTCTACCGACGCGAAGTGATGCTTAATATGGAAATCGGCTACCAACTTTCGAAAGCTTTTATCAATAAACCGTGTTCCGTTGTCCGTAACGATTTCTACGGGATGCCAAAACGTGCTATGATGCTTCTCTGTAAAAACTTTTGCACCCCGCTTGATGTGATTGTGGCGACATGTTCCACTTCAATCCACTTTCGGAAGTAATCAACCGCCACGATGAGCCATCGTAATCGTCGAGGCAGCTCGTTTGAATGGTCCTAGGAGATCCATTCCCCATTTGAAAACGGCCATGGCGCGTAGATTGTTTGAAGAGTGGGCTGAGGTGATCCGATAGTGTTAGCATGCCTTTGACAACCTGTCGCATTTTTGGACATGAGTCTTAGCATCGGCCGCTAAGGCGGGCCAAAAGTAACCACCCGCATCGCCTTCCCGGCCAAAGCCTTAGCCCCATGTGGTGACCATTTATTCCTTCGTGAATTTCCAAAGAAGACATACTTGGGCCTCATTCGCCAAAGCATTTCATCATTGGAGAATGCATTCCTTTTCGGTACAACCGGTCATTAACAAGTGTATACGAGGCCGCCGATCTCATGATTTTTTCGCCTCTAATGACTCGTCCGTGAGAATTCCTCTCTCAATGTAATCTACAATGGGTTTCCTCCAATCGCCACTATCTCGAAATCGGCATCACGCAACCAGTTCTCGAAGATTTTGTTGTACAATGGTGCGTGTGACTTCCGTGGCTCTTGGTGCTTGCCAATTTGGATAAAACATCGGCCCTAACATTATCTCCTCTTGGAATGTGTGCTCTCGTGACCTCGTCAAACTCCGTAATAACCTCCTTTACCTTTCCTGTATTTGATCAAACGGTCCTTTCGCCTGGGTAGGTCCCATTGATTTGCGAAGCTACCAAACGAGAGTCCGTGGAAACATGCACTCGCGAGCTCCACTTTCCTTAGCTTGGAGCAAACCCGCTATCAATGCTTCATACTCTGCTTGGTTATTAGATGTTGAGAAATTAAAGCGCAGGATAACTCAAGAGCAATACCTTCGGACTCTCCACGATGATCCCGCTCCACTCCCTTTGGTGTTCGACGAACCGTCTACAAACAGCCTTCCAAGTATCCCGATCTTCCCGCCTTTGACCGGGGTCAACTCCATTATGAAATCTCGCCAACGCCTCGGGACTTGATCGCATGTCGAGCCTCATATGTAATGTCAAACTCGACAACTCAATGGCCCAACCTACCATCCGTCCGCTAGGTCGGGCGATGAAGGATCCGTCGTATGGGGTGGTTAGTGCGAACAATGATGTAGATGGCTCGAAGTACGGCCGAAGCCGCCTCGCCGCTATTAGTAACGCAAATGCCATTTTCTCTACCTTCCGATACCGCAACTCGAGCCTTGCAAAGCTCTTCCTACAAAGTATAGGACTCGGCCTTCCGTTGTTTCCCTAACTAGCCGCGGCGCCATACCCTCGTTCCCTACCGATAAGTATAGGATTAAGCTTTCTCCTACCCTGGTCCGTCGGGCACCGAGGTGCAGACAAACAACGCTTGATTTTGCTAAAAGTCGCTTCGCATTCACCGTCCATCCCCGTGATGCTTCCTTTTTCAACAATTTAAAGAACTAAGAGAGCTCTCCGCGATTTAGGCAAGAAACGGGTTAATGCACCAATCGTCCCGCCACTTGTTGAACTTCCTTTTTGTTCATGGGCCGCATGTCTAAAACCGCTTGGCATTTGTCGGGGTTAACCTCTATGCCTCTGTTTGTCGCCAAGAATCCTAGGAACTTTCCCGATGGCACTCAGAAAGCACACTTCGCCGGATTGAGGCGAATCCTATACCTTCCGAGCTTGTCGAATGTCCGCCGTAAATCATCAATGTGGTTGGCCTCATTCAAAGATTTGACAATCATGTCGTCAATATACACTTCCACATTCCGACCAATCGATCTTCGAAAACCTCTAAGCTCATCATTCTTCCGTACGTGGCTCCCGCATTTTTAATCCGAAAGGCATCACGTTATAACGGTAATTCGCTTTCTCGTGATGAATGCCGTCTTCGCTGGTCCTCTCGGGTGCATAGCAATCTGATTATACCCGAAGTATGCGTCCATAAATGATAGTAACCGAAAACGGAAGAACGTCCCACTAACCTGGTCAATATTTGCATCGGAAGGAGTCTTTTGGGCACACTTTATTTAAATCTTTAAAATCTGTGCAAACCCTCCACTTCCCATTTGGTTTTTCACAAGGACCACATTAGATAACCATGTGGTGTATCGTATTTCTGGATAAAACCGGCTTCTAACACTCTGCAACATGTGCTTCCAAAGCGTTTCGCCTGTCTTCCCCGAGCTTCCGCTTCTTCTGGGACACCGGGGTAGACCCGGCCGGATTGCTAGCTCATGACAACAAAGTCTGATCAATCCCGGTATCTCCGAAGGTTGCCATGCGAATACGTCTCTATTGTTCCTGAGGAGTGTTTCGAGCTCTTCTCTCATCCCGGGATCCAAAGCCTTGCCAATTTTAGTGATTTGACCGGGCTCGTACCAGAAGGAAATCCTCCAAACTCTCAGCTTGGTTCCGTCTTTTGCAATTTCTCCTCTTTGCGAAGATCCAACTCGACCAAATTTACCGACTTCCCACGCGTGTCCGCGGCCGGGTGCGTTGGCGGTTGAATCTTTCTTGAGCGTGTTGAAGTAACACCGACGAGATTCTTTACGGTCTCCTTTTATCGTAACGATTTTATTTTTCCCGCTAATCATCTTAAGCTTTTGGTGCTTTGACGATACCAACATATCCCAATTGTGAATCGTTGGTCGTCCCCAGGATGACGTTGTAAGAAGAAGGAAAGTCTGCAACTATAAATCGGACTCTCTCTGTCTTGAAAGCATTCCTATCCCCCAAGGTGAGTTTAAGATCTACGTACCCTTTTGACGAGTGTCCCGACCATTGAACCCTAAGTTAACATGGTCCTGCATGGTTTTAACACGTCTGAATCAAAATTCATTCTCTTAAACGCATCCCAGAGGATGATGTCCACGGCACTTCCATTATCCACGAAGATCTTTTTCACGCGGCAATTGACCAGCGTTCCCGTTATCACCAAACCATCATGATGCCCCGGGGCAACGTCTTTCAAATCCTCGTCCGTGAAACATAACACAGGAGATTCGGGCTTGTTCATGTCCTTTTTAAATGTTGGAGCATCTTTAATCGACAATACTTCCTTCAAATACTTCCGTCTCTGGCTAGACGAATCCCCTCCGCCGCCAAAACCTCCGCTAATAACATTGCAGTCGTATTTGGCGTCGGGGATGATAGACTTCTTTAGCTTAGGATGAGACATCCAATCCAGCTATTATACAATGCAAGTTTACCTCTTCCTTGAGTCCGGAATCGCAATGCTACATTGTTGAAGCGATCAAGGTATTTGCTCAACGCCTCTCCCGATCCTTGCCTAACTTGAGCCAATTGGAACTGTTTTGTTTGCCGCCTGCGGGTTGCGAAATGCGTCGAAACTTTTGTTCCAAAGTCTTCATGTTTGGGATAGACAAATATGGCAACGAATGAAACCATAATTGCGCCGCTCTCCTGAACGTTCCTGCAAAAGTCGGGTACCACGTCTCCGTTTATTCCCTTGACCATAATCTCCATTTTGAAGTTGTTCGGTGTATCAATGGATCCCGGGTTCCATCATACTTGGGTAACTCCTCGAATTCAATCCCTTAGGATATATTGCCGCCATAACTTTATCCGTGAACTCGACCCAAAATTTTATCTTCATCCGCCTCGCCCAACGTCTTTTGGGAAGCGGGATGCAACATGCTGTTCCTTGTCGATATGTTCCTTGGCGACCCGGCTCTTAGCCACGGTATCCGTGCTTTTAACCGTTTCATGGTGGATCTTGTGACTGGCTTCCTTCTCTCGGTCTTTTTGTTCACCAATCACGACATGCTCTCCTCTCCGGTTTTCATCCTGGTTGATCCGCACAAAATCGACCCGCCGATCGGTTCGAGCTTTCACCATTCGACCTTCACTCCGGAGTTGTCTTTCTCTCGTCTCATGAGGCCTCTTCTCTCGCTCCTCCTGCCTCCACGGCATATTTTGACGTTCCAATTCTTCTCGAATAATCCGAGTGTTCTCGTCTTTTTGCCGTTCATGTCGGTATTCCATGCCGTCTATACGCCGGATCAACGATCCTATCGTATTATGAAGCGGGCGTAATCGGGATGCTCCATCTCGGAATTCTCGAGAAGGATGAGGAAAACCCTCCACTTGAATTCCTTGACGTGCCGGGTGTAACTCCCGATTTGGATGGGGAGAATTGGCGGTGTCCTCTGTCTCGATATCGGTCGGTTTCTTCCCCGTCTCGCTCCGGGTCTCTAGAATTCGAGTGTCGCGAATGTCCGGGTTAGAAGGTTGGCTGTGGTTCATCTAGTGGCGGCGGCGGTGGTCGCGTTGCATTGGTGCGACTTCTAGTCTTGGCGGCCATATTCGGTGGTTACGAATAGCTTTCGATTTTAGGAATCGAGTTGTTGACGATCCCCACGGTCGGCGCCAATGTTCGTGGTAGAACACAAGTGTCTAGCCTTTGGGGCTAGGTATGATTGATATTGGATCAAAGGTAGCGTCCATTTGGTATCTATGGGGAGATAGCGGTGGTCGCCGAGATCACATTTGTCTACACAGGTGGCTTTCGCTGAGGGTGATGTGTGTGCACGGTGGAACGAACTATATGAATGTAATGTTCGGCGTGAGGACATACAGGAGATAACCTCCTATATATAGAGGTTACCTAGGGTTTTGCTTACCTTTGCACAATTGCTGGAGTCACGGCACCTTGTGAGGTGGCTGACGGAGCGCCTGACTTGCGGGAGGCTTCCCGCCAGGAGTCCTTCTATTGGGCCTTCCTCTGGTAGGCCCATTATTTGAATCCATAACAATATATATAATGGGAAAAGCACCTACGTACATTTAAGTTTTTCTATTACCATTAATTAATAGGCACATGCATGAATAATATGCCATGACCACAGGCTTCCTTATCGTTAAAGCTAGGTTTTTACATGATTTTTTTAATGCAAAATCTAATAATTTTTATTTCTTTAATTTATTTCCAACATCGATCAACTATGAGACACAAGTAGTCAGTTTAGTTTAAGTGATCACGGTTTTCTATAAAATTAACTTTTGATATATAATTAAGACTTGAGAAGCATGCTTCTTTAGAATTTTAACTTTTCTACAAGATCATGCATGACTTAATTTATTTAAGGGTTAAGATGTAAATTGGCCAACGAAGTGTTGCGCAAAGAGCACATGGCACAAAAATATTTTAGAGGGACCAAAAATACAAATGAACAATTGAAAATGACAAAAAATACCAATGAACAATTCAAAATAGGAAAATAACACAATGCCATTAATTTCAATTTAATGTCGTTGGCAATCTGTTGTTGGTCGACGAATTTGTCTCGAATTCAAGCTCATCTGCGGCGATCATGGAGGAGGACGACCAGGGGCGGAGCTTGGGACAAAAATTTGGGGGGGGCCAAATAGTGGTGGGGGCTTTGGGGGTTCGGGGGCAGCGCCCCCGATTTTTTTTTTAAAGTAAAGTTTTATATTCGTTAAAAAATAAAAGAATATAAACAAGAAAAGAAAATAATATAAAAAAATACACCACAAACATTGGAAGGCAAGAGGCTTTAATTTATGTGATTGTGAATCTTTGGTTCAACCATAGACTTCATGTAATTGAACACCACAACATTGGAAGGTAAGAGACTGAAGTTTAGAATGAAAAATCAATAAACTTCATCCACATGTGTAGTGTAAAATGGGTAAAAGCATACTAAAGAATACACCACAAAAGTAAATTTCACTAATAAACTACAAATTGCAGGTAATTAGAATGAAATATAGAAAAAAAATGACAAGATTAACATAAATCATATAAGGCTCCACATATAACACAACTTGAATTATAAGCCCCAAAGATATAAAAAGAGGGGGGAAATTGAGGGGCCAAAATTTAATTTTACATTATATTTTTTAAAAAAAATTGAAAAATTCTAAAGATTTTTTTTTTTTGGGGGCCATGCCCCCCCCTTGTCCCTTAGAAGATCCACCTATGAGGACGACGAACGAGCTGACGACGTTGTTGTCGGCGCCACCAGCACAACCTTTCCTCAGTTCCATCGGGTAGAAAATCAAAGTGGAAGGGAAATAAAATTAAAGAACGAACGAGCTTGTGCGTCCCAAGGAAGAGGACGATGAACAGTAAAGTCGCTTTGCATCTAGGATCTTTCCATCGTTCCAGTGTTCAGCGTAGCTTCCAGAAAAACGTCCCGCGCCTCTGTTCTACTTCTGCTCTCCCTCTCCGAAAACAATTGATGGTGATGAATTGTGGCTCCGATTCTTGCTCCTCATCTGAAGCACAATGCTGGAGAGGAGGAAGAAGGGATGTCGCTGGCAACGATGGTAATAAAGGCGAGAGTCGCCGGTGACAGAAGTAGAGAAGGAAGCCGATGAAGTGTTGGTGTGTGCCCTCTATTTTTCTGTAGTCGTCTGTGACGTGCCTCTGTTTTGTGCTTATTGTAGCTTCCTCCTTCCAGTCGTGCCTCCCTCTTTTTCCAATCGTCCTCCTGTAGCTTTTAGGTCTTGACTTCCTTTTCCATTTGTCCCAAACCCATCACACATAAACTGTTGGTGATAGGACCCATGCAAGCAGGCGCCGCAACAGTGAAAGCAACTACCTGTGGCATTTTCCCATTCCACTAAGAAGTTCAGGAGAGAGAGAGATAACACCATTAAGTTGAAATTAATGGCATTGTGTTATTTTTCTATTTTAAATTGTTCATAAGTATTTTTGTTTTTTATTTTCAATTGTTCTTTTGTATTTTTGGTCCATCTAAAATATTTTTGTGCCAAGTGCTCTTTGCGTAACACTTTTTTGGTCAATTTGCACCTTAACCCTTTATTTAAATTTAATTTTATTTTTTGAATAAATATAATTTTTTTAATGTTAGAAGCATAAATACTCTTGATTTAGCTTTCAAAGGTTTGATTGAAAGTTATTTTTGACTCATACTCTTAAGTAGTACCTCCTCCGGTTTCATTTATAAGTGTTTGATAACCAAATTACGTAATTTAAGAATTTTGTTAAAATTAATTAAAATAATAATAAGTATGTCTTGAAATAAATTTTTTTTTTTCAAGTATGCCTTTAATTTATGCAATATATATATATAATTAATAAATGGCATTAATTGAAAAATAAAAACTCATTAAATGTTGAAACAAATCTTGTCAGACTCTTATTAAAAAAATCAAGACAATTCATATTTTAGACTCTTATAAAAAAGACCGGAATGAACATTATATTGATCTTTATTATGAGTCACTTTTAATATATCTTATTCATTAGTCATTACTAGCTCTGCTAAGAAATTTAATATTTTTTTCAATTTCGTATTTAATTAAATTTACATATCATAAAAATGAAATTAAATAACACACGATGGGAGAAAATTAATGATAAAAAATTAATGACGTCCTTAATTAATATATAAAAAAAAAAATCCTTCACCCTACATTATAATGGGACAGTGGGATGTATTGCTACTTTCCTTTTTTATTTTTCCTCACATAGCAATTCAAATCACTTTAATATCATTATATTTATATCAATACACACTAATATCAAAATGCTAATTTAATCAGTAAGAAGTCATACTACTGCTTAATTATAAATCATTAATTATATAATTAGAACGTGAGTGCATATGTAACCATGAATACCTACCACTACAAAAAAACTATATTTTGTCGCGGTTTATTAGTCTCGGTTAATAATAACCGTTACAAAATACCAATTTGTAACGGTTTTATCCCTAAACCGCCACTAAATAGTAACGGAAGCCATGACGACATGACTTCGGCAATATTTGTCGCTGTTGACTCAATGAAAACCGCAACAAATTTGGCGCCACCTTGGCGCGCAATGGCGGGAATGTTTCTCGCGGGAATTTTGTAGCGGTTATTTGAGTATAACCGCTACAAAAGTGGCGCCAACTTTGTTGCGGTGATTTTGTAGCGGTTACATCACAAGAACCGCTACAAATAAACGAAATGTCACAATTTTGTCACGGTCACCAGGAAGAGTGACCTTGACCACGTCAAAAGCTAAACTTTTGTAGCGGTTTCTAGGAAAACCGCTACAAATATTCACGATATAAATAAGGGTTTAGGCTCCGTACATCAATTATAACAATTAAAGGAATTACTAAATCTTCGACTTGTAATCGAATGAACTATCTCGCTTGGTCGTCGAAGAAATGCATATATCGGTAGCTCGATATCCTATCTCGGGTGATAAGAGTCATGGATATTTGCCTCTCTCATCCTTGCGAGGCAATTCGCTCACCACAAGTCAAGGTTTGCTCATTTCTTTGGCGTGAATACTTCTACTCTTCGAGAACAGTCCAACATACGACCGAGATTGGGTTCCATTATAGCCACCTTTGTCTCACGAAAATATCTCTGATGAAAATGACTCAGCCAGTTTTTCGTGGGAGATCGGCGGCTATATTGAGTCCAAATCCCCACGGATATGTTGGACTATTTTTGGTTATTTCATTATGTGAAATTTATTACTGTGGACACTTTTAGAAAAAAATTAAATGAATTGAAGGTTTGGTTTTTAAATATTTGTACCAAACTAATTAGTTTGATTCATAAAGTTTATGAATCAAACTAATTAGTTTGGATCTTTTTTTCGAAAAGAAATCATTTTGTAGCGGTTATTGATAATAACCGCTACAGAATGTGGACATATTGTAGCGGTTACTACGTAACCGCTACAGAATTTCAAGGGTCAGCTTTTTTGTAGCGGTTGTTGTAGCGGTTACTACATAACCGCTACAGAATATCAACGGTCAGCTATTTTGTAGCGGTTTATGTGGCGGTGATATGTAAACCGTTACAAAAATTAAAATTTTGTAACGGTTTGTTTGGTTAACCGCTACAAAATGTACGGTTTTTTAAACAGTAACTCCTCATTTTCAAAGTCACACTTCCAACGGTTTGAGTTTTCACCGTTTTTACCTTTCAACCCATCTTTAAACTTTTACTTTTAAACTTCTACCTTTCAACATCATGGTTTCTGGAGAAGATAGGGGAAAGGGAAAAGCGTGTGTCCCAGAAAAGGGGTTTAAGGGGGAGTAGTAGTAGAGGGGGCCAGACGAGAGGGCGTGGGGCCCGACATATACCTCCGCCATCTCAGGGGCTGAACGAGTTTGCCAATCTCTTCGCCGATGAAGAAATTCCAAATGTGGGGACCGTAGGGGGAGATCAAGAAGCAAGTTTGTCGTTGAACGACTTAGACGACGAGAATGCGGAGATCCATATCGACATTCCCATAGCGGACGTGGAGCAATTCATCGACCAGAAAACCAATGACCACGGAGCCCCCGACCGGCGTCTTCGCATTCCACCGGATTTACAAGTGGATGTCGAAGGTATATCTAATTAGTTTTTGGGAGAAATTAATTTAAATTCGGTAGGTTTAATTCAATTTTTGTAATATTGCAGATAAACATGGGAACATCAGCAGAGGACGCCGGATGTTTCCACTCACTTCGCACGACCGGGAGATGGCCGGTATCGGGTCGTAGTCCCGTGGAACGAGCACACGACCCGGCGATCGGCACGGTGGTCACCTGATGAACCGATTCTTGTCTGAATTTGGCGGCAATTGGGCATGGTTCCCGATTTTTTTCAAGGATTGGAAGAGTGTGACGAAGGAAATAAAGAACAAGGCGTTTACCGGAGTTCTGCAGGTAGTCAATATTGTTTAATTAAATTTTACATGTTAATAGTTATAAGTTTTAGTTTTATTTATTTCCTTATTTATTTCTTAATAATGAAATTATGATACAGAAAAAGTTTAAACTTCGCGAACAACACAAAAGGTACGTTATGATGAAGGTGGGGGAAGGGTGGAAGAGTCGGAGGAATCGTCTCTACAATATAATGAATGGAGATGGCACGATTCCTCTGCAGGAGCTGATCGAGAACGTCCTAGACGACGTGGAACCAACTCACTGGGCGAGTTTCGTCCAATATAGGAGGAGTGCTAACGGGCATGTACCTTTTTAAATTAATTATAATTTACTTACATATGGTTTAAATTAATTAATATTTTCACTTAATTGATAATATAAATTGAGTTTAATGAAAAATTTTGTTTCCTCCTCCTTGCAAGCTTTGTCGCAGAGGAACACAAGAAGCAGGGCACAGCAGAGGGTCCATCACACTAGCAGGGACCAAGACGTTTCTTGTGACCTACAAAGGAGATGGTATGTTATTATTTAACATGATGATTGTTTTGTTTTCGAAATAACAAAGTTTATATTGTTTTAATTCTTTCAAGAAAAGAAGGCTCAGGAGGAGAACACACAGACGAACTATGGGAAGTTGTGGACATGCACCCATAGACACCGTGATGGGACGCCGACCTCTCAGGCAGCAGAGGAGATAATAGTAAGTTACAAAAACATTGAAAAATATAATGAATGTTGTATATTTAAATTGATCGTCCATTATTTTATTAATGATTGTTCATGAACCCTGTGGGTCGGGCCCGGATTGAGAAGACCGAGGCGAGCTACAAGCGCCGCAGACCCTGAGTCACAGTGGGTCCGTGAATCCTACCGCCCATTGAAAGCTGCTGTGGGCCCATTCGAGCATCCTGGCCGTGTTAGGGGCATGGGCCTTGGCGCCAGGCCTAGCATGGTGTACCCGAAGCATGGCTCCTCCTCTGCGTCCGTACCCTCCAACTCGAGAAGGCCACCACCGGAGGCTTTTGATGAGATCATTGTTGAGAAGGTTGCTGCGCAAGGTAGGAGAGCATGGCCCGTTGGTATGATCGTCATGTGGAGAACTGGACTGCTGTTACTGGGGCCCTGACGCGGCTGTTACCTGACCAGCGGTTTCCATCTCCCGAGCCTCCCCCTCCGTTCATCTTTGAGGAATCCCCCCACGTGCTACTAATGACGACGACGTTGTCGACTCTGGTCGTGCACCAACCCCCCCTGAGACAAACCTCCCTCGGACAGGACTTGATGATCATGTTCCTGATAGTTAGTTTTTATCTTGAACACTTAAGTCATTTTGTACCGTTGGATATTTGTTTACTTTGGTTTACATATTTGGTTTGTTTAACCTGTGCTTTAGTTATATATTTGTTATCGTTAAATTTGGTACGCTATTTCAAAACCTATAACTCATTTAACTAAATTTTAATCCAAAACCCTAAAAATGTTAATCCAAAATTTTAATCCTTGTTTAACCTGTGCTTTAGTTATATATTTTAATTTTAATCCAAAATAATTTCCTAAAATTTTAGTCCAAAAACACTAAAAATTTAAGTAAATTTTGTAGCGGTTCATATGGAGAAACCACAACAAATTTGAAATTTAAAATGGAAGGGCGCTAACCGCAACAAAATTGAATTTTGAATGGCCAAGATTTGTCGCGGTTTCCATCCAGAATCGCGACAAATTGTATTTAGTAGCGGTTCTTGTCGCGGTAATTTACCCGTTACAGATTTGTTCCTGATATTTGCAACGGTTGTTGTAGCGGTTTTTTAACCGCTACAAACCATTCGATGCATTTTTAAAGATCCCAAGTTCTGCGTTGAATGTAATTAAACATTGTATCCACATTTATGTTCTATCCTAGATTTATTTGTTACATATGGATAAGTCATGGATCAAGCTGCCGCGTAGTTCTCCTGTATATTTAGCAGGATTGAACACTTTCTTAGATTTCGCCTTCTCTCACGCTTGCATTAATGGCAAGATTGTGTGTCCTTATTTGCGATGTAAGTTTAAGAAGTGGCAAACACGAGATTGTGCTTTGGAACATCTTCTTGTAAAGCCTTTCCCAGAAGCATATAAATTCTGGGAGGTTCATGGGGAGCAATATGGTATGGGATATGGGCTCCATCTTCCTCGAACATCAGAAGTAGAAAATCAAGTATATCAAGATGATCCGGTTAATGAAGCTGTTCGTGATGCTTTTGGTGTTCAAGACGACAACTTCACAGCAGAGGTGCAGGGTCCGTAACTCGTTTTCTTCAGAACGATGTAGCTCAGGAATTTTTCAGCCTCATGGATGAGAGCGATCGTCCTTTGTATCAAGGTTGTCAGAAATACTCAAAGTTATCTTTTCTTATCAAATTGTACCATATCAAGTGCATGTGTGGGATCACTGATAAGGCAATGTCGATGTTCCTAGAATTACTTCGAGATGCTTTCCCTGACGCGGACATTCCCTCATCCTTCTACGAGGCGAAGAAGATAATCAATGATTAGGCTTGAACTACCAAAAATAGATGCCCGCCCAAACGATCCGTATGCTTTATTGGGGAGAGGACGATCGGAGGGAGACTTGTAAGAAGTGTCACACATCGAGGTTCAAGACGGTTCGGAAAGGGAAGAAGCGTAAGAAGAAACCCGCAAAGATTCTAAGGTACTTTCCTTTAAAACCTCGCTTGCAAAGATTGTTTATGTCGCCTAAGACAAATCAAGATATGAGGTGGCATGAAGATGATAAGAATCAAGATGGTAAACTCAGCATCCACGTGATGCCAAGCGTGAAAGCATTCGACTCGCCTTTTCCAGATTTCGCGGACCCTAGGAATGTCCGTCTTGCTTTGGCGACCGACGGTTTTAATCCGTTTGGGAATCTTAGCACAAGCTACAGTATATGGCCAGTTATGTTGATACCCTACAACTTGCCCCCGTGGATGTGCATTAAACAAAGCTCCTTCATTATGTCCATGATCATTCCAGGGAAAAAGGCACCGGGAAATGACATTGATGTGTATCTCCAACCGCTAATCAAGGAGTTGGTGGAGTTGTGGAATGTAGGTGTGGAGACGTACGACGAGCACGAGAAGACACTTTTCAACTTGCGTGCGGCCTTGATTTGGACGATAAGCGACTTTCCTGGCCTCGGGACATTATCTGGGTGGAATGTGCATACCAAACTTGCGTGCCCAACTTGCAATTTTGACTCTGACTCAGTGCGCCTTCCCCACAGTCGTAAGTGGTGCTTCATGGGTCATCGGAGGTTTCTCGATAGTACGCACAGGTTTAGGTTGCAACGCAATCGTTTTAATGGGCAACAGAAAAAGAGGACCTCCTCGGAATTTATCCGGTGAAGAAATCATAGAGCAGCTTCGTGGATGTTGATGTTGAGTTTGGGAAAAGGACGATCCGGCAAGGGCCGGACAAAGATCGCTGTGGCTTCGGTTCTACGCCCAAAGAATGGCGAAAGGTAAGTGTCTTCTTCGCTCTTCCGTATTGGAAAGATAATTTGCTCCGACACAGTCTGGATGTTATGCACATTGAAAAGAATGTGTGCGACAATGTGTTGTACACGATTCTCAACGAATCAGGAAAGTCTAAAGATCATCTGCAGCCGTGAAAGATCTACGGAGATGGGCGTTCGTGGAGACGCGTGGCCGGATGAGCATGACAGATTTCAACCTAGCAAGATTCACCCCGACAAAACCGAATAAGGAAATATTTCTCGCTACCTTGAAGAAAATAAAAGTTCCCGACGGTATTCAAGCAACATATCACGATGTATTGACTTGCGGTGCTCGAAAGGTTACAGTGGTGAAGAGTCATGACTTACATGTGCTTATGCAACAGCTTACTTCGCTCGGCCATGAAAATACGCCTCTCGACGTGTCTCTCGCTTTGGCTGAGCTTTGTACTTTCTTTCTAAGTTGTGCTCCAAGGTTTTGATAGTGGAGGAGCTCGACCACCGCAGCAGAAAATCATTGTTACGCCGTGTCATTTGGAGATGATCTTTCCTCCGTCATTTTTCACGGCCATGGTTCACCCGACAAGACACCTTGTTCACGAAACAAAGCTTGTCGGCCCTGGGCCAAGATCGATGGATGTATCCCGCTGAGAGGTACTTGTTTAAAAATAATTACTTTAGCATTACTCCCTAGTCGCACGTTTAACCATTGATGCATTATTATTTTTATGGTTCTACTTTATAGGTTTCTTGGGAAACCGAAATCTTACGCGAGGAATAAGGCGTGGCCCAAGGTTCAATAGCGTAAGGTTATATCTGGATGAGGTCTTGTATTTTTGTTCCTGTACTTCGATAACATTTAGACGTCATTCAACCGACCGCCTCGTGTAGACGATTGTCCTGAGCCTGAGCCTGAGCCTGAGGCAACAGAGTTGTTAATCCCTCGTGTTGGTAAACCAGCATGGGAGTGAGAAATTCAAACTCACAAAGACTTGAGAAGTTCCAAGCACATCGACATGTCTTGATTAATCGCACCAAAGTTGAACCGTACCTTCAAAAAGGATTTCATACAAATATATATATATAAATATATATATATATATATATATATATATATATATATATATATATATATATATATATATATATATTATCCTATCCTATATATTTCCTTACATTTTATACATACTCACATTTCATTGCATGTTTAATTGCAGGAAATTCAGGAGTTATGTGAAGCGTGAACTGATGATTCGTACACAGACATCCTCCGAAATTGATAGAAAGGTCCACAGAGAATTCCAGGGTTGGTTTAGGAGGAGAATAATGAACGACCACAACCCGCACTCACTAGAATTCGTAGCTCTCGCAGAGGGCCTACTTGACCACGCCTAAGATTTACGGCATACAATGCCAATGGTTTTAAGTTTTGCACCGTCGCACGAGATCGTGGATTGCCGACCCAAAACTCGGTGTATATGGCACGTTTGGGACGAGGAGTTATGCGAGCAAAGAGTGACGGAAACATGCGGTTCGGTGACGTCCCGTATTATGGAAAGCCGCTTGATGCGGTCAGATAAGTTACACAGCCTTTTCACCGTGACGTTGTTCAAGTGTTTGTGGGCGAATACCACAACGTCCGGGACTCACGATCGACGACTTAGGCATCACATCGTTGAATTTCTCCCGCCTATTCACAAAGTGGTCGGGCTTGAAGATGACGAGCCGTATATTCTTGGCTCGCAGGCCCATCAGTTTATTATGTCGTCGATGAGAGGCACAATGATTGGAATATGGTGGTTCACTTAAAGCCTCGGGACCTTTACGATATGGGAGATGGTGATAACGTCGCCTACGATTGTGAGCCGTTGCAGCCCGCCAGCTTCGAAGACTTCATCCTAGACGATGATGACAATTTACCTATAGTTCGGTACGTTTTTTAATTGTGGCTTTATGAAATTTAAACATTTAACTAAAGTTTTAATTGTGTTCAAACGTATTCACCTCACGCGTAACATTTTATGCAAACTTTCTTTGTAGGGATGTCGAAGAAGATTGAGAGAAAAACTTAATGTCTATGCTGTAATATGCAATCTTTTTTTTTTAAAAAAAATCAAGAACATAATTTGTAGCGGTTAATTAACCGCTACAAATCCTTAAAAACCGCGACAAAAAGAAACCATTACAAGAACCGCTACAAACACGCAAACAAACCGATACTAATAATAATAACCGCTACAAAAAGTGTGACCCCAACCGCTACAAAATGCTGCGCAGAAACCACCATAAATACCCCACCCAACCTCATTTAATATACATCAATTTTTTTTCCTTGCGAAAATATGGCGGGAAATTTTGTAGCGGTTAAGAACCGCGACAAATATTCAAAATAATAAATTTAATGGCGGCAAAATTTTCAAAACATTAATTTGTAGTGGTTAGGTAACCGTGACTAAGCTCTCAGAAGAGACGTCAGCCAAGCTCATTTAGTAGCGGTTATTATTAACCGCAACAGATATAGTAGCGGTTCATATGCATGTAGTATCGGTTTTTATTAACCGCGACAAATTAGCTTGCCACAGTGGATTTTGTAGCGGTTCTTGGAACCGCGACAAATGTCATTAGTTGCGCCAAAAACCGTTACAAATAGGTGATTTTAACCGCTACAAAATGTCTTTTTTTTTTTGTAGTGCACAGTTTTCTTTTTAATGCTAACAAAATTATTTATATATAAGTTGTATATATTTGTTCTTAGTTGTCAAAAGTATAAATAATACTACGACACTATTGCCTCCGTTTCTTTTTACTCTATCTGGTCCACAATATAAAAAACACTATAAAAAATTCGTAATGCAAAATTACAAACTCACTACAAAAAAAACTGTTTTTTGCGGCGGAAAAATTCCCTCGCAAAAAGCTATTTTCCGTCGCAAAACTGGTTTGCGGCGGATCAAGTTCCATCACAAAAATGGTCCTCGCAAATCAGTTTTGCGACGGAAAAAAACATTTTCCCTCGGAAATTAAAAAATTTGCGAGGAAAACATTTTCCTCGCAAAATTTTGCGAGGGAAAGGGTTTTCCTCGCAAATCTCGAATTTTGCGAGGGAAAAGTTTCCTCGCAAAGCTCGAAATTTGCGAGGAAACTTTTCCCTCGCAAATCATGAAATTTGCGAGGAAAATTTATCCTCGCAAATTGCAGATTTTGCGAGGGAAAATGTTTTCCTCGCAAAAATCCAGGATTTGCGAGGAAAATCTTTCCTCGCAAATTTTAATTTCTTTTTAAAAAAATATAAAAATCAGAAAAATAAAAAATTACACAAAAATTAGAAAATAAAAAGATTTGTATATCATAAAAATAAATTGTAACAATTATAAGAGTTTACATAGGAAAAAAATATATTACAATTGCCCCAAGACAAGTCCTATTCCTTTTACAAGTCCTATTTCTTTTACACAATCAACAAATAATGAAATGACAACAATATTGACAAAATTATCTTACAATTCAAATGGGTGAAGCAATTTGATTACGAAGCTTTTAACCTCTCTTAGTGCACCTATGCGAGGTAACACCTTTGTATCTTTCTTAATATCCTGGACTAATTCTTTAGGCACAGGCGAACTGAGGAAAATAAATGCCCTGCATAAAGAAGAAACGAAAATGCTTGGAAACCAATAGTGAAAGACAAAAAGAATTTTACCAACAAAGATGATATAAGGCTCACGACATACTTCCTGTACAAGGGTCTATTTCCAGACATGTCCGATAAAAACATAATAACACCGCCAATGTAAATTGAAGAGAATCACTATATATGCACCAATTTAATGAAACATGACAAATTAATTTAAATTGACATCTCCAATAGAATTAAATGAAACTTTCTAATGACCAAAATAGTTCATCTTGATTTTTATCAAAGAAGATAATCTTATCAATAACAAAGGAAATATGCAAAGACAGAAAAGGACGAGACATCCTCAAAAATTAAGAAAATCAAATCAACGAGAGCATTAGGTACTTTAAAAAATGATAAATGTTTAATAAATTGAAGGAAAAGAATGCATATCTCGAATAATCCAAGGAACACAACTTACTATGCAACGTTGAGAATTAACAAAAGTAACTAAAACATGGCAATGCAAAATTTAACAAAGAAGAACACAAGTTAAGCTACACATGAATTCTAGAGACACATAACTAGCATTAAAATCTTAACATAAGCAACTAAATACTAATCTTATCGTCACTCCAAGTTTGAGATTCGATTAAAAACTTCAAAATCGATGCATGAATATTAATATCGGTACTTATCGGCAATTGCATAGAGAACAGTCAAGTTTGTTAAAGTTCCTTGAGGTCCATAAATAAAGGATCAGATTTCCTAGAGTTCAGAGAGGTCCCATAAAGGTTACTGGTATGCGCTTTTTCATGGATATGTGATATTACTTCATTTATTTCATAACTTCTTTATCTCTCGAATGTAGCGTAAAAATGAAGTGCGTCAAAGTCCGGATAAAGGGCCGGATCCCAAGAGCCCAGGCTTCCGGGATTTCCTCTTGTTTCTCCTATTGACTTCAAGTAGAGGTTAGGGTATGGCAAAATGAGGCTAATAAACTATAATTTCCTCGTTCTTTAAACAGCTTTAAGACATAATACTTGGTACAGAGAAAAGACACATGTTCAATAGACTTTCAAGATCTAGAGTAGCATACATGCAAATTGCAACAATAAGAATAAAAGAGACAAAGACAACTATGGCAAAGATTAATTAGCTTGGAGAAGGAATAAAGATATCTTATAGGAATCTATCCGGAAATTCTTACATGATACACCTTCATATGTGATATCACCATCTTGCATGAGTGAGACATTATCTTAACAAGAAGCTTATCCATTATAAGTACCGGAGGAAAGAAACTCATTGAGAAGCTTTAAATTAAATAAACATCAAGACTACTATCAGATTTGCAAGTTTTTGTACACAGCTGCATGCATATTTTACACCAAAAGTGAAAATAAATATGCCTTGTGTGCAGTAAAAAGGTGACAAATTGAAAATAAATCTGCCTTGTGTGCGAGTCATCAATATAAAGGCAAAGCTCATTAAAGAAGCCAATGACACACATACCTTCCAAGTAGACCTTGAATCCCCTGTTTTTGCTGCCCTAAGCATTTTCATGTAATAATCTGAAGACAATTTCCATTTATAGATAAATAATATAAGGTGTGGATAATATATTGAGGCAATTAAACAATTTACTGATACAATGTTACAAGGAAAAAAAAACAAAAGGATGTGATACTTGCAATAGCGAGCACAAGGACATATTTCTAAAACATGCATTTCAATTCTTCAAGACCGAATAGAATTGATATTTCGCTAATAAAAATGGACATAACAAAGACTGCACTAAGTTTGGCGATGCTACTAAAAGTAAAAAAATACACAAGGCATATCCAGTGGTAGAGTGATCCTTAAACTCTCTAAAGAACAACGTATAAAGATGACTGGAATGGTTAGGTTGATGGCGTATAAGGCTCATGGGATCCAAGTTCCTGTTCTATTTATAAGTAATCATTTGTTTCGTTTTATTTATTTAATTATTGTTATGTGACGTAACCCGGCTGATTATTAGGAGATTTAGATGGATTTTATTCGCTATCATTGATTTGGTACATCTCGGCGATCCTAGTTGTTTTACCAAGGGTTTGTGCTTCAATAAATATCATTTAGAATGCAACCTTTGGCGTGATTGCGGCAAGAAACAAGATTACAAATAACTCGATAAATACATGAAGCTACAATCTCACGACAAAAACTACTGATATACTTTATATTTATATCATCATGCATATTTATTCATGGGTAGTAATATCTTCTGCATGTCTTCTCTTGGAGCCCCACAGATTAATTTATTGAACTTGAAGCTTCCGTCTCTTTCAACGCCTCATTCATTAAGTATGAATTTATTGTTCTCACCTAATTCATGCATCGAGATGTTCTCATGTGGTACAAAAATTGTATCGAAGATTTTAGAATTAGAAATAGGTGATCAGTTCAAGATTCCCATCATTCAGAAAATGCCGGATTCATTGATTTATTAGCGGTGGTGAGTTTTTCTCTAAAACTTCAACATTTCAAGCAATGCATAGATCGATCACAAGGCCGGTATTCAATTATGAATATGTACGCAGAACAAAAGAGAAAAGGAAAACAACAAGCAAGCAAATAAAGAACACACAGAGAGGGAGAGGGAGGGAGAAAGGAGAGAAGGTTTACGCAGCGAAAAGAACAAACCGAAGGAGATGACATTTCCCGCACAGAAACCAACACAACATATATCACAACACGTAAGTCTCAAATAGTCTTTACACAAATGTGAACACATGAAAATTTTCAATCGTCCAGCTTGAAACGAAGAAGGAAGTTTTCTTTTCTGTGCCTCATCTCTATGCATCCCAAAATTTAGGGTTGAAAGCAAGTAAAGTCATGTCTATTCATTGGCGCACAAAAATAGTACGCGACTACATCTTCTCAATGACGAACGAAAATTCGACTCAAAATTATTTAATCTTCAAAGAAATCATATATACAGTAACATGGAAAGATCATGGAATATTAATACTCATGATTAAAGAAGAGAAATTCAAGTAGCGTGCTGAAGATCATCCGTAAAAAACGCAGATCGAAAAAGTTGATCGATCCGGTATGAATAGAGCACAAACCTAAAATGCCGACGATATCTGCAAAATGAAACTTGGTTTCAGAATGACATTGAAACCATTGATCCAAATCTCCTGATGTAATGCTGGTGTTTTGGTACCGCTACGGACTCCTTTGATATCGTCGGTTAGGAAAGCCTTGCTCATCGTTATCTTTGACAAAGGGTCTATATCCGGTGAGGTTTCCACCGCTTGGCTTCTATCCGCAGTTGGTGACCGATGAATCTGGATTGTTGCCACAGATCCCAAGGTTGCTCACGAACGGACTCGCGGTGGCCCGACGGAGAAGAACCTAGCAGATCCGAGGCGACGAGGAGAGAGGCGCAAACTTCAAAATGGCGGACCGAGGGCTGAAAATGGCGGATGTGAAAATGGCGGATGTGAGGGAGCAAACGTAAGTGTGGCAAAGTTAAGTAAATTTGCGAGGGAAACCAGATTCCCTCGCAAATTTACTTATATTTGCGAGGGAAAGCAAAATCCCTAACAAAATTTTTGCAAGGGAAACCAGATTCCCTTACAAAATTCCTTAATTTTGCGAGGGAAAACACAATCCCTCGCAAAATTTAGGAATTTTGCGAGGGATTTTTTTTCCCTCGCAAAATTCCTTTATTTGCGAGGGATTTTTTTTCCCTCGTAAATTCCGTCGCAAAATCAGCATTTTCTAGTAGTGACTATTTTTTTTTTTTTAAAAAAAAGTCAAGAAATCAGTACCATCAGCAAATTGCATGAGCTTCGCTGGGGACAAAAATTGAAAAGGATAAAAGATGATGAATGATTAGGGCTCATACCAGATATATTAAGACGAAATAATTAAGTATTACCAGACAAATAAAATTAAATATATTTTGTCTCTTATTTCTTGTTTTCTTGTGGTATATTATTTATAAATGAGTGATGAGAAATTAAATTCTTTTTGGCCTGAAGTAATGAGAAATTAAATGACATTTTATAATAATATTTTTTAAACAACGTGAATAATATTAATTTTATTATATTTTATTTGCAATAATTGAATAACATACAAACAGTCCTCGCGAGTGGAAAATGAAATCGATGAGTATTCTCTTATTTATTTCCTACTCAGGAAGAAAAAGATTCTTTCGTGTGATTGGGACTTTCTCTTAATTAATAATTTAATATATGTGAATGTGATCATCATTTACTTTTTAATATTCATATACTTTTAAAAATTGAAATCTCGTTCAAATGTATGAAAACATAACTAGTTATTTTCCTAAAGAAATAAAACTAATCAATACTCCTCTGGTTCGATTTATACGGCAGAGACAAAGAAGCTTTTTTCTCTTATTTATAAGGATATTGTCACTACTATTTTTTTACTGTTAGATCAGAATCTCATCTACTTTTATCATTTATCTCTCCTATTGAGATTTTAATCTAACGGTGAAAAAGTGGTAGTGACATTGGTAGTGACAATATCATATCCTTTTACTTATTGTTGTGTTAACTTTATTTCCATTTGATATGATATATATTAATAGCAGTAGAGTTGAAAAGTTATTTGTAACATCCCGTTTTCTAAAGCAATTTTTTTTTTTCAATCAATCAGAGTAGAGCATTGGAGCAAAAGAGTAACTGATACATATTCAAATAAAAATCATAGTGTAACATTGTATGGATAATACAGTTATCCTACTGTTTCAAAAGAAAGTACAAAAGCGGAAATACAAATTTCCCGGCTGGCGATCTACCCGTCTTTGCTTCCCCGTTCTCCAACTCTCGGTCCTCCGGACCACGAAGCTACGGTGAGATTCAATTTACCGCATTGAATCTCGTGTAACGGTTAACCCATGCTCAAACAATACAAGATACGAGACAAGATATTCAAGACAATACAACAAGATATCAAGACATAAGCATACAAAGAAATGCATGATCAATATGACGACGTAACATAAGCACGAGCAATATGTAAGGCCCCATAGGGTAACAAACAACAACAACAGCCTGCACTATTCACCAGTGCCACGATACCACTCGTGTCCTCAGCGCTAGGAAAACATAACGACATTATTATGACATAACCCGTATAAAACTGTCTGTATAACGGTCTATGAACGTATCTTTGACATATATGTATTTAAGCAGCACAAGATTAGTGTTACGACGCGTCCGTACCTCCGTTGACGATATACGGAAATTCAGTACGTTTTGACTTAAACCGCACGTTGACGGAAAACAAATGGGCGACAATGGCACGTCTGACATCGTAACGACAATGCAGATCAAGGTTTCTGATATCCTATAATGATAATATCACCATTATCAATATTTGAAATTAAAACGGGCATTTTAGGTAAAAATTACCATTTTGCCCATATTCCCCTAATCGGCGGAATTTCGCCAGAGCTTCGCTACTTTGACTCCGACTTTCCAAAATTTTGCCAGAACTCCGACTCCACCATGATTTTCGAATTTAATACTTAAAATAAAACTAAAGATCTATCTAGCATTACTACTAAAACTACTGAAAGCATTAAAGACTAAAGACCGTTGTCGGGCGGATTCGACCGTCGGATCGCACTTTGCCAAATGTCAAGATCCTCACCATGCCACTTGTCCAAACCATCCTCTCCCCTTAGTTGGTGGTTTGTCACATCAATTAATGTGATGTGATGCTTTTACTTTATGAACTTGTACTGATAAAGTTCCCGATCGGTGTCCGAATTGCGTAATCTCGGAAAAGTCTCAAAAATCCGGAATCACCATTTTGAAGCCCCTATCCTTCTCATTAGAAATGTCTAATCTAAACTAATTTTTGATTCCATCCAGGGCTCCAAAGTCGATCCCTAAGTTTACGGGAAAACGTGACAGTTCCGGAAGAACTTTCTGGAATCATCAATCTCTGGACAAAAATTCACTGATTCCAAATGTGTCCAGATAAATTCAAACTCATTTCCAAATGTTGAGTTAGAATTTATTCTCTTCAGATCTTAAAATGTGACTATCTGCATTTCTCCCTATTTCGTCTTATTAGGAAAATGCTCTACCGGCTTCTAATCAACTTCCGGAAAAGTCTAATCAAGATAAAAATCCACTGATCAATATTTTACCCTGACTTTGGAAAACCTATTCCTGGTACTCTAGATAGGATCCGTTTCCTATAAATCTGATCACTATTCACTGTACTTGATTATATAATATAATACTACAAAAATCCTATCATCTTATCCTCTTAAGATTTTCTTGTCCTTTTATTATTATTATTTATATATTTTTTAAAGTTTCGTTTTAATTAATTATTTAATTAATTAATAATATATAAAATAATTATTTAATAATTATTTTATATAATAATAATTTTTTTTTACAAAATTTTCCTATTGGTCCATTCTTGTATTTAGGCTTAAAAATACCTAAACTCAATTATTTTCCTCCAAAATTTCCAATTAATTAACAAATATGTTTATACTAATTTTAGCCAAAAACCACAAATTTTAGGGCTTTACATAATTATTCATGAATTTCCTTTGCTTATGCTTAAATAATTAGCCAATAAATACTTAATTACCTTCTTGTCAATAGTTGATAATTTTCTTAATTAGAACAACTCATTACCTCATAACTTTTACATTGACATTCGTGTTTTTCATGTCCCTTTCATTATATTATAATTTATGAGTGTATTTTGGTCATTTTGGCCCTTAACTTCTCTAATTTCCTACAGAATTCAACTTAGAAAAATATACTATTTTCAAACAAGTCTTGCAACCATAATTTCACTTATCAGAAATATCCATTTTATTCATAATATTCCAGATAATAAAAATCCGGGTATTACATTATTGAATTTTATGACATACTACCTCCGGTCCTAATTATAAGAGCTAGTTGACTTTTTGTGGAGAGGTTAAGGAAGCTAAATAAGTTACTTAATCATTTCATATGTTGTGTATCCTTAAAATATATATTTGTTTATTAGTCAAATTAATTAGTTTGAAGAAAAAAATAAAAATAAAAATACTCTAAAGTAATTTAATTAGCTTCCTTAATCTCTCCAAAAAAGTCAACTAGCTCTTATAATTAGGACCGGAGGGAGTAATTAATAAGGTTTACGGTTTTTTTGGTATGTGTTAAAAATGTTGGAATTGTTAAATAAGACTAGATGAGTATATCATAATATCTTGTTTTACTAAAATCGTTAAAGACTAGTAACACAGGGGTCCGGTTTCTCTCACATGCATTTTTCTCATCATCCCTCCTCATCCCCCGTCCTCACTGTTAAAATCTTGATCCAAGGGCCATAAATTTTTTGGAAAATACCGCATACCGCATGCGGTTTTTTCCAAAAAAATTCTGGCCCTTAGATCAAGATTTTAACGGTGAGGATGTGCCTGTGAGAGATGGGCAGAAAATCTACCAATGAGAGAATCCCCTTCCGTAACACAGCGTATGTAAATGGCCTCTTGGTGATACAATAAATTTATAAAAAAATATATATTAATAAATTTTAATTCTATGTTTTTTTTTCAAAAAGTATATAAAATTTGCATACTCTAGTGTTTTTTTTTTTTCATATCATCATTTGGTTTCCGGTTCGGACTTGTGGCTGCCCCTCTCACTATATGTGACTTCTTTGGGACTCGAACTCGAGACTGAGAATGATCTAACAAAGCCTTACACTGCTAAATTAACTATGTGTCTTTGAGCAAAAAAAGCTAAATCAACTATGTGTTGGTAATTCACATACTCTGGTTATTTGAACAAAGAAAACGCATGCGATAAATTCATGAAAGGGCAAGTTTTAATAAGTAAATACTCCCTTCATTCTTATTTATAAAAGTTCAAAATTTGGACTGTCTTAATTCTTTTTATAAAAGCACGACAAGAATTTTTTGAAGATTTAATGAGTTTTTTGTTACCTCATTAATTATATGTATTGTATTAAAAAAAAGTTAGTGATACTTATATTTAATCTATTTTTCTCTCTTACTTAACCCTCATAAATAAAGAGCATACTTGGACAAAAAGTTTATTACATACTGAATTAGACATATTTATTATTTTAATTAATTTTAACCATATTTTCAAATCACGTAATTCGATTATCAATGTCTTATAAATTGGACTAGAGGGAGTAGCACAATGCCTCATTTGTCCCATTTATTTTATTTAACATATATGACAAAACATTTGGAAAACAATTTAGAATGTTGAAAGACCTCGTGCCGCAAGGAAATTCTCTGAATTTATTATGAACCAATCAACATAAATCAACTTGCACTAAAAAGACCAATAATGTAATCTGGCCTTATATATATATATATATATATATATATATATATATATATGTTCGTATTTGTACATGTGACTGTATGCAAATCACTCCCAAAAACAAAAGAAAATTTATTTTGATAAAAAAATGAAAAAAAATAGAAGTTCTTGACTAATACATCTGCCGCAAGAAGTTATATATAAAATAAATTGATATAATTTGTACTCCATTATGAATTTTGTCCCTTTTGTTATGTTTTTCAATCGAAAAAACATTAATTATGTACATAAAATTAGAATAAAGTTTAAGTTTATAAGACTCAACTACAAAATTGTATTTATCGGTCATTTTGTTCTTGATTTGTAAAATCATAAGGAAATATTTTAAAATTAATCTTGCGGTATAATTTATTTTTTTATATAATTAATTATAAGTAATATTAAAGATTTTTTTAACAATGTAAAATTGTATATATAATCGCTTATATACATAGAATCAATTTTACACATTATATGAATTCCAATAGTTTGTGTCCTTAGAGATAAACGAACGACGCCTATTAAATAATAGAAAATTGTTGAGAATTTATTATGGTACATAAAAGCAGTTTATTTAGGAGTCATTTGTGATTACATAAAAAAACAATAATAATTTAAACATTTAAAATGATTATATATCGTATAGTTATTGTATTTGAATGTAGTTATTATTCCGAACTTAATTAATATTTTGAATTGTGATAATTTTTTTCCACCATAGACATATGAGGCCCCATCTAATTTAATCCCTGGCATGGGGCAATATTCAATAGGGCTCTCCCTTCCACCACTGGAGCCATACATCAAAGGAATCCATTTTAATAATATATTATAACTGCACCAAGAAAAAAAATGTAATACTTTTATATATATATATATGTGGGCAAATAGTTTAATATAGAAGGTTAAGTGACATTTTTACCCCGAAGTTTTTATCAAGGAGCAATTTTGTCCGAAAGTGCAAAAAATGAAACAATTTTGCTCTAATTGTTATATTGGTTAATTTTGACTGTTAGTTGACCAAATATGTTAGACTAATGGTTTACATGTCATCCACATTATTTCAATTAATTGTAAATTTAACCTGATAGTTTTAAATATAATTTTGAAAAAGATGAAATAAATGACATATGGACTTCCGATGCAAATTTACATTTTAACAAAAATGATATGAATGATATGTGGACTACCAGCTCAACATATAAAAAATAACTGGGATAATGGTCAGGGTAAAAATACTCTATTTTTGACATTTTCAGGGCAAAATTGTTTTTCCAAAAAACTTTCAAGATAGAACTGCCTTTTGGTGAAAACTTTCTAATTAAAATTGTTCTTAATCCTAGTACAAGTGAGGCAACTATGAGTAGGAAAATTAAGAATTTGGTCCCAAGGGGCAAAAGGAGAAGTGGGAATTAGACTTTGGAGGCTTCCCTCAAAATGTTATATAAGATCAAAGAAGGTGTGGTGCACCATGCTTGATGGGTTTTTTTGTACCTTCCTTATGTGACCCATTCCTCCATCAATTTCCTCCTCTTGGCTCCTTCTTATCTCCCCCACTACAAAATTATGTGTAATATGTAATAAATCAAAAATGCCATTTTTCTGAATTTTATTGAAATTATGTGTATGTTAATTAAAGGAAAATTGCTAAAAAAATAATCCCTCACTACAAAATTTATTACTCATAGGCACCTGAAGTTTTGTTTAAAGACCAAAATTCAAACTATCTTCAATGCATGCAACTTTTCTTCAATTATATGTAACATATCTTTAACTATATGTAAAATAGAAGACATTTACATATAATTAAAGATATGTTTCACACAGTTAAAAAAAGATCACATCCACTCAATGACCTAGGTATTTTAGGTACCTTTCGACAATAAATTTTGAAATTAATATAAATCTGACCTAATATTTGTTTAAATTACATGCACAAATATTTCTTGAACTCCGTTATATTATTTACACTATTTTTTTTTTTAAAAAAATATATTCGTAATTTTTCTCTATGAGTATAAAGGAGAATGTTGTAATTTTTGGAAGAAATTTGTGCAGGTCTTGAAAATGAAAGAGGAGAATATCTAATATAGATCAACCAAGTAAATATAAATTAAATAATTTAATCTTATAATAAAACTTATAATAATAAAAGAAAACTTATTATTTGTTATAAAACTCAAACATGATTAGTCAGAACATAATTAAATTAAAGCATAAAATGTGAGTGTTGAACCCTACGACCCTCACATTGGATGCGATCAGTGCCCCAAAATTCACACATGCACTATAATTAATTCGCACATGTCGTATAATTAAGTCACACGTGTCGTATAATTAATTCACACATTAGATAATAAGGAGACCCTATTCTTTTTTCTTTTACAAAATTAAGAAACCGTATTCATATATACATATTCTCTTTGATAAGTGGTATTACTAAATTATATCATCTACTATTTACAATTTTTGGGTAAAAAGTCGAGAGTGGGTGGGGGAATATTTTGTTGGGGGAACGAGTTTCCCTGCTCGTCCTTTCCAAAGGACGAGTAGGGGGTGCTCGTCCCCTTTTTGGGCAGTTCTGACCATCAAAATTTATGATGATTTAGATCTCTTTCTTTTTTTAATAAAGTTTTCTTTAAGAAATCCTAGTCAATAATTTGAAGTATATTTTTAGTATCAGTCAGTATCTTGAAATAATTTTTTAAGATCCTAAAAATTATTTTCAAGATTATGAAGTATGAAATATTTTTTAGTATCAATTAGTACCCTGAATTATCTTTTTAGTCCCAGTAAGTTCCCTGAAAAAAAAAAGGATAATTTTTTTTTTCAAGGTAGTGAATGAGATTAAAAAGATATTGCACGCCATGATATTGAAAAATACTTCATGATCTTGAAATTTTTTGGGGAAATCCACCCCAATGCCCAAATAACAAAAAATTGTTAAAAAACACCCAAGAAAAAGTCACATGTCAAAAAAGGCCCTAAGACATTTTCTGGTATTATTTCATAAAACGTTAGTTGTTAATGTGTTAGGATATTGTTGTTAACGTCTACTGATTTAGTTGTTAATGTTCTAATATAGTTGTTAACGTTTATAAAATAATACCAGAAAATGTCATGAGGTTTTTTTTTTACATGTGACTTTTTGTTGGACATTTGTTGACAATTTTTTTTTACTAATTTAGGTCTTAGGGGATTTTTTCAAAAAAAAAAGAAGAAATATTCAGTATAATAACTAATATTAAAAAGATATTTCATCATATTCACTTTGAAGTACTAATTTTTTTATTTATTAAAACCATGAGATCTAGAACGCCAATCTGCCCCAAAAGGGAACGAGCAGGGATTCTCGTTCCTTTGTTGGGAGGTTAAATTTGACCGCACAGGACCGTGTCCTTCAGGATCTTCGCTACATATACCTCTGTTTCTTCTCATCATTCTCGTTCTCTAACTTTCTCTCCCTACCCTATCTCCTCTGCTTCTCCAACATTCTCTCTTTCTTCTTCACAATGACGAATCAAACCTCCCCTGAAACTACCACTGCCAGTAACTCACCTTCCTCCTCGTCGGAACTATCAAACCCCACTTCCGATTCTCAGACACATAAAAATGAATCTCAGAGCACTTGCAGAGCCAAGAGGGCCAGAGACTCTTCCAACAAGCACCCAACCTACCACGGAGTCCGAATGCGAAATTGGGGCAAATGGGTCTCTGAAATTCGAGAGCCTCGCAAGAAATCACGAATCTGGCTCGGCACTTTCGCCACTCCAGAAATGGCGGCTCGAGCCCACGACGTCGCTGCCCTGAGCATCAAGGGTGAATCCGCTGTCCTCAACTTCCCCTACTTATCATCTCTGCTTCCTAGACCCATCTCACTCGACCCACGTGACATCCAAGCCGCCGCTGCCGGAGCAGCCGCCATGGTGAAATTCGACCCCGCTCAGCCTTCGTCTTCGCCACCACCGGAAGAAACAGAGTCTTCGGAGCTGAGTGAGATAGTGGAATTGCCCAACATTGAAGAGAGCCTCGATTCAGTGGAGTCGTCGTCCACGAGCCGAGACTTTGTGTGGGTAGAGTCCATGGATTATTGGCTGTATGATCTTCCATTAATGGGATTACAGAAAGAAGGCTTCTTTGACCAGTTTTATGGAGAAGAAGAAGAAGGCTTTGAGATTTCAATTTGGGATTGATGGTGGATTTTGACGACCCTGCTCTGCTCTGTTTTGATAATAAGAATTATACACTGAACAATTATCGAATGCTAAATGGTAAATTTGAGTAAAGTGAAAATCCAGAATGCTTCACTTGTTTCATCAATGGAGGGTGGTGAACATTATGTCTGGGTCATGTACATTACAGCTTCTTCATCTTCTTCTTCAGCCTCCTTCCTCTTTCATTAGTTTCAGTTAGTTTCCAGAACACGTGTGTGACTACTGAGTGGCTGCAAAGAAATGAAAAAACAAATTATCCTTTTTTTTTTTTTCCAGTGGTGGTAGGTTTTATTTTATATTTTTGTGTTCTCAAATGTAGTAATAAATTTTTTTTTTAATTATTGATGGTTAATTGGTTATATATCAATGCACATTTTGATTTATACACTTTGATTAGAAAAAACATATTCAAGGTAATTATGCAATATTCCAAATTATCAAAAATAAGTTAAGAAAGCGTTGGAACCAAAAAAAGAAAGGTTAAGAAAGGAAATAAAAATATTACTCTTTCATTAAAAAAATAATAATATATTACTCATTTATTTCACCCACAAAAAAGGATTTTTGGAAATGATTAATAACATGCATTGAAATGGTTAATTCCTGATCATAATATAATTTTAATTTTAAGAAATTATTAAATTTCAAGTGGGTAAAAATAATAACTCACATGAAATAATTTTAAGAAATTATTTAATTTTAATTATACTACAAAAGTATTCCTATAATTAGAACTGAAAGGAGTAAGACTTGTAGGAATTATTGGAGTAAGTAGGAAGTAAACTGTTGAATAACGCACATGAATTTTCTGGCAATAATAATAATAATAATAACGCACATGAATTTCAGTGCTGTGTAAGTTAGTGATTCGTTTGTAATAAATGGTCTCTCATTGACTCATTCATCGATGGTCCTTTACATTACTGTACTTAAACAAAAAGTTAAAATAATAATAATAAAAAAGCGGTAAAAATTAGTATTAATAGACTGATAGGAGAATAAATACAAAAGTTTACTATCCTGTCACCAGCCAAAAATAAAAAATAATAATAATTCAATGAAACGTGATTCATAATATATATATATATAACTTCGGCCCCGCATCATGATTCATGATGCATACTCGGCAATATTCTAAACATTCCATTTTAATAAGAGAATGTGGGCCTTCTTAATTTTAAATAGCTCCATTTTCTTGTTATATCAATAAGGGAAAATTACCAACGGGTGTTGGCACAAGCGCTAAGCGGCTTGTGTCACTTAAATAAGGTCTTGAGTTTGAGCCTTGTGAATGCAAAAAAGCCCCAATGGGAGAACTCTCCCATCATAATCAGGTGCGCGACGCGGGTGGGATCCGGATTATTCAGGGCGAAGCTCTGATGAACCGGGTGGGCAACCAAAAAAAATGGGAATTTTTTTTTTAAAAAAAATACTCTGTTACTAAATTTATTGCCAAAATAATGTACCTAAATTTAATTCAAATTAAAGACCATATTTGTAACATGCAATTTTTAAATAATACAATTTGAGTTTTTTTTTTTGTTGCAACAATTTGCCTTATTTTCAGTATACAACTAAATATATATCTAAATATATGCGTCCATTTGAACTTTAATTAATTCTACTTGGTTTAGACTGAGAAGAGTATCTCTTTATAATTGGTACAAATCCTAACTAATCATTAAGTTAATATAAACCATTTCAAGTGGTCGATTATGACTTATGAGCACAAATGGCCAATATAATATGTATTATTGTTCTCAAATTAGACTTAATTAATACAAAAAGTCGGTCTTTCATTAATTGTATAAATACTTTCTTGTAGTATTTAAATACCAATTTGCTTAATAACTATGGCACATTGAACCCTTACACCTCCATTTTCTTATTTGATGATTAAAACCCTAATTTATTTGCATGACAATAATTGTTATATCTAGTTCTTACTTCTTACCCGTCGAACATTTTAATTTTTATATGATCTTATTTAATTATTAAAATTATATAAATAACAACTCATAGACTCATATCCTCTCAGCCTTATTGGCAATATATATATATATATATATATATATATATATATATATATATATATATATATATATATGATGACAAAAAGGTTACAATTCTAAAGATTATTAGATTTGTACATTTCTCTTGGCAAAGTGATGGATGATTTGTCGTTGATTGGCCAAAAAGAAAAAAAAAATGACGGATTTGTCGCATTGTAATAAATAATAATAAAAAAGAGGTATATACTTATTTAATGTAAAAAAAGTAGATATACTGATAAATGTGTTGACAAGAATATTCCAACAAAAATAATTGAAATTCAATATACGAGACAAATAATATATTATATATATTTTTAAAACAATTAACGTGTGTTTGTTTTTTTTTTTTTTAAAGTTATTTAAATATTGAAAAATTAGAGAAAGCGAGAGAAATTTCCTGGAAGGAGAAGTATGAATTAATTAGGTAAACTATGGTGATTCATATGCTATATATTTTTTTTAAAAAAAAACCAATAAAAACTTCAAAGGAATTAGGTATGTTAAGGTCAAGTCAATAACCATAAGAATTATATAATTCTAAGTCGAGTTTTTTTAACCTTGAGCTTTTTAAGATTAAATCAAAATTATTTTTGTACAAAACTTAGAAAAATTTCGCTTTCTTTAAAAATGAACTAAATTTCATTTGAGGATCAAATTCCAAAATACTTTAATAAAATTTGAAAAAATATATATAATCATTTTAATTTTTTAAAATAAAAATTTTAAATATTACAAATTTTTAAAAAATTGTAAAACTTGGCAACAATTTTTGGAATATTAGGTAAAAATGTTGAATATCGTGAATGAGTGGTTGAATGCCGACAATAAAACTTGGTACGAATTCCAAAAGGAAGTGAGAAAAGAAGTAAGGAAGGAATAATATGAAGTTACAAAGAATGTCAAATTTTCTTACAACGTAACACGCGGGTTAAGTAGGAATGGGAAGAAAATAAAAATAAAAATTAATTATTATAAAATATACAATTTATGGGGAAAAAAACATTTTAATTATTATAACGGATGACAATTGTGGTTTACATCATATCTTAAATTTCATGAAAAATATAATACGTGGTTAACTCATTAAATCAATAGTAAATTGACTGAAAAAAATTCAACTTTAGCCATGTTCACTACACTTGTTTTATATCTCTGTTTTTTGTTTTTTTGGTTAAATATCATTTTTTCATGGAAGTTTAGCTAAAGGAGCACTGATCACCCAGAAGTTTTTTGGTCTCATTTTTACCCTAAAAGTTTTTTTTAGAAGCAAATTTGTCTTAGAAGTTTTTTTGGAGCAATTTTGTCCCTAGAAGTTTACAAAGAAGAGTAACAATTCAACGGTTAAAATTAATGCATGGTCAAGATTGCTATTTTTTTAAATTTTCAGGGAAAAAATGAGACCAAAAAAAAAACTTCCGAGTGATAGTGCTCTTTAAACAAAACTTCTATGACAAAAATGATATTTAACCTTGTTTTTTTGTGTAGGAACTAGAACGAATGAACAATTCAATAACAACAAATACAAGAATATTTATTTCCATAATGTCATCATTAAAATACTCTTTAATTTGAAATATAACAATATCCACAGTATACCACCAATAAATAGAGGTAAAATACTGAAAAATGATAATTAACGATTCTTCAAGTGACTTAAATTACTGAACTCATATGGATTTTTTTTAGAACACACCCTATAATTTGGATGCAAAGGAGTATGTTGTTTTGTGTGTATACTATTTAGAGTGAATAACTATTAGTATAAGAAAATGTGACTGAATTGATCCTAGTTACTCTTCGGGACCGAATGGAAGAAGGGAGAATTACAAGTCTCAATAAATTGACTTAATTATCAAGAAATCCTAAAAAAAAACTAAGAAGTATAAATTTGTTGTCTTTTTTTCTCTCTCTATATATATATATAGGGCTGATAATCATCTGAGTTTCGAAGCTGGAATCAGTAATGGACGTTACAATATAATTTTAAAAAATGTAATAAAAGTGATGTTTTTTTAATAGTTATGAATTTTAAAGGACGAAAACAAATACTTGTGGTTAATTAATAATTTTAAATAATAATAGAATGAATACCATATATGTAAATTGTTTGGATATTTTTTTTTGCCCCCACCAATAAACATTACTGTATTATTATTTCTTTACCCCAAAAGAATCGCCTTCTAAATTGGCTTTGTATTTGTCTCTTTTCTTATTTTCTTATTTGGACTCTTTTGCTTCTTACCTTATTCTGTTTTCCTTTATGTCAACATTTTATCGCATCGGCGTGCTCGTATTTTCTCTATCAACTTCCACGATGTCTTGTTCTCTTAAAAAAAAATCGGATTGATTTATCTTTTTAAATAGGGTTAGGTGTAGATTGTGTAAGATCCCAATTTTTAAAGCGGAATTTTTTTTTTTTTTCAATCAGAGTAGAGCATGGGAGCGAAAGAGTAACTGATCATAACAAAATATGAACCATAGTGTAATAGAGTAATGACATTACACAAATAAAACAGTATATAGACAATGAGATATTCATGACATAACAACAACATCTCATCGGATAAGTGTGACACGAGATGAGAACATAAGCATGGAGCAATATGTAAGGTCCTACACAACAACATTGTGACACAGACAGGACATAAGCATAAAGCAGTATGTAAAGTCCTACACAAATATAGCCTGCACATTAGAGCCGGCAAATCGGGCCGAGCCCATCGGGCCGGCCCGTTTAGGCCCTGGCCCTGCAAGGGCCGGGCTTGAAAAATAGATGAGATATTTGAAATTGGCCCTGTAGGGCCGACCACAGAGGCCTCGGGCTTAAACAGTGGCCTGGAGGGCGCGGGCCACTACTGCAGCCCTTTTCACCGTAGCTTTTTTTTTTTTTTTTTTAATTTATTAATTTATATATTTTTGTCTTTGTTATAGAGTTATTTATCCATTTAACTACAAATACATAATAAATATACTCTAATTTTATGATTTGGTTTATTATTTGTTGTAAATAAAATTACTCTTATGTTTAACAGATTAAATTATTTGTTACAATAATAGTCATCGTACTAATGTCGCTTAGTGGTATGTTTCTTATGTTTTATGTGAGTTATTTGTGAACATAGTTTGCTTTTGATTATGAATTAGTGAATGTGCTTATTTGTTGGATGATTCGTACAAAGTTTGTATGTATAACGACGACCCTAAGCGAGCCGGTATATGAACGTATCTATGACATATATGTATATGAGAACTATAGGATTAGTGTTACGATGCGCGTCCATACCTTCGTTGATGTACGTAGATGTTTACGGCGGAAGCTGTACTTTCGACGGAAAGCGCGGTTTGTCCGACAATGACACGTTGGACGTAATGTAATGGCGGACAAACTAGGATTTCGACGTCCTATAAGAATAATATCACTTCCATTAGTGATTTGACACTATAAGCGGCATTTTAGGTAAAAATTACCATTTTGCCCTTACACCCCTAATTGGCGGAATTTCGCCAAGCGCCGTTACTACGACAAATTTTCTTCCCGAAATTTTGCCGAACTTGACGCCATGTCAATTTTCGAAAATAAAGACTAAAATAGCCCTCCCATATGATACCCAATCATACTTGAAAATTTAAAGGCTATTCTAGCATTACTACTCTAACTATTGAAAGAACTACGAAGATTTCAACTTTCGGGACTCAATCCCTACTATGTTTTTACCTCGTCGGGCATATTTTTCAATGCAATGAGGCCTAAAAATCAATAGTAGGAATCTCACTCCTACTTGCTAAAGCCATCTAACAATTCTACTAACTACCGAACTAAAGACTAAAGGCAGAAGGACTTACCCGTTGAAGACTTCGAGAAATTTTCCGGAGCTTCTCTCTCTAGAATCCTCTCTCTACTTTCGGCCAAAGCAAGAGAAAGTGGTGTGAAATATGAAGAGAACTCTTGCCTTTATATAGGCAAATTTTGGGTCCTAAAGTGTAATTTTCCCTTCTCAAATTTTGGGTCCAAAGTTGTAATTTTCCCTTTAATATTTAGAAGGATGATTCTTGGCCATACACCTCACACAATTCGGCCACTTGCTCCACAAGCCAAGGGTGGTCCAATTGAATGATGACAAGTGTCCTCATTCAACATATTCTCACTTAGTAGAAATGTCCAAGTTAACCTATATTTTGATTTCATATAGGGCTCCAACAGTCCAGTTGAGTCTTTCTCGAAAAACGTGTCCAAACGCGTCCGGTGTCGAAACTTGTTTTCGGAAACATCAATCTCTTCAGAAAAAATCACTTGAATCCAAATATGTTCATGAAAATTCCCAATTCTTTTCCAAATATCACAACATAACCTTTTCGTCCTCTTGGCTATCGGCATTTTCTCGAATTTCCTATTTCGTCTTATTAGGAAAAAGTACAAACGGCTTGAGATTAACTTCCGCAAGAGTCTAACGGAAGATAAAAACCCACTGATTAATATTTTACCTTGACTTTGGGAATCCCATTCCTAGATCTCTAGATAGGATCCGTTTCCTAATTCCCATTTTACTATTCACCCTTTATCACTTTAATTAATTATATTATTATTATAATAAAACTTATATATTAAGTTTTCTTTTATTTATTATTATTATTTTTTTCTCTTTTTCTTTTTTTTTTCTGCCCTTTTTTTTTATTTCGTTTTTTTATTAATTATTTAATTAATTAAATAATTATTTTTACATAACTTTACGAAATTTTCCCATTGGTCCATTCTTGCATTTAGGCTTTAAAAATACCTAGACTCAACTATTTTTCTCCAAAATTTCCAATTAATTAGCAAAATATATTTTTACTAATTTTAAGCCAATTACCACCAATTTTTGAGCTTTACACAATTATCTCTTAATTTCCTTTGTTTATACTTAAGTAATTAGCCCAATATTACTTAATTACTTTATTATCACTTGTTGATAATTTTCTTAATTACAATGCCTCATTACCTTCATACCCTTGCATTAATCTTAGTATTTTCATGCCTCTTACATTATTCTATAATTTGCAAGGGTATTTTGGTCTTTTATTACCTTTTTGCACACTCTTAAACAATTTCTCCAATTTCATAATTTATTAAATTATCATAATTAGAGATATTATATTCTCCTAATTCACTTGGGCATTTTACTGCCTTTTAGGATTTTTCATAATTTTTCTAAGTTAATTACCCTTTCTAGGGGTATTTTAGTCATTTTGGCACTTTGGCCCTTAAATTCCCTGATTTCCTACAGAATTTAACCTAGAATAGTAGACTATAATTACACAAGTCTGGAGACTTTAATTTCACTTATCAGAAATATCCAATTTATTCATAATATTCCAGATAATAAAATCCGGGTATTACAGATTGGCTAACGAAATATTGTTCGAGGAGCATCTGGCACAAACATTAATTAAAGGTACCTTAATTATCAATCAACAATTAAAAAGTGAAAAAAAAACACACGATACTGTTAAATTACCTCATCACTGTTTTGGTGTCTCCGTTTTCCATTGATTGTCACAGTGTCGGCAACGTCGGCGTCTCCAAAGCTTCCATTATTGCTGGGTGTTCCACTCACCATCTTGAACTCATCAAGGTTCGTATGCAGCTTTAGGGCGAGAATCACGCAACGAAACCAAATTCAGCAGTCCACAGCTTCCAACCGGCACACGCTTTGTACCCTTCCCTCCAATGCCATAGGCAGCAGCCGCCGCTGCCACAGCGCCTTCTCGCATGGGTCTCATTTCTGTTGGTGTTTTCCTTATCCAACAAGAAGGCATAACTGCTCTTTTCTCCAGCGTCTCCGCCACCGTCTTCCGCCAGTGCCTCATTTTTTTAACGTAATTGTGATACTTGTTATTTTTTAATTGTTATTTGGTACTTATTTTCACTTTCTAATTGTTGATTGATAATTAAGGTATCCTCAATTAATGTTTGTGCCAGATGCTCCTCGGGTAATATTTCGTTGGTCAATCTGCACTTTAACCCTTTTAAATATTTATTTTCAAGTTAATAATTAAATTAATAAGTCAAAAAAATATTAAGAAAATGAGAAGACAGTTTAGATTACATCACACCTTTCTTCAATTTGTTTTAGTTTAAAATGAAATCGTCAGATTAATTCACTTATATTAAAATAAAATAAATAATTGACGCAGTCTTTTAGTATAATTTTCAAATTAAACAAAAAAAGCACAAAGGAACAAATGGATCGTTAGGCTGTCATATTGAAACGTCATCAATGTTGGTTTTTTCCCGCCATTTTTGGAATACAGCCACAGTCTTAATTTTGTTTTATATTCTTTTTTCAATTCTTAAAACCCTATATATTTTAAGTGGTTCACTCATTTTTTTTTAACTGATTAAAGGGTGTGTTAGGAAATTAGACGTGGTTAATTATTAGAAGGGTTAATATAATGAGAAAATCATATTTAAATTCATTTGAAATTAATACCTAAATTCAAGATTAGAGCTGCACTTTGAAGAAATCCCTAATAAACCCTATAGGCCTGATTAGAGATTTCCAAATTTTTTAATTTGACTAATATGTCCTTCTGCTATTTTTTTTGGGGTCCCATTTTTTTTAATAAAATCTCTGTTTCAATTGCTCCTCACGTCTCCTCTTCCCGTCTTGTGATCTCTTCGGGCGATTCACCATCTGAGATCGTTATTCAAGTTTCTTCTTTGAGTTTCTCTCTAGATGCTCTAACAATGTGATCTCTTCCTCTCCATTCTCTTCCTCGATTCCCTTCTCACTATGAGTTTCTCTCTAGATGCACTAATAAATTTGAGGTACTTCAATTGGATGCAATTGACTGTGGTTTTTGTGCAGAAATGGAATTTATAATACCTGAAGGGAAGAAGAAGAAGAAGATTCGGGACAAATTAATAGGTTATTGACAATTATATATATATATATATATATATAACAAATGATTCACCCAATGTAATTATTGGATGTTGCCGATTCTGATTTCCTTAGCATTAGTGAAGATGAACTTGATGAAGATGAATCTGAATGCTCTGAATCAGAGGTTGATCTGAGAAACAATACTTTGTCATTCCCCTTATCCGGAATAAAATCAAATTTACAGCTTAGGGTTAAAGAGAGATGGTTAGAACTTATCTTTTAATGTTGTGGCAAGTCAACTAAAATTTGAGATCCTAGTTATTCCAATAATTTAAAAAAGTGTAAATTCTGACTTTAGAGTTAAAAGTATATGAGAATTTATATATTAAAAATCTTCATTTTTTAACTGGATAAGGACATTATGGTCTTTCAACAACATTCTAAAATCTTTAATTAGGCTTCATGGCTTGATTAGGAATTTCTTGAAAGTGTAAGCCTGAATTTGGATTTTGCTATTTGGGAAGGATTTAATTAGGATTCTCCCTAATTTAATGTTTGTTCCTCTTACACTTGCTTTCATTTTGGTTTTAACCCATCATGTTTTAAATTATAGATTTTGGTCTTTCAAATTTTATTATGTTTAAAATATTAGTCCCTATAATTAAATTTGGATCATTTTTCCTTTAAAGAAACAAAAACCCATAATTTGAAATTTGAAGGACCAAAACCAAAATGAGGACAAATTTAAAATATCAAGGATTGAATTAACCTTTATTACAAATGAAACTTTTATGATATTTCACTTACATGGGGATGATAAATATTTAATATAACTTGAAATCTCATCTTCAAACACCGACCGTTGGTTTAATTTATATCTTATATATAATATTGAATACATTATTGTATTTTTTTTACCTAGATTATTACCTATTTTTATATAAGTTCGACGGCAAAAAAATTTATATAGCTCGTCCCCTTTCCCCTTACAAGATTATATACTACCTTTGGTCCAAGATATAACACCAATTTCATTTTTTTCTAGAGAGATTAATGAAACTAATTAAATTAGTTTAAAGTATTTACCTGACTTATAAACGATATAAATATAATGATACAAACATATGATATGATTAAATAATTTATTTATTTATTTACTTAATTTCTCTAAAAAGAAGTTAAATGGGTTTGATATTTAGGATCGAAAAGAATAATATTAAATTTATTGTCAACATGTTCTGCCATTACAAAGAATCGTGTTGAAGAGGGAGCTATCATTAGTTACAATCACATAATTAATTCATTTTGAATATATAAGATCGACATCAAAGATTTAATTACTAATTGCGTACACAGTCACGCATATTTTAATTAACATTAAATGTTTGAACAGTTTTATGTTGAGGTCTCGTGGCCCAATGATATGCAAGCTCATTTTTTTAAATATTTTCAGTGTGGGATTATGAGTTCAAATATTCTATAAGTATAATAAAGGATGAACGATTTTTTTTTTTAAATGTTTGAATTGTACTATAGTGTTTTTTTAGGACAGAACTTCGATCAAATTCATTAGATATATTATGGCCATCGTTCCGATCAAATGATGACATTGGAAGAAGAATAATCCATGTGGCTTAATTATATTTGACTGGAATAATAAACCTAATTAACTTAACCTAAATTTTGTAATGATATAAATTAGAAATGTCTGGTGGATGCACCATAATTATTTGATAAAGGGATAAAGACCAATTTTGTCACGGAAGTTTTGGGTTTAGAGCATCCAGCACCCGGAAGTTTTTTTTTGGTATCATTTTTGCCTTCGAAAGTTTACAAATGTAGCAATTTTGCCCATCAGTTGATCTTAACAGTTGGATTGATCATTTGTGGTCAGGGGCGGACCCAGAAAAATAGTGAAGGGGGGGCACCATTGGTGAGGGGCCCCCAAAAATTTTTTTAAAAGAAAATTTTAAATGTATTAAAAAATAAAAGAATATAAACAAGAAAAAGAAATATTTATGAAATCAAGTGAATATTGATGATGTAATAAGAGAGATAATTATTTTAAAACCTGTTATTTAGAAAAGTAAGGCTAAGTGCTGTTAGAAATGCAGCTATATAAATTACAATGAAGGGTGGACACCCAATAAGTTCAAGTACATATATTTTAATAACAAAAGTATATTACAATAAAAATAATTACAATGTCATCCTTCTAGGCTTTTTTTTTTTTTTTGGAATTCCATCATAATTGCCTTATTATCAATGCTATCAAATACATCTTTTTCAATATAAGACACTAAACAATTATTCAACCATTCATCTCATATCCGATTACAAAGTACAATCTTAATGTATTAAGGGTAGGCACCAAACAATCATGCAATCATTCAAACATGTATTTCTTTTTTCTTTTTTTTCTTTTTTCTTTTTTTTTAAAATCCCAAATTTAAGTGCCCCCCTTATCAATAACCTAGATCCGCCATTGTTTGTGGTATCATTTTTGCCCCGGAAGTTTACGCAAATTTGCTCCTAAAAAAACTTCTCGGGCAAATTTGCTCTTAAAAAAACTTCCAGGGCATATTTGCTCCTTTTTGTAAACTTTCGGGGCAAAAATAATACCAAGAAAACTTCCGGGTGCTGGATGCCCCCTAACCAAAACTTTCGTGGCAAAAATGATATTTAACCCTTTGATAAATAAAGTAAATTTGTAGTTTGATATTGATTCATCACTTAGTGATCTTGTCTAAACTACTTGTTTTAATTATAAATATAGGACCTTGTTTGAAAATGAGTTTTGGTTATAGATATAAGATTTTTCTTTTTGTTCATTTCAACTCTTATATTTATAATTTTTCTCTAAATTAATTTATCTAACTTATAAACTAATATATAATCTAATGTTATATAGAAGTTTTTTCGAGAGATCATGTCACATATGTTATAATTAAGTAATTTGCTTAGCTTTATTAATATCCTTAAACTAGATTAAATGTGTCTTACATTTAGAATAGAATGGAGTGATTAATAAGCATCATTATTATCAAAAATAAAATCTATAACTAAGAAAGTATTTATCAGACAAAGCAATCAGGTGAAATATACATGAAAATATGCCTATTAGAATATAAATTTTATAATGAATTGTATTGCCTATAAAATTCCCTTTTATTTAACTTATTCTTAAAATTATGTGCAATATATATAAAACAAAAAGTGTATTTGGATTGGTAATTGAAAAAAAAAAAAAACTAAATTTATAAATATCCTCTTTTGAATTTTGAGTTTTGTGTAAATAAGTTTTCTGACCTTTAAAAATTATAGAACATCACAGCAAACCTTCCTAAAGTTTTACAGTTATACAAACACTACAAAAAAACAGCAAATTACCGACGGAATTAGGGACGGACTTGGTTTTACAGTTATAGTGTAACACTGTAAGATCTCATTAGATCTTTTAGAGTCTCGAATTTAAATCTCAGAGGAGACAATTATATTAAAAAGGTAGTCACAGACCCCGAATCAGATATTGAATAACATAAAAAAAAAACTGCTGGTATAAAAAACGATATGATTTGCCAACAACATATAACTTGCTTTATACTCTATTACTCCCTCATATTGATATTGCTATATTGTATTCTCTTAATAAAACAATAGATAAATTAATCGCAATGGAATTATTTATTCAATATCTGATTCGGGGTCTGTGACTACCTTTTTAATATAATTGTCTCCTCTGAGATTTAAATTCGAGACTCTAAAAGATCTAATGAGATCTTACAGTGTTACACTATCAGACCAACTCTATATAATGTTTTTCATATAAGAAGTTAATTTTCAAGAACTAATGGAGGCCAAATATATATTTGGGGCAGGCTTCTTGTGATGAATATTTTTATTTTGAAAAAAAACAACAACTTTTTGCATGACGTAATTCTCTTATATTTGAGCATCCAACAAAAATTGTATGGTGATTGATAAGGTTTGTGTAATTAAAATAAAATAATAAAAATAATGAAGGGCGTATATGAGCTAGCAAACCCGTGGGATTTCTTTATATGGACCAAGACAAGAGCTACGAAACGTGGGTCAGCCATGGTTTCCTTTCATTATATAATGACAAAAATCATAATCACACGTTTTAAAAACGACAAGGCATTGATGTTCATAGATTAGGTGGTTCTTTAATTTATGCCCCGTTGGTTGAATTCTTAATTTTAATACTTATTTTGTCTATGATAAAAGGTACTTTAATTTAAATAATTTAAAAAAAAAATAAGGAATGATTAACTCATAAATAAATAATAAATTGGAATTTTTTTCCAATTTTACCTTGTTGAAAAATGTATTTGAAAAATTATTGAATGAGTAAAATTGAAAATGATCGAGCATTATTTATAGGGGCAAAACTGACAAATGAGTATTAATTATGTTACAAATGACTTATACTTTGAATCAAACTATTTTTCTAGAAAAGCCATATATTATGGATTGGAAGGAGTATTCCTCTGGTCTAAATTATTTATAGGCCACTTACAATATTTTTCATACAATCCAAAGAAAACTTTAAAATTTATTAACTTTGTCATAAAATTCAATAATTTTCCAACCTTATCACTAGTTAACATACATAATATTAAGTGAAGGTTAAATGGTGCATTCATCTCAAAACTTTGATGAAGTGCCTTATAAGTATAACAAAAAAAGCTTCTCTTCCCGTCCTATAAATAGGACCAGAGGAGTAGTAAGTAAGGTATTGTCATAAAATGATAGTAATAACATATATTTATTTGGTACTGCTTTTATCTCTATTACTCCCTCATGTATTTAATATAAGACATATTTACTTAACTTGATTAAGTTAATGAAGTTAGTTAAGTTAATTAATATGATATGTATTTTTTAAAGCATTCTAGTCAAATTCCCTAATTCTCTCTCCTCATTAATTATTATTAAGAGAGCATAAACATGGGTAAATTAGAAAAATATTGATAAATATAAAAATTATGTCTTACATTTAAAATCAAGATTAACTACCTAAATATGCTCTATATTAAGGACAGGAAGGAGCATAAAATATGCCTTCTATAAGGTGTTTTTGGTGCTTTTAACATTTGATAATTTTATGATTATTAATTTTTTTTTTTTTTTTGTATATGCTCATGAGGCTAGTGAAACAGAGTATAAATTAATGTAATGTTGGAGTTTAACTTAATTAGTAAGAGTAACCATATATTAAAAATTACTTAAATTTTATGATAAGTTTAAGATTTTTATTTTTATTAATACATATGAATTAGTGAGTGATGAGTGAAAAATCATAATATGAGTACTTTCCAAACAAACAAAGGAAAAAACGAAAGAAAGAAAAGCTTTACATCTATCTAGTTAGCACTTTTAGATATGTCTTAAAACACGGACTTGACTTTTCTCATTTTCTTTTTTCAGCCATTCCCATCTTTTACTTCAAAATTATGTAGTTTTGGTGGTAAACGAAGTAAGCAAGGCACTTTTTTATTTTAAGAAAAATCAATCACCTTGAATTATTTTTTAATAGATCCTAAATTAATTTTTAATACACTCAGTAACTTAAAATATCTTTTTTTAGTGACACTTAATGTCTAATACCCAATACTTTTTCAATACATATTGGGTGTCAGTAAAAAACATTTTAAGGTGCTGAGTTACTAAAAATATTTCATAATACCATAGGCTCTTTTGTTAAAAGAAAAAAAAAAAGTGCTTCCCTTACTTTATTTACTCTAAAATTACAAAGTTTTAAGGTAAAGGATGAAAATGAACCCAAAAAAAGAGGAGAGAAGCCATATCAAGACACTAAAATATGGTCAATAATTGAAAAGGCATAATATTTCGAAACAATTAAAATAAGAAGCAATGATAGGAATGTTATAGTAGTATTATAGTAAGTCATTGTTGTTTTGACTAATAAAATGAGCAGTATACGTAATATAATCCGTAATCATACTCCATCTCTGCCTCAATATAATTATCTCGATCACCAATCGAACAAGGACACGAATCATGATGGGCGCAACCAACTAAACATCGTACTACATATATTGAGTTATATATATGTCTCGATTAAGAAAGAGTACTAAACTAGGTAGCATAAAATAATGAAGGTAGTTAAGTTAAGCATTATATATAATGACGTGGCTACGAATATAGTTGTTATTAAGGGAAAGGACCCTTTTGGAGTTTGTGAGAGTTTCACATCAATAAATGTCAAAACTGTTGACACTTGAGCACACAAATTAACAAAGTCCGCATCAATACACAAATACGTGTGTTGGTTCAGATGGTTCCATCGTGGCATGAAAGCTTTAACTATCGGTATTTACTTCATCCGATTCTTAATATAAGACATATATATTTATATAATTTTATTAGATGAAGGAAGTTAATCAAGTTATTTACGTTAATATAATATGGGAAAAATACTTATCATGTTATAGGAGAAGTGTATTCTCATGTCACACACACATGAAATGGTGGAACCCACACACACACACACATATATATGGGTCACACCATTTTATGTGGGTGTAGGAATCTTCTTCTTCTCATGCAACATGAGAAGTTTAAACCCCATATAACATATACTCTCTTCAGTTCTAATTATAGGAACTATTTACTAGAATTTGGAGAGATTAAGGAGAGAAGTTAAATTAGTTAATTATAATTATTTTCCGAAAATACCCCTACTTAAAATTGAAAATCACATCAAGGCAAAATTAGCGCGACATAAAATTAGTGTTGTTTTTTTATATTTGACTTAAATAGTTTACACTTAATGACTTACCATGATGGAATGATTTTATTCAATTTTTATCTAATTGGGGAGACATCTAAACAGGTTTTACATAAGCTAAAGCTGGTTATCGGTAGAAATATTCGTTTGAGCAAAATTGAGGAATTTAGAATGATTGTATATATTTTATCTAACTTGAGGATGTTAGAATTGACTTTTGTAATACCCGGATTTTATTATCTGGAATATTATGAATAAAATGGATATTTCTTATAAGTGAAATTATGGCTGCAAGACTTGTTTGAAAATAGTATATTTTTCTTAGTTAAATTCTGTAGGAAATACACTCATAAATACTAATATAATGAAAGGGACATGAAAACACAAATGTCAATGTAAAAGTTATGAGGTAATGAGTTGTTCTAATTAAGAAAAATATCAACTATTGACAAGAAGGTAATTAAGTATTTATTGGCTAATTACTTAAGCGTAAACAAAGGAAATTCATAAATAATTATGTAAAACCCTAAAATTAGTGGTTTTTGGCCTAAAATTAGTAAAAATATATTTGTTAATTAATTGGAAATTTTGGAAAAAAAAAAGTTGAGTTTAGGTATTTTTAAGCCTAAATACAAGAATGGACCAATTAGGGATTTTTGTGGAATTTTTGGGAAAAATTAAATAAGTAAATAATCAAATAATTAATTAAATAAAAAAATAAATATTGATTAATAATAATATAGGGCCAGCCGAATATGGGGCAAGAAATGAGGACAAGAGTTGGTAAAAATATCATGATGCCTTACTTGCAAGTTGGAGTGTTATATTGTATAATCAAGTACAGTGAATAGTGATCAGATTTATAGGAAACGGATCCTATCTAGAGTACCAGAATAGGTTTTCCAATGTCGAGTAAAATATTGATCGGTGAATTTTTATCTTCGATTAGACTTTTCCGGAAGTTGATTCCGAGGCGGTAGAGCATTTTCCTAATAAGACGAAATAGGGAGAAATGCGAGATAGTCACATTTTTAAGATTCAAGACAATAAATTCTAACTCAACATTTGGAAATGAGTTTGGGCACGCTTTCCCGTAAACTTCGGACTGACTTTTGGAGCCCTGGATGGAATCAAAAATTAGTTTAGATTAGACATTTCTAATGAGAAGGAAAGGGGCTTCAAAATGGTGATTCCGGATTTTTGAGACTTTTCCGAGATTACGCAATTTGGACACCGATCGGGAACTTTATCGGTACAAGTTCATAAAGCAAAAAGCATCACATCACATTAATTGATGTGACAAACCACCAACCAAAGGGGGGGGACGGTTTTGGGTAGGTGTATGGCCAAGATGGAGCCTTTCACAAAAATGCGATCTAACGGTCCAGAATCCGCCTGACAAAGTGTGAATAGTGCACACAACTTTCCCTATAAATAGGAGGCTCTCCCTTTGCATTCTTCACACCAAAAATCATCTTCTCTAGTTGAACTTTCCTAGAGAGAAGTAAGAGAGAGGAGCTCTGGAGGAGGAAGGAGCCCGGGGAATTCTGCAGCGAAGCTCTGGGTAATTTTTCTGGTCTTTAGTCTTTAATGCTTTCAGTAGTTTTAGTAGTAATGATAGATAGATCTTTAGCTTTATTTTAAGTATTAAATTCGAAAATCATGGTGGGGTCGGAGTTCTGGCAAAATTTTGGAAAATCGGAGCCAAAGTAACGAAGTGCTGGCGAAATTCCGCCGATTAGGGGAATAGGGGCAAAATGGTAATTTTTACCTAAAATGCCCGTTATAATGTCAAATATTGATAATGATGATATTATCATTATAGGATATCAGAAACCTTGATCTGCTGTCGTTACGCTGTCCGACGTGCTGCATTGTCGGCCATTGTTTTCCGTCAACGTGCAGTTTCCGTCAAATCGTACCAGAATTACCGTATATCGTCAACGGAGGTACGGACGCGTACTGTAACACTAGTCTTGTGCTGCTTAAATACATATATGTCAAAGATACGTTCATAGACCGTTATACAGACAGATTTTATACGGGTTATGTCATAATAATGCCGTTATGTTTTCCTAGCGGCGAGGACACGAGTGGTATCGTTGCACTGGTGAATAGTGCAGGCTGTTGTTGTTGTTTGTTACCCTATGGGGCCTTACATATTGCTCGTGCTTATGTTACGTCGTCATATTGATCATGCATCTGTTGTATGCTTATGTCTTGATATACTGTTGTATTGTCTTGAATATCTATTGTCTGTATACTGTATTGTTTGAGCATGAGGTTAACCGTTACCTGAGATTCAATGCGGTAAATTGAATCTCAGCTGTAGCTTCAGGGTCCGGAGGACCGAGAGTTGGAGAACGGGGGAAGCAGCACATGTAGATCGCTAGCCGGGAAATTTGTATTTCCGCTTTTGTACTTTCTTTTGAAACAGTAGGATGACTGTATTATCCATACAATGTTACACTATGGTTTTTATTTGAATATGTATCAGTTACTCTTTTGCTCCAATGCTCTACTCTGATTGATTGAAAAAAAAAATTGCTTTAGAAAACGGGATGTTACAACTTTTGTGCTTTTTCTCTACTAAATAAATTAGTAATTTTCGTTAAAGATGAATAAAAAAATATATAAACCTTAACATAACAAGTTTAATTTGCAGTGAAAGGGGAAAAAACACATAATAATTCACAATAAACACATAATAGTAGTAGGGGTGATATGGGAAAAATATGACAAAAATTGCTCAAAATTATTTTATAAAAAAAAAGTATAATTAAGGTGTATATAACATTAATGAGTTGCAAACATTATTTACTTTATAAAATATATAGGTGTATTATTAAATTATTATTGTCTTTAATTATTATTGAGAAAATATAAATAGAGGTATTATAGGAAAAAATTGACAAAGGTTAAAACTTTCTCTTATAATTAGGACCAAAACCAACTCCAAAATGTGTTACTATAATTAGGACCGGAGGGAGTATTTTTTAAAGTACCTTAGTCATCTTCCTTAATTTCTTTAATTCCTTCTTCTCATTGATTATATATATTGTTGAATGAGCATTAATAGGATAAATTAAAAAAAAAAATTTAAATGTAAATATTTAAAGTCAAGATGAACTCTTCAAATAAGTTTTATATTAAAAACGAGAGGAAATAAAATTTATTGAGATAGACATACACCTTTCACCATTTTGTTCCCAATGTAACATACTCCCTTGCTTGACAATATAAGCCATTTTCTCTCAACTTGGTTAAAAAAAATAATAATGGTGTTTAAAATAAATTTGAATTATAATTGAATAACTGTAGTTGTAATTTTCTCCAAATCATATTTAGTTTTTCTACACAAACTAAATACTAATTTTGATAGACCTTTTTCTTTTTGAAAAAAAAGGCATGTTGATTTGAACAAAGTATCAGGTGGATAATTCAAATACTAGTAGCAAATAAGCAAAGCTAAAAGATAAATTAATAATAATAAAATTAAAGTGTTAATGTATAATTTTACCAAAAAAAAAAATTCCAATGAGCGTCCCACACAAATAAGTTTTGTAAGAGCCAAAAAGACCAATAAAAAATTTAAAAGATGCAAATTCATCAAAATTGTTAAATTTGACCAAACGGCCGTTAAATTATAAAAAAAGAAAACTCTAACGGCATTTAGTAAAAATTAACAGTTTTGGTGAATTTATATCATTTTAAATTATTTATTGGTTTTTTTGTCAATTTCAAAACTTATTTGTGCTAGATGCCTCTCGGAAAAAAATTTATTAGTAAAATTACATCTTAACCCTTAAAAAAAATAAAGAGAGTGACTCAGAAGAACTAGAAACAAACTTTACATACTCATAACCCTAAAAAAAATAGAGGTGACTCAGAAGAACTAGAAAACAAACTTTACATACTCAATAAGCTAATTAAGTTGCTAAGAGGCGTTAGGCCTTAAAATTAATTTTCAGGAAGAGTAAAAGACGAGAATGAACATTAAATTAATTAATGATTAAGTTGTAACATCTTCGTCAGGCGGCCAAAAAAATGGTAAGCGACATCAACGTACGACCTGAAGGAAAGGAAGAAGAAGAATTAAATTAAACCTGTAATTAACTTGCAACATTTTAAAATAAGAGTCAAGCCAACTTGAAACTGTTTGTGACACGTACGCATAATAGCGTTCATTTTGCATATCATTGTTGGAAGGAGATGACAAGAAAATATTTAACAAAGTCCCCATCAAATCAGATTCTGACAATGCTGCCTAAAAAGTAGGAATATAATATATATTCGAGATTATTATTATTTTAAAAAAATACTATATGTGGAGGTTGAGGGGCCAGATCAGAAACACCAACCTTGTATTGTTAAGTAAGATTGACATGTCCTCTTAACTCTAGCTAATCGTTGAATGATTTTTTATTTTATTTTTTGACAGTTAAAGCAAAACATTAGAAAACTAGACATGAACCAGCGCCTGAAGATCGGGCGAACCATTTAGAACCCTTTTCACTACTGTGTTCGCCAAATTGTTGCTATACCTGTATATCTTGATCACTTGAACTCGACTTTCCAGTCTCGTTGAAGAATCCATTTAATCTCTAACACAATGTTCTGATCTTCATACGTTTCTAAAATCTCAGATTGGATCAGCTGCAATGCCTCGTAGGAGTCAGATGTTACAATGAAGTCCCTGAAGTTACAATCCCATGCTCTTTAGTCTTTTCAAGGCAAGGATATAACCCCAAATGAATGAATATGGTTGATTGTTGCTGTTTAGTTTGTTTAAGAGTATTAATATTATTTATATGAGACGATACCCACAAGCTCCCATGGCCTAATGGATAAGGCGCTTGACTTCTAATCAAGCGATTGTGGGTTCGAGTCCCACTGGGTGCATTCTTTTTCACAAAGTTTTTTTATGCCCTAATTAATTAATTAATTAATTCCTTGGGCCTCGCACAATAGACATTTAACCTCTTGAGAAGAGTTAGGGATTTAGAAAAAGCGAAATGGGGATTGAATTTATCACAAACATAATACTCCCCCGTCTTAATTATAGGATAACATTTGAGAATTAATCTTAGTCCTAATTATAGGACAAAATTCTAATGTTTGTCAATTTCCTTACAAAATACCCAAATTGATACTTTCTCAATAATAATTAAACAAAACAAATTATTAATAATGCACCTATATATATTCTATAAAGTGAGTAATGCTTGCAACCCATTAATGCCACGTACACATCAATTCTACTTTTGTTTTTTTTTTTTGTTTTTTTAGTAAAATAATTTTGAGGAATTTTTGTCATATCCAATAATGACATCATTATTAAATTACACTTCTAGCTTCTAAGAATAGACCAGAAATTGTTAAGGGAGGTTGACGACGCCGGACTGTGTGAGAGCTCAGAGAAGTCATGTGTGAGGTAGGAGAGATCCGACAAAGAACAGAGAATCAGAGTAATTGGATACCATTTTAAATTTTAAATAAGGGCATTTTGGGAAAACAAATATAATTAAATAATTTAACTACTATAATTAATCTCTCCAAAATTAGGTAAATATGTCATATAATAAGGACCGGAAGGAGTAACTGTAATTAGTCGGGTCTAGTAGAAAGGATTAGTCCCTCACAACGTGTCGAACTAAGATTCAACTCCTTATTGTCGAAGGTACCCCACGTTTAGTGTCTGATAATACCTAAAATAGGATTAACTCTAATAGAAAGATACCTATACTTAAAAAACACACACAATTAGTTATCCTTCAAAGATGTGCCATATGAATCTGCAGCTTCCTTCAAATCTGCAGCTTTTGAGGGTTTTAATTTCTTGCTTTGGTTAATTCAATCCTTTGCCTTTTTATTTACCAGCTTCCTTTGTCACTTGGTATGATACGTGTGTATATAGCATTTTTTCCCCATATTTTTAGGCATTATATATGCTTCACCGATAGCAAAGTTAAATATTAGTTTTTACACCCATTCTTAAACTGGTGTAGAAACAATTTTGAAATCGGCCTATAAAATATTCTTTATACTGATTTTAGAATGAAAAAAATAAAAAACAGAAAAAAAAAAAAAAACTTTGAAATGCATAATTTCAAATCAGTTCTTTCCCAAAAAATGAGTTTTAATTTGTTTATTAAGTTTTATTATTCCTTTACTTGATAACAAACCTGATTTAAAATTTGTAATTTTAAAGTTTTTGTTTTTGTATTTCTTTCCTTTTAGAATTGATGTTTAAAGTTAATTAGGAAGGATAAAAATATATTAACAGAACTTTCTACACATTTTATAAAATGCAACCGGTTTATAAAGCGGACTTTCTACATTTCTCAACTAGGATACTACATTCATAGAAGTTGAATTAATGTTTCACCTGGAGTATTTATATGCATAAATAATGAAAAAATAGTTTTGTATACACAAAATACAATAAATATAATATCCTCGAGATTATAGAGTAGTATTATAGACAATATGCCAAACAAAGTCATACGATAGCATTATTAATTTAAAATAACAACCACTAATTATTTGACCTGAAATCCACAATGAACATGCCAAAATTTATTTAAAGCATAAATCGCTCGTATATATTTGGACATCGTTAAGTTGCTTTATGATAGGAAAAAGTTAGAATAATTAGTCAAATTATGAGAATTGGGTTTTTGCCCCGTATTATACATTTATACAAAAAATAATAATAATAATAATCAAATCATGTACGCTGATGTATCATGAGAAAATCTATACGACTAGTTATACAAAAGACAGATAATGCCAACACAATAATGTATGTACGCACACACATTGTAGTTGTGAATTAGTACGTGATGAGCAAGATACACACATACACACATATATGTGTAGACACACACATATATATGTGTGTGTACAATTTGTTGAGTTGTTACATTTTACTTGATGATACGTACACACTGCACTTTAGATTGGAATAAAGATAACTCTCATTTTTACCAATATTGAAGTGATCGATGGATATGTGATCAAAATTTATAGTTTTCCAAATTGGATGAAAATTAGTCTTTTCTCTGCATTTGCGATTTCAAACTTACTCTTGTTCGCATCAGGGTTATTAAATATAGATCAAATCGGCCAATTTGACTTGAAAACTAATGAACCGGTCCGATCCTACCGGTTCAGTATTGTCTTCATTTAAAAAATAATTTTTTTTATTTAATTTATTTAGAATTTTATATTAATAATCTTGAAATCTTCACTTCCTCATCGATCTGGCTCTGGTTTAACTCTGATCTAACCCTTAACCCACTACCTCGATCAATTCAAAGGCTGGTTCAAGTTTGATAACCTTGATTTGTATACATGCAATAGAATAGCAAGTTAGCAACCCACAGTCATTCTTAAAAAACGGATAATTACCTTGTAATCTTACCTTGTGATAATTAAGCTATTTGGGATGAAGCAAAAAAAAAAAAATATATATATATATATATATATATATATATATATATATATATATATTTCTTCCAAGATCTGCTACTAGTATAAGTATAATAAGTTAATTAATTCATGCGAGGGAGAGGAAGAAGATAGATGTGAAGAGTTAATCTGGAAGACAACAAATTAAGAATGAGAACATTAAACATGTGATTGAGTACTTAGAAAATAACAAAGGGATGCCACCTGTAATTGTCTGTCATTTTCTTTTTTTCAATCAAACACAGAATTTGCATTCATCCTAAATTCTTTAATTACCTATAAATCTATAATTGGTACGACATTCTTCTACGGCCAAAGTAAATAAATATTAATTATATATATATATACATCGATCATCTTTTGTGTGTTAAAATAATATCTTTACATAGCCTTTACAGAAGTATAATTGTCGGCTAATGGCTTTTTGGATTAGAAAATATTGATTTATAACTTCTCAAAATAAATAAGAGTAATTTTGTCTAGCGTAAAATTGATTATATGCAGAGTTTTCAAATACACATATAGTTTTTTTCTTTTAAATTTTAGCACGCACCTTTTCATGTTGCTTCAAGTTTAATTAACTAGAAAAAGTAGAAAAATAAATGGTCTTAAAAAAGATACTGAATAACTAAGAATATGCCTCAGATAACAATCAAAAGTACACTCGAAAAATAGAGTGAACCCAATAAAAACATCATAATTATCCTAATAATGCCTAAGCCACCATGGGAGATTAAGGAACAAAGAACAGTTTAAAACCCTAATAATGCCTAAACAAATCAGAAAGAGGTTGATGAAGTTAATGACAATAATATAGCAGCATAACAACAGAGATGACCAGAACAGCCATGAAATCCGATCCAAGGACCACAGAAGACGAAACCTCCTCAGATCCAGAGGCAGAGTTAGCAGGAGAAGATGAAAAATGAGAAGGTGTGGGCACCAGTTGAGAGAGTGGAGGATCAGCGGCAGGGGAAATGGACAGTGGAGATGCAGCAGGAGGGAGGATGTGGTGTGGGGACAAGACATCGACGATCAATCTCTGGCCTTTGATACAGTGATTGTAGATGCCGCTGATGAAGTGGAAGGGTCCAGATCAGATCTGTCCAGATTGATGATACTCTTGCCGTTATCAAACGCAGTGATGGGGTATGTGGCATCACAGTTATAATAATCCCAATTTTCGACTGTCAGTACTGAGTCATTCTTGTACACAAATTCTGCACTCACAACCAACCAAACACACAACAACATTAATAACAGCAAACCCTAACTAATCCTGGGTTCTGTCATTATTACTACTACATGATCAAGTTAAATAAAACAACACACACTATTGTGTCACGTGGGTGATTATATATTAAGTGTCATTTCATGTCGAAGGATGCAGAAATAAGAAGAACACAGACACTGTCACATGATGGATATGATTATGAAGTGTCTGTCATTTGTCAAAAGAAATGGTTGGTTTTATTACAATATTCTCTATCTACTCTTTGTGCGCCTAGTCGTAAAGGAGATTTTTTTTTCATCAATTGTAAAAAAACAACAACAAAAAAAAATGGTTGCCAAGGAACACGACAAGCAAGGAATGATTAAAAGATTAAACAAAGTGAAAAGGGAAAGAGAGAGAACTGACCAAGAGTATCACCGATTTGGAAGCGGTTAGATTCAGCCCAGTGGGTGTAAAAAGCCAGGTTTTGAGGGTCGGGTTGGCGCCAACCAAAGTCACCACCAACCTTGAATTGCGTTGTAGCTTCCATGGCTGAAGTAGTGAAGTTGGTGGTAGCCATGAGAATGATGAGCACAAAAAGATAAGCCATTTCTGATATCTCTGTTGAGTTCTCTTTTCCACAAGAGCAACAAATTGTGCGTATATACGAAACACAAATTGCAGATCTCTGTGTGTGTGTGAAAAAGGACGTGGAGGGTCTTAAAAGAGAATATTAACGAAGCACGATGCTTGAACGTGGAGATCGTTTTTACTGTTAGTGTCTTAGTGACATTGTGGGGGGCTTATATAACTGTCTTTGACTACAAGTTGATTCAATATTCCTTCTTTTTTTTTTTCATACAAAAAATAGTTTATTAAAATCATTTTTAATATTCTGATACATATTTAATTTAAGCACATAAAATTGAGGCGCCCAATACTATAAAGTTACCCGTGCGGATAATAGTCTCCACAAATTGATGATACCTGAACATTTTTACTACTCTTTAATTTGTTGGTCCTTCCACAAAATAAGAAGAGAATAATGAGAAGATTCTATGTAAATTCACTTAAAATAATGAAATCTAAATTTAGCTCTACACTTTTAATAAATTCATAATTAAGCCTCATTCAAAATTTCTAAATGTTGTTAAGAGACCATAATGCCCCTTAGTAGTTAAAAATAAAAATTGGAGAGGCATAAGCCTAATTTTATTTTTAGTTTGTGTATTTACCTTTTTTTTAAGTTTTTTTATAAAACAAATACTTATATATGACATATATATAATATAAAATTATTTTTTAAAAAAACCGCACTGTTGATATATATAGAAAGTTATCTATCTACATATATATTATCTCAATCACAACAAATAATATTGCAGATTCATTCCTTCAACATAAATCTCGCTAGAAAGTTATGAACTAGTTGAAATATTTGAAGTCAGTCCACACAATATAATGCAAAACTTTCCTCTGGCTTTTCTAATTCTTCTCCTTACATTACCCATTTTCTTTTGTTCATTTCTTGATAAACGAGACGCACTGTAATATCGGGAGAGGATTCTCTCATTGGCTGATTTCTGCCCATCTCTCACAGTCTCATCCGGACCGTCAAAACCTTGATCCAAGGGCCCAGAATAATTTGCAGTAAAAAACCGCATGCGGTATTGTTACCGCATGCGGTTTTTTAAAAAATTATTCTGGGCCCTTGGATCAAGATTTCGACGGTCACGATTTGCAGATGATGAGGGATGGGCAGAAATGAGAAAATGAGAGAAACCGGACTCCTGTAACATCACTACCCTCCTCTGATCAATTATAGGCACTAAATCATCTCCACAATTATACTTGCTTCGAATGACTTGTACCCGCATAATGCATCTTTTCTCTAAACAAGTCTTCACCCAAGCTTTGTAAAATCCTTTCTTTAAAATAACAATTAACTAAGGGTTTGATCAAATCATTTATCAAAACATAAACATTATTATGCACACTTACAGTTGGACTTTGGACTTCACAAGGCCCAAAATAACTATTCACTATCAAGCCAAAACTCTTCAACTGAATAATATTTCATCATATATCAAAATATCCATATTAGACTAAGTGGTGGATCCACAAGCTAAGTTCAAAACAAGTCATAAGGCCTTTAGACCACCCAAAATTATCAAGAGTAATCTAGTCATGGAGAAATCAAAATTATATAGTTAATGCATCAAATTTCTAAAATAAATCAGAGTATGTAAGATAAGCCCTAACATGACAATATACAATAATATAATATATGCCAAAAAGATTGAAGCACTACTATCAGCAGATGTAGCTTATGCTTTCAGAGTCGTAAGTGCTCATGAGATATCAAGTTGGACAATTATAAAATTATAACATTATTTCAAATGCCACATACCTACACCTACACACACATATATATTTTATTTATACCTTGTTTTACTTTCAAATTCTTTCCTTTTTTAAAAAAAATCCTTTCTCTTTTACTTCCCATTTTTTTTTAAATAATATTAACAACAACAACAATAAAATATTATTATTCTATATCTTTATTCCACTAATTTATTTTACTATCATAAATCATATTTTAAATAAAAGAACCTTTATGTTGAAATTTATTTGGCATGATTAATTCTTTCTTAATTATAATTAAATCGTAATATTAAAAATAGATGTTACAAGCTTAACGTGAAAAGCTTGATTCCGCTGGTGATGAACATCTAGATTTACTTGAGCATACCTTATCCCATGGACTCCTTTCTTATCGTCACGTACTGGAGCCCCACAAGAAGGTGTGGTTCCTGTTTTCCAGACTTCAAGTCGCAGGAGGTAACGATGCAGTTTGCATTGTGTAATTAGGTATAGCAGTTGTGACACAGGAAATTAGAGTCTGCCTACCCGCCAAAGAAACTGTGTTGGACAACCGTTTGTTGAACTTCGAAAAAGTATCTTCGACACCTCTTTATTATATATGGAACAACTCAGTAAACATTGTTCTTTTCAATGTGATTGACACTGTAAGAGGTAAGTATGTTAGAGGATTTTTGTCTCGATTAGCGTGAACGTACTTTTGAAACGCTAACTCAAACAAACACTAAAACTCTACGAGGCGGGAGAAAATGTGACTCACCAAATGAATGAATTTCAATCTACAAGAAATAGTTGTAATTGAACAAGATATGATGTTTGCATGGGATTCAATAAACTCAACAAAATTGATCATCATTTGGAGGGGGGAGGTGGGGGATCCCTCCATGCCCTATAAAATGGCAAAGAAACGATAAACAAAGCCTGATTTATAAGATGTCAGTCTCTCTATGACCATAAACAATACTACACATAAACTCAAAAAGTAAGTATTCTATACTAGCTGACATTAAGTATTGCTTATTATCAGCTTTTGAACCCAACCACTTTGCTGGCAAAAGCAGAAAGAAAAGAACTTTACCACTTTCTATGATGGTCATTTCGTTCCACCTCAAGAATGTCCACCAAAAATGCGTCAGCCAGACGGCCGAAAAGAGACAGCAAAAGCTATTTCTTCAGAAACTCCTTATGCCGGGACAGTCTACGAATCATTCATCTTAGTGATTGATTGATTTATACTTAACCTGAGTGCTGTTTTCAGTCGCGGCTCCTCACGGCGGCTTCCTTTTGATTCTTCAACAACTCTTGAGATTGTTGGAGCTTGGAAGCCCTAATGTCAAGTATGCTAGGAGGCATTGGTCTTATGGAGCCATATAATTCTACAAGGTGAAAGAACTCTTGTTTCGTTATGCTTTTCTTCTCAACAAGTTCACTCACCACAGCATCCATTAGAGTTCTATTTCGCTCCAAAATCTGTGACAAAACAATTAAGGGTATCACTTTTTTATTGAGACTCGTGAATAAAAATGGTTCTTTGATTCAATTTTTTCCCACTACAACATACCTCTTTCGCTTGTTCATAGCATGAGTTGACAATCCGCATGGCTTCCAAATCAATTTCCTGGTAATTGAAATGTATCAGAGAATCACTTTGTTGGCCCAAAATATAAAGCAAGAGACAACAGAGTTCTCTGGTTTTAACAACCACAAAGTCAGAATTTTGTGGAGTTGAAACAGAGAATGCATACATTAATTCGATCTGCAACCCAGAAATTGGATATGCCATGATACTTCTCAGAAAGCCCACCAAGAACAAATGTCCTTGCTGCAGACCTAGCATTGTCTGCTGTTTCAGCCCATATCGTACTCAACTGCAATATTGCCAAACATGTTAGATATTAGTACAAGCAAATCAAAGTCATTTCGATGATGAGATATGGAAATAGAGGGACTCTAGAGTACAAAGAGACTAAATTGTTTACACAGGTAACATACGCAAAAGTAAATATATGCATATCAGAAGAAAAACTTCAGTTCAGAATAAACTATTAAAAGATGAAGGGTAAAGTACTCTCCTCCCTTATCCCCCCAAAGCAAAGCGATGTCTAAAATACACAATTCTCTTCTTTAATTTACACAATCCTCAACAGTAATATTAATTATGCATTTTATTAAAAACAAAACTTGTTAAAAAGCATTTTTAAAAATTCTATTTTACCGTACGTATCGTCACCTGTTATTAGTCCACAATCCAAGTCAAGATATACAAAATCATATAAATTCACAGACGTGAAAAGTTTTATAACAGATAAAATATTCCTTAAACCACGAGCCCTCCATACCATAAATTAGTAACTTTACCTTATCATTCCCATACCAGAGTTCGTCGGCTGCCCGGGGTGCCAATTGAACAGTGATATGATCAAGGAGGGATTGTCGGCTGCATAATATTATATCATTACAAGAGATACAACGATACCAATACGTGAGACAGATGCTTTATTTGGAAAGTATCAGTTAAAACAAAATATAATCATAACAAAAGGGAGCTAAGGGTGCGAGAAAGAATCCATACGTGAGCATTCCTCCCCTAAATTTGACTGAATCCATCTTCATTCGAACATAACCCAGCTCCCTACCAGCCCTAGGAGCAATTGTGATCTACATGAAGCCAAAAGAATGATGAGAGACACAATGTTTACCAGGAATATAAACATGGGAAATGGGAGAAAATAAAGAAATAATCATTTACGTGTGACAGAGGCCATGGAAACTTAAGTTCCAAAAACATAAAGAAATAAATACCAAACTTCCAGGTTAAGTTTCCGGAATCACAAAAATGGATATCTAGTGTAAATAGTGGAAACATACAGATGCCACGATAAACAAGAGGACAACCTTAAATTCTTGTATGCCAGCTTTTAGATACAAGTCAGGTTCATTATGAGAACAAAGTTGTCAGCATTTTGGTCCATGCATTCTTTAATGCATCCCATCTATGTTGTCACTATAGCAATTTTCATATATTGTCCAACAGTGGCACATCTATTATCCATCATTAAATAGTTAATGACATGGCACAAAGACAGTACAATGGAAGTGGAATGAAGAAGCGCATAACATTTGTTATTGCCTTCAAAATTCGTTATTTACTATAATAAATGATTTGTTATCATAACATCTAATGTGCATAGAAATAATCAGCTAAAAAATGATGCCTATGCTTACCATCATGCATTATGAATTCAAAGATGACATCATTCTCTAAACTATTTAGAAGCATTTCTAAGGTCCTCTAAGAGTGATGCAGAATACAAAATTAACCAAATTCCCCATTTTAGCTTTGAGAATATGTGAAACCAAAATAACAAAATAAATAGCGTGACGAACATACAAATTCAATTTTTTTAAAATCAGGGAAGTTCACAGCCACAACAGCCATGGAAGCTTCATTTATAGCTATTTGTTTCCAAGCTTCCAAGCTTCTCTCCTTTCTATCAAGCATTCCCCTTTCTTCCATTTGTGCAGCTTGTAATAAGTCATCAGTTGTAATCTGCAATAGCATAAAGGAGAATAGCCTCCATGTCAGCATAACTCGGAAATCTGTTGTTTTTTTCCTCCTTGACCTCTTTCCCCATTTGCATGTAATGTTAATGCCTTCTTTTGGGGGAGAAATAGAAACTTCTGACATCCACTACCTTCAATTAAGGCAAAGAAGAAGAAAAGGCTAAGACAAAACTACCTCAGTCCTTCCATCTCGCATCATATTAATGGCAGCAACCTCAACTATGTTCGCTAACTCTGCACCAACCATTCCATCAGTCATACCGGCAACAGCCATATAGTCTACATCTTCAGCCATTGGCTTTTTACGAGCATGGACCTATTACCACAAACAAAATAGAACAATCGCAAGCTTCCATAAACCACATATTTACAGCTACTAGTTCTGAAATTAGAAGCATGGCAACTGCCTAGCAAAGTTGTAAGATTTAACTGAATTGGTAATGCAAACATATAGATGAAATACATCATTGGAGCTGCCACCTTTAGAATTTCTATGCGACCTATGAGTCCAGGCTTGGGGATAAATATCTTTCGATCAAAACGCCCAGGTCTTACTAGTGCTGGGTCCAGAATGTCAGGTCGGTTTGTGGAAGCAATTGTAATCACTTCTCCTCTTCCTTCAAACCCATCCAAGCAGACTAGTAGCTGGAGCATTCAGAAAATAGTAAACATCAACCAATAAACACACAAAAAACCTTCATAGTTGCAGTTGGGAACATTGTGCCATGATAAACCTGATTAAGAGTAGCATCACGTTCCTGTCCACCTGAACCCTTTATCAAGCCACGTTCCCTTCCTACGGCATCCAGCTCATCAATGAAAACCACCGATGGAGCCTGAGAATTAAAAAAAAAAGGTGGTCAATTAAATTAAGAATGGGGCAAGTTCCCCTTTGGAGCACATAAAAGGAAAAGGCAAAATAATGGGTTCAGGCAAAAGATGCTAAGTGCATCAAAAAAGATACATGAGAAATTAGATAAAACTTGTGAACACCAACCAAACAATTGACTTGAATCAAATAGGGAAAATTGTAAAACTCCACCTACCATGTCCCTGGCCTCTTCATAAAGTCCTCGGACACGAGAAGCCCCAACACCAACATATATTTCCACAAACTGCGAAGCAGATATAGAGAAGAAATTAACCCCAGCCTCTCCAGCCACTGCTTTTGCTAGCAAAGTCTTTCCAACCCCAGGAGGGCCACAGAGAAGTATACCACCTGATTGAAAGACCAGGTTAACCCTTAGCAAGTCCAGTACAAAGCACTGTGAAGATAAAATATTAACATAATCCTGGCTTTTGAAGTCAGCTGAGGGGTTTAAAACCTGATATTTATCTATGTTTTTCCTCAAAATTTGCTTAAAAAAGAATAGGTTTAGCATTTTTTTTTAAAAAAACCCTCAATAATGTGAACAAAAGGAGGGAAGCAGATTATGAGATAAAATATGCAACACGAAAGGGGTTGTCAATAAAAGCTGTAAGGCAAAGAGCCTAGACTAGCTTGCTTTTAATATTCATCAAACAATTTTTCCGCGGCAATTCAGATTATGCTATTAAATGCTTAGCAAGGGCCAGGAAAATGTGACCTGGTATTTTCACTCCTCTCCTCCGGTACATTTCTCCATGTGTAAAAAACTTCACAATCTCTTCAAGTTCAAGGCGGATTTTACCCAGCCCAGCAACATCTGTAAACTTCACATCCACGCCTCTCTCCAAGTACTTAGGAAGTTTTTTATTTTGTGCTCGTCGAACCCGAGCCCCTGATTTCATAAACTGCTTTGCCATTTTCAAATAAGCATTATCCTCCTCTTGCCCTGGCTCAACCTCATCATCATCATCATCATCATCGCCCTCAAGCCCATCCATTCCCCTCTCTAAGGCCCTAATTTTCTTCCTCTCTACCGCCTCTGCTTTCTCAATCTTCAGTCTATCTTCATAATCTTTCTTCTGCCTTTTGTAGCTAAGCACCACAGTCCTATAAAATATGACGAAGAAACCCAGTCCAAGAAAAGTAGTCAAGTATCGGTCCCTCGCCAAATCATACCAAAAATCTGCTTTTTGCCAGTAATTTGACCTTGCTACACGTAATGACTCCTCATATTTCCTGTTCCTCATTTCTTCCTTTCTCTTTCTCTCCTCCTCTTTCTTCTGCATCCTTATACTCTTCTCCAACATCTCTCTCTCCTCCCTTACCCTCTTTATCTCCTCTTTCTTCTCTCTCTGCAATTCCATTCTAACTCGCCTTAACTCTGCGGCCTTCTTTGATTTCTTCGGTTTAACATTGAGAAGCGAAGACCAAAAAGACTCGATCTTAGGAGGCAACAGAAGTTTCAAAATTGGGGAAGGTAAATCCAGCCTCTTCAGAGGCGGTGTATATGCATTAACACACAAAGAATCAATCTTAAATTCATCCCACGACTCCCAAAACTTCCTGTGACTCTCAAACGATGGTAAAACTGTTCTTAAAACTCTAGAATCATCCAAAACTACTAAAATTGGCACTGCACTTTGCCTCAAATTCACAGAACTGGTCTTAATTATGTGCTTGAGCTTACCTTCCTTCTTCAATTCCAATACTTCAGTGTACGGAATGCGATCAGAGACCACAGGAAGACCTTGAGTCCAAGAATTAAGCTCCTCCAGCGATATCGCTTCGACTTTTTTGGCAGAAGGCTTTTTGGGTGTTCGTTTCTTTTCTTTGACGGCAGCGGCGAGAGCGGAAGGTTCAGATAAGGAAGCGGAGATAACAGTGAGAGTGACTGAAAGCCTGAGGAAGTCGAACTGAGTGTTCCGCCTTTTCTCCTTAGCCTCATTCTCAAGTCCCGGCGTTTGGAGTTGCGAGGAAATCGATCGGATAGAGGAGATTTTGGGTATCCTCGGTAGGGTTTTGTGTTTTGGGTGCAGGGATTGCAGGAAGGAAGATGACAAAGGAGAATGTTGAAGAAGGCAATGACAAGCCATGGAGTTAGTTGAGTCACAATGGGAAATTTTTGAATGGTAAGTTTATTATAATAGAGGGAATTACTGAAGACATTGAAGGATGAGATTATTGGTACATACCGTATATAAGAGCAGGAGCTTCGCCATGTAGCGCGCTATGAAGACGATGAGCTCTCAGCTTCAGGCGACAGACTTAATCCTGGATATCCTCGCCGGTACAATAAAACGACAATCATTTTGTTGATACACTTAAACGGTGATATCATTATTATAAACGACATGTTAAGGGGGGATGCCGTTAACATTGCACGCTGCTTCTGTTCTTCGTTGAGGATTAGCTCAAGCCTCAATGTGTATATGAATGCATGTATAATTGTGTGTGTGTGTGTAGTTAGAGGAAAAACAAAACAAAAAAATAGCTCAATTACTCGTCACTTGTATGGAACAAGGCCCTTAAATTTGCTTGGGAATTCAATTGCATATACTATTTTTTAATAACTTGTAACTTATTTTTCCCATGAATCTTTTTTGTTTTTGGCACTTCAATATTTTTGTTTTATTTATTTTTCTGTTTCGAGACATGTGGGCATTTTTAACAAAAAAAAAAAAAAAATGAGTTCCCTTCCCGGTAATGTTTCCTTCTCTTTACATGTGAGCATGGGCGGACCCACTTATATGAGAATGGAGGTAAGTGTCCTCCCTTGAATTCTGATGTGAGCAATTTTTTTTTTATACAAAAGAAATTAACATAAAGAAAAGCAAATTACAGAGGGGAAGCTGATCCCAGTAATTATTCGCATACAACTCTAAAGCAAATTCAGGGCACTCGCTAAAGAAAGTGGACGAAGACAATCCATTCTTAGCCAAAGCATCTGCAACGTGAATCCTCTCTCGACTCACATAACGTATGAAATTAGTGCCTAGTCCTTGATGTGAGCAATTAATTAATGTCACCCCTTGATAATAAGGCAATTAGAATACATATGTACTTGAATTTATTAAGTGTCTAGTCCTTGATAATAATGCAATTATGATGGAATTCCAAAAAAATATGGCTTAGAAGGATAACATTGTAATTATTTTTATTGTAATATACTTTTATTATTAAAATATATGTATTTGAACTTATTGAGTATCTACTCTTCATTGTAATTTATTTCGTTGTATTTCTAACAGCACTCAGCCTTATTTTTCTAAATGACAAGTTTGAAAAATAACTGCCTCTCTTATTACATCATTAGTATTCACTTGATTTCATGAATATTTTTTTGATATATTTTTTTTCCTTGTTTATATTTTTTTTGTTTTTAAGACATTTAAAACTTTCCTTAAGAAAAAAATTCGAGGGCACCCCCTACCAATTATGCCCCTTCTGTAATTTTCTGGGTCCACCCCTGAATGTGAGTGAGTAATGAGTTGGATGGTTTGCCCTTTACAAATGTAATGAACATATGTGAACTCAAATACAGAATAATGACAAAAAATTGTGTTGATTGAATTGGAAATTGGGAAAAAAAACAGTATAAAGACCAAACATTGTATTAACCAAATGAAAAAAATTGTGCAGAAAGGATAGTTATTAACTTTATGTAGTGTTACTGAAGAAAGCACAATAATACTCCATGTATTCTATCTGCAGATTTAACATGTCCTCCATTTCAACCAGGAATTTGAAATCACTGCAGAGGCTGGAGTACAGACAGGATGGACGAACATTACATATAACTTTTCCTGATTTAACAGAGTTGGATTATCTTAAAAATACCTTCAGGCCCCCATGTATTCTATCTGCAGATTTATCGCCCACTTGGAAGTGGAAAATTCTGCAGAATCAAAACCAAGCTATAGGTGGGGTGAAAAAGGGAAGTGATGACTGGTGATTTTTCTACAATATATATATATATATATATAGATAGATAGATAGATGATATGTTACAATAAGTATGTGGCGTAAATATGAGGCAATTTCTAGTGGTTAGAGAGCCACATTACATCCAGGATAGCAGAAGCAGCGAGCAGCAAACAGCCCATGAAAGTGAAGGCTATTGAGATTCCTACATGGTCACAGAATTTATGCAGGAACTTGCAAAAACTAGGCAGAGCTGGATGTCTTATTCCATTATGAGTCAGATTGGTGACTCCAGATGCAGCAGATCCTGCACTTATCAGTGCATAAGCAAATGCCTGCAATTTGTGAGCACAATCCAACACATACTGAGCACCAGTACAACTAGCTAGGATAACTAAGTTGAACCAACAATTCAATGCCCAAAATAGTTTCAGTAATTAAGGATACACCATTTGAACTCTAGCACTACTAATAACAAAGGAACAAAAAGAACACTTAAAGCAAGTTTTTTTGCTGCATGATCCTATCCCCATATATTATAATCGCATGAATCTTAAATTTGTACAACTGTACAAGTATACCTGATCCCCAGCAAATATAAGCCATGCGAAATTTCTTGAGGGAATCACTGGAGATTTCTTTAGCAACCGTGATGTGCCTATGAGTAGCTGCAGCAAGGAGTGGGCTGAAACAGCAGCAGAAACACCAACAAGATACCTGGGCAACACAAAATTAATGAATGTGCTTTGGAAGATTCACACGCACAAACAATACACCCACACACTTCCACTTCCATCAAGAAGATTCACTCTTATTCGAATCAGATATATATATATATATATATATATATATATATATATATATATAACAAAATATATTATTTATAAGTCATGAATTATATGATTTTTTTTATTAAAAAAGTCACTAGTAATAGAATAACGTCATATATGGTCAACGCCTCAAAGGAGAACTCTCAACTCATCCTCTGTGAAAATGGATTCATTATAAGTTTAAGGTTGACATGTATTAGTTAACACCCTTAATGAGTCCAAATCAAGCGAAAATATTTTAAAAGGGAGTTTAGATCCTCCAAAATATGAATTCTATTAATTACCTTTAAAATGAGAGGGATTAATACATAAAATTGAAAATATATATCGATTTTACTTTGTTTTTTTTTTTAAAAAAATCTCGTAATTTTGACTAAAAGTATAAAAAAAAATCCATGATATTACCATTTATATAGTTCAGCATTATACGCTAGTTTAAACCAATGTTCCTATGATCTAATGGCATTAGGTCACTCTCTTATAAGAATTGGCGAGTTAAATCTCATTTCAAGTCCCCCCAGTACATGTATCTTCTTATTGGAAGCAATTTTGTTTGAAGCATAGTTAGGTCTTGAATGTGGACACCTCTCTCAGCAGGTATTCAAATATTGATTCGCCACATTATGAAGAACATTTCAAGTTAATTTCATTTTGTCCTTTGCATTTATTAAAAAATTGTTTAAAAAAAATATACAGGCCTAACCTAAGTCTAGCCCGGCCCACTAATAACAATAATCAAACCAGCTACATCCTTATGTTACAATTGTGGCATAGTTGATAGACGATTAAGTCTCTTAAACATAATGTCCTAAGTTTGAATCAGGCCCCATAAATGAAAAAGGCTTGTCAACAAAGACAAAACCCACTTCAATGATCACTATGCTTCTAGAGGATTATGGGGAATATATAAAAGGCAAAAGGTCTTCGGTTGATTTAAAAAATAGACACCATGCCATAAAAAAATTTCATTAAAAAACGTTAGTATCGGTTGCTTCATGGTTGTGTTTCGAAGTAAACAACGAGGGATGTTCAAAATTTTCCTAAACCTTGACATCAGGGTATGAAAGGAGACAAGAAAGGGAGGAAAAGAAAAGTATTAAAAGAAGGGAAAAGAAAAAGAAAAATTCCATCACGGGTCTGTTTCTGTGTTTATTCAAATGCCAAAGACGAGTCCCCGAATTTCGTGGTTACTTCGAAGCGACAAATCAAATGGCAGTTTCGTCAAAACAAGGTTAAGTTCATATTCACATGACGCAAAGTTACAAATCAGGTCATGACCCCACTCTCTACAACAATTTCGTCAATTCTCAGATGGATCCAAATCACGCCAGTAAACAAACTATAGAAAAGGAAAATAAAGTTCTAAGGCAGAGACATGAGCTCACAAATTATGGCACAATGTGCCTGGAAGGCAGCAAAGAAATTGCAGTGAACTAAACTGGAAAAACATGAGAAAATAAAAATTACTCTTGATTACGAATTGAATTCAATTAAACAGCACTCCATCTATGAGCAAAAGGTTCTGGTTTCTTTCAAGTTCTCGTTAAGGAATAATAGCTACTTTAGTTACTTAAAACAGTCGTAATCTCCATTTTCCACTCCTTTCTTCCCCGAAGCAGTTTAAAAGAAAATGAAAATCTCAATTTCACAGGAACAACTCAGGAAAATAGCGGAGCGCAATAGGGGGGTCAAGTGCACCGCGTCAGGTTTCCGGCGGATCCCGGCGGAAGGTCCGACGAGTGAGCGGTTCATCGTACCATTCTCCAGCACCACCACCACCTTCTCCTCCTCCGGTGGTTTTTGTTCAGTGACCATCTCTGCGTAGCGTTTTTCTTTGAGCTAGAAGAAGGAGCTTATGGAATGAGCTGTTTCTATGGAGAAAAGTGCGTATAGTTGTGATTTGTGAATGAGCTTTGGAAAAATGGCAACGACTATATAACTGTAAGAATGGAGCTTCACAGTAAAGAGAGGAAGGTGAAATGTTCGGGACCAAATCCCGCACTTCCCTCCGGTAAACTGCCCCTGCAGTTAGTACATTTACAAGAGACTAGCAGATTTGATTTATCACCATCACCCGTGCTTAGATTAGTGTTAGAAAAATATCTTTAGTTATATTAAGATAAAACTATTCTCACACACTTACGTTGTAAATCATAAATCACATTGAAAAAGTAATTTCTATCCAAAGAACATGATATTTTAAACTAACAAGTGAAAGCACCTTTTTTTAATCACTACTATAATATAGTTTGAATCACTGACCAATATTCAAAATTTTATCCCACCTTTTTCTTGTCCAGGTGGCTCCAAAGCATTGTTAATCAATATGTATCCATAATTACAAATTAAACTCATAATTGTATTCTAATAATCCATCATCACAATATTTATTAACTAAGCATATAATTAACAATAATTATGTACATTTATTTTAAAAATAAAAATTGATGCCTTCTGAACAAGCAATTTTGATCCAATGAAACCAATAGCATGGCTGATTTTCCTGATTTTTAACTAATTTTATAACATTTCAAATTGATACGTGAATATCAACAAATTGTTCATTGATATAGTCAGCCTCACTCTCATAAAGAGAAAAACACAGGTTTAAATCTCAAGAAAGCGCACTACTTTAAGCCTCAAAAGAAATTATACCCTTACATCAAATTGAGGGGAAAATGATCTGCCAATTTTGACCAATTTGACTTCAAAGCGTTTAGCAACGATAAGATATCAGAATTCCACATAGCTCAGATCCTTGGATAAAAATTCCAACTTAATTCCGATGCACTAGACATGACAAAACTCTTGAATGATACATGAATAGCTGAAAAACTTATTCAATTGGTTACAATACAACACTTGATATATATATATTATATAGCCTGGCTCTCAAGAACAAATATTCTAGACACCAAACATCAAATCCATTATTTTAGAAACCACGGATTTTGCTGGAGAAGCAATTGCACCTGTTTGCCGAGCGCTTGTATTGCCATTCTGAAGATAAGGAGATCCGAATGTGTTCCCTTCTGTGGTTCTAGCAGAGGGTGGAGGTAAGGGCATAAATCCCTGATTGGCAAGTCTTTCATTCAAAGCTTGACGTTGCAAGGGATCCAAGGACTTCACACCCACTATCAGGGCTCCATTAATTTGCATCCCATTCTTGGTTAGAGCCTTTTGAGCATCAGATCGATTCTGCAACAGTAAATGCAACTTTAAACTTAATGTTCTAGTTGTGAAGCACTACATAAGTAGTGCAACGTGGCTGCTGCTTGATGCAACTATACTGATGGTGACTAGAAGGGGGAAAAGATGCAGAATGCAACTCATGCTTTTTAGTAAGAATCTATTTATGATGTTTAGCTGAGAAAAGAAGACAAACCTGATATAAGATGTGGATCCAGTTAGAATCCCTGGGACCAGGAACATGTTTCAAAATTCTACCACATTTTTCGAACTCTCTTATAACTAAATTAGTATCCCCTGGAGAAAACCTGCCGAGTGCAGAGAAGAAGCTTTGTTACAAATATGTTCATTGGTACATGATAGAGAAAGCAAGTGCTATTAACTAAACGATTTAGCATAACCAAGATTAATTGTCTGACAGCTAGACAAGAAAAGTGCCTCAATCAGCATAGCAATAGTTTCTTCGCCAAGCAAGTTGTTTAATATCCGCATGCATGATTCATTACGCTTGTTGTGCGTCTATAAACCAAGAATAATTATATGTTATGTTTTTCTTATTTGTTTTGGCTTCTGTAGTTTTTGGTTTCTATCATGAGGATATCTTCTGCTCTTGCAACTCCTTCATTTTCTAATCTAATACCAGTTTTTGTCTAAAATAATTTAATACCTAGAATATCTTGGCTGTAAAGATCTCAACAAAATTGTTTCTGGGTCCCATCTGCCCATGAATCTTATTCAGGCAAAATGCCTCGACACCTTCATTCCCAAAGGCCATAAGGAATAGAAAATGAATGAAGACAGGCTTTTCATTACAAAATATAGACAATTATCGCTTCACTTAAATTATTTAAAGCACCAGTTATGCACAAATTTTAAAATCTTCTGAACTTCATTTAAGATAGAATCTACAACTAATATGCCAATGATTCGCTCTTGACTGGATTTACGTTTTAACATTAGCAATTAAAAAACCAAACCAATTCAGCATGTTTACTAGTCCAGTAATGCTTTCAATAAAATTAAAGAAGATAAATAAATAAAGGGTCAATATAATCTTTGGTCTCTCCAATTTCAAACCTGGTCCCTCAAGGGGCAAAAGGGTCCAGGTTTTTATTTAGTTATAGAGACCAATGTTTTAAACGGAATGAAACTTAAAGAACTAAAACCTATGGTTTGAAACTTAGGGACTAAAATCAAAATGAGAACAAATTTGAGGGACCAAATATTGTATTAATCCATTGAAAAATGATGAAATTCTAGCGCTAAAGTTTAGAAGCCAAGACATTACCCATAAACAGTTATCCACTCTTCCCCATTATGATTCCCTGCAGGCAAGGAATTTCGATGAACCTCTGTCCTTGCAACTTCCCTCAAAGGAGGAACAGTGTCCAGAGCACCAGACTGAATTACACCCACAACTGGTGAACCCCTTCCCGTCTCATCTTGTCCACCACCACTCTTTGCAGACGTATGTGACCACCAACTCAGCCCTGGTGAACTCTGTTGGTTCTGCTGTACACCCTTTGAAGCATAAGATGTACTGGCCTCTGATTTGCTTTTGGTTGGACTTGAAAATTCCCTATTCACAGTTTGGATTGGACTTCTGGGGTCTGACTTAGTTTCAGGAGATATTTGGTAATCTGGTATGCCTGATTCAGGAGAAATATCTGATCTGTCTTCCAAGGTGTAAATGGGAGGTGGTGGGAGATCTGAAACACTAATGCTCTCACGCCACAGAGAAGATGCTCCAGCTGCCTGACCTGAACTTGAAAATTTTCCTCTCCGAGCAGAAACAGGTGAAGCCAAATCTTGGAAGAATAATGATTGTCTACCAGATCTCGGGGTTCTTTGCACAACAGTGCTCATATTGTATTCTTTACACAGAACAGAAGTGATAGCTGCATACCAGTTATCAGATACTTAACCTCAATTTAGATTGCATAATAAACTGTCACAGAAAACTAACAAAAAGAACTATGTGTGTGAGAGAAAGGGAGACCCCAAGGGGGAACTTTAGTTTAATCAAACCAAATAGATGTATTATTATCAATTAGGCTGAAAAAGTAGAGCTTAGAATAGGCCACTTAGAATTTGGTAATAAATATTAGATAGAGTAACGTCGCTGAGCTACACTAATTACTAAATTATTGACCAGATTGAGTAATCAAAGCATATAAAACAACCTGAGCAGCTTAATGCTTGAACTCTATTTTGTTTCATCAAGCACAGGAACCATAGCTGGTACATACCAAGAGCAAAAGCTAGTACGACGTATTGAAAAATCTAGGTGGATGCTAAAAGAGAACAAGAAAATTCGTAGGTAAAGAAGGTGTTAGCAATTAAAGACCGCTAAATAGAGTCCTCTATTGGGTTCTTCGGGAAAAGTAAATTGCAAAACACCAATTTCATTAATTCAGAATCCATCCAAAATCAAAGGAAAAAAGATAGGGAAGATCAAAGTCCATAAGTAAGGACGAGATGTGCTTTCGAACGAAGCACCGACATCCTCATATACTTAAAACCATTACTTCTCGAACATTTTGTGAAGAATCTCCGAGCAAACACGCGGTTCTATTTTTTTTTTTCCATTGGTTTACATGGTTTTCTAAGCAAGACTCAAACACATGGAATTGGAGAGAAGGAGAGAGTACCTTGTGGAATTGGAGGAAGAGATCGATGCGATCGATTGAGGCTACGTAATTGGAGGGGGTTGTTTCCTGGAATATGTTGTGTACCTTCGGACAACTTTCCCTCCCAAAATGCCTTTCAATTAGACCGTTTGAGAACCCTAAACTCCTAAAGCCCTCTCCGTTATTTACTTGCATTGAGTTGGCCTCATCTCGAAACGACACTAATGTCTTTGTCCAATTCAAACCCAAAATTGATCTTTTAGGCTTTTTATCTAATTAATTTTTAAAAAAAAAAAATTTAACCAAATTAAAGCGTTTTGAAAACTAATTCTTGAAATAAGTCTCACGCCACTGATGACGTGAAATGCCACCTTAGTGCAAAGTTGCGTAAAAAAGCTTCACGCCACCACGCTATAATAATAATAATAATAATAAGGGGATCTGTTGGGATCCATTGTTATAATCAAATTGTACAGCGTAATCTTTTAAAATGCGTTTTTAATGAGTTATTTCAGCCCCTGCTTTCTTTCTTTAAATTATTCCACTTTTTTATCATTTATTATTATTATTATTTCTTTAAACTATTTGACCAAAATAATTTTTTTCAAGGAAGCAGATCCACTAATTTAGTGGTTCTGTTTCCATATAAATAATAATTAAATATAATAATATTAAATGATAAAAAAGTGGAATAATTTAAAGAAAAAAAACAGGGAGTGAAATAACTCATTAAAAACGCATTTTAAAAGATTACGCGGTATAATTTGCGTGACTCACCTATGGCGCAACAATTTCTTACGGGATTAATGGCGTAAGACTTACTTTAGTAAATAGTTTCAAAAGAGCTTTAGTTTGGTATTTTTTTTAAAAAAAAAAAAATCATTTTGGTCAAAAAGTCATTTATTATACACCCAATATTTGTATAACAACAGTATTAATTTTGGGATCTGTATTTTTTATAAATATTTATACATATCCCCAAAATCAATACGGTTGTTATACAAATATTTGGGGTATAATAAATATATAGATCCCCTAATATTAGGATCTGTTGTTATAAAAAAATTGATAGGGCAAAACTTTAAGCCTAAAACTCCGCAAGTATACGGGCCGTATCAAGTAATAAAGTAATGATAAAATTATCGTTCCCACGAGTACTCAATCTAACTAGCGATTAGATATTAAATTCCCTTGATTCGTTTAAGTTGAGAGAATCAGAATTGTGTTCAAGAATAAAAAGAAAATCAATAAGAACTAATAGTAGCAAAAGAAAACGAATTTCAATGTCGAGAAATACAACCTAGAGTTACTAATCCCTTGTTGGTTTCTTAGATTTTATCCCCACTAAATTACTTTTGATTTAACTTAATCAGCTAATCTAGAGTATAAATGTCTATAGATGCCTTCCGGTCCATCTATATACCTATCTTAAAAGACTTTCTTAATGAGTTATTTCAGCTCAAATGATTTCTTTCTTTTGACTTCAAATTAAATGAGGTAGAGTTCTAAATTATTTCACTTTTTTATCATTTATTATTATTATATATTATTATATTTAATTATTATTTATATGGAAACAGAAACACTAAATTAGTGGATCTGCTAAATTAGCGGATCCTTGAAAAAAATTATTTTAGTCAAAAAGCCAGTGAGATTTTCTCACACCTGTGCTAAATGGCGTGAGAAAACCTCAGCCATTTAGCACCAGAATCTCACGCCATATACGGCGTGAGATTTTCTCACACCTGGTGCTAAATGGCGTGAGAAAACCTCACGCACCAGAATCTCACGCCATTTACGGCGTGAGATTTTCTCTCACCTGGTGCTAAATGGCGTGAGAAAACCTCACGAGAATAAATATTTCCCCAGAAACGTTAAGATTTTTTACGCCATTTGTACCGTCCAGTTAGGCCACGCCACCAAGTGCATTAGTTTGGTAAATAGTTTGAAATTTGATTTATTTTGGTAAATTTGTTTTTTTAAAAAATTATTATGGTCAAAAAACCTGATCTTTTAAACCCAAACAATGTAAAATCATCACTGCATCTATAAAATATTAAAATTAAAGTCATACAAAATTAATCTTTGGGTTAAGTTGCAGATTGGCCACCCAGGTTTTACTCTAGGAGTGCTCAGCATAAAAATGTTTTAAGTAAACCAAAAATATCAAAAAAACTTTTAAAAATGTAAAGTCAGCACAACACCATTAGAAAAAAGAATCAACATCCGTTAAAATGTAAACTTTTAAGGGTTAAAGTGCAAATTGACCAACAAAGTTTCACTCCATAAGCGTCCAGCATAAAAAAGTTTTACTCCAGGAGTATCTAGCACAAAAAAGTCTATGTGCAATCCACTCAAAATCCAACTGTTGCAAATCATTGTCCGGATACCCCAACCATGTGCATTGGGGTTAGGAAAAGTGAATGCAACAAAAAAATCACATATATAACAAGTATATTTCATTTTGAGTAAGGGTGGTAAGTTTTCGAACGTGCACGGGCAAGTCCATGTACAATCTACCCAACAAAGTTTTACTCCATAAGCGTTCAGCATAAAAAAGTTTTACTCCAGAAGTATCTAGCACAAAAAAGTTCATGTGCAATCCACTCAAAATTCAACTGTTACAAATCCTTGTCCAGACACCCCAACCATGTGCATTGAGGTTAGGAAAAGTGAATGCAACAAAAAAAATCACAAATGTAACAAGTAGATTTCATTTTGAGTAAGGGTGGTAAGTTTTCGAACGTGCCCGGGCAAGTCCATGTACAATCTACCCAAAATCCGACTATTGGAAATCCTTGCCTGGAACCCCGCAACCATATGCATTGGGGTTAGAAAGAGTTAATGCAACAACAAAAAATATAATGAGAAGATATTTTAGGTCCACTTAAAAATTACAATCTGCACCTGCACCGAGCAAGTTTGAAAACTTATCACCCTTACTCAAAATGAAATCTGCTCGTTACATTTGTGATTTTTTTTTTTTTTTGCATTCACTCTTTCTAACCCTAATGCACATAGTTGAGGGGTCTTGACAAGGATTTGCAACAGTCATATTTTGGGTAGATTGCACATGGACTTACCCAGGCAAGTTCGAAAACTTACCACCTTTACTCAAAATGAAATATACTCATTATATTTGTGATTTTTTTGTTACATTCACTCTTCCTAACCCCAATGCACATGGTTGGGGGATTCAGATAAGGATTTGCAACAATCAGATTTTGGGTAGATTGCACATGGATTTGCCCAGGCATGTTCGAAAACTTACTACCCTTACTAAAAATGAAATCTACTCATTACATTTGTAATTTTTTTGTTGCATTCTCTTCCTAACCCCAATGCACATGGTTGGGAGTCCAGGCAAGGATTTGCAACAATCGAATTTTGGGTTGATTACACATAAACTATTTTATGTTTGGTGCTTCTGGAGTAAAACTTTATTGGTCAATTTACACCTTAACCCTTAAAATTTTACATTTTAGTGGACATTGATTTTTTTTTTTTTAACGACGTTGTGCTAACTTTATATTTTTAAAAGTTTTTTGGTATTTTTGGTCAACTTAAAACTTTTTTGTGCTGCTTGTTCCTGGGGTAAAACTTGGTTGGTCAATCTGGATCTTAACCTTTAATCTTTTAAGTGCTTTAAGTTTTGAGTCACTTTAAGCTTAATTCTTCAGCTATAACTCACCATAAATCAATCCAGAACTTTTGACTTGTTTAAAATTCGATCCTCTTTTTTTTAATATTTTTGTCTTTATTATTTATAACCCATTCCAACTCATTACCGAGTTATTCCACATGACAAAACAGTACCATTAAAAATAGTTTTAAACCATCCAAGTTAACTTCAAGCTTAGTGAACTTGGTCAAAAAAATTGGGAGGGGGGGAATACTCAATTCATCCTTAAATACAAGCTTTAAATAATATTTTCTTAGTAATTAATATAAGCTTCAATGACTAGAAGATTAACTTTTCCTTAAATATTTTCTTCAAAAAAAAATTATCTCTTCATTAAAAAGTTTATGCTCCATCTGTAATTAATAATTAAAGGGAAATACTCGGGCCGGGCCCAAAATCGCTTTGCAGCCTCATGAGTCTTGTGGGTTGGACCTACGACATACATACTCATATTGCCCAAATCTGACTTTGGATTAACAGTTTGTATTCACTTGATGCAAGTATCTAGAAGCTTCAGTTCAAAAAAAAAAAAAAAATCATAACATGTGAATCCCTTCTATTCATATCAAGTACTTCTTAATTATAGGAGCATTTTTATAGTATAATTTGTACTATAAAAGTGCTCATATAATTAGGACTGGAGGTAGTACTTCGGATTCTAAATATAAGATAGAATTTATTTTTTTGAAATATTAAGGAAGTTAATTAAAGTACTTTAAAATATTATATTTATCATTTTTTCTCTAAACTATTTTATTTAAATTTATCTTATAGTTAGAATCGGAAGGAGTATTTTTTTTAGAGTATGTAAAAGTTAGGCATCATCAATCTCTACCAAAGTGTAACTAGTCTATGTCATCCTTCCCCTTTTAACTCGCACATATTGGACCACCTCTCACAACAATTACTCCATGTACAACTAATCGAATTAAAATCTCTCTAGCTCATAATAAATTTATTTATGTGTACGTCCAAGAGCGTGGGGTTTTATTACTACAATATCATATATGATGCAGACAGAATCAAAAAGGAGCAGAAAGAGGTTCATGTTGGTGAATATGATGAAGTTGATCTGATGATGAGGAGGAATCAACCATGACTGATGATGAAGAAGAGGAGTACACATTCATATTGCAAACTTTCTCTTCTATCTTCTCTTCAATCTTTTCTATGCACCCAACTGGCTTGATCTCCTCGACATCTTTCTCTTCATGTTCTTCTTCTTCATCCACCTCCGTCATCTCTTCTTCTGATGAATGCTCCAGTCCCTTCACCCACAAATCATTCACTTTCATCATTCTTTGAGTTGCTTTTAATATAGGAGTGTGTATGTGTAGCTGGTTCTTAAAATATAGCAAAAACACCCATGAACTTTTACTCAAATTGCATCCAACATGTTATACTTTTCGAAGATGCAAAAATACTTGTAAACATTTAAAATGGGAGCAAAAAATGCCAACATCGCTAAATTTAACATAACATTGTTACTTTTTGTAGTGAGCTCACACTCCTTTTATATATGCATATATATAACATTGTTATGCTATATCTAACGGTGCTAGCATTTTTGCGACACTCTTATTTTTGCTAGCACTTTTGATAAAGGTTCATTGGCTTTTTTCCCCATCCTATCCCCCTAAAATATATAGATGCTTTAAGAGTTATTACCTCTGTGAAAAGAGCTGAGGCTCCCTTTGGTTCCATTTTCTGCACTACATCAGCGGCTACTTTCTGCATCAACAAATAAAAAACATCAAGTCACACACACAATACAGGCCAAGATCAAAATGTAAAGGAAGAAAAATGAATGAGACCAAGAAAAATGGAGGGAAGGTAATTAAGAAGTAATAAGTACTCTTGCATGGGAGAGCTGGCCTTGACTCAAGGTCTTAGGCTCGAGTTCAATGGAGCGACGAGTAGTATTTGCCATATACACAACACACATATATCCAAAAAGAGCCAACAGTACACCAAAACTCTTGTGCCTATCAATCCAATCCAATCCCAATATATATACATATAGGTGGTAGATTAATTGATAGAGGAAAACTAAGGATGGAGAGGTTGGAAATTGAATAATAATGAATAGGGTCACGGTTTGTTTGGACTAAGAAACCAGAAAAGCAAAAAAGAAGATGGGGAAACATGGCTGGGATGGGATCATTCCCGTGTGGGTCAATTGTGTGTGGAATTGTTCATCAACCTATAACTCTCTGCTTTTAGGAAGTATGCATCAATCGCTCCATACTGTAACAACTAAGCAATTGTGGCTATTAGCAAAAGAGACTTTCATTTTCATTATTCACTCCTTTTACTTTATTAGCTTCCACCATCCATTCATGCATCTCTTTATTTCCCTTTTAATTTCCAGCTTTCATTTTCCAGTTTTGTGAAAGAAAAATGGTCATTTTCATCTCTTTTTTATACATACTCTCATGCCTGACATGGCCGGAAAGATCTTTCTAGGCCTTTCGTGATCCCTTAAATTGACAATAAGTCATCAAGTGTGTGTATCATTCGGCTTATAAATTGATATAATATCGCGCAAGTCCTTAATATAAAAATTAGTTAACTAATTTAGGTAGATTAAGAAAGTTATTTGTAACAAGTGTAGGTTGGTTTTCTAAAATGACATATTTCATTATGTCTACTCTTAAATAAATATATATATATAATAAAAAAAAAAAACCTTAATGTGTGCACCAATAAGGATACTTTGGGAAATAAGTTATAAATTTGAAAAACATAATGTATTTTAAGAAGATCAACTCACATTTGTTGTAATTAACTGATTTATTTTCCTAATATATCAAAATTAGTTAAATAATTCTTATACTCCCTCTATCCCTATATATAAGGTCACATTTTTTGAATGAACATGTTCCTTTTTATAAAGTCCCATTTGAATTGGTAATAATAAATGTATTTTTACTCATTTTACCTACATTAATTTTATAGGAAAATATAATTAAGGTCTCAACCATAAAAAATAATATTAGAAAAGTTCTTATTGATTAGTGAAGAGCAACCATTGACAAGTGAAAGAGCTACTATTAACAAGTTATAAGATTTGTTAATATATTATTTCTATTGGTTGAGACCTAAATGATATTTTCACTTAATTTTATTCATTATATTAATTAAAATATTAACTTATCCCCTTTATTCTCTCACATCATCTTTCTCTCTATACATTTTCTTTCATAATTTTCTTATTATTACTATCTTTATCTCTTATTTATTCATAAATAAAGACATTTTATGGAAAAAATATATATTTTCTATATATTTATTATTTTTAACTGTTTTATAGAACCTGCAATTCGGTCAGTAAGACATTTTATAAGGATGGAGGGGATATATATGAAGGGTAGGACGAGTAAAACATTTTCCCATATTAACTCAAACTTAATTAGTTGACTACAAATAATTTACACTTTTTTTTAACAAAACAAGGGCTATATATTGCTCAAAAATATAAGTAATTATGGATTAAAGGTGATTGAACCCCATATATACAATCTTTGTCACACAAGCTTCACATATGAGATAGACACACGCGCCTAATAGGAAGAAGGTTGATAGGTTATCCTTAGCTAAAGCATCAGCAAGACAATTCTCGAAGTATACGTCTAAAGTAATATACTCCATCATATACTTTGAATTTGTATAAGAATCAATCTGCAAGTATTGGTGTTGTAACAATCATTGTGATTATCTCTTATAATTAAATCAATCTCTTGAATAAACTTATATTCATAATTAATCTTGACAATTATTTTTCCTATAATTTTTATAGTTTCTAAAACGATGACTTAGTGAGCATCTCATCATACATTTGACCGAAAAAAGAAAACCTCTCATCCAGGGACAGACCTTGGCAAAAAATTTTGGGGGAGCCACTGGTTACTGTTCATAGATATGGCTGGAGAGAGAAATATCAACCCCTTTAGATGCAGCAGCTTCAATGAGAGTGAGATTGACCATGAGAGCTTGGAAAGAGGAAGGTGAGCTTGCGGTGACGATATCGTTTTCTATGTAAGAAAACACAGACCCTCAATATTGGATTCATCGAGAACAAACCGAGAAACAGAGTAAACAAAATCAAAGAACAACAGAGCTAGTTCCATGTTTCTACTCATTTTTCTCCGAGTTATAGATTCTAGCGATTTGATATTTTTACTGGTAAATGCCCATAGATATCCATCTGATGAGTTTGAGCCTCGTGAGGGGAGTAATATGGTCGGAGAGTATATTTTGGCTGAGACGAAGTGTAACGCCCGTCCTTTTGACGCCCTTATTTATCAGAGTTATAGCGCACAGGCATCGAAATAATTTGGACGACTTAATTGCGGAATAAAACTTTAACAAAATAACTTAGCTTGAAAACATGAGGATGAATTTTTCGCGATTCAAATCTATCCCATAGTGGGTTCTTAATACAAGACTCCAAAATAGACAAATGATAAACGTAAAATACAATCCAACTACCTATATTTTTCCAAAAGGTTCCTAACCCTTACGTTTGCATCTTTCCTTTTGATCCCGATCCACCACCTGTCTCTTTCATGCGATCCGGAGTTCAAATGAATGAACCCTGTGGGTAACAGTTAATCTCATATGCGTATGAAATATAAATCACAGTATAACACATGTATAAGCATAGAGTAATTCACAATAAACAAGTCGCATCATAATCACAGCTAACACCAAGGACCGCAGCCCTTTGGAACACGCAGCTCCATTTTAGGACACGCAGCCCCAATCCATAGCTATGATACATACATGCAAATAATCTAGCAACCATGATCAGTCATACATGAATACATACATACAAGCTAACGAGATAACAGTTACCCACCTCAAACTTGAATCCTTAACTTTGTCCGGAATTGATGGGATCGGTAGAGGTGTCAAGATATACCTATAAACGTTTACCATTGTCATTAGTCACTTTTTGCATCGCAAAGTCACTAACTACACGAATTATGGATTAACCACATTCCCTTAATTTCCTACTTTCAGACTTAACTTTAAATTCTCGAATTTTCATTAACTTTTGAAAATTCATAATTAATTCACTAGATCTCCGATTGGGGTGATTCAAATTTCTATGTGACACTAATTAAGTCTAGTTTCATAGAAAAATAATCACTAGGCTTATTAGTTGCTGTATCATTCCCAGATTTTCGTTCATCCTTCTCTGTCCAGAAAAAAGTTCCAGGATAATAGGTCCATTTCAAAATTCATATCTCTTTGGATACAGCTCCAAATGAGGCTTGTGACCTATCAAATTAAAGCTCTCTGTGTCTACTATATATCTGGAGAATTTAACATTTGTTTAACTTTGTTTACTTTGTCCGAAATGCAACGTCATTTTGTTCCTCCAGAATCATACTGAAACTTTCCAGAATTTTTAGCTCAACTTCCAAAAATCATATCTGGAGTTATAGACCTCATTTTTAGGTGATCTAAAGCTCATATTAAAGGTATATATGTGTACTAAAGACCCACAAAATTTCAGGTTCAAACAAGGTCATTTGCCCTAGTTTTTACCCAAAGTTTACTGTTTCAATGCCAAGTTCAGTTTTCCAGAAATGCATCAGCTTATGATTTCATGCATATGACTCATATTCACACATGCATATATACTCATATATGTATATATAGTTTCTTTAGTTCCAAACAGAAGGAACAAATGTAAACAACCACCCAAATGTACCCACGGCAACATATATGGATACTTATAAGTTTTCCTTTTCCTTTATTCAATGTGCAGCAACACACATTTATATATGTATCAGATACCCATATAAATATTTTGGTTCTCCACTTAGACCTCACGGACTCATGCAGCAATTATATATATTACCATGCAAAACTCCTCTGCTCTCACTTCTCAACGCAGAAACTCATAAGTGAAACCATAGCTACGTTCCTAAAAACTTAAAACTCGAAACTTATGACGATAATTAGAGGGAAGATGCCCAACAGCTACCTTCGTGTTTCAAGTCGGCGTGATGAGGTTTCCGCCGAATGCACTCGCCTCCCCGTTCTAGATGCGTTTTGGCAGAGGAAGAATATCACAAGAACTCTCCCCCTCACTTTTCTCACCGCTCTTCCCGTCTCTCGCTCTCGGCTAAGGCAACGTAAATGGTTGATAGTTCAAGAACAACGATTATATAAAGACCCAAGGGTCCATCCCGACGCAGACACGTTGGTCCGAGAAGCATGAAACGCCGGATATTAATGTTGAGCTCGAGACGTTCAGCGCTTTGGGTTGGGGCTCGAGAAGCATGGGTTTACCGCTCTTGCGTGGACCGTTGAGACCGAGTCGAGAAAATATGCCGACAAGGAGACGTGCCTTGCCGGTTCTTCGCTGACCCGTTGCTGCCTTTGCTTTAGCGTGTGAGAGCTGATATGAATATGGTGGTATCTGTTTTTTTTTTCCCTCTTTTGTTCCAATGCTGCTAACGTGATGGGCCAAAAAGGATATAAGTGATAATTGGATAATGAATATATGGGCTATGGTTGTCTTCACGTGTTGGGCCAATAGGTCAAATGAAGTGGCTGCTTAATGAACATATGTGTTTTGCTGCTCTTGCGTTTTGGGCTGCTTCTAGGGTTAAATGGGTTGATTCATGAATTGGAGAATAATGTTTAAAATGTATACAGGCCAACATGGAAATGATTTGATTCGGCCAACAAAGATGTATGGGCTGTGGCAAATTAAATGGTTGGAGTGTCCCAAATGAATATTAGAGAAATGTGGAATTGGTTTATGAAGAATAAAGAATTAAATAGTTATGAGGGCACGTGGCTTCCAACACATAATACCTCTAGTTCATATTTTTCTTTCTAATTTTAGCCATTACAGCTAAATAATTCTTTTCCCAAGAATTCATGGAGATTAGGTCTTAACTTCCCAATAATTATTTTAGGTCATAAATTATCCCTTCCAAATATTCTTTGACTTTAATTTCTTTTTCTCGAAATAAATTAAAGAGAAATAAGCCTTAACTTCAAAATATTAATTTTAACATTTATTCAAAGCTAAATTTCCCATAATTAACTCCACCATAATATTGCTATATCCTCGAAATATTATTTCATAACATTCTCAAATTCTCAAGGTCCAAAATAATTTTAATAATTATCTTAAGCTTTTTCCTCATAATAAGCTTAAGACTTTTGGACTCCACTGGCTAGAAGCCTTCTCATCTCAGTTTTATTTCCAACCTTCTGGTCCAAAAATTTGGGATGTTACACGAAGTGTTCTTAAACTGGCTGGAAGACGTGGAAATTCTCCAAAGAACTAATTGTTGATGATCGTCCCTCGCTCAGTCTGAACAAATGTTTTTTTTTTGGGGGGGTCATGGCCCCCATTGTCTCTTCTAAGGTCCGTCCTTACTCTCATCGATCATACAGTTTTAAATAATAATACTAATTATGAAACTCTCTCCACGAAAATGTGAAGACTTTGATTGATTCGTGTCTATGAATCATCATTTTCTTTAGAAAGCAAATTGCCTTGGTCTCTTACACATGCACGCACGTACAATTCACAAACATATGCTAATTCGAAAGATCATGTCTATATAATTTATTCATTTATACATATCACCAAATTTAAAACTTAATTATTTGATGTCCACTCGACCACAAAGGATTCGGCATTTTAATTATAATTATTGCTTAAGTAGTTAAATGACAGTGCATCACAACAATATAATAATTGAGTTTCTTGTGGTCATACGAAATATACTATAGCTATTAGCTACCTATGGAACTATAGTCAAATGACGTTACAGCTAGGGCATGGACATTTCAGTTATTTATACTTATATATAAATAAAAGATAAAATCTCACAAAGACGATGAAGCCATTTGCTTTCTTGGCGATTGCCAAAGTGATTCAAACACACAACTTTTCGGTGTAGATATAATATAAATATAGATATAGGCTAGCTAGTAGATGCTACAATAAGAATTAAATATATATACATACATACATACTTGATTCTATTTTATTTTTTTTGGTAAAAAAGTTTTAGGAAAGGGGTTGGGTTCACCTACGATCCAAGGGCAGAGAGAAATCTCTCTTCCTCCTAGGTGACACCGATGTTGAGCAGGGCGAACTGTCTATTACCCTCAGGCGTTAACCTAGGTACCTAGGAGCTAGGATGTCTCCCCCAACGCCTTGACCAACTCCAGGATCGAACCCCCTCCCTTTGGTGAGAATATCTGACCCCTTTGCCAATTGAGCCTAAGGACGAGGGGTACATAATTGATTCTATTTATTTCTGAATTTGAAGCTATCCTTTTTGTATCATATGTAGCATCGAATTGTGCACGCATAGGTCTAGCTTTACTATACATTATTATTATTATTATTATCATTGTTATTATTATTATCTAAATAACTTGTTTATAATTAACCAGTGTGTGACTGATCTATATATCATGTTCAGCCACTTCGAATCAGAGCCTGATGCTATACTTTTTTAATAAAATCACACATTTTATTATCCTAACCCAGGTGAAGTCATTGTCAAACATCCAAGTAAGCCCACATGATCTAGTTGACTAAGACTCCCTCCAGTTCTAAATATAAGATAAAATTGATTTTTTTGAAAAGATTAAGCTAATGAAACTAATTAAATTACTTTCTAGTATTTATATTTATATTTTTTTTCTCTGAATTAATTTAGTTTGACTAATAAACTAATATATAATCTAAGGATACACAACATATGATATGATTAAATAACTTATTTAGTTTCATTAATCTCTTAAAAAGTCAACTTTATCTTATATTTAGGATCAGAGAGAGAGTAATAATGTTACCCAATTTTAGTATATCTAATCAGTTTTGTGAAGTGATTTTAGTTGAATCGATATAGTCCACTAGCATTTTCTCTAAACGCAAATTACATTCAATTTTTTTAATTAGTTTTGTTATACAAAAAACAAAAGGCATTTTCCAACTAATTAACTAAACTTTACACACAGTCAATGACATTATAACCTAATGTTATGCAGCAAAATTCTTGATAAATGATAAGTTGTGATTTTTTTTTTTTTTTACACAAGATAGATTGTGAGTTTGACCTCACTGATAATCTCAGATCGTTAGTATTTGCCTCTGTTCAATTTTCATCTCTGCATTGTTATAGAGAATGTAACTACTCTTAAGTCTATTTCTATTTAACGTCTAATATTTGACTTTCAAGTTTTCATAATAAGTCAATTCTGATAGTGAAATTGATGAAGTCGAAACTTTCAATTAAGATACTTGAAATGTAAATTTTACTCTAATTAGAATATATAATTTTTTAATGTTAACTTATTCGATTAAAAAAAGTACATATGCTGCTAATTAAACTACTCCTCCATTTAATAATAAATGAATATAATCTTAAACTTTCAACCGACCCCATTTGAGTGCATTTTTTTTTTTTTTTTGCTTTCGTAAGGTATCCCCACAGCCGGTAGTCATGAACTAATCCTTCGTCCTTCTGTCAACGCACGAAGCGGTAGAGGGCTGGTCACAGGATGCTTTCCATTCACAAGAGCTGAGGATCGAACCCCCAACCACTTGCTTAAGGGACGAGATACTGAATCATCACGCCCACCCGTCGTAGTTATTTGAGTGCATATTTTGTTTACACTTAAACAAGCAATTCAATTTATCTAATCATTACGTTACAAGGTTTTGACCTCGCTCTCACCCCTTTCAAGGCTTCAAAATGAAAAGAATTTGTTAATCGATCTTCTCAAGATATGAAAAAGAAAGCCTCGGTTAGTGAGATGATTCCAAAACTTTATTAACACTAATTCCAATTGATTTATCCTTAATCCATGGTTTAATCATGTTAAACAAATATTTTTATTTACTTTATTGATTACGTGTAGAATCTCTATGAACATCTCATTTTGACCGTACCTCTCTCTTTACCCCATTGTAATGCCTCTACTTTTCGCAACACTTTTGCTCCAAATAAGGCAAAAACAATCGTCTTATAAACCTCTTTTTTTTCTTGGTACAAAATCATCTTATTTTTATCGGAATAAACTATAATTAATTACTTCAATGTTATTGATTAAGGCACTGATGACTAATGCCATGTACTTCTGATCCCTATTGATTATAAGGCACCTCCAAACCAAACGGTTAAGTCATTAATTTTGTTTGAAAATGGGAAAAAAAAAATCACGCTTAATTTATCCATATTTAAAAAGATGAATTACATTATAAATGAAGAAAATTGTATCACCTCATTTGGCGGCTTAGTCATTTGTTCTAGAAAATGCCTTATATCAATAGGAACCGGTTTCCTGCTCATCAAATCTGGACCGCCCAGATTTATTTATTTTTACTTTTTTATTTTTTTAAAAAAATATGTGAATGGATAGACTGATAGAGAATCTAAAATAAAGATAATCTCTGAACTAACATTTTTTCATTTAAAAACCACCAGTTAAAAAAAAAAAAAAAAATTGGACGGCTCAAATTGGAGGAGTTCTCCCTGCTCATCCCTTTTGATGAACAGGGAAACCGGTTCCATAACAATATGGACTGAAAGGGATGTATATATTGATTTTCTTTACAATGTGTTCTGGTGTAGAATACATATGTCTAACTGATTGGTTAGTATATTGATATTGGATCAAAAAGATTCCTCAAGATATCTATAAGCTAAGGCATTTAGATATCGAAGGAAATATCATATGACTCTCCAATATTTTTATAAGACAGATATTAAATAGAGCAATAGATCACTGTGCACAAGAATGATGTTTAGCTAAAAAGCGGTGGGGTGTGTGCACAATGAGACTGAATAGTAAATAGGATTAATAGAGAATGTGTACATTTTAGGTTAACCTCCTATTTATAGATATTACCTTTAGGGTTTGGGTCCTTGGGCTTTATGTGCCTCCTGGCCCATGCGTCAACAGCCTCACCTACATATTCCTTGATTATAGGTTGATTAGGATCCTCCTTGATTATCGGCATATCCTGGTATGTTTTGCCCTTGTTGGGCCTAGTAGTGAATGGGTCTCTTATATGAGTTCATAACACAATGCAAATTAATTTGATTAAGCTGAAAATATTTTACAAGTGCAAGATGCTTGATATATATAGCAGCTAATATGCGTGTGTCTATATACATATATAGAAAAGTACACATGTAAACCTTAAAATTCAAATCTAATGCAAACTAAAAGGTTTGTATGAGAATAACAATATAATATACGAGAACTCTGAAGTGGTTAGCAAATTTAAAGGGTTCAAAGCAAGGAATTAATAAGAGCAAATGGACGAAATGATAGGGAAAATAAGCAAATTTTTTTTTTTTTTTATATAGTAAAGTAACTTAGAATAAGAGAACGTGGAAAGATGCCTTCAGAATGGGCTTAGAGTTATAAAGAGAGAAATTTAATTAAAATACTTGTCTGTCCAAAAATATTCACACAATCTCCCCTTGTCTATGATCTAATTTGTCAATTGAACCCCTCGTCCTCGGGTTCAACTAGCAAAAATGTCGAACCCTCTCACCAAAGGAAGGAGGTTCAATCTTGGAGTTGGTCGCTGGGGGAGTCATCCTAGCTAGCTCTTGGGTGTCTAGATAAATGCCTGAGAGTAATAAACAGCTCGTCTTATTCAACATTGATATCACCTAGAAAGAAGGAAAACTTCGTCCTCCCCTCGAATTGTGGGTAAGTCCAACCTCTTTCTTAAAAATTTTATACCAAAAAAAATAGTAATTGTCAATTGAATCCTCTCTCTCTCTCTCTCTCTCTATATATATATATATGTATATTGTTTCTAACAGGGTTGACCGAGTCAAACAAGGCTACAAAGTCCTATTCTTACGGAACTTCCCTTTTTCATTTTTCGTTTGAATTTTGTTTCCTATAATCTATTAATTTAAACTTTGAATCAAATCAACAAATTAAACCATATAATTGGCATGAAAAAACTAACTTTGCGCGTTTGAATTCATTAAACAGGCATGAGAAGAAAAAAAAAATTATGATTATATAATCCAATTTATATGTATAAAGAAAATCTAATTAGAAAAACTATTACCTCACCTTTAATATTTTACTCCTCATCTTTCTTTCTTTTTTGGTTGTCCAGCCGGTTCACCAGAGCTTCGCTCTGACTAGTCTGGATCCGACCTAGATCCCACACCTAACTGTGGTGGGTGGGTCTCCCAACGGGGATTTTCTACATTCACAATGCTCGAATATATAATAATTATGGGAAGAGTGAAGAGTGTGATAAGGAAGATGGCAGGCATGCACGTCACGTAGCACATGTGCTTGGTTTCATCACCCACATGCACATCCTCTATCAATTATATACGCCCTTTATTATTATTTATTTAATTTCTACTTATTATTTTTTATAAAAAGCAAAAAAAAAAATTGCCGACAATAGCCACACCAAACTCTCAATATGTACACACACTGTACTTTGTGCGTACCCTTCCTTTCATTTTTCATTTCCTTTTCCTTTTGTCTCTCAAAAAGCTTGAGAGTCTATTAGCCATTCCTATCCTTTTGCCATGCAAATCCATATCATTTTAATTAAATAAAATTTAAAGCTTCCCCGTTTTAGCTCTTTTCTTTTCCTTTCACTTTAATTTATTTTTATCTTCTCATTTGTCAGAGTCACATGATCCATCTTCTAAAAGCACTAACCATTTGGGTTCATATTAGGTGCACATCTCTTATGTGCACCGGATGAACACATTATTTATTTATTTATTTAGATTTAAATTATATATGTTGTTTTCTAGAATTTTTTTGTACTCAGTATCTCAAATTAATTAGTTTACAGTTCTGCATTCAGAAATGTTTCTCCTGTAATACCAATATCCTAGAAACTAATTAATTTGAGATACTGTGTGCAAAAAATATTACAAAAAACAGCATATAATTAAATATAAATAAATAAAATATATATAAAAAAAAGTAAAAAAATATGTCTCATTCCTCTAATTAGAGGGATGAGCATGTAAGAAGCACATAAGGTGAGAAGCACCTTATGTGCTCCCCTAACCATTTGTAGAGAATGAGGTATATAGCAAAGCCCATCACACACACATATCACTACAAAAAAATACCGGATCAAGATGGAATTACCGACGGAAAAAAGTTCAACAGAATTCCATCGGTCATTATTTGCGACAGAAATTACCGACTGTCTTTTGTCATGATTTTTTCTGTGACAGACTTTTTCTGTCAAAAATCCAATTACTGACAAAATTCTGTCAGTAATATCCATGAGTAATCTGACGTTTTTTTATAATGTATAATTCATCCCCATATTTTAAGATGGTAATAATTAGTTTTTAAGGTAAAGGTGCAATTTTACACATGAAGTATACTCCCGGGAGCGTCCAGCACCACGAAGTTTTTTCTGAAGCAAAAGTATACACGGAGTTACGTTTTGAGAGCGCCCAGCACCACGGGCGTTAGTTGACCGTTAACTTGGATGGAAGTGAACAAGAATACGTAAAATTACACTTTGCCCTAAGTTTTTTTTTTTTAAAAAAAAAACTAAAACTAAAATTACCCCCCGGTGGGCCGCACCACCGGTCCCCCACCGCCAGCGACCGGCCGGCAGCGGTGGTCAACCGCCGGCGGTGGGGTGGCCGGTGGTGGGGCCCACCGGGGGGAGGGGATATTTTTAGTTTTTTTTTTTAAATTTAAAACTAAGGGCAAAAATGGTAATTTCCTTTTTTTTCTTACCATCAGCCACGTCAGCGTCCACGTCAGCGTGTCAGTCCAAATAAGCGTCACGTCAACGTTCCATCCAAGTTAATGGTCAACTAACGACCGTGGTGCTGGGCGCTCCCAAAACGTAACTTCGTGTGTATTTTTGCTCCAGAAAAAACTTCGTGGTGCTAGACACTCCTGGGGTAAACTTCATGTGTAAAATTACACCTTTACCCTAGTTTTTATTGTACATGTTGTTCTATTTTTGTCGTACTGGGTTGCCGAGTGATAATAGAGGCAAATGTACGTAAGAGCAAGTACTGAGTAGTTATGGGTAATAATTTTGGGACATAGCAATTGGAAATTAAAATTTTATGGCACAGCATGCTAATTAAGTATAGTTATGTGACGACTGTGACATGGTCTTGAATGAATGGTATACATACAGAGACTGAGTCTACGGTACCCCACACTGTGCTCACTACTTTTAATAAGAAAGCTAGGAAACAAAACATAAATACTAAAATCATATACTAGAAACATTAATTTTGGTTTATTAATATATGATGACTTCCGATCCATCACTTATTAGCATAATCGTAGTTTTCTTTGCTAATATTATTTAGATTTGTAAGAAATATATATAGTCCAAAGTCCAAACTATAAGAATTTATTTAGGAGAAATTCTTGGTTCATGATTATAAGTTTCATATTGGGCCTCCGAAAATTGAGACAAGTGAGACAAATTTGAACATGAGTATAGTTTAAGGTAGTTAAAATTGAGATTTTAAGTAAAATTGGAAGAGAGATAAAAAATCGTAAAACGTAAAATCGTAACATAAAAAAATTGTAAAAAAATCGTAAAAACATAAAAGCGTTTGGATAATTAGTAAAATCGTTTTAATGAAAAAAAAAAAAATTGTACAAACGTAAAATCACAATGATAAAACGAGATTTTAACTACCATAGTATAATTAAAACAAAATCATTTGAAGACAGATTTAATGAGTTAGCCTATAATATTCTGATTTAGATAGTTAAACGTTACTTATATTTTGGACCAAATAGAATTTTTTTTTTTGGAATTGAAGGCACGTGTACTAATAAACTAAGCTTTTAAGTGAGATTGAATATGCAACCTAATTTTTTTTTTTATCTCTTTGGTCTTATTTATAAGACATTTCCAACATATTTTACACAGACCAAGAAAAAAACCTTAAACTTCATTAATTTTTCCACAAAATTAATTCAACAAATTTTCAACTTTACCCCCTATTTAATACTCCCTCCTGTCCTTTTTATAAGAGCCAAATAACTGAATTACGCGGTTTAATAAATTGGTTAAAATTAGTATAACCGAATTATGAGGTTCAATTAAGTAGTTAAAATTAGTTAAAAGAAATAATAAATATGTCTGAAATAAACCTTCATTTCCAAGTAAGTCGTAAGTAAAAGAGAGAAATAAAGTCAATATATAGGTATCACAAGCATTTTAATTAATGCAATTCATATAATTAATGAGAGGCAAAAATAAAAATAAAAAATCATTGAATGTACAGACAACTCTTATCTAATTCTTATAAAAAGATTAAGACAATTGAAATTGTGGATTATTATAAAAAAAAATACTACAATGAGTATTCATTATACTCATAACTCATAAAAATAAAGTCAATATAATAATAAATAAATAGTAAAAAATTTCTCTCCCCAGGACCAACCAAAAATTTTCTTCCACCAGCCAATAAGAACAAAGGAGCACGTCATTAGGCTAAGGTATAAGGTGAAGATGAAGAAAGGAAAAGGGAGGGGGTGGGGCCCAAGGGGAGAGGAAATGTCGAGGATCGGGTGGACATGGGAGGGGAGGTCTCAATTAGTGAAGATGGTTGTTTCATTCATACAAATATTATTTATTATAAAAATAAAAAAATATTTATTATACGAGAGACTCTAGACTCTACTCGCACATGACTCTGCTCCTCCAGTGTGCAAGCTAAGCTCACCAAATTTTCTTTAATTCCAAATTAAATTAATTAGTTTAATGTGCTAGCTGCTCTCCTATCACGTTGCTTGATATAATTCCCATGTTTGGCCTTTTTTATTTATAATTTTGAACGCATTTCAATGGTACTACTTCTTATATTTATTATAAAGTTTGAACCAACAATTGTTACAAATCAATAAAAACAATTAAAATCATTAAATTTAGAGTAAATACTCTTTTTGGTCATTGACAAAAAACACGGACCCCATTTTGATATATGACAAGAAAAAGTCCTTTTTAGTCCATAAAAAGGACGAATAAGGGTCGATTGGTGGACATTTTGATCCCTCACAAATTTCCAAAATGTCCTTTTTAGTCCCATAAAAAGGACGAATAAGGGTCGGTTTTTTGTCAGGGACCAGAAAATGTATTTACTCTTAAATTTATTATAAAATTCAAGTGATTTACAATATTACCTTTACTAACAAAGGCTTATGCAGGTTATAAGAAGGAGGCAAGTGCCCACCCTTGAATTTTATTTTCCCGTGATAAAAAAATGTCTTATATTGAAAAAGATGTATTTGATAGCATTGATAATAAGACAATTATGATGGAATTCTAAAAAATAAGGTTTAAAAGAATGACATTGTAATTATTTTTATTGTAATATACTTTTGTTATTAAAATATATGTACTTGAACTTATTGAGTGCCCACCCTTCATTGTAATTTATGTAGCCGCATTTCTAACAGCACTTAGCCTTGCTTTTCTAAATGACAGGTTTGTAAAATAACTGTCTCTTTTATTACATCATCAGTATTCACTTGATTTTATGAATATTTTTTTGATATTATTTTCTTTTCTTATTTATATTCTTTTATTTTTTAATGCATTTAAAATTTTCTTTAAAAAAATATGGGGGTAGCATTGTGCAGATACAAACAAAAAATCCTAACTCCACCATTAATACCTACCCTTCATTAATTTCATGGATTTGCTATTGCTTAGTAATTACATTAAACTTTTATCATATACTCCTATTAATTATCACTCTCTCACTACCTTATTTAATGTTGTTTAAAAACTAACTTCTACTTATAAATCATTTTTTACCAAAAAAAAAAAATTGGTATTTATAAGTCCAGTTTTAAAGTAGTAAATGAGATTATAACAATTTTGCCCATATTAATTGTACCAATAAAATAGAGAGAATAAAAAGTTGAAAAATACTTACAAATAAATGAGAGTAAAATTAAAAATTTATCCCCATAATCATTTAGATAATTACCTCTCTATTATATGTGTGATTTAATTTAAAATAACTTATAAATAAGATTAGAGTGGTACTGGTAGTTAATAAAAAATATCAAAAATATTTATTAGTTAATGTTTAATAGATGAAATACTACGTGCCGCCTACGATAGCTCACTCCCTTTCATCATTTCTGCATTTCACTGAAACCCATGCCCCTCCCCTCCTCCTCGGTTTTCACACTCCTCTCTTTTCACACCCCCGCACGTACATCTTCATTCTTTTTCATCTTTATCTCCTATTTGTTTGACTAATTTTTTTTTTTCTTTTTATAAATTCAGTTTCAAAGTAATAAATGTATTTAGTATGTTTTTTATCTTTATTAATTATAATAAACAAAAAAAAATTATTCATGTTGGTTTTTGAAACCAATCAATTACAAGAGCAAAATTAGAAATTTATCTTATAATTAATTAGTTAATTAATTCTCTTTCGTATTTGAGAGTTACTGGTAGTTAATTTGAACTTATAAATAGAATTAAAGTGATACTCTTTGTTGATAGAGTTGACTTTTTTAAAAATATTAAAAAAGATAATTAAAATATTTTAAAATATTTATTTTTATTTTTTTTTCTTTAAACTATTTTTTGTAACTTACAAACTAATATATAATCTAATGATACACAACATATGATATGATTAAGTAACTTATTTAATTTTCTTAATTTTTAAAAAAATATATATTATGTCCTATATTCTTGATGGAGTATACCATAAAAATTTAGAATTTTTATGACATTTTAAATATTTTTAAAATATATTCTTATTTAGTTATAAGCATATTTGAAAAGAACAATTAATATAGTATTCCAGCACAAGTAAATTCTTTGGTCGGTGTAATTTTAACAAGGTAAAATCGGTAAAAAAAATTCTTTTTAATAATTTTACAATTTAAAAGGACCTGATATTTTATTTTATTTTTACATAAAAAGCACCAGTACTTTGCTGGGTTTTGTACATAAAAAATAAAAAATATTGTTACTCAAATTCAAGTCCTTTTACTTAACAAAATTTGTAAATAAGAATTTTAATTTTCATCACCTATGCAACTACTATATTTAAGGATACATGGAGTGATAACATTTTCCCGACCATTATTTTGTGTAATTACTTTTCTCTGATGAGTTCCTGACTTGCAACCTCAAATTATGGGCATGTATGGAATGATTACAATAACTTATAAACTAATCAAAATTGGCCAACTTGATTGCAGAAAAGAAAACAAGTTTTCATTCTTCTAAAATACTACTTTCGGTCATAATAATTATAATATTAAGTTAACTTTTTTTTGGAGAGATTAAGGAAACTAATTAAATTATTTATATTTTTTTTTTCTCTAAATTAATTAGTTTGACTTATAAACTACTCATTCCGATCATAATTATAGGACAACATTTAGGAGTTTGTTTTGGTCCTAATTATAGGACAACATTCTAATTTTTGTTAATTTCTTCCTAAAATACCTCTATTGATGGGAATGAGGGATCATGTGAAATCAATAAAGTAGTTGAAGTGTAAAATTTATATAAGCCCATTTTTAGGAAAATGAGTAAAATAAACTAATTTAACCTCTGTTCTTAATTCCTCCAAAATCGGTTAAATATGTCATATAATTAGAACCGGAATGAGTATAATCTAAGGATATATAATACTCACTTTGGTCCTAATTATAAGACTTAGTCGATTTTTTTGGAAATATTAAAGAAGCTAATTAAATTACTTTAGAGTATTTTAATTTTTAATTTTTTCTTCAAACTAGGTAGTTTGACTAATAAACTAATATACTACCTCCAGTCCTAATTATAAGAGCTGGTTGACTTTTATTGGAGAAATTAAGGAAGCTAAATAAGTTACTTAATCATTTTATATATTGTGTATCTTTAAATTATATATTAGTTTATTAGTCAAATTAATGAGTTTGAAGAAATAGAAATAGAAATACTCTAAAGTAATTTAATAAGCTTCCTTAATCTCTCCAAAAAAGTCAACTAACTGTTATAATTAAGACCGGAGGGAGTATAATCTAAAGATATACAACATATGAAATGATGAAGTAATTTATTTCGCTTCCTTAATCCCTCTAAAAAAAGTCAACTAGGTCTTATAATTAGGACTAGATGTGGTATATAATTAAATAACTTATTTAATTTTTTTAATCTCTTAAAAAAAAAACCCACCATATAATTAGAATCGGAAAGAATATTACTTATGTAGCGTTTTTTATATGATCCATAAGATATGAAGCAATCCCCCCGCGATTTTGAGTTCCGATGTTTATTCTACCATACACGCACTGACGTCCTTCAAAACAGGTACCATTATTCTATTAACTATTGCTCCTTCACAGCACACACATCAATGTTTTGTATAAATAACACTCTCCGTTTGTTTTTTGTTTTTTTAAGAGATTAAAAAAACTAAATAAGATATTTAATCATATCATATATTATATTGTTAGATTACATATTAAATTAGTCAAACTAGTTAATTTAAAAAAAATATAAATACAAATAATCTAAAGTAATTTAATTAATTTTAATACTGTCTTATATTTAAGACTAGAGAAAGTGAGTAATTTTCATGGCCAATTGATTATGAGAAATACGTCGGCTGCTACCAATGTTATCCCGCAAAATGGTAAAAAAGAAGCTCCGATTTTTGCCAAATTAGGCCCAAAAATTATTCAGACTGCTGCATTCAACAAACCAAATAAATGACGCTTCTTCTTCTTCTTCACCTATCTTCCTCAATGCCCTTGATTAATTCTACAGAGTTCTCCCAATTATCTGATTTGTGCTAAATTATGAAGGACCTAAAAAAATTCAAAAATTTTTAATACACAAGTTTTTCCCCAGAATAATAAAAAGATTGCTCGCTAAGCTTGGAGCTCCACCCTAATTTACTGTTACTGCTTTAACAGTCCCTACATGATATGCCTATAGTCAGGACCACCATGGTGATGGATCAAGAACTCATCTCCGCCATTGGATACGCCGAAAATGGAAGCTTGACTAATCAGTTGCTGCTGCTGCTGCGTTTGCAGAAGATCCCTCTGCCTCCTCAGCTCCAAGACCTTCCTATGAGAATTTGAGTGCTTCGTCGACACAAACGTCGGGCTTGCCGCCGGCCGGTACTCCGGCACCAGCCTCCCGGACTTGTAACGGACTCCACAAGCATTGCACAGAGTCTTCGGACCCATCGGGCCAGTGCGCCATTGCGGCGTCTTCTCGGTGGCACAGTGCAGGCACTTCCGACCTGAGGAATCGGAATTGGAATTTGAGCTCTCCCTCTTCTTCACTGTCGTCGCCTTACCGTGCATTGGTTTGGCCTCCGTCGTGGTCGAGTGGTTGTGCGGTGGTGCTGTTACGAGATGGAGGAAGCGCGTTGACCAATCGCCTGTAGCGGCGCGTGAACGCTTGCTCCGAGCTTTGCCTGGTAATGGAGTTTCCGGGTGGAAAAACGGGGAGTTACGAGCTGCATCGGGAGCGAAAGGCGGGAGGGTTTCAGAAGAGGAGGAAGATTCTGGAGTCTGAGGTTTGGCGCCAAATGCGGAAGCGGTGGTGGTGCCGGATAGAAGGTGGAGTGTTTTCAGCTCGTCTTGTGCGGTAAACGAGTCTTCCACGAAGTTCGATAACCATTCCAGTTCCGCCATGTCATCATACTGCAATAAAAAATCCCTCAATCAATCAAGACAAATTTTCATTGTCGAATTCAAACCATTTCATTACACATTTTCACGTAAAAGAACAAATTCAACCAGAAGGTAAAAATTCACAAACCGACAAATGAAATCTGGAAAATAAAAAACCTCCGGTAATTATAAGAGCTAGAGGTTATGATTTAAACTTAAACAAATGGAAGCCTCTGGTAAGCGATAAAACCAAAGACTCACCGGCACACAGAGTTCCCCGGCTAACTGATGATCGCCGAAGGGACGAGGAGCAAAGTTGGTTGAGAAACGGTTATTATCGACACGGGAAATTGAGGAGTTGCAGCTATTAACAGCAGTGCCGGTGGAGGAGTCAGTGGAGTTTCCGGCGACATTATCAATGAAAGCAGCATCGGACATGATAGCGTCGGCATGGGAGAAGTCGAGGAGGTCGTCAACGGCAAAAGGCTCAGTGGCGGGCTTCTGGTCGGAATGGCGCTTTTCCGGTGAGAAATGATCCCCTCCGGAGCCAAAGTAGGCACCGACAAAGTATTGAGGCACTTCCATGAACGAATAATGTGTATGGTTGTAGAAAGAAGAAGCAAGGAGTGAGAAAAATGAGAGGTTGCTGTAATTAAAGAGAGAGAAGAATGGGGACTCTCTTTCTGTGTATGTGTTTGTGTGAAAGTGAAGGAGGGAGAGGTGGGGTTTTGAGGAGTAAAGGAGTGGCAATCTTGTAATTTAAGCAACATTGGAGCATCTTTTTCCATGCAGAGATATATGGATATAATAATAGGAAGTGACTTGCAAGTTCTGTAAAGTTATTGCCGTAGCAGTTTTTATTTTATTTTTTTCCTCTTTTTATTTGATTATGGTAAGTTATTTATTCCACAAGATATTGTTACTATTACGGCTAATTTCTGAATTTGCCCCTTATTAAATAACTATTTACCAAAATGCCCCTGTTTGAAACCTATTTTCCAAAATGCCCCTGTCAGAAACCTATTTCCCAATCTGCCCCTGTTTAGTCGACTAAATTTTTTGGTTTAGTCGACTAAATGGTGGGCAAAATTTTTTTTCCATGGCCCCGACATTTAGTCGACTAAACCAAAAAATTTAGTCGACTAAACCGGTCGAGGTTTTTAAAAGCCCATACTGACATTTAGTCGACTAAACCAAATGGTTTAGTCGACTAAATGTCAGCAGAGGGTTTTTAAAAACCCCAAATCGCGCCTCCTCTCACACACCCACCCTAATCGATTAAACTCCGCCCTTAACCTCTCCCCTCGCTTTTTGCCCCAAATTCTTGTTGAATCCGTTGGTGGGTAGCGAAGAAAACTTGTTCTTGTGTCATTTGCGTCACTTTTGGTATGTTCTCATCTCCATTTTGAATTTCGACGGTTGTTTTTGCGTTTTTGGTGCGTTGGGTTATGTTTTTCTCCCATATTTCGTTGTTGTGTGTGATTTAAATGAGTCTCGATTGAATATATGTGGTTGGGTGTGGTGGATTCCCTATTCCAAATGAGTCTTGCTAGTGATGTATTGTTTCATTCTTATTTATTTGCAAAACTATATATTACCGATTGATTGGTGGTCCAATTCCTTGAAAGTGATATGATATGTGTGTGGGTATATAGCATTGATGCTCTCCCCATAAATGTGCTTTGTTGCATTGTGTACCGTAAGTCAATGTTTTAGAGTTTGCTAAAATCATGAAAATCAAACTAAGATCGAAATAAGTTTTGTAGACTTATCTTCTTTGAAATAAGTTTATAGACCATGGTTGAGAATAGATGGTTGTAGTTGTCTCTGGATGTTGTTAACTTGTTGTTGTTGTTGTTGTAGGTTATTGTTGTCGTCATGCCTCGTAGAGAATCTCCTTCTAACACCGGCAACGAGCATGGGAGGCGGGTTAAACGACGGGCTTGCCGCGGGGCATCCTCCTCTAGGGCACAACAATCACAACAACGGGAGCCCCGACGTTGGATCTTGCCCATCTGAGAGGCTTGGCGAGATGACTTGTCCCTATTCCGAGGTTATGGTGAGAGCTTTCTACCATAACATGAACTTTGTTGATAGTCATCTGGAGTCTCGCGTCATGGACCGACATAGTGGTGGATTCGATTCTTGGAGGAGCTTATTGGGATATAACTTTGATGCATTGGAGACTCATATGTATGACGGGATTCGCCACTGTACCCTTCCCGGGATATAATCGGGAGGATGCGTGCGTGAGGCCGGAGGCTAGGACCTTGGAGACCTGTCGCTTCAGCTGGGCCGATGACTATTGATGCCCGCATCCTCTTCTACGTCATGACTCACATTTTATTCCCTCGACCTTTCAATCATTCAAGGATGTTGGAGGGTGACATACCCGTCATGTGGGCTATTCGGCATGCCATTAATGTCAATTGGAGGTACTACATTTGCCGGATGATGATGAAGGCCAAACGAAGCTTCCACGCCGCACTCCCATATGCCTATCTCGGTTCAAAGGATATTGGAGTATTTTCGTGTTCCTATGGACAATGAGCAAATGGTGATTCGAGGGCGTGGAATTCTAGATTTGGTCGGCGTCTAGTGGAGCAATGCAAGATCATGAAGGGGAAAATGGTGTGTGGCATTACAAAAAGAGGTGGAGGAAGGAGAATGAAAGGTGGAAGTGGATACAGGCCTCCATGCAGGGGATAGAGCATAGGCTTGGGCAGTTGCAGCTTGGTCGGGAGCAGGAGGCAGCCGATGATGAGGAGGGTGAGGAGGAGGCTGGCACATCTGAGGAGGAAGCTTAGATTTATTTGTTTTGTCATTGTTGTTTTTAGATTTGAAATTTGATGTAAGCGCGTCGGATACTATGTTTCTTTTATTCGAATAAATGAGTGGATTGATGTTTCAAGATAATGTGTTTACCTACTCTAAAGTTTGTCATTGTCTTTGTATGTTTCTTTGATTTTGTGGTTTTACTTGATGTTTCTTTGTTGTTGTAATGTCATGTGTGATTTTCTTGGTTTAGTCGACTAAACCATATGGTCTAGTCGACTAAGACCATCCAGAGACGAAATCATAGGTCTCGGATGGTCTTATTCGACTAAACCAAATGGTTTAGTCGACTAAACCAAGAAATAGACAATATTTTACCGGTTTAGTCGACTAAACCATTTGGTTTAGTCGACTAAGACCATCCGAGAGACCTATGATTTCGTCTCGGATGGTCTTAGTCGACTAGACCATATGGTTTAGTCGACTAAACCAAGAAAATCACAATAGTTTACTGGTTTAGTCGACTAGACCATATGGTTTAGTCGACTAAACCAAGAAATATTGTGATTTTTATTGGTTTAGTCGACTAAACCATATGGTCTAGTCGACTAAACCAAGAAAATCACACATGACATTACAACAACAAAGAAACATCTTGTAAAAACATATGTATATCTCGTTTATATAATAGTGCAAGATGAGGAATGTATTTTGAGCATAAATTAATGGTCTTACAACAAAACAAATTCTATTAAACTCAATACAAAACACGTTACATAGAATTCAAGCTTGTCTAATCCTCGTTGGACATGTACGTGCATTATGTCCGACTTGGTTACAACCTCTACATCTTTGCTGACTATTGTTCGGGGTTGAGACTCCACCCAATCCATCTCATTTTGCATCCTTGTAGACTTTGGCCTCCCCTTTCGCGTGACCAAAATGTGTCAGGGACCACGAATGGGAATCCTCCTTGGTCAATCAACAATTCACTGCCTATCGGATACCAGTGTGCGGCATACACCTGACTAATGTACGCGATAGTGAACACCGGTCAACATAATCGTAGTAGTTCAAGTTTTCCGCTTTGCATACCGCTAATACGTGGCCGCAAGGATACCTTCTAGCCGTGAACCTCCCACATTGGCATTTGCGATTGATCAAGTCGACCTCATGATGTCACCGGCCTCATGTGTTGATTGTCTTCATCATAGGACCTGCACCATTTCTCCTTTGGAAGACGATCAAACCATGAGGCAACATGTGGGTTTACATCAAGAAACTCTTGAAACTTCATGTCAAAGTGGATCTTTGAACTCATGTACCCTACGTTAAAGAGAATGTAAACTTATAACAATGGACACAAAGCATTAAACTTATAACAATGGACACAAAGCATTAAACTTATACCTAGTTTCATAACAGATTTCTTCGATTGCGTGTCCCTAAATTTAGTATTAAAGTTGCTACCGACATGTCGTAGGCAATACACATGATACGCATGTGGAGGCCGCCAAGTAGGGTGATCTTTAACCGCCTTAATGATACCGGCGTGACGATCGATATCAAACAAATACCCCGCCTCTGCGTCACATGATCACGTAGGAGACAAAGAAACCACCACCAATCTTCGTACGTTTCACCAGGAGGGACAATAGCAAAGGCAATGGGAAGGACCTTCCCATCTCCATCTTGTGAAGTCGCAATCATAAGGACACCTTTGTATTTTCCATACAAGTGGGTTCCATCAATTTGCAGTATGGGCTTACAATACTTGAAGGCTTCAATGGTCTGGTGAAATGCCCAAAAAACCCTACTGAAGACGCGTTTGTCTGGCACCACACGACGTTGGATCCACAATTCATTAGTTTCAAGCCTGTAAACATAGCCCACGTTACACTGTGTCATGTATGACAACCAATTGGGCAACAATGCATATGATTCCTCCCAATCACCAAACAACTTCACAATGGCCTTCATTTTCGCCATCCAAGCCTTCTTGTATGTTATATTATATCCATGCAAACGTTGTATCCTCTCTTGTATCAAGACTTGGTTTTAAAGATGGATCTTCTCTTAACATACCTAGTGAACACAAAGCAAATTCCAAATGTACTGTCAATAAACAAACCGAATGTAACTAAAACAAAAAGGACATGAAAACCTACTGATAATAGATGCACATATAACATCTGTATCCAGTTTTCTATGATCACGGGTGAGACTCTGATTCAGACATGTGTGCTCTTTACCCCACTTACTCACCACCCAACTATATCCATTCTTGGGGAAAATTTCCCTCATATACCGTGGACAACCTTGAGCATTTAGTCGACACTTCATCACAAACCTTTGGTCATCGCTTTTTATAACCTTGGTCATACGATGAGACTTCATGCAATATAATTTCACAAAGATGTTGCATTTCGACTTTGAAGGAAACTCCGAGACACATATAATGGATCACCTAAATGCCAACCACATTGCTCGTCATCATCACCATACAACATCTCCATCTCATCATCACACTGCGGCCCAATCAATGTACGAATAGTGCGGGTTTTCGTTCCAAAATGGCTCACCCCGTGCTCTACATTTGTCAAAATGTTCTTTTGTCATAACCACTAAATCGAAATTACAAATACAAATACAAGTTTAATAACTTACCACCGCTAACCGGTTGAACATTCAATGGTGGCATTGTTGCGGTACTCGAACTCCCGTGGTTCGTGCGAGTATCAAATTCATCTTCCGCATCGATCTCGAGCTTTCACCTAGTGAAATAAACCTCTCATATTCGTCCTCCTCATCGTTGTCCATATTCTCATCTTCCTCATCCTCCTCTTTCTCATTCTCCTCTTCTTCCGTCAATGTTATCGACTTAAGCCTTGTGAAGGTGCGAGATAAACCGACAGTCTTTCTTCTTCACCAAAATACCGTGGAGATCTTGTATGCATGGGTACGGTTGATGATTCACCGATTCAATCTCAACATATATCTCAATAAAATTTTGTGATATCCGATTAGCAAATGCATCTATGACACAATCTACGTCTTCATCATCACATACATCGTTACTAATGTAGTATACACTATCCTTACCAACTATCTCCACTTTGGCCATTATTCGATGAATGCATTGGCTTCCATGTAGTCCCAATTTTTGGGAAATTCTTTCTTTGAGCTCGTTGTACGTAGTGCCCCGTTTGATTTTCATCATTTTTGTTTTTCCTTCAAATTGAACACCATTGGAACCTTGAAAATGCCTCCCACTATAGTAGATTACAGCAACGGATTGAACAAGGATTTGAGGCAAAAACAGATGGGGAGAGGTTTGGGGAGAGGTTTTAGTCGATTAGGGTTCGTTCGTTTCGCTTAGGCGCGATTTGGGGTTTTAAAAAACCCATACTGACATTTAGTCGACTAAACCATTTGGTTTAGTCGACTAAATGTCGGTATGGGCTTTTTTAAAACATCGACCGGTTTAGTCGACTAAAAATTTTGGTTTAGTCGACAAAAAATTTTGCCCACCATTTAGTCGACTAAACCAAAAAAATTTAGTCGACTAAACAGGGGCAGATAGGGAAATAGGTTTCTGACAGGGCATTTTGGGAAATAGGTTTCAAACAGGGGCATTTTGGTAAATAGTTATTTAATAAGGGGCAAATTCAGAAATTAGCCTACTATTACTAGCTAATAGCTAATTTATTTCATTTATATTTCAGCATTATTATTTTTAAGTCAAAATACAATGTAACTCATTCAATATACTTGTAATTTTTTTGTTCATAGTATTTGGAAATTTTGATTTTAATTTGCTTCATGAACATTCAATCCCTTTCATTCAAATTAATTAATGTTAGGTTCTTTACTCTTTTAATTGCTTTTTTTCTTCTTCTTATTTACGCTATTCTGTATTTAGGAAAATTAATGAATAACTTTGTCTGCCAATAGGACAACTTAGCCAATTTGGGAAGCAATGGTACTCATTTGGTAGACTGTACAATGGTGTATAACATAAATTTGCAAAATATATATTTTTATTTTAGTTCCATATCCACCACACACAAAAAACGCTGGATTACCAATAGAAATTACTGATGGAATTCTGTCAATAATTTGATTTGTGATGGAAATTATCGATTGAATTCCATCGATAATTGAATTTCCAATGGAAACAGTCCGTCACAGAAAAAACTATGATAAAAAACTTTACCGATGGAATTCCATTGGTAATTTCTGCCAGCAATCAAATTACCAACGGAATTCCATCGCAAATAATTACCGATGGAATTTTCTCTGTCGGTAATTCGGTCCTTGATGCGGCGTTTTTTTGTTATATATAGAACCACAACATCTATGGTAAAAAAAAAACACGCTTGGGTGTGTACATGTCTGTGTCTTTCAATTTTAATGAATTATTACCTTCAATCTTAAATATATGACATAATTTGTAGTGTAATTTGCATTATAAACTATGTCATATATTTAGGACTAGAGGTAATAATTCATTAAAATTGAAAGACTTTGCACTATAAATTATGTCTTATATTTAGGACTGGAGGAGTAATATTTTTGACTATGCTATTATATAATAAATAATTTTTTCCTATTATATATTACGAATGTGAAAATACATGTTAAATCTTTTGCTACAAAAGAAAAGAAAATGACTGTTAAACCGGAAAAAGAAAAACATCCGTGCATATTGCATGGGGCAATGCTAATTAGTTTTATGTTATTTGTAATAATATTTAGTTATGATACTAAATAGAAAATGTCTTCTGGCAAAATAAATAAAAATAAATAGAAATGTAACAAATGAGTTTTTCTTGTTTGGAGAATGTGCCCAATATGAGTTTATTGAATAATTATAGAGTAAATACCATTTTTTGTCATTGACAAAAAACATGGACTCCATTTTGGTCCCTGACAAAAAAACCGACCATTATTCGTCCTTTTTTATGGGACTAAAAAGGACCATTTGGAAATTTGTGAGGGATCAAAATGTCCACCAATCGACCCTTATTCGTCTTTTTTATGGACTAAAAATGACTTCTTTTTTTTGTCAGGGACCAAAATGGGGTCCGTGTTTTTTGTCAGGAACCAGAAAGAATATTTACTCATAATTATATGTATTTGGTGTCATCTAACATACCACATATAATAACCTGTTGTGATAGAAATTGACCATAATCGAAAAATGAGTTTTAATTTTATCCATTTTAAGGGTTAAAAAAAGGGAGATAGTGGATTAGTGGTCAATTATTGTTACTTTATAAATTAATTTGGCATTAGTTATTTACATTATAATCCTCTTACTGCAAATTACTCTTAAGATAATTAATAATTCCGATAAGGCCATAAGGGGCTTGATGACTTTTTGTTAACGCATAAAAATAAACAAATTTCAAATTATACACAGCTGGGACTTGCAAGTTGATATGGATTGTAATAATAATGCAAGAACGTACTCAAATTGATCTACCTTCTTAAAAACACACTTATTATTTATTAATTATTTGAGCTGAAGGTGGTTAATTTAATTAAGGGGATTGAAAATAGGAACAATAACGAGTCCAAAATTGAGTACTAATAAATGAATTATATTTGCTTCTTTTATATTGTTTAAAATTATAAATAATATAATTACTGATAATATAATACCATCAATCATTATTGTAAGTCACCACTAACCACTTTACTATAATTAATTAAGAGTGGTTAAATAATTGAATTTGTTTGAAAATTAATTTATTTTCATATTTACCCTTATTTAAAATCAATAATTAAATTTTGAGAAACTGAAAAAACGCATCAAATTTTAAATTAGGTCAATTTTTGAAAAATATAATTAATACTCTACTTAATGTCTTATAAAAAGAATTACAATATCCTTATGGAAAGTAAAATTTATACTTTCTCCCGTTCTTAATATAATATATATTTAGGACATGTCTTATATTAAAAAGTACTCCCTCCGTCCCTAATTATAGGAGCAATTTAACTGATTTTGGGAGAATTAAGGAGAGAAGTTAAATTAGTTAATTTTACTCATTTTCCTAAAATGTCCTTATATAAATTTAAAATGACACAAGTTGCCCTAATTATAAGTGTTTCTAATTTGTCTTACGTTAAATATCCATGACATATTAGTTTATATATGTATATTAGTTTCTTTTTATATAGCCATGTGTATACATATATGTGTATACATATAGATCTATCTACATACATAGAGACACACACTCATATATCTACACACACACACATACATACATACATACATACAGACACACACACACACACACACACACATATATATGTTTATATATGTGTGTGTGTTCACACATATATATATATTGACACACATAAACACAAATCTACATATATATGTAAACACACATATATATATAATGCTCCTAATAATAAGTATAAATAGGGGTATTATAGGAAAAAATTGACAAAATTTAAAACTTGCTCTTATAATTAGGACCAAAACCAACTCCAAAATCTGCTCCTATAATTAGGGACGGAGGGAGTAATTAGTAATTTTGACTGAAAACTTGCGTCATTGACATTTCATATCAAATTCATCAGTTTTTACCAAAAATAATCTTACACATAAGGCTCTCAATTAAGGTAAGAGGACAGGAATATTTTAAGTCCTGAAGTGGGTGCATTATGAAGGCATTGAATTAACAATGATTAAAGGGTAAACTAACGTGAAGAGAAAAAAATAATTCAACCCCAAAAAAAGAATCAATCTCTGCAACAAAAAGAGAGAAAAAAAGGAAAAGAAAAAAAAAAGAATCAAAACAGTGGCAGGTTTTGTCGCTGTCACTCCTCCAATAGTGTCCAAGTTTATACAGAGAAGGGGAAGCTAATAATGTTTAATGCTTGGGGAATTGTGCTTAATTAATAATTAATGAGGGTGGATTTTCATATTTCTGACTTAATACAAATATTTTAGTGGGAATTATGATTGTACTTTCTACCTCTTAATTATAATCACTTTTTATTAATTCCTGCTTTCACGTTTTTGCACGATGCTTCCAGCTCAACTTCACTCCCTTCTTCCCTCCTTACAATCCTCTCTTGGATGCCTCTCCTTTGCAACCTTCTCTCTTTCTGCTCTTTTCTATAGGTTCAATTTTTTTTTTTTTTTGTGTGTAGTGCATCCGGTGTCCTAGGGCAGGCCATCTTTCAGGCACATCAACGGCCTCAAACTAATCCGGACTGAGACCGGGTTGGCCCTTTTCGAGGGAGAAACCTCTACCACCCACGCACGCTACATTCTCACGTCTCGAACTCAAGACCCGTGGTTAAGTTAGGACAACCCCTTACCAGCTGACCTAAGCGTTTGATGGTCGAATTTTTTATTTTAATATAAAAATTTAAATATCATAGAATTGTCATTTATATTTTGACAACAAAATATTACTCACTACGGTCCTTTATACATATAATCATACAACTTTTGGGATAAACTTACTTTTATATTGTTTCACTATAACTATAAAAAAATTCTTAAACTGCCTTAGAATTTGATAACTTTTAAATCTTATCCCTATTTAATATATGCGTACAACATCATATGAGAGTAAAATCTGTATAACAATAAATGAATGGTAAAATCGTATGTCCATATGAAAATTTTAATAAATTACTTATAAATGTGACCAAAAAAAATCTCTCTATACCTTATGAATGGGATTAGAGGAGTGTGTTTGAAATTTTAATCTTTTTTTTTTCATTTTCCCCTATTAATTACATGTTATGTCTCTCATGCACTTCTTTCATCCTCATTCTCTATCTCTCCCACTATAAACAAGGGTATTTGTGAAAAACAAAATACATTTTTTACATATTTATTGCCTTTGACCGATTTTAATAAACTTTTTAATCAATGTTATTCAATTATTCCTAATTTCCTATATATATAGGCCTATATCAATGCTTTCATTGGAAAAACGAGCGTTATGGTATTCACAAAGCGTTTAGATTAATACAAGTCAAAATGATCATTATATCGGTGCTTTCATTGTAAAATCAATGTTACACTATAATTACTCCGAGCGTTTTAATTAGTATAGGGTCAATGCTGCAGAGTACATTTATCGAGACGTTGACTCTTGAACACAGATACACTATTACTACCTCCGGTCCTAATTATAAGAGTATTTTTGTAGTACAAATTGCACTATAAAAATGCTCAATACAAAGATGTGCATTCAATTTTTTTCTAAAATTATAACATTCAAATGTGTTGAGCATCATTTTTAGGATAATATCATTTTTTTTAATAATTTTTACGTTTTATGAGACAAAAAATCTCTCATCCTTATTTATATAACACAAAATCAATTCTTCACTGCTAATCAAAACATGTAAGCATCAAATGACTAATTAAGTAATTGCAATTTGGATGAAAGGTGAATTAGGAATATTCTTAGTAAATAGGTAAATTTAACTATAGATAGACTATAGCAATGCATGAGCTTAGAATGAAACTTGTGTATGAGTTATGTGTATTACCACTCTATTATATATTATAAGTCTATTGTGAAGACATTTTTGTTTCTTTATATAAGTTCATTTCAAGGATTATTAATTACTTTTTTCAATTTTATCCTTATTTAATTTTCGTTAACAAAATTAAAAGAGGGGATAGAGATGAAAAATGATTTGTAAATATAGAGATATATATAAAAAAGATTACAATAAGGGTAAATTTTTTTTTTAAAATATATTAGTTTAAAACATGTTTAATGACTTGATTGTCATCTCTTTAAATGTAAGATTATATTTAGTTAAAATGAAGTTATAATAAGGACTTATTTATTCAGGTAAAAAAATAAGGATTTATTTATGATTTTATAAAGGGTTAATGTGCATCAAGAATCCCAAAATATTTTTTTTTGACTGCGAAAAATATTTTAGGTACTGAATGCCTAAAAACTTTATGATACTAAATGTATAAAAAAATACTTTAAAATATCATATATATACCTTAAAAATATATTTTAAAGTGTTGAATACATTTTAACCCATTTATAAATAATGAATATCTCATGACGATAATTGGTTGATGTTGGCAATAAAGCCGGGGATGAAAAAGAGGAGGCAAGTGGCTTGGGCAGGGGTCATGGGACTCTAATCCCCATGTTAATGCATTCACGTAAAGCGGATAAGGTGTTTACTGTTAACTATTACCCTCCTTTATTCAATGATTAATTCTATTTTTAACCTCCTCTTTTTAAGGGAGAAAAAATAAAAAATAAGTAAATCTGTTATCCTACACTTAAAAAAAAAAAAAACATTTTATCTTACATTTTTTATTTTTAAAGTTTTGGAATAGATGTTAGGATTGGTGGGGACCATGCAGCACGTGAGAAAGACAGTGAGGGTTGTCATTTGTCAGCCATCATGTGACCTCGTCGCAAAGTTGACTAAAGCCACAATGCTTTTATTCACTAACATGACGCTTACCTTAAATTAAACCCCCTCACCACCAAATATTTTGTTACACAATTTTTTATTTTTTTTAAAAAATACATTGATTAAGTTTTTTTATATTTATCATATTAAGTTATCCAATCACACATAGCCACATGTCATATTTTAAAAATATTATCCTTCAACTATAAACCCATATAAAAAAAATTCATACTCATGTGTAATTAAATAACATGATATTCTAAAAAAAATATATCAGAATTTATTTTTTAAATTTACACATTTTTAAATTAATATTATCTTAAAACGATCGAAGAACAAAATAATACTTTTTTTTATTATTATTGTGGGAGGAGTGTGAATTCTATATACTACTATACTCACGTCCTTATCATGTGATTAAAATTAATAAGATTTCAATTAAAATTCAAATAAGTTGGTATATAAATTAAAAAAGAATAGTGAATTGGGGCCGGAAAATTGGGGGGTTCTAACTTCTAAGCTTCCTTTGCTGCTTCCTCCGCACGTGCGTAGTGCCGCCCATGACTCAACAGTGAACAATATTACGCAGCGCTGCACGTGCATCACCGAAATTGCACGTGACTTTTGGTTAGCTTCTCTTCCAAAAGACCGATGTTAATGTAGGACACTAGGACAGCTTGCCATGCAGGACCGACATTTCCTTGAAATTAGTATTCTTTTTTCTTTTTTGGTATAAAAATTTTAGGAAAGGGGTTGGGTTCACCCATGATTCAAGGGCAGGGCGAAATCTCTCTTCCTCCTAGGTGATACCGATGTTGGGCAGGACGAGCCGTCTATTACCCTCAGGCGTTAACCTAGTGCCTTGACCAACTTTAGGATCGAACCCCCTCCCTTTAGTGAAAGTGTTAGACCCCTTTGCCAGTTGAGCTCAAGGACGAGGGGTTTGAAATTAGTATTCTGTCTGTTGTTTTTAAGTTTTTTAGGTTTTATGGGCCTTAAGTTTAAGGGAGTCCACTTTGTAAAAGCCCAATAGTTTTTTTTTTGATATAAAAAGCCCAATAGTTATGGTTTGCCTTTGAGCTTCCCTTTTGTAAAGATAATGGACTAGTGGCCCAACAACATATGGTCTCCATCCACTACCTTCAATAAAACACAGTAGATTTATGGTCTGTTTTGGATAACAGTGTCAGAAGTAACTTATTTGCAATCTGATTTTTGCAAATGGAAGATAGGATACAAATTAGATTGTAAATGTGATTTTTGTTTGGAATGATGATGAGAGAAGTGACTTTTTTTTCAAATGGACTCTTGTTTTAATGATTATTTGAAAAGTTAATTGAGATAGAAATGATATGAATCTTATTGAATATTACACACACACATATATATTAGTTGTAGATATTATGATAATTGAAATACAAATTTAAATTTGATAAAAAAAATCTAAAGTACTTATTTAAATTTATTCTAATGGATAAATTAGAATGTATATTTAATAGTACATTACTTATTGGATCACCTATCACTAATATTTTTCTCCAGAATTTGAAAAAAAAAATGACTTCTATCAAAATATACAAAGCCTAATGGCCACAGCTTTAGGTATGGACTAATTGGAAGGTTTATTTTGATCTATATACTATTCTGATCCTATTTATATGTCTATTTTAATAAAAAAGATTGGTCATATTTATAAGTCATCTTTCAGGCAATAAATAAGATTATGACAATTTTATCCATATTAATTGTACCAATGAAAATAGAGAGAGAATAAAGAATGGTAAAGAATACTTATTCATAAACGAGTGAAAAGTTGAAAATTTACCCCATAATTACTGAGCTAACTACCTCTTCTTGGTATGTATGATTTAATTAAAATGGATATATAAATAAGACCAACGTGGTATAAGATCTCACCTCATGATAACTTACTTCTCTATCTAATGAAGTTCTGTAGCCACCCCAGAAATGCCAAAATCGAAAAATACATCTAGATTAGCCCTTAATGAATTTTAAGCCACCCCAAATCATAATTAGACATGAGGTATGGTGAGTATGAGAAGCTTTTCCCATTTGGGCAGGCCATAATGTTTTTACTTTTCATTTTTTTTAAAATAATTTAATAGTTAGATAATCTAAAATAAATATAATCTCTTAACTAACATATTTAAAAAAAAATGATTTTCCCCCTCATATGAGAAAAGCTTCTCCTGCTCATCTAAAGGATGAGAAAAGAAACTGGATCCATATTACACATTCCAATTACTAATAGACCTTGGTTACATGTTGATATTTTGGGGCAAACATGCTTATCAAGGGTTATGACACAAATCACTCGTTTAATGATATAGTCCATGAAGCTAGACTTTTGGTTCATATCTAGGGATTGGCTGGTTTTGATTAGTCATACACATAAAGATGTTAATTATCTTGTTGATGAAGCAACTAAGTAGCTCAGAGGATTGGCTGAAATTTCTGCATCCATGATCATCTTCCATCTTTTGGGATTTGAGGTGGTAGTTGATGAAGGAAGTTTGTTATCTTTCTTTTTTGATCTGTATCTCTTATCGAGTGATCAGACTTTAGTTTATATTTAAAAATAATAATTAGATTACTTGAAGAAAGAAGCTATTGGTACATTTTTTTTTTTTTGAATTATAGGCGGCAGTCACTAATGACCTGAATTTCAATGAGCATGATCGAACTCGCAATTTCCCATTAGTTGGAGAGTACACATACCACTAGGCTACAAGACCTTTAGTAAAAGCTATTGCTACATTGAACCACCTTTGTGGGCACAACTCAAAAAAGAGTTTATTTGAGTTGATATTTAAAAAATACGTTAATGTAAGTTGAAACATAATTTTTCTCACATAATTATTTCGTATATCGTAAATTTCATCGAAAAAACAGCTTCCATAACTAATCCAAACATATGTGAAACCACTAGCTATTACACGTCTTTGCAGAGCACTGATACCTCAGATGAGATAACAAAGAAAACCACACTATGCCTTTCTATTTAGTTAGTATATGTATTAACTTATTTTAAACGATTTTACAGTAAGATGAGTTAAAAAGGTGAGAACAACCTTATCTCACAGAGCATAAAAGATAAAAGAGTATTAAAATAGTTAATTATGGGGGGAATCCTTTTTCATCAGAGACAGCCTAAATTGAATGCTAAATTCGAGGTAGGTATGATCTCTATTAAAATTATCATTTTCATATTTCGACCCAAAAGCATAACAGGTATACATACTAGTATACTTAATGGTTCCTAGCCTCCTACAGAGTTTAAAAAGAGGGGAAGGATTGAGTGAAGCTTTTTGGGTTCGAAACACTTAATCATGAAGGCTGTAGTTTTCACCGAGGACAATTTTACTTAAAAGTTTTTTGACAACCAGTTTTATTTTGAAAATGTAAAAAAAGAAGTAAATTTTTTTTTTTGGAAAGTTCGCTCAATTAATTTTGACCGCTAGTTGATTAAATATGCTGAACTTTCAATCTACATATCATCTACATCATTTTTATTAAAGTGAAAATTTACCTAGAAGTCTATGCATCCTCATGTACTTCATTTCTTTTTAAGAGTTAGATTTAAAAGGGTTAAGTAGCAATTATGTTCCGAAAGTATATCCTCAAGAGTAATTTTGTTCTGAAAGTTTTTTTGGGTTCAATTTTATCCCAGAAGTATCAAAAGGTAGTAATATTGCCCTCCCTTAACGGCAATGCCTAACGGGGTTAGCCCACACTCAAGTGTGTACGGAATTTTTTTTCCCTCGTATACTCAAAGTGTGCACAAAAGTGCAACTCATTTGAGTGTGCGGAAAAAAAAAATCCTTACACACTGGAGTGTGAGGGGTTACACTCGAGTGTGTGCTAACGTCATCAGTGTCTATCGTTTGAAAATGGTAACATTGCTATCTTTTGATACTTGCAGGGTAAAATTAGACCAAAAAAACTTTCGGGTAAAATTATAACTTCACTCGATTTAAAATTATATTTACCCCATTGTCAGACAAAAGTGTTCTATTTTTTAACCCTTCCAAAAAAAAAATTGTCCGCAAAGGACAAAAATAGAGCTTAACCCAATAATGAAATCATAGGAGACAATTAGGACCCGTTTGTTACAAAGAAAGTTGTTACAAAGAAAGTTCAGGGAGGGAAAGGGAAGATCTCAATCTTCCCATGGATTTTGGGTGTTTGTTACAAAGAAAGTCCAGTCAGCAACTCACTGGAATTGAACATTTTCCCTTATTTGAGGGAAGATGCTTTCCCTCCGAAAATGGAAGGAAAGCTTGCCATCTTCCCGGAAGATGGTTTTTGATGATTTACCCCGAAATTCAAATTTGGCGGGAAGTTCGAACTTGGCGGGAAAGTTTAAACTTGGCGGGAAAGTTCAAATTTGGCGGGAAAGTTCAAATTTAGCGAATTTTTTTTTCTTCAAAAGTTCGAACTTAACAATAATATATTTTTAAAAAATATATTTTAGCAAATTTTTATTATTATTTTGAATTAATTTCTTTTGAGGGTAAAATAGACATTTCCTAATTCCTTACCAACTACCACCTCTTCATTTTCTTCCTACCAAACAACTCAAGTCATCTTCCCTCATCTTCCAAATCTTCCTTTCCATTCCTTTCCATCCTCTAAAGTTCCTTTCTCTCTCTAAACTTTTTTTGTAACAAACAGGTCTTAAGGAGGAGTAAAAGGGGGGAAGGGGAGTTTTTGGATGCGAGTAAATGTCAAAAATAAAAAAACAGATAAGGTGGTCACATCAGGTCATGTGGCATCAAATCACAGGTCGTGTCAAACTGAAGAGTAGAGAGAGAGAGAGGAATTGTCAGCATATACCAACCCTCCCTCAGTATATCTAATATGTGCCTGTCAGTTCCCTTCATCATATCATCGCCTCCTCCTCTTTTTCCTATACGCAACCCTACATTCACTCCTACTGCTATTTCTAGTCTTAATTATAAGATTGAGTTAACTTTCGTTAAAGAAATTAAAAAAGCTAAATAAGTTAGTTAATCATATCATATTTTATGTATCCTTAAATTATATATTAGTTTATTAGTCAAACTAATTAGTTTGCAAAAAAAAAAAAATATTCAAAAGTAATTTAATTAGCTTCCTTAACTTCTCCAAAAAAGTCAACTTTATCTTATACTACCTCTGATCCTTATTATAAGGCACCAACTAGTAAGTTTATTTAGTCATTTTTATAATACACTTGTTTATTCCCAATGAACATTAATTATGTTTTTCCATGTCTACCCATAAATAGTAAGAGTATATGTGAGAGTAATAATTAATATGATATTAGAGTTTAGTGCAATTAGTAGGGGTAATATTGGAAATTACTTAGATACTATGACAACTTTATTGACTTTAACTGTTTTCATTGATTTGTGAGAAAAGTTAGTTGGTGCTTTATAATAAGGACCAGAAGAAGTAATTAGGACCGGAGGAGTACCATTTTTATTTACTGGTCGAGTTTCTCTTATTATCATTTTCTTATTACTCTTTCTAATCCTTATTATAAGGTACCAACTAATAATTGTATTTGATCATTTTTATAAGACACTTACTTGTTTCATATTTTTTTTTATGCATGTCCATAATTATTAAAGGTAGTGAGTGAGAATAATAATTGATATAATATTAAAGTTTAATGCAATTAGTAGGGGTGATATTAGAAGTTACTTAAATTGTATGACAACTTTATTAACTTTAACTGTTTTTCTTGATTTGTGAGAATTATTAGTTGGTACTTTATAATAAAAAGTAGGGGGAGTAATCTCTAAATTATATCCGTCTAATTAATATAAAATATTATAATACTATTTTAATTTTTCTCACAGCTTCTTAAATAACGATCCAAATAAAATGAGGAGAAAAAAAAGCTTCTGAAAGGATGTCCATTCCTAATTCCTTCATTTACGACTATTATCCTAATCTTCCAATCCAAATATAAAATATACTAAACTCCCTTTTTTCCCTTTTAAAAAATTAGACTCAAAATAATGAATTGTCTTCAAATCCAGACGCGCATGCAATCCCTCTCATCATGCTGTCCTCCCCCTCCTCTTTTTACCCTTTTGCCCTTTCTCTGTCTCTCCTTCCTATCTCTCCAAGCTACCCCTGCTTCTCCCACACACAAATCATTAATTAAGTAGAGGGTGTGATCATGTGATGAGGGGCATTCACGTCATTACGGCCAAATACAAGGAGTGAGGAAGGCAGGGCGGGAAAAAGGGTATAACGGTCCGTAAGAAATTTTGGTCCGTTTGGTTCCCAACAGTGGAGCGAAATGAACAACTGTGAGCCGAAAGTGACGAACCAATGAAACCAACACAGCAAATCCTCGAACACGAAACCAACACTTCAAAGAGAGAACCATAAAGCTAAACCCTCCTCCCTACTCTCCCTCTCTATGCTTTCTCTTCCATCTAGGGTTCCCTCTTTATCTTTTCTTGTTTAGTTAGATTAAACTTTAATTCGCGGGTGGGTGGAAAAGCATGGACACATGCCAGAGGAAGATCCCTCGTTAGCTGCAACAGAATCTCTCTTTAATCGTTCCTCCTCTTTCTTTTGTACTTCTCTGTCAATGGCGTTTCCTCTGTGAAAACGGGTAAAAGAAAAATATGATTCAGAAATCAGCCAAGAACCCGATAGATTATTAACTGGACTGCGAATCTTGACCACCATGAAGATCCATGGAGCGGTGTCGTTTTGGCTGGTTTTCACTTCGTAAGGCGGGTTTCTCAGTTTTGGGATATGACGTTTTGGTTTGTCTGAATCGAATCTGGTGCTGAGTTTCTGTGATTGGTAATTTTGGTGAACAGTTTCTTCTTGGAAATGTTTCTGTGTATCAGATCGTTGGTTCTCTGATCTCTGATCTCTGATCTCGAGGGGTTTATGTTTTCTCGTGTTCGTAGCTGTCTCTTAGTGAGGAAACAATTATAACTGCGTACCAGTTCAGGCAGTTCCTCTCTCTACAAACTTCTGTGAATGCTTACTTGGTCTTAGAGGTATACTGTGGCAGGTTTAGCTGTAGCTGAACTACCGAAAGCACTCTTAAGTCTTGGCGAAACTACTCGAGCTTGTTCTCGCATTCGTTGGGAATTTGGAATTTGTAGGTGACTGGTTATGGCAATGTCCTGCAAGGATGGTAAAGTAGTACTGGACAACGGCAAGTATGTCCGTTATACACCTGAGCAGGTTGAAGCCCTTGAGAGGCTTTACCACGAATGCCCCAAACCTAGTTCCATTCGTCGCCAGCAGCTTATCCGCGAGTGCCCTATTCTCTCGCACATTGAGCCGAAGCAAATTAAAGTTTGGTTCCAGAACCGAAGGTATTCTTTATACTGTCTTGTTCTATTTTGTTTACTCTTTGAGTAAGGTAATATGACCTCAATATTGTTTAATGCCATTATTTCGCACTTATATGAACTCTATATTTTGGTGTTCTGCAACTGGTGCGGTTTGCTTGGTCTCTGTTTCAACTACTTAGCATCTTGTCAGTCATGTCATTTAATCGCAGAACTTAATATTCGTTCTTTTTGGCAATGACGTTACCTGGACTACTGATTTGTTTATGGCATGGCATGATGCCAATTTCTCTATTTTTGATATTCCAGATGTAGAGAGAAGCAGAGAAAAGAGGCTTTTCGCCTTCAAGCTGTTAATAGGAAGCTGTCAGCTATGAACAAGCTCTTGATGGAAGAGAATGATAGGTTACAGAAGCAGGTGTCTCATTTGGTGTACGAAAATGGCTACTTTCGTCAACACACACAAAATGTAAGTATTTTTTTTTATTGTGCTACTAGTTTGACAGAAGTGATGCGATTTTATAGTTAACATTAGATTATAGTTAATATTGGTAAACCAATATAAAATTTCTTTGCATCGGCCCCATATCTGGTAGATTTTTATCAGCCATGGGCTCAACTGTTCTATTATACCTTTCTATAAATCTGATGGTTTAAGTATTATTGAATTAAAAAGGCTCTTTCTTTCCAGACGACACTTGCAACTAAGGACACAAGCTGTGAATCTGCGGTGACGAGTGGTCAACACAGTTTGACAACACAACATCCCCCAAGGGATGCAAGTCCTGCAGGGTTAGTGGAATATGATTACGTACCCATCTGTTATTGTGTTCATTTGTCACCTAATTGTGTGCCTGTGACTAATAAAACCATCCTCTATTTTTCGCCAGACTTTTGTCCATTGCAGAAGAAACTTTAGCAGAATTTCTTTCAAAGGCTACTGGGACTGCTGTTGAGTGGGTCCAGATGCCTGGAATGAAGGTAATTCTTTCTATTCTTTAGGAATGAGTCATATACAAATTGATTAAAGAGCATGAGTGTTATCATCCACAGAATAACTTAGATTTGCTTTGAGTCAGCTTATTTCACTACTTAAGTTTGATTGCTTTCTTTCTCATGGAAGATTTTCCATAAAGTAAAGCCCCCTTTTGTCAATAATTATTTTTAGTTATGTTTCTTCTTTGGTATTTTCTGATTTGGACAGCCTGGTCCGGATTCCATTGGAATCGTTGCTATTTCTCATGGTTGCACTGGCGTGGGAGCACGAGCCTGTGGTCTAGTGGGTCTTGAACCCACAAGGGTAGGTTCTTTGGATATGGTAGTTTTCTGCTGATTGTCTTGCTTGAACTAATAAATTTAACGGTTGACTATAATCTCAACAGGTTGTGGAAATCCTCAAAGATCGGCCTTCATGGTCTCGTGATTGCCGAGCTGTTGATGTTCTGAATGTGCTGCCCACAGCTAATGGTGGAACCATAGAGCTGCTTTATATGCAGGTAGTATTGAAATTAATATTTCTGAATTACGATTATGACCTCATATAGTGGGATAAAGCTTCTTCTAGTATGATTATCTGTGGTTGAGTAATTTTTCTGGAACACATATTGAATGCTTGTATTTTTGGTGACTTAGCTATATGCGCCAACAACATTGGCACCTGCTCGTGACTTTTGGCTGTTGCGCTACACATCTGTTTTGGAAGATGGGAGCCTTGTGGTTAGTGTCTCTAAATAACTTTTTTGACACCAATTTACTTAGATTCGATTTTGACTTATTGTAGTTCATAACAGGCCTTTCTTGTATGCCATTGTTATTTCCTTGTAAATTTTTCATTTGACACCAGCACACAAGTATTTCTAAGATCTCATTTTTCTGTTGTCTGCCATGGTTTAGGTCTGTGAGAGGTCTCTTAAAAATATTCAAAATGGTCCAAGCATGCCACCTGTGCAGCATTTTGTGAGAGCAGAGATGCTTCCTAGCGGTTACTTGATAAGACCTTGTGAAGGGGGTGGTTCTATCATCCACATTGTTGATCACATGGATTTGGAGGTACATTAATCTTAGTATCTTGTCCCATTAGTTACCAATTTTGGTTTAACCAGGAGTTAAGAATGTTTGTTCTTTATTAGCCGTGGAGTGTGCCAGAAGTACTGCGTCCATTGTATGAATCATCAACAGTGATGGCTCAGAAGACAACCATGGCGGTATGGTTATTGTATACCTTTAATAATGGGAGAATAGTACATACATTTCGCTGCTTAGTTTTTTCATCAAAATTGTTAGAGATGAGGAAATATTTATCACCAGAGTAATAGTTGTATTGGCTATAAGGATGAGCAAGGTTGTAAAATCAAATCTTTTTTTCCTTTCCTTTCAGGCCCTACGCCAGCTTAGACAGATATCTCATGAGGTTTCTCAGTCTAATGTCAATGGGTGGGGCAGACGACCCGCAGCTTTAAGAGCACTTAGCCAGAGACTGAGCAGGTTATTATATTCTCCTTGTTAGTCAGGATTATTTTGCATTTATTCATACATAATTGGAATCTCAAGCTTTTTTAACTGTAGGGGTTTCAATGAGGCTCTAAATGGGTTTACTGATGAAGGATGGTCAATGATTGGCAACGATGGTGTAGATGATGTTATGATCCTGGTGAATTCATCTCCTGACAAATTAATGGGTTTAAATCTCTCCTTTGCCAATGGATTTCCATCTATTAGCAATGCAGTCTTATGTGCCAAAGCATCAATGCTGTTACAGGTCAGGATGCTTGAAATTTCTTCCAAACTAGGGAAGAAAATTATGGATAGACAATATATCTCTTTTTCCTTGTAATTTATTCTTTTTATGGGGACGTACCTGTTCTATTTATGCCAATCAGTGTCTAAAAACATGAATTTCTCAATATTTTTGTTGTTGCATGAGCTGTTGAGCGTACATTTGGTTGAAAAAAGAACCATGGGGATATAATTGTCATTACCATACAGTTGCTTGGTTGACATTGAATTACTCTTGATTGGCATTTGGCACATGCTCGGGTTTGCCTAACTAATCATTGACTCTATGAACCAGTTTTATTTAGCATTTAATCTTATGTTCACCTATTCATAGTTCTGGTCCAAGAATATTCCTTGACCTAAAACTGGAACACTTTCTCATCAAGCACATTGAAGTAGTTTTCTTATTTTATGTTTTAACTTTGCCCTAATATTTCTCTATTGCAATCTGCTGTTTCTTTGTTCAGAATGTGCCTCCGGCCATTCTCCTCAGGTTTTTGCGGGAGCATAGATCAGAATGGGCAGACAACAACATGGATGCTTACTCAGCTGCTGCCATAAAAGTTGGTCCTTGCAGCCTGTCAGGATCTCGTATTGGAAATTATGGAGGTCAAGTTATTCTTCCTCTTGCCCACACTATTGAGCATGAAGAGGTGATATTTTTATGCCTGTTTTGCATGAACCCATTACGAGTTCTACCATTTGATAATGCTGGATGCACTAACTTGGTTCTTGTTCTTGCTAGCTTCTGGAAGTCATTAAATTGGATGGAGTTGCTCATGCTGCTGAGGACACAATAATGCCAAGAGAGCTGTTTCTTTTGCAAGTAAGTTTGTTTCATGTCACGCCTTCCTTTTTTAAAGCATCCGTGCTATTGATACTGGAATTAATGCAGAGAAACAAACCTATAAGTTGTACGTTATGTGTTGTAAACTTAATAGAATTATGTAGAGGCCTTAGAGTTTATCTTGCTATTTACATGGATTGAATTATTTAAGGATTCAAGTCATTCTACAACACGCTGCAACCAAAACATAGTATGGTATATTCTAATAACTCAGCTAAATATAGGGTTTGTGATGACTTGTGTTTGTCTTGACTCGCACTTAGTTTTTGTCTATACTCAGTCCCGGATTACATGTACACTATATCCTGAACTGAATTTTGATCTCCTGTAATAACTAGATGTGGCTCTTGGCGAGTCACTGTTCATGATTTATGTAATGTGACTTATAGATTTTATTTTGATATATTGACGAGTTATTGATTACTGCAGATTTTTTTAAAACTATCTTGACTAGTATAACTTGAATGGTTTTGGAGACCAAATATAACTATAGATCCTAGTGTAATTGTAGTCTCAACCTCCAACACACTGTTGTCTTGTTTTCCTTGACATCTAATAGGAAGTGAAACTGTGGCCATATCATCATTGTTTGTGTTTTCTTCGTGTTAATTTTATAATTCTCAGTTTTTTCTTTCCTTGAAGAAACAAATCTATATACTAAAATATCTAAAAAATTTTGATCTTGCAGATGACTTGCTAGGTGCTAGTATAGTCTTGTGGTTATTGAACTTGCACTAGAATGAGATAGCCTTCATTTTTTCATTGTCATTATGTTTTTATTGATGATGTTCCTTTGTGGCTAATTTAAATTTCATTTTGATGCTACTTTGTCAGCTCTGTAGTGGGATGGATGAGAATGCTGTTGGCACCTGTGCTGAGCTTATATTTGCTCCAATTGATGCATCCTTTGCTGATGAAGCCCCCCTTTTACCTTCAGGATTTCGCATTATTCCTCTTGATTCTGGGAAGGTTGGCTTCAATCATTGTTGAAAGGAGATATTTCCTCTTTTTTACCTGACCATTAGATTCTCTTAATCATTTCCATTTCAATGAATTACTTTTTCAGGAAGCCTCTAGCCCAAATCGAACCCTTGACCTTGCATCTTCTCTTGATGTTGGCCCTGCTGGAAATAGGGCATCTAATGATTATGCTGGAAATTCTGGTTGTATGAGATCTGTGATGACAATAGCATTTGAATTTGCATTTGAAAGCCATATGCAGGAGCATGTGGCGTCCATGGCACGGCAATATGTTCGCAGCATTATATCATCAGTCCAAAGGGTGGCGTTAGCTCTTTCTCCTTCTCATCTAGGCTCGCAGGCTGGACTTAGACCACCGCTTGGTACTCCTGAAGCCCAAACACTTGCTCGATGGATCTGCAACAGTTATAGGTGTGTCAATTCTACTATTTTCAAATAACTGGCAATGCCTTTGTTATAAGAAGGATTATCATTCAATATTGTCACATGGACAAGAAGTGAATCTTTTATATTTGCTCATCCTGTAAAGAAGCTGTTGCTCTTTAATTACCATTAATCTAATTAGGAAAAATTAATCTTTTGTTCTTGTGGTTTTGGCTGGGTTGTAACTTAGTCCCTACAGTTTGACTCGGTGCAACTTAGTCCCTATAGTTTTGATTCGGTTGTAACCCAGTCCTTAAACTTTTACTCGCTGTAACTCAGTTCTTATGGTTTTAACCATTTCATAATATAGTCCCCTACCTTTATTCTAGAACACAAGGACTAAATTATAAAATGGTTAAAACTATAGGGACGGAGTTGCAGCAAGGCAAAATTCAAGGACTGAGTTATAATTGAGTCAAAACTATAGGGAGGGACTGAGTCGCACCAAAGTGGCTGCTTGGATTAGCGTTTGAAGCTGCTTTTCCATCGTGATTTACAGTGTACAAGGTAAGTATGTGAGAGGAGTTTTGCCTCGATTTGGTGAACGTGCTTTTACAATGTGATAGGAATAAACGTCCTCTTCTGGTTTATTCCAGAAGAAAGACACAGGTTTAGGTATTTAATAGAAGTTAGAAGTGGTTATTATCAGTTTAGGGAAGTTATTGTTTTATTGAAGTTATTATAGGAAGATATTAGGCAAGACTCTATAAATATTTGTATTCTGTTTTTATAATGGTATGAAGAATATTACATGAGAATTATTGTGTATTGGTTAGAGTACAGATCCTGGTTGTAGAGTGTCTTTTCTTTCCTTCTCTTAATCTTAAATTCAGCAAGTGCTAACACAACGCCAACTCAAACAGGCACTAAGTGTTGGGACTGAATTACAACCTGGTCAAAACTAGACAGACCAAAAGATTAATTTTCTCATCTAATTAAATTTGTCACATAAATTGCTGCAATTGCATCGCTAGTCTTTTACAGCTTAGTAGTGGTATGGATATAATCGTCATGCCAACAGGATTTCATTTCAGCTTTATTATGTTCTATACGGTTACAAATGGGACCTATTTGTTTCTTTCCACATGTTTTTCTGGTAGATAGTAGTATTTCATAGACGGCTGTTGTTTTATTGTTTTACATTTGTAGGTCTTACTTGGGAGTGGAGCTGCTAAAATCAAATAATGAGGGGAATGAATCGGTACTCAAGGCCTTGTGGCATCACTCAGATGCTCTTCTGTGCTGCACTTTAAAGGTATTCTTGAAGTCTAATTCAAAATAACAGTACATGCATTCATTACTGCTAAAATAAAATGGAAGTATCGGACCTAAATCCCCTGATATATGTTGACCAAGTCTGGAATGATGTTCAAATTGATCCGTCGTGTATCAAATCCTTAGGCTTTCTTCTTTCTGTTACGGAAAGCACCAGATGAATATTTTCTGAATCCGATGAACCCATTTTATGCAGGCAACGCCAGTGTTCACTTTTGCCAACCAGGCAGGGCTTGACATGCTGGAAACTACCTTAGTTGCACTACAAGACTTGAGTTTGGAGAAAATATTTGATGATCATGGGAGAAAGATCCTCTGTTCTGAGTTTCCCCAGATTATACAACAGGTTCGCTTATATATTTTTGAGATAAATAATTTTTGGTTTTGCCTCTATTTATTAGCTGTTTCCTTCCTATTGTTATTTCTGAAGGTTTTGTTACATTGAGCATGCTGGAAATACAACTAGTAGTTGAATTTTACAAAGTTAACTAGAGTTTCTGTTGATTTCCCCTCATTCTTCCATTTTAGGGCTTTGCCTGCCTTCAAGGTGGCATCTGTGTCTCGAGCATGGGGCGGCCGGTCTCACATGAGAGAGTTGTGGCCTGGAAAGTGCTGAATGAAGAGGAGAATGCTCATTGCATCTGCTTTATGTTTGTGAACTGGTCTTTTGTTTGATGGTTTTATATCCCAAGAATAGTACATTAAAATGTTATAGTTGAAGTTAGCGTACCCTAACTTTTGTGAACTTGCATCTTGTTTGGTAATTTGATATGCTACGTATCTACTGGGTTTGTTTGAAGACTTGGATTGTGAACAGCAAAGGCTCTGTTAAAGACTATTAAACTATATTTGCTTGTTTCCTCTTTCGTCTCGTGTATCATGTGAACTTATTTGTGGACTTCGCATTTCTTTTATGATATCGCTTCTTATTGGGACAACCTTCAAATTTTTTTTGAAGAATAATTTAACATTTTTTGAAACTATATTTATATATTTATTTCTAGATGCGCACATTAAAATAGTTATACTGTGGGTTAAGAAATTATTCAAAAACTTTATATTTTTAATTGATTTATGATTTTCCAATTCAAGAGAAATAATTGATTATGATTAGGAAGTTATAATATAACAATTTTGTTAAATTCTAGGTTCCAATAATAAGTGGGAAGTTAAAAAAATTTATTCTAGTAAGGACGTCTTGGATTTTTTTTTTTCCTATTGATTTATGAGAAATTTGCAATATCTTTTTTCAAGGGGCATGAATTCATGATTTTTTACTATTTTAAAACTTTTTATCTATGAAAATGATAGGAAGCTATAAATGGTGATAAAATTTTCTATCGTTATCTTTTGATTTTAGATAAATTTAAATTTTAATATTTAAAGTTATGAGGTCCAAGTATTTATTGATCTCATTGAATTATACTTTCTCTAAATTTTTATTTTTAACTCAATCTCATCATTTTTCATAAAAAATTTAAATTTTATTGATTATGTTTGAAAATAAAATAAATTCACTCAAAGTAGCTAGAGAATATTTTAGAAGTCAAATAAGAGGCGCAAAAATTCTACTAAATTCATATTAAATATATATTTGAAAAAGTTTACAACTTTCCTACGTATTGAATAAAAAAATCCTATGTATTGAGTTAACAAAAGAAGAATTAAAAATATTTATAATAAATAATTACATAGTATATTATAATTATCAAAATTCTTCTTCAAATAACATGGAGTAAGTTAGTAAGATATTAATCTAAATATTATAAATTCCTTTGCTCATCAGAAGATAATTGAAGTGTGGAACAAATTTTAGAAAATAAAATAAAAATTAATTCAGATAACTCCCAACAAAATAGATGTATGGTAGATTCCTAATTAATTTAAAAATAATTTACAAAAATAACCAAGTTGTTATGATATACTCCCTCCGTCCCTAATTATAGGAGTAATTTAACCGATTTTGGGAGAATTAAGGAGATGAGTTAAATTAGTTAATTTTACTCATTTTCCTAAAATGTCCTTATATAAATTTAAAATGACACAAGTTGCCCTAATTATAAATGTTTCTAATTTGCCTTATGTTAGATATCCATGACTTATTAGTTTATTTATGTATATTAGTTGCTTTTTATATAACCATGTGTATTCATATAGATCTATCTACATACATAGAGACACACACCCATATATCTATACACACACACACACACACACACATATATATGTTTATATATGTGTGTGTTCACACATATATATCTACACATATATATATTGACACACATAAACACAAATATACATATATATGTAAACACACATATATATAATGCTCCTAATAATAAGTATAAATAGGGGTATTATAGGAAAAAATTGACAAAAGTTAAAATTTGCTATTATAATTAGGACCAAAACCAACTCCAAAATTTGCTCCTATAATTAGGGACGGAGGGAGTATACTACTAAAAATTGTTAACTAACTGATAAAACGAGGGAATTCCAAATTTAAAGTATAAAAACATTTTGTAACTATAAAATCTTAAATAAAGTCTTCTATGAAATATAAAGATTTTATATTTCTAAAATGTATAACTCAAAGAAAGTAGATGCATTAATCCATTCCCAACCCATTTTTCTTAAAAAAATTTGAAACCAACAAATCTCAAATAAAGTCTTTTAGGAACCAGTGTGTTTGGCTTTGTTGACGAAGTACACACAGTAGTGGTTCGCAAGCACTTTACATTTTGACTGACATTGAAATTAAAAATCACTAAAGTTTGTGGCAGTGTTACACCCTAAATCACTATATATATATAAAGTGTGTGCGCGCGCGTGTTAGAGAAGGTAATATGATAAAAATACAACTAGCGTGACATCATGAAAAACAATAAGGTAAATAAAAATATTTCTGAAATAGACATTTGCATCACAAAAGATCATTTTTATCGAGGCACCATCACGAGCAATCTTATGTCCAGACACAACAAAGTTGTGTTAGTTGAATGAATGAAACACAAGCAAAGTTTTATAAGAAACTTTGAGCTTGTTACCAACTTCATGATAGAGGACATGGGCAGACTAATAGTGTTAGATGGCAGCATTGACGGATCTTCATTGATACAAGGGGGGCCGTGGCCCCCCAAAAAATAAAAAAAATTGTTTAGAATATTTTCAAAACAAATTAATATAATATAAAATTTAATTTTGGTCCCCCAATTTGCTTTAGGACATTTGCAGGTCAGCCTTTTATACCTTTGGGGCTTATAATTGGCTATTTTTCCAATTTGCCCCATATTAAATAATTATTTACCAAAATGCTCCTGTCAGAAAACTATTTCTCAATCTGCCCCTGTTTAGTCGACAAAATTGCATCATCAATGATGATGTCATCTGCTCACTTTATGCTCCCGGCCCGGTAAAATTTCCCGATCGGTGTTCGAATCGCGTAAAATCTCAGAAATTCGGAATCATAACTTTGAAGACCCTTCCTCACTCACTAAAAATGCCTGGTCTAAACAAAGTTTTGATCCCGTCCAGGTATTCTCCGGTCCAGCTGAAGTTTTACGGAAAAACGTGCCGGTTACGGAAGAAACTTCCGGAATCGTCAACCTCTGGACACAAATTCACTGATTCCAAATATGTCCAGGAAATTCTCAACTCATTCCCAGATATTGAGTTACAATTTATTTTCTTCAAACTTCAATTCGTGACTATCTTCCTTTTTCACAGATCACCCTATTTCGTCTTATTACCTAAGGATTCTACCGATCACGGAAATGACTTCTGGGACAGTCCAGTCCGAGATAAAAATTCACTCATTTATATTCCTCTCTGACTTTAGAAACCTTGTCCATGGTTTTCTAGATAGGATTTTATTTCTATCCGTGGTCATTTATCCTATTATAAATTATATTAATATAATATTACAAGTTGCATAATAATATCATGATATTTTTTTTTACACATTCTTATCCTCATTGTTTTTGTCCAATTCGGCTGGCTCTTTTTTTGGATTTGTAAATATTTTATTTTTTAATTAATTAATTAATTATATATTTCAATTTTCTTAAAAATTTCACAAAATTCCCTTATTGGTCCATTCTTGCATTTAGGCTTAAAATTACTTAATCTCACCAATTTTTCTTCATAATTTCCAATTAATTAACAAATATATTTTTGCTAATTTTTAGCCATTAACCACTAATTATAAGGTTTTACATAATTATTTATGGATTTTCCTTTGTTCATGCTTAAGTAATTAGCCAATAATTACTTAATTAACTCCTTACTAATATTTGATAATTTTCTTAGTTAATACAACTCATTACCTTATAACTTTTGCATTGACATTAGTATTTTATGTCCCATGCATTATATTAACAATTACGGGGGTATTCTGGTCATTTCAATACTTTTTAATTCTTTTCCTTTAATTTTTCCAAGGTGATAATTTATTAAATTACTAAAATTAGAGACAATATTCTCTCTTAATTTTAATAATTATTTTACTGCCTCCTAGGATTTTTTTCATAATTTTCTCAGATCTTTATATGCTCCCAAGGGCATTTTAGTCATTTTGACTTTTTATTCTTTTTCCCTAAGTTTCAAGAGATTTTTCCCTCATAAATACGATAAATATAACACAGAAATTGAGACCACAACTTTACTTATCAGAAATGACCATTTTATTTATCCGGGTATTACATTTTGAGCATTCCAATTGCTACAATAGCCAGTGAATGAGCTTTTAGTATTGGTTCACGTGTTCTAACAAAATATAGAAGTTTTATTCTTCCATGTAATGTTCAAGTTCTCCTTTGTATACTCGCAATTGGATTCATGGAAAACATATATATATAATGATAATTTACTAATTTATATGTATTTTGTTTTTGTTATAGAGTTATTTATCCATTTAGTTACAAATTAAATACATAATAAAAATACTCTGATTTTATGATTTGATTTATTATTTGTTGGAGATAAAGATTATGGATGTATTCAGGATGTGGGAGAAGAAATTCTTGATATTTTTACCCATGAAGCAGAGCCTACTACTCGAAGTGAAGCACAATCAATTTTGTTTTTTTAAATTGATGATAGTGGCGAAGAAGATGAAAATGATAGTAATTATACTTATGTTGTTTAGTGGTAAGCTTCTTATGCTTTGTGTGAGTTATTTGTGGACGATAGTTTACTTTTGATTATGAATTAGTGACTGTGTTTGTTTGTTGGATGATACGTGCCATTTAGATCTTAATGTTAACAACATTTATTTGATAAATTATAACTTTAATTGTTGTAATTTACTAAATATATTTCTTTAGAAAAAATCTAAGAAAAATAGTTAAAATTTAGCAAAATAGTTTTCGGCCCTGACCTGCATGCTTTCGGGCCGAGCCTTGAACAATAATTATTTTTCTTACTCCAGACCTAAAAGGACTCGCCATGATTCCCACATCTAACTCTTATGTACACACCCCCCACATGCCATCATAAATGAAGAGGAGGAGGTGAGACATGAAGAATTATTTTATTATTTTTATTTTAATATTTTTAAAAAAGAAAGAAATCACCATACACACAGGAAGGAGAAGGAGTGATATGACAAGACTACAATGAGCAAAGAAAGAAGAGTAATAAAGGTTTGACAAGACTCATTATCAGGGTAGATAAATGAACAAGAAGGAAGAATTGAAAGAGAGAAAAGGAAGAGCACCTGTCTGTGCAGGGTTGTGGACTTGTGGCGCCGGAAGATGGGTTTGACAGGGAAGAAAGAGCACCTATATAAGAGTAAATCTAGGGTTGAACTCTTTTCCTTAAAATAATATTATTTTTAAAATTTTAAATAAATAACAAAAGTAGTATTAGACATCGTTTTTTTTACCACGCATAAGTTTGCTCACACATACCCATATACTTAATATAATTATTTTAAAAAGGTATTTCTTTGTATTTCTTTTACATAGAATAAATACTTAGTACTTTATACTTATTTTAAATTATTAGATTATTATATATTATTTGACTAAATAAAACTTTAGCTACAACTTTCTTTAAGTGCTAATAAAAATAAGGATGTTCCGTGGGGGAGAGAGGGGAAGTTGGTTTATTTAAATGTTTTAAAATTATAATTATAAGTCTATAATGATTTTGCCACATCAGCTCGTTAGTTGTAATATATACCACATCAGCATATTTGACACCGTCAGAGTCCTTATTAAAGTATAGGGACTAATGCTTTAAACTATTGGGATCAAAACCTATAGATTGAAACTATAATAATGACCAAAACCAAAATGAAGGCAAATTATTATGACCAAAATTGTATTAACCCTTTTTGTTTATATGTATTCAATATAATTTTAAACTTTTCTCCCTTTTAGAATCTATATTTAGATTAAAATAAACTTTTAACATTTTTTTATTAGATTAAGAGTTTCCCCCTTGAGGTTTAGAGGACAAAGGGTTTTTACCTCTCCCAATAAGTATGCTTTTTAGGATTCAAACTTATGTTCTCGTTTTTACGGGATGATGTCTCTTATCACCTCAACAAACAGGCTAATGTGCATATCTACTTCCATAAACTATTAAGTATAACTATCGTCTAGTCAACTAATATTGACTTTTTAATTAACAATTAATCAATCAATCAAGAAAATGATATAAAAAACGTATAAAGTTTTCAAAATAGTGTAAAAATATTCAGGTTGTTGAGTCAATCAACATTGGCAGTTTAACAAACAATTCTCACACTCATTGCTCGTTCTTGCTCCCAACTATTTACCATTGCATTTTCCCATCAAGTACGGTTTTTAGGATTCAAACTTATGTTTTCTTTTGTGTGGTGATGCTGCTTATCACCTCAAGTAGTTATCAAATTGAGTTATGAATCGTGAATCAAAAGCCTATTTTATCATGAACTGTTAAGATTCATGATCAATTTTAATGATGATATTAATGTAATTTTCACTTAAGAGAATATCAAAGGTTTGTATATATTAGCATTTTAAAGGCGAATAACACTAAGGGGAAAGAAGAAATAAAAAAAAATATCGTTTTGATTGGGATATGTGAGAGGGAATAAAAAATAATCATATAAGTAAAAAGAAGTTTTTAAATAAATCTGGACAAAATCAAAGAAAGAAAATGAAAAAGGGGTTCTTTAAAGTTGGGTCGCGCCAAATCCGACACGATCTGTGCGCGACCTGGTTCACCCAGAATCACTGGTATCATATGATTCCTGCGATTCCAGTTGGTATAGCTTTTGGAATCTCTTATGATACATGTATAAGGAAGATACATCAACAGACGTATCTTTTTCACCTGTTTTTGAATTAAATCGTGAGATACGTCTTGAGATTTATGTTATTCTAACTACCATAGGTCCTCAACCAACTGCTTGTTGGTTGAATCCCTTTATTAATGTAAGGATGTTAATTACTACCAAGCAATCTTCAATTCTCTGGCTCTAGTGAGTTCTCAAATCATTTTTCCCCTTTAAAGAAAACAGAGAGTTCACCAATAGGAACTCTAGATGTTCTAGAATATTCCTCATAACACACAGATTGGTGATTTGGTTGCTTGGGTATGGCCAGCTATGAGATTGCGACTGGTGCTTATTCCAACTAACTAGATCCACTTTTTAATTCGTTATTTGTTGCTCATTCACTTGCTCGTGATCTTAAAGTTTTTGTTTGTGGACGAAACCCCCTACCCCTCAATCTTTTTAATTTAGTCCTCATCTTCTAATTACCTTTCCCTCCAAACCACAAAGCCATACGTATGTATGTGTGTGTTATACGTACTTATATTTATATACACATGCTTTCACGTGCATGCCAACATGTGAATACCTCGTCAACTTGCATGTTGTTGCTCGCTTGATAAAGGGAACCACACCTTTTTTATTGGCTCCAATCCCATATGTTGCAGCAGCAGGAACAACCAGCCTTATCTTATACCGGACCGTTGAAGCTAACTATATGAAGCTTATGATGCCATTGCGCATTTTATAAAAAACCAAATCTTTCAATAAATTGTTTCGTTCATTAACTTCATTAATTGTTTTCCTTTATCTTTCTCAGACCCTTTTAGAAGACTCTAAACTAATTGATCTATCTTCTTTATGGGTGCATCAAATGGCCTTCTTCGAAAATTCCCCAACCACAAACTTTTCAGATGTCACTCCAATCTCCATAGGATATACCTGTAATTAATCATATCCTTCTAACCAAACCCAAAATTTCAATATTTGACATCATCATTCTTTGTTTATTGTGTGTATATGCATACATATATGTATATATAATAAAAGAAGATTGAACTTAGTACAAGCTTTTACCTCGTATAAACTCTTTCGTTAGTTGAGCTAGCCTTAGAAATAGTCGCAACTGTGTGATGTAATATTTGTTGAATACACACGCACAACTCATGCAACTTACAAAGTTATTAATGTTCAGCCACACAAAACTAAAGTTGAAAAGCTGAGCACACATATGTCTCACTGCTTTATCATAAATGGCTTCTGGAAAAATATCTATCTAGTTCACGACTTGAGAAAACTGACGTCTCAGCTCCCATCATCCACACAAACCCCTATAAATACACGATTCATCATCACAATATAACTTATCTTCCATTGATCGATCCTAAAAAAAACCACCATTCAACAAAATCATCAAAAAAAGAAAAGAAAAAGAATTTAGTCTTTTACGTACTACTACTATATGGCACCCCACAACAACATGTTGAAGCCCAGCAACAACCTTCAAAGAACAATTTCAGACATATCCTACGAGATCTCGAAAGAAGACATCATCGTCGAAGATGCGAATAATAAGGCGCTGCCGCCGATATCGGAGGTTGAAGACGCCAAGTGCGAGTGCTGTGGGATGAGCGAGGAGTTCACGACGGAGTACATAGAGCGCGTGAGGGACAAGTACTTGGGGAAGTGGGTGTGTGGGCTGTGTTCAGAGGCAGTGAAAGAAGAGCTTGAGAAGAATGGGGGGAAGAAAGAAGAAGCCATAAACGCGCACATAAGTGCGTGTGTTAAGTTCAACAAGTATGGTAGGGCTTTTCCTGTTCTGGTTCAAGCTCAGGCCATGAAGGAGATGTTGAAAAAAAGCAAGCTTGATGGAAGAAGAGTCATGTCCTTTAACCCTAGAGGCACTCATAATGATAATAACAAGAAAGGCGGTCTTGCTAGGAGTTCAAGTTGCATCCCTCAGCTATGAATCTTCTTCTTATGATATATTTCTTTTGTGATCTGCTCAAATTCTTGGATACTATATATATATACATATATGTATAATCAGAACTTTTTGATATCATATGTGAAACTCACATGTTAGATTGTCAAAACTGAATTCTGATCATTGTATGTGTGTACTTGATTTATATATGGTACTTGAGAATTAGGGCAATCATCTCTCTCTCTCTACGTTAGATATCAAAATTCTGCAGGTATAATTCTAGCTCCACCTTACCTTTATCACTGGAACTACCCTAATTCAACATGGCAGTTTTTCTTTGAGGCGAGGCTTGGAGAAATGGTAAAATTACTGGCTTGGAGTTTTTTCTTTGTTGCAGTAGAAGAAATTCTTTTTCTCGTTCTTATTTTATCTCTGTTCTCTGTGTAGTTGGTTCTTAAAGTTGTATTGTTTATTCCCTTTCTTTCACTAATTTAGAGGGATTTTATCTGTTTTTAGTCAAATACGACTTTATTTAGTAAATTTATTCCTAATGTACGTACCAATTATATATATATATGCTGACTGAATAAATTAAGGTTGTTATTTGATATTGATAAGTAATACATATGTTATTTCTGTCTATAAAAAAAAACTGGTCGATTGAAAATATCAGTAGCAGAAATTTAAAAAAAAAAAAAATTCACATATATGAAATGGGTGTAAGACAGACAGTTAAAGTCTGATTTTTTTTTTTGGTAAAATAAAGTCTGGATTTTTTTAAACTGAAAATGAAGCCAAAGTTTATATATGTGTGTGTATCACTTCAATAATTTTGATTAGCTTCTTCCACGTAGCTTTGCAATTACAAAACCGTGTGAATTTCGTAGCAGATGGGCATGATTAACACGTGAATTTTATTGATATCATGAGCTAAAGTACCTTGGTAAAAATGGGGAAAAAAAGAAGGAAAAAAGATGTCGCGTTGTACATCTTTATAATTAAAAATATTAATTTTATGGCTAAAAAGACAAACAAAACCTCCACTTTATTATTGGCTAGTGCTAAGGGCACTACCAAGGTCACGTGAGAGTTGTGATGAGAGAAGTGACTGAGAAGTAGCACCTGGCGCCGTCGGTGACGTGAGAGCTATGGGGCAAATAATTGCCATAAAATATAAAGTCACTTAGTGTTCTTAATTTATAAATAATGTAGGTTTTTCTTAATTTCATATAGTATAATTAATTGATATCTGATTTTAGAACTATAATTTAATTTTTTTATTATTATAAAAATGAAATAATTATCATTGGTTATCAGATCCTTGAACTGAAAAATTTTCAAATATATATATGAACCAAGTAAGAATTAAGGGGAAAATAAAAATGAAAAGAAGGTAACACTTATTTTATAATTTTGCCTCTATTATTATTGGTCCTATTTATTAGTCATTTTAATTTGGAGATTTTTTTTTTTTTTTTTTTAATCCTGGTTACAAGTCTACTTTTAGAGGAATAACTGCAATTTTTACAATTTTGTCCTAATCAATTACAAAAAGCCCATAATTAATGAGTTAACTAAATAACTATCTCAACATCTGAGTTAGGTAATTGAGACTATAAAGAGGTAATCACTCAAAGGTTGTTATAGTGGGGAAGGGTAGATTTAAGGTACAACAAAACCTACCACTAAGCTTCAATTTCTTCCTCCTCTTACTTCCTAACTTCAATTTGGGCACCATATATGCGCATACCCTTTGCCCTCTCCTCTTCAATTCATCTCCTCCTCTCAAAACCCTCTCTCTAAACCTGTAGATAAAGTCATATTCAATATATAACACACAGAAATGGAAAGCAATTTGCCAGTAATATCAAAGAGAGTGTGGAGCATATTACGTGTTGTCTTCATCATGCTCCAAAAAGGATTCACCAAGCGAAAGCTCTTGATGGACCTCAACCTCATGCTCAAACGCCCCGGCAAGCTCGCTGGAAAAGCCATCGCCAATCTCTCATCTCCCACCACCATCACCACCATGACACCCCTTGCACCGCCTCCCACAATGCCCATTTGCAGTTCTCGACTGCGCGGGAGTACGAGTTCAGCTGCAGCAGGACTCCCAACTACAGCTTCTTCTCCAAACGTCATCCCCGTCGCTTCTTCGCATGTGCTCACTCTGGATGATGACGTGGTTGACCGTTAATAATGCCCTTAAGGTGACGTTGGAGATGCTTGATGACAAAAAATAGAGTAAGGATGCAATGGCGGAACTAGAAAATATTTTTAACTCAGCAAAAAAAATAAACATATTGAAGCAATAGTATGACATAGCATTGAAAATACAAATAAATAATAACCGATAATTATAAATTAAAACAAGATACAAGATTATACTAATCTTTTTAGTAGGCATCTCAAACAAGAATTTTACTTTCCTCTTACAGCTTAATGAGTAATGAACTAAACATTGTTCTAAAGATATCACAAACACAAATATAATAATTATATGTATAATAAAATTGTTTAAAATATAATCAAAGAAAAAGGGTTAAGTAGCATATCCACCCAAGAAATATAGGCCCAGAAGCAATATTGCCCTGGAAGTTTTCTTTGTCTCAATGTTGCCCCGGAAGTTTTAAAACATAGCAATGTTGTCTTATTCCGTTAAAAAACTAATGTTGACTATCAAAAAATTGATGTTGACTGTTAACTTTTTAATGGAAATGAGAAACATTGCTATATTTTGAAACTTCTGGGGCAACATTGAGACAAGAAAAATTTCCATGGCAATAGTGCTCATGAGCAAAAACTTCTGGGATAAATTTGCCACTTAACCCAAGAAAAAAAATGCATACCTAAAATTGTAGATGACACTCTTTTAAATTGATAAAATTTTCAAGGATAGAATCAGTAGTCAGGAGAAGCACTGATATTTTTTGAACTTAGATCTAACTAGGGCAGAAGAGTACCAGGAGAAGCATATATTTGTTTAAACCAGCCAAACTGAGGACGGATTAGAAACACAAATCCAAGAAGAAATCCTGTAATAAACCCTCCAATATGAGCAAAATTGTCCACATGTGGGAGGATCCCTACAGCTAGATTGACTGCAACAATAATAATCACAAGAGTGAAGAGTGCCGCAAACAGCAAAAAACAGAAGATTAGAATATAACATGTTGGATATAAGCCCATAAATTTTCCTTTTCAGGAAATCAGATTTCAAATAGGAGAAATTTTATGATCACCTTGTTATCATACATAGACCAATTAGTAATGAGTTCAGAAAGCATGGCTCCCAGCAATCCAAAAAAAGAGCCCTAGAGGAACCCATAGAGATGTTTGATATGCACTGTAATACATCAATATGAGAAACAGGAAAGTATTAAGCGTTACATAATGCAAATAATAACTCAAAATGAAGTATCTTTAGTATCATTTTGATATAGGTATCAAATTAAAAATAGCACAAACCATAGCACTATTCAAGCATATGATTCAAAAACGGAGATTGAACCATCTTTAGTTTCATTTTGATGTAGTTATGAGGATGATATTCATGGATTCAAAGGAAGATTTTGTTCAATGAAAAAAAGGCTTATCCTTTCTATTTTGTTTCGCCAACTATCAATTAGGAGAAGGAAATCCACCTCGTAGTCTTAACTCTTGAAGAAACATAATCTAAACAGTTGCAAGGCACAAAGGAGAAAATAAAAGGTGTTAACTTGAGATGCAAAATACATACAGAATCCAAATTATGGGGTCTAAAACAACTAATTTATCCTGTCTATTGATCATAGAAAAAATATGATGCAAAACGAAATAGGTTGACGGAAGCTCAAACACGAGAAGGAATCCCATACCTAATGGCGAGCCGACACTGCAGAGAATGGGTAAACTGAGAAGAGAAGAGGGTGCTTATTCCGATGAAGGAAGGAGGACAACCTTCCGAAAAAACCTCCCACTAAAGCCGACGGAATGAAAGACGGTGGTCGGACTTGGAGGAAGAGGGAGACTTTCTGACTTAGAGGATGGAGACTGGAGAGCACATAGTAGAGTGGAGGAAGAGGAATTGAGGAAGCCTGTGAAGAACGTTTGCAAATTGCGAGAGGGAAAAATGTAAAAAATAGAAGAAGAATGTAATTATAGAGAAGATAAGAGATTAACTGACGAAAATAAAATAAAATAAATACTTATATTTTGTTAAATTTTAGAAGGCCAGTTAGGGCTTTGGTAAGAGATTAGTTGGGGTTAAATTTTTGGCCAAAATAAAATATTATATAACATACATATATTTTAACAAATTTTAGAAGATTTTGAAGGCCAGCTGGGGCCCTTGCACCTTGCTAGCCAACACCCCGTTCCACCATTGTAAGGATGAGGTGGAGGCGTTGCCGGCACTTCTTGGGTTTGGCCGCACTCCGGTGGTGAGACAGTTGAGGGTGACAGACTCTCCTTTCCCAATGCAAGACGGAAACACAACGACAACGGAGACCACTAGGTAGACATGGCGGTGGAGGAGTTCATAAATAGGTTCTTCAGGGAGCTGAGGAAGCAGGGTTGAGCAATATAATTTTGGATATGTTGCTTTGTTAAATGTTTATTATGATTAATTAACCAAATAGCATGAAGCAGTTTTGGATATGTTGATGATAATCATCCCAACCTCAGTTTTCATCTTTTGTGGGTTGGGGATTTTTGGTTTCATATATATTTTTGTACTTGTAATTGTTTCAAGTTAATTAGATCCAGTAATTAACTGCCGGCACCAATCTGATTTAACATTTCGCCCACAAGTTACTACTCTTAATATTAGAATATTTGGAGTATTAATTTTGGTCCTAAATATAACACATAGTTTTCATATTTATCAATTCTCCCCCTAATTTACCCCTAATATGCCTCATCAACAATAATTAAGGAGGAGAGGCAATTGAGGAATTAAGGAAGATGATTAAGATATTTTAAAATATATATGTGTCATATTAACTAATCTAATCAAATTAAATAAATATGTCTTATATTAAAGACAATAGAAAGTACATCACTTTTGTTCATTTTTGTGGCATGTTCTTCATCGAGCCCATTAATATATCTTAATAATTATTTATAATAAGGATGTGTGTGTCTATATATATAAGGCTGAGAAAGATCAGTAAGATCGATTTAAAATGCAACTGATGGTTCAATTTTCGTAATTAAACTTCACAAGGACCACGCGTTAAATTATCATACATGCATGCATGTGTATGTATATATAATATAAAACTTATAATAATGGATATATAATATTTGTTTAAGAAAATCATCATTCTCTGTCAACGTCACAGGTCTCTCCCTCACTCTAGAAGAGTAACACTATTATGAACTACTAACTACTTTTGACACTTAATATAAAATCTTGTTGGTAATATAAATTGAACTATAAACGAGATCGTGTATAAAAAACCGTATGTAATATAAACTTAATATTCGACTGTGTTTTCCTACGCCACTCTCACTATACGAATACATAAATGCATATGAATACACATATGTTGCATATAAAGTTATTATTTCATACATGGGCCATTGCCCATTGGCCTGTTGGTATTCAATTCAAGTGCCATATAAAAAATTTCTTAAAATGGTGTTTTGCTTTAAAGTAAAACTGAACTTCAAAACCAAGAGGACCACTATTTGCATAACTTGATTGGCCCCATATGATCCCACTAACATGTCCAAGAGGAACCATTGGCTGCTTTGTCGTCAAAACATTGTTGCCTTTCTCATTTGCTTTCCATATTTTTCTCTCATTTGCTTTATTATTACTATTATTTTAATTTCATGTTTTTATGACTTTTTCAGGTCTTTATAAGAACCACTTCTTCCTTGCTAAAAGTAGCCATCAAACAAAAGTCTCCCGATATTGAAGATCCACTTGCAAAGAATGAAAACAGCGGGACATCGCAATATCGGCGTTTTGTACCAAATAATTAATACTAAATTGAGATGTTTACATTTTAGTTTACCAAATACCATTATATATATAATATCAGTAAACAAAAAATTGCTCATAAATTTATATATAGGACGGGAAAAAACAGATTTGTTTTAATTAGTCATAATTAAGCTGTTGAAGTTTGAAAAGATGTTGATTAATTTAATTATTCCAGTCTTAACGAGTGAGTAATTTTAATTTAACGATCGACTTATTGAGATCGATTAGATTAGTGTTTGGCTGTAAAGTCTACTTGGTTGGTTAGCTGTCACAAATTAAAGAAGAAAATCAAGTTGCAGAAACAATCACTTTATTCCGACCATAATAAGTAACTAATTCAATTATTGTTTAACTAATGGTAAAAGTGTATAGTTATTAATGGAAATTCATTATTGATGTGTCTTTATACATAAAATATCTCAGGAAAAGCAGCAAGACTGTAAGAGAACTATTGGTTGTAGCCAGCTGGTTTAATTTTTCATGTCAATTTAAATTGTACTCGTGATTCTTAACTAATTCACGTGAGCGAAGTATCACTATGGTGCATTGTCAAAAAAAAAAAGAAAAAAAAAGAAGAAGTATCACTATGGTTATTAAATAAGAGTAAAATTTAGAAATATTTATTAATAATTCTTGAGAAGACTTATATTTAAGACAAAAAAATTCTTCTACAAGCAGATTTATAATATCGGTTAGAGTGGTATGACAATTAACTGATTAAGTTTGATAATATTACCTCTAGACTCCCTAATGTAAGAATTAGTTAGGTAGTTAAATTTGATGATACAAAATATAAAATTTCAATCCATTTTATCTCCCATATGTTTATCATTCTTTGTCAAACTAGTAATAATTAACTAATGTATAATCAATAACAACGAGAGAATCCAAATTCCTCAAGTTTTGCGGTCCAATTGTGAATAACCACTCAAAATAAAGCACAATTAGTTAAGAAGTTGCCTTTATATAAAGCTCAACATAACAATTTTTTTTAGTAGATTATAATACTCCATCTTGTCTTTAACATAAGACATATTTATATGATTTGATTAGATTAAGAAAATTAGTTCAGTTAGTTAATATAACATATTTTATAAAACACTTAGTTATCTTCCTTAATTTTTTCATTCCCTTTCCTCTTTAATTATGACTGAGGAAACATCAAAAAAAAAGAAAAAGAAAAGGAAAAGATTATTAAATATGAAAATTATGTCTAGCTAGGGCCAAAAGCTTTGTGTTGAAGCTAGGGCTGCTTGAATAAATGTGAACAATCTGGTGCTCGTAAAGTCTTATTTATTCAAGTAATGATAGGCGGTATGTATAGGTTAGTGTCTAGGTTAGTTGGTAACCCTAAAATCACCTAGATTACATCCGCCAGAATCAAGGAAATAATTCAAAACCGTGAAATTTAAATATGCTGAGATTTTAGGATCTTTTGGCATCTACTAAACAACCCTAATCAATAATTTAATTATGGCCAGGTTGAGCTTAAGGCCATTGCAGCACCGAAACTCCCCCTCAAATTGGTGAATTGATGTCTATCATTCCCAACTTGCTTTTGAATTCTTCAAATTGTGATCTTTTGCTAGCACTTTGTTGAACATATCTCCTACTTGACGTTTATTTTTATATGGGACATGTGCCAATTCAATGATCCCCTCATCTTCCTTTCCTTGACAAAATGTTTGTTTATATATGTTTTGTCCTTTCATGATGAACAAGATTCTTGACCATTGCAATAGCAGACACACAATTAAATCACATTTTGATAGGTATTTTTGGTGCAAAAGCAAGTTCTTTTAGCACCCTGATTATCCACATGCCTTCACACACTCCATTAACTAAGGCTTGTTGTTCAGCCTCTACACTACTTATGGACATTACTGTCTGTTTCTTACTTTTCCACGTAATAATGTTTTCCCATAACACAGTACAGAATCCTGAGGTACATCTCCTATCTGGCAAGGAACCTGCATGATCTGCATCTGTGAAACTTATTATTTCTCAGGATTGACCTTTAGCAAAGAAAAGTCCTCGGCTGTCATTTTCAGGTAGTGTAGGATTCCATAGATCAGACTACCTCCATGTGCTCCTCCATGGGCGAACTGGCTGACAACTCCAACTGCATAGCTTATATCAAGGCTCATGTGAGATAAATATAAGAGCTTACCAACTAATCTTTTGTACCTTTCAGCATCAACTGGTACTCATTCTTTTCTTAGTTTCTTCTCTTTCTCATTTTGTATTCCTTCTGTTGCTTCTTCCTCCTCTCTCTTGTTGTCAAGTTTGCATCTCATTAAATATGTCAAGATTTTAGGATCTTTTAGCATCTATTAAATAACCATAATTAACAATTAATTATGGTTAGGTTGAGCCCAAGTTCATAACAACACTGACAAAATGGTTTGTTAGAAATTTAATAATGGTAAAGCATTCAACAAAGTCAATAAGTTGACTCTGACCTCAAATTCCACATGACCAAAATCCCTCTATCACCGTTTAATTTCTTATACACTTCTTAAGCCTTTTCTAATATATTTTTTTGTTGTACGCGCATCTTTATTTAAAGCTAAGTGTGGGCCCCATCAAATACATGAAGTTTGAGAAATATCACACAATTTATAATTTTTACAATTATATATATGTGTGTGTACGAATTCTCTCTTCCCTTCGAAAAAATAGAATTAGAAAGATATTCTGCGTTGGTTTTTTTGTTTTGTTTTGTTCTTGTTTAGTTAACTTCGTTTCGGAAGTTCTTTTTTTTTTTCAATTTCACCTCTTGAATTTCTGACAATTTTTTATTGAAAATAAAAACAGACAGTGATTTAGAAAATAAATAAATAAATAATAAAGATTCGAGACATCCAATTTCTCAATTGTGACATAATGTACTTATTAGATCGAATAAGTACATTAAATTTAATAGATTTTTTTTTTTTTTCTGTATCCAGATTAATACCAATTTCTGGAATATATATGTGTGTAATATCATAGTATTATTGTTTTTTCTTGAAACTTATATAAATATACCGAGAACAATCTTAATGGAGCACATGTCTGCGAGGCCGCATTCTTAAGAAGAAAGGCAAGGAATGATGGCACGCAAATATTTATTGTTTATTCAGTGAAGAATTAATAATAGTGTACTAATAATAATGCAAAATATTAAAGCTACCAGTTTTATAATTTGAACAGTCAAGATTCTTTCACTCTCGCTTACTTTTTCGGCGTGATAAAGCGAGATATTATGGAATTGCTTTCCGTCTGGTTTTAACATGCACCGGTTTAATTCAAAACCACGTTCAAATAATGAACATAAATTTAAAGAACATCATTTTTTTTATTATTATTCTGGCACATGAAAAATTACCAAACCAGAAATGTCTTTATTGAAAAAGAAGGTAACACTGAATACGTATGCAACCAGAGGTTAGGTTAAGGGTAAAGCCCCACCACTAAGCTCTTTCTCTCCTTCTACGTACCTCCTTGCCACTATATATACACATATTCTCTTCCCTCTTTTCTTCAATTCATCTCTCTTGGTGTCTCATCAGTCTCTCTCTCTCTCTATAGACACCAAAAGAGAAGAATCCAAACCCTCCTTCTCTCTCTCTATAACCCTATTCAAATATAACAGAAATATGGAAAACAATTTGCCAGTGATATCAAAGAGAGTGTGGAGCATAGTGCGCATAGCCTTATTCACACTCCGAAAAGGCTTTACCAAACGAAAGCTCTTGATGGGCCTCAACCTCATGCTCAAACGCCCCGGCAAGCTCGCTGGAAAAGCCTTCGCCAATCTCATCTCCCACCACCACCACTGCCACCATGGCAGCTTCGCCGCCTCCCAAGACGCCCAATTGCAGTTCTCCACCGCACGAGAGTACGAATTCAGCTGCAGCAACACTCCCAAATACGGCTTCATCACCAAACGCCATATTGTTCCCCGTCACTTCCTTGCGTGTGCTCACGCGCCACTCACTGTGGATGAAGACACGGTGGCAGTTAATAATGTTTTTAATAATGTGGTGATGGAGATGCTCAATGACAAAGAATATAAGGCTGTTGTGGAGGCGTCGCCGGCTCTTGCTGCGACTGGGCGGACCCGGACGGTGAGGGTAACCGTTCAGGATGGCAACGACGATGGGGACAACCAGATCGACAAGGCGGCGGAGGAGTTTATAGAGAGGTTCTTCATGGAGTTAAGGAAGCAGGGTTGACCGGTTGCACAATTTTGTATGTGTTTAATAATGTTAATTATGATTAATTAACATTTAAATATCAAGAAAAATTTGGCTGCGTGTTGATGATAATCATCCCAACCTCAGTTTTCACCTTTTGTAGGTTGGGGATTTTGGTTTCAGAGAGTTGTTATTTCAGAAATGTATTTGTACTTTTAATTGTTTTTTTTACTCAATAAATGAATGAAGAAAAAAAAAAAATCTGCAATTTATATCTCTCTGACAGCAGAACATTTCGGCTACAATTTATATAATCTCTTCGGCTCTTCTTCTTCTTTTACAACAAGAGCATTTTATTTTGTAACAAGGAACATATAATTGTGCATATATCAGTATAAAATACGAAATTTGTAATAAATTGTACGAGATATAAATTTGTTAGAAATCAGGAGTGAAGCCAAAAACGGAGTGAGAGACGTAAAATATAATATAAATACAGTAATTCTGTCGCAAATTTGATAGTTTCCGACGGAAAGCTTTTCCGTTGTAGAATTAAAAATTGCGACGGAAACTCATTCCGTCGTAGATTTGATATTTTGCGACGGAAAATAGTTTTTTTTCGTAAAATACCAATTTTGCGATGGAAATTAAAATTTCCATCACAAAAAACGCTTTGCAACGGAGTGTTTTTGGATGGAATTTCCTTGTTTTGCGACGGATTTTGGCCGTCGCAAATCCTGACTTTTTTTGTAGTGTTATATTTAGGATCAAGATCAACCAACTTACAGATCTACATTATTAGTTAATAATTATAAGGTCAGAAGCTTTGTGTTGAAGCTAGGGCTACTTGAATAAATGTGACAATCTGGTGCTTATAAAGTCTTATTTATTCAAGTAATGATAGGCAGTATGTATAGGTTAATGTCTAGGTTAGTTGGTAACCTTAGAATCACCTAGATTACATGCGCTAGAATCAAAAAAATAATTCAATACTTTGAAATTTAAATATGCCGAGATTTTATAATCTTTTGGCATCTACTAAACAACCCTAATTAATAATTTAATTATGCCTAAGTTGAGCCTAAGGCCATTGCAGCATCGACAATTCCCCTCAGATTGGTGAATATCATTCCCAACTTGCTTTTGAATTCTTCAAATTGTGGTCTTGCTAATGCTTTGGTGAACATATCTCCTAGCTACTTGACGTTTAGAGATGGGACATGTGCCAATTCAATGATTCCCTCATCTTCCTTTTCCTTGACAAAATGTTTGTCCATATCGACATGTTTTATCTTTTCATGATGAACATGATTCTTCACCATTGCAATAGTAGACATACAATCACATTGCATTTTGATAAGTGTTTCTGGTGCAAAATTTAGTTCTTTTAGCATCCTGATTATCCACATGTCTTGACACACTGCATTAACTGAGGCTCGTAGTTCAGCCTCTGTACTACTATGGACTCTACTGTCTATTTCTTACTTTTCCACGTAACAAAGTTTTCCCATAACATAGTACAATATCCTGAGGTAGAACTCCTGTTTGGCAAGGAACCTGCACGATCTGCATCTGTGTAAGTTATTATTTCTCAGGATTGACCTTTAGCATAGAAAAGTCTTCGGCTTTCATTTTCAGGTAGTGTAGGATTCCATAGACTATCTCCATGGGTTCATTATGTCAGGGTGCGCAACCAGTCCTTTGTACCTTTCAGCATCAACTGGTACTCGTTCTTTTCTTGGTTTCTTCTCTTTCTCATTTTGTATCCCTTCTGTTGCTTCTTCCTCCTCTCTCTTATTGTCGACTTTGCATCCTAATTAAATATGTCGAGATTTTTTTCACCAAAAAAAAAAAAAATATATATGTCGAGATTTTAGGATATTTTGACATCTATTAAACAACCCTAATTAATAATTTAATTATGGTTAGGTTGAGCCAAGGTCCATAACAAGACCGACAAAATGGTTTGTTAGAAATATAATAATGGTAAAGCATTCAACAAAGTTAATAAGTTGAGTCTGACCTCAAATTCTCCATGACCAAAATCCCTCTATCACCGTTTAGTTTCTTATACACTTCTTAACCCTTTTCTCCTCTCTTTTGTTCGAATTTTCTCTTTCCTTAAAAAAAAACAGAGAAGTAGAAAGATATTCTGCGCTGGATTTTTTTGTTATTGTTTAGTTAACTTCGCTTTGGAAGTTTTTTCTACACCTATATTTTATTTTTAATCAATTTTACATCTTTCTTGAATTTCTGACATTTTTTTATTGAAAATAAAAATAGGCAGTGATTGAGGAAATAAATAAATAAAATAATAAAGATTCGAGACATTCAATTTTTCAATTTTGACATAATGTACTTATTAATTAGATCAAATAAGTACATTAGATTTAATAGAATTATTTTTCTGTGTCTAGATTAATACCAATTTCTGGAATATATATTATACTGAGGACAATCTAAATGGAACACATGTCTGCTAGGCCGCATTCTTAAGAAGAAAGGCAAGAAATGGTGGCACGCAAATATTTATTGTTTATTCAGTGAAGAATTATTGATAGTGTACTAATAACAATGGCAAAATATTAAAGGTACCAGTTTTATAATTTGAACAGTCAAGATTCTTTCACTCTCGCTTACTTTTTCGGCGTGATAAAGTGAGATATTATGGAATTGCTTTCCGTCTGGTTTTAACATGCCCCTGTTTAATTCAAACCCACGTTCAAATAATGAACATACATTTAAAGAACATCATTTTTTTTAAAAAATTATTCTGGCACATGAAAAATTACCAAACCAGAAATGTCTTTATTGAAAAAGAAGGTAACACTGAATACGTATGCAACCAGAGGTTAGGTTAAGGGTAAAGCCTCCACCACTAAGCTCTCTTTCTTCTTCTACGTACCTCCTTACCACTATATATACGCGCATCTCTTCTCTCGTCTCTTCAATTCATCTCTCTTGGTGTCTCAGTCTCTCTCTCTCTCAATAGACACCAAAAGAGAAGAATCCAAACCCTCCTTCTCTCTCTATCTAACCCTATTCAAATAAAACAGAAATATGGAAAACAATTTGCCAGTGATATCAAAGAGAGTGTGGAGCATAGTGCGCGTTGCCTTATTCACACTCCGAAAAGGCTTTACCAAACGAAAACTCTTGATGGGCCTCAACCTCATGCTCAAACGCCCTGGCAAGCTCGCCGGAAAAGCCTTCGCCAATCTCATCTCCCACCACCACTACTGCCACCATGGGAGCTTCGCCGCCTCCCAAGACGCCCAATTGCAGTTCTCCACCGCACGAGAGTACGAGTTCAGCTGCAGCAACACTCCCAAATACGGCTTCATCACCAAACGCCATATTGTTCCCCGTCACCTCCTTGCGTGTGCTCACGCGCCACTCACTGTTGATGAAGACACGGTGGCAATTAATAATGTTCTTAATAATGTGGTGATGGGGATGCTCAATGACAAAGAATGTAAGGGTGTTGTGGAGGCGTCGCCGGCTCTTCCTGCAACTGGGCGGACCCGGACGGTGAGGGTAACGGTTCAGGATGGCAACGACGATGGGGACAATCAGGTTGACAGGGCGGCGGAGGAGTTTATAGAGAGGTTCTTCATGGAGTTAAGGAAGCAGTGTTGACCGGTTGCACAATTTTGTATGTGTTTAATAATGTTAATTATGATTAATTAACATTTAAATATCAAGAAAAATTTGGCTGCGTGTTGATGATAATCATCCCAACCTCAGTTTTTACCTTTTGTAGGTTGGCGATTTTGGTTTCAGAGAGTTGTTATTTCAGAAATGTATTTGTACTTTTAATTGTTTTTTTTACTCAATAAATGAATGAAGAAAAAAAATCTGCAATTTATATCTCTCTGACTGAACATTTCGGCTACAATTTATATAATCTCTTCGGCTCTTCTTCTTCTTTTACAACAAGAGCATTTTATTTTGTAACAAGGAACATATAATTGCGCATATATCAGTATAAAATAAGAAATTTATAATAAATTGTATGAGTTGTAAATTTGTTAGAAAAGCCAAAAACGGAGTGAGAAACGGCAATAAGAAACAAAAACGGAAGATGATACTCTCATAATTGATTTTTCTTCTCAAAATGCCATCTCTAGTCTCACATTTAAAAGTGAATGAATGGTTCAGATATAATATTTTTTAAAACTATTATTATAATATTTTATAATTTATTTATTTTTAAAATTTTGTTTGTATTGCAATTATGAATTGTATAGATCAGATTTTAATATTTTAAATTTATTTATTTATGATTAAAATAACAGTTTCATAAAATACGAAATCTTAACCATATATTTTTTAAATTTGAGGGAGGAGATAAGATTTTGAGAAGAAAATAAGATAAAGGATTATGAGAGAACACAAATCCAAAACAACAAAAAAACCATATTTTAACTCAAAAGCTTAAGACTCAAATTTATAGGTCATTCTACTTTATTACATAATCATAAACTCAACTTTATCCTAACTTAAGTCACACCTATACTAACTTGAGTTTAAGATCGGAATGCGCAAATTTTTTCTTAAAACAGCATTTGGGTTCAAAGTAAAATTGGATTCATTTACAGCTCATATGATGATGCCACTAACATCTCACAGAAAGTTATTTGTTTGGGATCAAGTTTTGGAGCTCCAACTTGCATCCCAACACCCAAAAGCCACTTGAAAGAAATATTTTGCAATGATTGGGATGCCGTTTTTAAATAAGAGTTTCTGACAAAAAAAAGCTTCAAAAGCCACGGTAGCAATGAAGCCACTTTTTCTTGCTTATAGCGTCATGTTACTGCTACACCATTCTTATTTTTTCCTTTTTCACATTTCTGTCCTCATTCACATTTCTACCCTAAAAGCTTACTCCCTCTTCTATTTCTTGAAAATAGTGTTTCCTTACAATTTCCCCATATTTCTCTCCATTGCTTTTGCTTTATTACTACTTTTTTTTTTGGTCAAAGGATACTTATATTAATACTTCAAAAGAGACTACAAACCCAAAAACAGAGAAGGGTAATAATAAGAAGATAAACAACAGCTAAAGAAAAGACAAGTTTAAAACATACAAACAAACAGAATACTAAAAAACAAAGCAAACTACAATCAATCACCATTCAATGAGTGAATGAGGGGAGAAGTATCATGAGGAACAACATCCGCCTTCTGAGCATCTAAGGCTAGAAGTGACATCAAAGACGGTATTGGTTGTAAAACACACCCTATCGGGCACACCCCTTTATAACTATCAATTGAAATTGCTTTATTACTACTCTTTTTAACTTTATACGACCTTTTCAAGTCTTTATAGACATAGTAGCACCCTCAAATGGAGTGACATTGGACTGAGATGAAATCAAACGTTGATAATCTTGAGTGAGCATGGAATATGCTTGATTCACCCTTTTGTGCAAAGGAGCTCAATGGGCTTCAAACTTTTGCCTTGGAGTCCAGCGGCGGATGCACGTTTGCGCAGGTGACCGCACGTGCGGTCACAAACTTTTTATTTTTTATTTTAAAAAATAAATGAACAAAAGGGCCAACTGTTCCAAATCAATTGCTCTGCGATTTATACCAAAAAAAAAAAAAAAAAATTGCTCTGCGATTTCTGTCCACCACCCCCTTGCTTCTCCTTCTGCCAGATCCTCCTCCGCCCAGCGCCGCCAGGTCGCCGCCAAGCTCACCGAGTTCGTCTGCCGAGCCCACTAGAAGCAGGTCGCTGATTAGCCCTCACTGTGCTTGTTGCAGCTATGAAATCAAGGTGATGCTCCATGTAACATCCCGTTTTCCAAAAGCACTATATTCAAAATGCCCACTGGCTAGTTACAGAAGCGGTATAGTAACCGAGAGTTTTCAAAAAGTAAAGGACAACATCGGAAAGTCTTCAGCCGGATCCTTGAACCTGCTGCTTTCCTCTCTCCTCGGTCCTCGGTCCTCCTGACCCTGATGCTATGTTAAGAGCTGAGATCCGCATGCACCGGATCTCAGGTAACGGTTAACCTCATGTATACATACACACATATGGGTTACACAACAACATCAAGACAACATATAAACCACACCCAACCAATGCACATGTATCGCTCCCAAAGATGCGATATATCGCCCCAAAGACTACAGATGTATCGCTCCCAAAGATTATAGATGTATCGCTCCCAGCCTTACAGATATATCGCTCCCAGCATGCATACAGTTATATTCTAACATAATATGCATTCCAAAAACACACCACATATAGACATACCATACTCACATCACATACACGCATACTATATGCATCAGATTAGTGTTACAGTATGCGAACGTACATACTTCTGTAAACCGAACAGAATGGCCAGGTAAGTGTCTATCATGGGGGCCTCACCGAGTTCACGGCGACTGATTGGCTTACCCACATAGACTAGCCTTTCCTTCAGCACCAAACTGTTCTAACATATTTGTATTCAATAAACATACCATAACAATACACATAGCACATATATGCATACCATAAACATAAGAGTTAATGTTACAGTACGCGGACGTACATACACCAATAGCACATATATACATAACAGACATAAGTCATCATCTATCACATCTACGCATACAATACACATAGCACATATATGCATACAATAAACATCAGCGTTAGTGTTACAGTACGCGGACGTACCTTTGTTGACGGTCGTCGGTATTTCTGTCGGAATACGGTACGACAGTGCGTCAAAACGTAATCAGGGATATCCTATCAACATAACAACGCATTTGTTAAGGATCTATCATTACGACAGACATTTTTAGTCAAAATGACCATTTTACCCCTGACCCCCTAATCGGCGGAATTTCGCCAGCACTTCGTTACTTTGACCCTAATCTTCCAAAATTTCAACATAACTCCTACTCCAACATAATTTTCGAAATATAAATCATATTAATTAATGATTCACATCATAACAGGCATTTTAGGTAAAAATTACCATTTTGCCCCTATCCTTACTAGTCGGCGGAATTTCGCCAGAGCTTCGCTACTTTGACTCTAATCTTCCAAAATTTTTGCCAGAACTTCGACCCCACCATGATTTTTGAAATAATGACTAAAATACCCTTAACATATGATATCTAATCATACTTGGAAGATTAAAGACTAATCTAACATTTCTACTCTAACTACCGAAAGAACTACGGAAGCTTAAGACTAAGTATCGAAGAACTTACTCAGAGCTTCGCTGCTACTTCCTCCAGAGCTTCTCTCTCTAACTTCTCTCTAACTCTTCTAATTGTGGTTTTGGTGTGAATTGTGAAGAGGCAAAGGCCTCTATTTATAGGGAAAATTGTGACACTATTCACTACTTTTTCATACCGGATATAGACCGTCGGATCACACTTCTGCAAGGTGTCTTGATCCTCTCCATGCCACTTGACAGCCGTCCTTCCCCCCTTAGGTGGCATCCCTTGGCAAATCACAAGGTGCCATGTGGTCCTTTCTAGAAGCTTTTACCGATAAGTTTCCCGATCGGTGCCCGAATCGCGTAATCGCGCAAAATCTCAGAGATTCAGAATCACAACTTTGAAGACCTTTTCTTTCTCATTAGAACTGTCTAAGTTAACCTAATTTTAAGAAATGTCTAAGTTAACCTAATTTTTGATCCCATACAGGGTTTCAACGGTCCTGCTGAAGTTTTACGGAAAAACGTGCCGGTTACGGAACGAATTTCCGGAATTATCAATCTCTGGACAAAAATTCACTGATTTCAAATATGTCCAGATAATCATAAACTCATCCCCAGATGTTGAGTTACGATTTATTTTCTTCAAATTCTAAATCTGTGACTATGTGCCTTTTTCACAGATTACCCTATTTCGTCTGATTATCAAAATGCTCTACCGATCTCGGAATTAACTTCCGGAACAGTCTACTTCAAGATAAAAATCCACTCTTTCATATTCTTTACTGAATTTAGAAGTTTCACTCCTGGTTCTCTAGATAGGATCCAATTTCTATCGATGTTTATTTACTTTGATTACTATTTACATATATTATATTATATTACAACTTGATCAAATATCAAGATATTATTTTTGAAAAGTCCACAACTCCATTCACACCATAATTTTCGGCCAACAAGTATTTTTTATTTATTTTCGTTTTTATTTAATTAATAATTAATTAATATTATATAAAATAATTATTTAATAATTATTTTGTATAATTTTTTACAAAATTTCCCTATTGGTCCATACATGTTTTTAGGCTTAAAATTACTTATTCTCATATATTTTTCTTCATATTTACCATTTAATTAGCAAATATATTTTATGCTAATTTTAGCCATAAACATTTTCTCAAAGGGTTTTTACACATTTACCCTTGGATTTTCTCTTAATCGTACCTAGATAATTAGCCAATAATTATCTATTTAATCTCTCACTAATTTTTGATAATTTTATTTATTAGAATTACTCCTTTTCTCACAAACTTTTTATTGATATTGGTATTTTACATTCCAAGTAAAATATTAAAAATCATGGGGTCAATAATGATCCCGGAATACTTTTAAATTTTTCCCTCACTATTTTCCAAGGGAATAAATCCCAAAAATTGTCTAAATTAGAGACAACATACTCTCTAATTTTTAATAATTATTTTATTGCCTCTAAGGATTTTTCATAATTTCCTTAAGTCACTTTATGCTCCACAAGGGCATTTTCGTAATTTTGGCACTCAAATTTTCAAGAGATTTTTCCCTACAAATTTGATACCACATATTCACCTATTTCCAATAGGTATTATTTATTAAAATGTAATATTCCAGATAAATAATTATCCGGGTATTACACTCCAACCCTCTTCTTCCCCTTCCTTCATGGTTGATCCAACCGTGAAGGAAGGGGAAGAACAAATTAACTCCCTCAATCTTAAACTGAAAGATTAGATTTCAAATACTATCTTATACTGTGAAGATGCGTTTTTTATGATACCTAATTCCTACATTTCTTGATAAACCGTTGGGGTTTTGATTCTAAAGAGGAATTTTTACAGTATATTCATACTGGAGACCCTGTTGACGTTTTATTATTAGTGTCTTTTTATTGTTTCTGGTAATCTTTCTCTCTTCCCTTACTGTATATGTAAAGTGTAAATTGTTTTTATGGGCATGATTTTCTTTCGTCATGCTGTAGGCATTTCTTTCATTCTGTGAAGGCTGTGAAGTTGACATCCAATTACATTTTGAGAAAGCTGGAGAGTAAGATGCGTTTTTAAATTGAACCAACCGTTATCCTCTCTGTGCAGTTCACTTCTAGGATTATCTTCCCAATTCATGAATTATTAAGAGGAGTAAAATTTGTGCAGACATTTCTTATAGTGTTTTTTTATGCTAGGTATCAGCGGAGATGAAAGAGGAATGGATGTAAATGGAATACTTTCCCTTGATTGAAATTTGAAATTTTTTAAGCTTATGGAGAAATTTTTTGGTACATTTAATTTAATAATGTGAAGAATAAGGTTGTGATTGATTCATTTGGATCTTGCTGTTTCCAAATCTATATGGCAAACGTAATAAGGGGATGGTATGTGGGCCCATATGAGATTAGAACTTGAAGCAAGTTATTGCATTTAGTAGATGTGGATGTCAGTTACCTTTAGGTTTCAGAAGTGATATATTCTTTAGTTGAACTTTTTTCTGACACAATTTCTTAAAATATAATTGATCACCTGTCATGTTGTCCATAATAATTTGCTAATTCAATTATGCAAACTAGTGTTCCAACACGTGAGAAAATAAAAACATGCAACCTTTTCAACTGGGCCATTCCCATTATAATGCATAATCTTATTGCTTATTTTTCCTCTTGTTTTTCTTCCGAAGCAGAATTTGCAGTGTGCAGAATTTGACAGGAGCATTTTTCTTGAACTCAATAACCTTCAACCATGGTGAGTGAATTATAACCATTGAATGCATTAGGCAACAAAAGTGTATTAATGGTGGACTTTTCCTCCTGTATTAAGTGCTTTTAGTTTAATTCCTCCTAATTATGATGAATTTGTTATCAATTCTGTAATTTGGACAAAACTGAGTTGAGGAATTTAGGAAGAAGAAGGAGAAGATTACAATTTCATATTAGAATTCAGGTCAGCGTATAATCCATTTCTCTTAATCACGTGTATTATTCTTCAAATACGTGTTTGCACACACTTTAGATACTATCATCAAGCTTTAAAATGTTTCTGTCTTGCATATTTGTTTTGTCTCTGCTGTTTCTGTCTTGCATATTTGTTTTGTCCTGAAATTATTTCAACTTCAAATTATTAGGATTAGAACTCCTTCATGTTAAGTACAGGCTAGATGATTTTTTCTGTTTTGTTTGTAGAAAATGTCAGGGATATAATCTTATTTCAAACGTCTAAAACCCACAAATGCAGAACCCGAATCTCAAAATGAGCAAGCTTCAAATAGTATTTCAGTTCCAACTGTCCAAGAATCCTATCAACCACCACAAGCATCTCAATATCATAATATAGAAAATCTTGAAGCGGATCCGGGGAAAAGACCTTCAATTTATTCAATGACATCAAATCCTACAGAAAGAGAGGATATTCAGAGAGCTTATTTGCTCAAGGGGCCAACTCAACCAATTCTTAAACAATTCCCTCAAACGGAAATGTATGGAAAAATGCGTAGATTCAATCCTAAGTGGTATGAAGAATTTGGTTCTTAGTTGGAGAATAGTGTATCAAAGGATGCATGTTTTTGCTTATATTGTTATCTGTTTGATATGGAGGTTAGAGGTAGTGGTTGGACGCAGGAAGCATTTGTCGGTGTGGGGTTCAAAAATTGGCAGAAGAAGGATAGAATCAAAGTTCATGTTGGAGATCATAAGAGTGTCCACAATAGATGTTATCAAGCTGGTCAAGATTTGATGAAGCAAAAACAACATATTGATATTGCCTTTTCAAATATTTCTGAACAACAAAGAATTGATTATTGTATTAGGTTGAAAACTTCTTTAAATTGTGTTAGATTCCTACTACGCAATGGTCATCCTTTTCGGGGACATGATGAATCTACAAGTTCAAATCAATAAGGTTTATTCCTTGAAATGCTAAAGTTTTATTCCTTGCAATGCTAAAGTTTTATTCTAAGCCAAATAAAGAGATGAGTGATGTGGTCTTGGAAAATACCCTCGATAATCACAAATTGACTTCACCAATGATTCAGAAAGATCTTTTCCACGCTTGTGCTGATTTGACTGTTAAAGCAATAATTCGTGATCTCGATGATGATTACTTTTCCTTGCTAGTTGATGAAGCTCGTGATGTTGCAATTAAAGAACAAATGGCGGTTGTACTTCGGTATGTAAACAAAAAAGGGTCTATTGTTGAACGTTTTATTGGCATAAATCATGTTTCGATATCGATCGCACAATCACTAAAAGCAGCGATTGATGGCCTATTTTCTAAACTTGGTTTAAGTTTGTCTAAATGTCGCGGGCAAGGCTATGATGGTGCTAGTAATATGCGGGGTGAATTCAAAGGGCTTAAGAGTTTGATTTTGGCAGACAACACATCCGCATTCTACATTCATTGTTTTGCTCATCAGTTACAATTGGCACTTGTGAAGGTTGCAAAACATCACAAGAAGATTCAAGAATTTTTTGACATGCTTCAAAAGATGGCTACCGTTGTGGGGGGTTCATGCAAGCGGAAGGAAATTCTTCAAATGAATCAGTATGAGCTAATAGTTGAAAGAATTGCTAGTGGTGAAATACCAACTGGAAAAGGTTTAAATCAAGAGACAACCTTAAAGCGACCTGGAGACACTCGTTGGGGTTCCCATTTTGGTACGATTACAAGTGTTATCTCATTATTTTCTCCAATAATTTCCTTGATGAAAGTTATTGAAGACGAGCCGAAAAATGATGCTGCAAGAACCGATGCAGGTTGCATTTTGTATGCCATGGAGGATTTTGAATTTGCATTCTTGTTGCATCTTATGAAATTGATCTTGGGGATTTCTTATGAGTTGTCACAAGAAATGCAAAGAAAAGATCAAGACCTTTTAAATGCAATTGGTTTAGTGAAGGTAGTCAAGTCTCGTTTACAAGAGGTGAGGGATAATGGTTTTGATAAATTGCTTCAAGAAACAAACATTTTTGCCAATAAATATGACATTGACATTCCAAATATGAATGATGTTTATTGTCCTAAAGGGAGATCGAGATGAAGATTGGAATCATTCACATTCCTCCACTACTTTAAGGTGGAGTTATTTAATACTGTGATAGATACTCAGGTTCAAGAGTTGAATGATCGATTTGATAATGTCAATATCAAGTTGCTTGAGTGTTTGAGTTGTCTTGATCCTCGTGATTCATTTGCTAATTTTAACATTGAAAAGTTGATTGAGTTTGCTCGATTCTATCCTTCCGAGTTTGATGAACTTGCAGATATTCCTTTTCTGTCTTCAAGTCTCGATAATTTTATTGTTGATGTCAGGGCTGATTCTGATTTTGTCAATTTGCAAACAATTTCTGACCTTGCTTTGAAGATGGTTGAGAAGAGAAAGGATATTGTTTATCCACTAGTCTATTTGTTGATAAAGTTGGCACTCGTTCTACCAGTAGCAACTGCTAGTGTTGAGCGGTTTTTTCTGCAATGACTTTTGTTAAGAATAAGTTGCGCAATCGGATAAGTGATGATTGGTTTAACTCATGCATGTTAACTTTTGTTGAACGTGATATATTTGATACGATGGATGATGAGGATATAATGCAATATTTTCAAGAAATGAAGAATCGAAGAATGATTTTGTAATCCTTCTGATGTAAAGGTTAGTTGACTCTTGATTATTATTTTTCTATGTTAATGCATTTGTGTTCTCATTGTTTTCCTTCCTCCTTTATGTAGGTGTTTGGTGTTGAACCTATTGAAAGTGCCGTGCTCTCATTGTTTTCCTTCCTCCTTTATGTTCTCATTTGTGTTCTCATTGTTTTCTGTTTTCTTTTGCAGATTGATTTGCTTCAAGAAATAACTTGATCCCCTCGAATCTTTTTGGAGGTTGATGCAGCAGTCAAGGCTAAGCAGATGAAGGCTGATGTAAATGATTATCTGAAGGTAATACCCCACTGATCGAACCATATTTTTATATGATTCTTCATAATTAAATTGGGATTCTTAATGCATTTTCTGGGACATTATTGCATGATTAGGCACTAATTTAAGTTAGGGACGTTTGTATTGAATTAAGTGAAATTAGGGGCAAAATGGTCATAAATGGTTAATTATTCATGCAAATGATTTCTTGGACTTTTGATTCTACCTTTTGCTTAATCTTGCATTGTAGGTGTTTAAGAAGAAAATGGAGGTCTTGATGTCAGAATTAACGTGTTGAGGACTGGGGAAAAGTACAAGAAAGGGCCCAACAATTTCTGAAAATTGGAAATGAGTGAAGAAAAGGTCCAAAGAAAAATTACAGAAAAGGACCCAGATGTTTCATATATTTCAGTTATGCCCCACCAAGATTTTCAAACTTCTCACTTTAGTCCCTCCACAAAACGTTTCACACTTTGCACTTAGGTCCCTGGTCAAAACTTTGCGTTTTGACCAGGGACACTTAGCAGACCTAGGAGCCGCGAGAAGAGAATTTTGGATCCAGACCTGAGTTTTTGAAACCAGCGGCCGCGAAAACGAAGAGGGAGGACCTTCGAGTCGGAGACCCTCAACCATCATCGACCTTCTTCTTCTTCTTTCCTCTCGGGATTTTCCCTCTCGCCGGCGGCACATCCACCTCCTTCCGTCGCCGGCAAGCAACCATCAGACCTGCACCATCACCGACCTTCCTCTTCCTTCCTTCCTCGACCCACCTTCACCGTGAGAGAGAGACCCGAGAGCTGCAACGCGAGACCAGAGGGGAGAGACGAGATACACCGTCGGTGAGCTTCACCAACACACTCAGAGCACTATTCATCCTTTTCTTGAATTTTCTGGCATGATTTTCCAGATTCCGACGAGTTCTTGAATTTTCCGGCGAGTTATTTTCATGGTTGGCAGTGGCTGATTCCCTTATTTCTTGGAGATGAGGATGTGTTCTTGAGTTTCAAAGCTTTAACAGGGGAGTATTTTGTTCAATCTATTTTCTCTTGATTACATTTTAATTTCCTAAGTTTTAGGAATATTGTTTTGTAATTTGAGACTTAGTTTACCTAGTTGGATAACTTTGTGGTTTGAACCTTTGTGATTGGATTGAATTTTGTAGCTTGTTGGATTTATATATATGTATTTCCTTATTGATTCAATGATATTGTGTTGTCTACGTGGTATTGTTAGATAATATGATTGAATTGGATTAATTGAGTGGCGTGGTATCGCATTCATATGAAGAGGAACCAAGTTGCATTAATTTAATCCTAATCACACGCTAAGTGGTTTTAAACAATATCTCAAGAGATAGTAGTCAGCTACGGTAGTAGGAACTACTATTAATTGGGAATATTGGACTCAAGTGGTATCTTGGGGTTTTTCATTTAGACTTAGTGAAAATTTACTCCTATATTTAATTTAACTATGATAGTCACTATTCCATTTCCAAGAGCATTCATACTCATTTTCATACTCCATTCCATTTTATAAAGAAAATACCAAGAATAATAGTTAGCATTTAATTAAATTGCATTCCTATTCTAGTCTGTTAATTGAAAAAGCCAAAATCTATTTTTCCCCTTGTTTTCATTGCATTCACATGTCATTTAGATTATCTAGGACTCAATAAAAGGCTCCTCGAGAAGAGAGAACGATCTTTGGTTTGCCTATACGCAATCCTTGGTTTATTTTTGATTGTGGACCCCAAGGCTAAAGACAAAAAGGCCCTCATCACCCACCTTGTGATTTTTGTTTATGATGAACGAAGCCAGCATTTTGGTTTGCTTGCCCACCTTCTAGTTATTATAATTCTTCATTCTTTGATTTCTTATAGGTTGCAACATGTTCTTTAATTTTGTCAAACTTTTTTCCTTCCAGAAAATGTTAACGATACAATCTTAAAGCATTTAAGACTTTCCTTAAAAAAAAAAAATATTTGGGGGCGCTGCCCCCGAACCCCTACACTAATTGTGCACCCATAAACTCTAAATCCTGGCTCCGCCACTGCCTTGGACATGGGCCTCAAGGATCAAAAGCCTCTATTCTAATAGCATGTAAACCAGAGTAGAGGGATCCGAACAGAATAATAACCCGGTGACAATAATATATTTTTGGTCACAACGAGTAACAATAATTGACTGGCAGCCACTTCTCGTCCTTGGGTTTAACTGGCAAAGGGGTCAGACTTTTTCACCTAATAAAGGGAAGGGGTTCAATCTTGGTGTTGGTCAAGGCGCTGGAGGAGGTATCCTAGGGGTCTATGAAAACAGTGGAAATGTTGGGAAGAGGTGGAGGCATGTGTACTCTCTAACCCAGTATGCCGTATGGACTGGTCTCCAAGTGCCCTGCCCTTGGACTGTAGGTGAGCCCAACCCTTTTCCTAAAATTTTGATATAAAAAAAAAAAAAAAAAAGACTGGCAGCCTCTATATTTAAAATAACTCATGTACTGATGTAGATACATGTATAATGTCACAAGTCCACATGCGCACCTAATAAGGTAATTAAACAACACAGTAGACCACAATATAACATGCCCATATGCAGTATTAATACAGCTAACGCATATATATAATTGTTTAAATGAACAATTTCAAATAATGAAAATTTAAAGAACTTAGAAATCATTTTTATTCCTGTCCTTTTGAAATTGCCAATTAATAAGTTCAAGAGAGAACCTACTTTGTTAAGAAGCTCCATTTATATAAAAAAATAACTATATATACAAAATACCACATTATAGTTAATAAATATAAGGCCAGAAGCTTTGTGGTGAAGGGGCTGCCTGAATAAATGGTTCGTTAGAAAGCTAATATGTTGGCTCTGACCTCAAATTCCACATGACCAAAATCAAACCCCACACCTAATTTAATTTCTTACACATCTTCTCTGGGCTTTTCTAATATATATCATCATCTTTTTTGTACGCGCATCTTTAATTAAGGCTAGATGTGGGCCCCATCAAATGTTTGAAGTTTGAGAAATATCACACAATTTATAATTTTTACAATTTGTTTTATGTATAATATATGTAATATCTATTAATTTTTACAGTTTGAGAAAAATGTAAATGGAATGTGTTTGCAAGAGCTGCATTCTTAATAATAATAGTATACTAATAATGGCAAATATTAAAGCTATGACTTTTGTAATTTGAACGATGAAGATTCTTTCGCTCTCGCTTACTTTTTTGGCGTGATAAAAGGAGATATGGAATATACTTTCCGTCTAACATACCCCTGTGTAATTGAAACACGTTCAAATATATAATGAACATTCAATGAACATTATATGTGTGTGTGTGTGTTTATTTATTTATTATGGCCCACGTGAAAATACCAAACCAGAAATCTCTTTATTGAAAAGAAGGTAACACTGAATATGTATGCAACCACAGGTTAAGGGTATATGATTGAGCATATACAACATAGCCTCCACCAACACACATACACACACACACACTCTTGCCCCCTTCTCTTCAATTCATCTCTATTCCTCTCCATTGTCTTTTGCTTTATTACTATTCTGTTCAATTTTTTATGATCACTTTGAGTTAGGCTTAGATTCTTATTTGACGGGTGTAAATTTAGTGGTTTAGCTTTAATTTTTAGCTTGGTATGTATAGGCGATGACGTGATGTGTAATACCCGGATAAATAAAATGGTCATTTCTGATAAGTAAAATTGTGGTCTCAATTTCTATGTCATATTTATCTTACTTATGAAGGAAAAAGCTCTTGGAAATTAGGGAAAAATAATAAGGTGCCAAAATTATCAAAATGCCCTTATGAAGCATAAAATGGCATAAGAAAATTATGAAAAATCCTAGGAGGCAGTAAAATAATTATTAAAATTAAGAGAGTATATTGTCTCTAATTTTGGTAATTTAATAAAATATAACCTTGGAAAAATAAAGGGGGAAAAATAAAAAAGTATTATAATGACCAAAATGTCCCCGTAAATTTTAAGAAAATGCATGAGACATAAAAGACTAATGTCAGTGCAAAAGTTGTGAGATAATGAGTTATTTCAATTAAGAAAATTATCAATAATTAGTGGGTAATTAATTAAATAATTATTGGCTAATTATTAGAGCTGAAACAAAGGAAAATCCAAAGATAATTATGTAAAACCCTATAATTAGTGGTTTATGGCTAAAAATAGCATAAAATATATTTGCTAATTAATTGGAAAATATGAAGAAAAATATATGAGGAAAAGTAATTTTAAGCCTAAAAACATGTATGGACCAATAGGAAAATTTTGTAAAAAAATTATATAAAAAAATTATTAAATAATTATTTCATATAATATTAATTAATTAAAACGAAAATGAATAAAAAAATAATAAAAAGTACAGAAAATCTCAAGAGGATAGGATTTTTGTAATATAATAATATTATTTGTGAAAAGAAAATAGGATAAATGAACCGATAGAAATTAAATCCGAACTAGAAAATCATGAATCAAGTTTCTAAAGTCAGAGTATATTATTAATGAGTGAATTTTTATCTCGGACTGGACTGTTTCAGAAGTCATTTCCGAGATCGGTGGAATATTTAGAGAATAAGACGAAAGAGGGTAATCTGTGAAAAATGCAGATAGTCACAAATTGGAATTTGAAGAAAATAAATTATAACTCAATATCTGGGGATGAGTTGGTAATCAACTGGACAAATTATGAATCAGTGAATTTTTGTCCCGAAGTTGATGATTCCGAAAATGATTTCTGTAATCGAGCGCATTATTCGAGAATCTTCAGCGGAACCGATGAAACCCTGAATGAGATCAAAAATTTAGTTAACCCAGACATTTCTAATGAGTAGGGAAAGATCTTCAAAGTTGTGATTCCGGATTTTTGAGATTTTGCAAGATTACGCGATTCAGACACCGATCGGGGAACTTTATCAGTGCAAGACCATAAAGCAAAAGCATCACATCACATTGATGTAACACATTGCCACCTAGGGGGGGGAGGCCGGTTTTGAGCTTTGTGTGGCCAAGAATGAACTTGACAAAAACCCTAATTTACTTGGTTGATGTTGAAGGGAAAATTACCAAGTTGGCCCCACATTTTTTCTATAAATAGCCTCCCTTTGCTCTTGAAAATTCACACCATTGCAAAGAGCAATTAGAAGAGTTAGAGAGAAGGTAGAGAGAAGGAAGAGCTCTGGAGAAGGAGGAGTCCGGAGAAATTTGTAGCGAAGCTCTGAGTAAGTTCTTCGGTCTCTAGTCTTTAGTAGTTCTTTCGGTAGTTTTAGTAGAAATGTTAGTTAGATCTAGAAAGTAGGAGATGAAATTCCTATTGTTGTTTTTAGGCCTCATTGCATTGAAAGATGCCTGACGAGGTAAAAACATAGTAGGGATTGAGTCTCTGAAAGTTGGGAGTTAAAAATAGCGAAGCTCTGGCGAAATTCCGCCGATTAGTAAGGGTGGGGGCAAAATGGTAATTTGTACCTAAAATGACTGTTATGATATTTATCACTAATAAATGTGATATTATCCCTATAGGATATCCGTGAACAAGTACTGCTGTTGTGCCGCCGACATTCCGCTGTCAACCCGCTGTTTCCGTCTAAAGTTCGATTTTCCGTAAAACGTGTCGTTTTCCGCCAGAATTACCGACGTTCGTCAACGAAGGTACAGACGCGTACTGTAACACTAATCTTGTACGGCTCATATACATATACATGATAGATAGTTCATTTACCGAGGCTCTGTTTAGGGTCGTCGTTATACATACAGTTTATACACGGGTTATAGTCATGATAATACCATTGTGTTTTCCTAGCGCTGAGGACACGTGTTTGTATCGTGGCACTGGTTTTTGTGCAGACTGTTGTTGTAGGACTTTACATACTTCTCTGTGCTTATGTTCTGTCGCTATTATGATCATGCATCTGCTCTGTGCTTATGTGGTGATATACTGCTGTATTGTTATGTTTGTCTATCAACTGTATACTGTTTTATTTGGGCATAAGGTTAACCGTTACCTGAGATCCAATGTAGTAAATTGGATCTCAGCTGTAGCTTTAGGGTCGGGAGTGTAAAACCCTAAAAATCTCAGTTGATAACGCCTAGTAAAAAAAAAGGTGAATATGAGGTCTCAAACACCTTGTATTGAATTTATCTTGTTATTAGGGTAATTTCTCTTGAAATTAGATAATGTGCAGTTAGGTCCCTAAAACATTTGAAAGTTTGCAAATAGGTCCCTAAAATATTTATGGGTTATAAAATACCCTGTGAAAATTATAAAGAGGCAAGTAAATATTTATTTGAAATAGGGAAGAATATTGTCCCTAATTTAGGTAATTTATTAAATTATTACCTTGGAAAAAGTGAAGGAGAAAAATCAAAAAGTATTGTGGGGCTATAATTGATCCCATGATTTTTAATATTTTACATGGAGCGTCAAATACCAATGTCAGTAAAAAGTTTGTGAGATAATGATAAATTCTAAATAAGAAAATTATCCACAATTAGTAAGTGATTAATTGGATAATTATTGGCTAATTACTTAAGCATGAACAAGGGAATAATCATGGTAAATTGTGTAAAACCCTATAATTAGTGGTTTATGGCTATAATTAGCATAAAATATATTTTCTAATTAATTGGAAAATATGAAGAAGAATTGGTGAGATTAAGTAATTTTAAGCCTAAATCAAAGTATGGACCAATAGGAAACTTTGTGGAAAAATTATGAAAAATAATTATTAAATAATTAAAAAAAATATATTATTAATTAAATAATTAATTAAAAAAAATAATTAAAAAAAGACCAGAATTGTTGACCAAAATTTTGAGCTCAAATGGATAAGAATTAGTGAAGAATATTCTATGGAATATTCTGTTGAAAAAGCAAATAGGATAAATGACCACCGATGGAGATTAAATCCTATCTAGAAAACCATGAATAAGGTTTCTATGGTCAGAGTATTTTATAGACAAGTGAATTTTTATCTCGGAGTGGGCTGTCTCCGAAGTCATTTCCGAAACCGACGGAACAGTAAGGGAATAAGACGAAAAGGACAAAGGAGCTGTTGAGGAAATGAACTTATAGAAAATAGATCTTAACTCAATATCTGGGGATGAGTTGGTAATCAACTGGACGTTTTATGAATCAGTGGATTTTTGTCTCGAAGTTGATGATTACGGAAGTTGTTTCCGTAACCGACACGTTTTTCCGTAAATCTTCGACAGGACTGGAGAAGACCTGAAAGGGATCAAAAATTGAGTTAACCCAGACATTTCTAATGAGTAGGAAAAGAACTTCAAAGTTGTGATTCTAGATTTTTGAGATTTTCCAAGATTACGCGATTAGAACACCGAACAGGGAACTTTATCGGTAGAAACCATAAAGAGCACATGGGTGACATCATAAGGATGACCTCATTGTCTTGAATAATGATGTAAGGAGGTGTATTGGAGGGCTAGGATTTTGCCAACTCAAAGAAGTGCGATCCGACGGTCAGGAATTCGTCTGACAAAGCATGAATAGTAACCAGAAATCCTCTATAAATACCCTTCACTTCTCTTCACAAATCTCACACCCAAGAGCTCTAGAGAAATTCGAAATTTGGAGAAGGAAGAGGGAGGAAGGAGTCCGGGGAAATTTGCAGCGAAGCTCTGAGTAAGTTTTTCCGGTCAAAGTCTTAAGCTTTCGTAGTTCTTTCGGTAGTTGGAGTAGAAATGCTAGTTTAGTCTTTAATCTTCCAAGTATGATTAGATATCATATGTTAGGGGTATTTTAGTCATTAATTTCGAAAATCATGATGGGGTTGGAGTTATGGCAAAATTTTGGAAGATTAGAGTCAAAGTAACGAAGTGCTGGCGAAATTCCACCGATTAGGGGCATCAGGGGCAAAATGGTCATTTATGTCTAAAATGCCTGTTATGATGTCAGATGTTAATAGAATGTGATATTATCCTTATAGGATATCTGTAATCATGAACCGCTGTCGTACCGCTGTCAGCGTACCGTTTCCGTCAGAAGTACCGCTTACCGTCAACGAAGGTACGTTCGCGTACTGTAACGCTAACTCTGACGTTTATGGTATGCATATATGTGGTATGTGTGTTGTATATATGTTATACTGTTGAAATGCATATAGTGGTTAGATGATATGTCTGTATGCTGGGGGCAATATGTCTGTATGCTGGGGGCAATCTGTCTGTATCTTTGGGGCAATGCTGTCGCATCTTTGGGGCAATACATATGCATGGGTTGTGATAGAGTGATTGTATGTGCTGATGAAATTGTGAATGTCTGTGGTTTGTATGTGTATACATAAACATGAGGTTAACCGTTACCTAAGATCCTGTGAGCTGGATCTCAGCCCTTAACATATCATCAGGTTCCGGAGGACCGAGGACCGAGGAGAGAGACAAGCAGGCCGCGTAGAAGTTCCGGCTGAAGACTTCTTTTGTTGTTCTGGCGGAAGCCTTTTGTTGTTGTACTTCACTTTTGAAACACTCGGTTACTGTACCGCTGTTGTAAATAGCCAGCCAGACTTACGGCACTTTATATATACGTACATATCAGTTACTCAATTGCTCCGTTGCTCTACTCTGATGATTTTGAAATGATGTACTCTGATGAAAAAATTTATACTGCTTGTGAAAACGGGATGTTACAGGGAGGACCTCAGATCGGTGATAGGGGCAAGCAGCAGGAGTAGGCTTCCGGCCGGAGATATCTTTATCGCTTTCTGTATTTACTTTCGAACAGTAGGATGACTGTATTCAATACTATGTTACACTATGGTTAATGTTTTGTTATGGATCAGTTACTCTTTCGCTCCAATGCTCTACTCTGATGAATGATTAAAAAAAAATCCGCTTTTAAAATGAGATGTTAGATGATGTACATATGTAGATTTGTACTTGCCAATGGACATTCATCATGTGTTTTTACAAAGAAGATCATTTGGGAAAAACAGTGAAAGAGAGGTTTTTTTTTGGAGGGGGGGGGGGGGTGGTTCTAGTATAAGACAATGATTAATTATAGGCAGTTGATTTGAATGAAAGTAAGAAAAAAACGTTAGAGCTGGGACATTTAATGTAAATTTTAATAATGACAGGTTAAAAAATGTTGATTTTTGGAGCCAACAATAATTGTGAATGTCGGATACTTGGATTGTTGATTACGTACTTGTGGGAAAATTAAAGCTGTCACTAATTAATTAATAATAATTATAAAATTAATTTGCATGGTGTGGGCCCAATCAAATACATCAAACAGAGTTAGTATTCTATTAGTAAAAGGTTGCAATTGCTCCATTTTTAATATACTAGAGGTAAAATTGCACATTTAAATATTTTAAAGAGCTGATAGTACCTCGAAAAATAGAACGGGGTGCTGGGTGCATTTTTACCCTTTATAATTCATAATTCCTTGAGTGTTCTCACGCACCACTCACTGTCGAGGATGACGTGGTGGAGGTTAATAATGTTCTTAATAAGATGGTGATGGAGATGCTGGATGAAAAAAAGTGTAAGGATATGTGGTAGAGGAGTCACCGGCACCTCCGGCGCCTGAGCAGACGGTGAGACAGGGTGAGATTAACGGGCTCTCCGTTGCCGGAGCAGGACGACGGGGACCACTAGGTTGAGAAGGCAGCGGAGGAGTTCATAGAGAGGTTCTTCATGGAATTAAGGAATCAGGGTTGAGCAATTTTAATTTGGATGTTTTATTTGGTTATACATAAATGTTGATTATGATTAAATTACCTTAAAACATCAAGCAGTTCTGGATATGTTGATAATAATATTCCCAACCTCAGTTTTTACCTTTTGTGGGTTGGGGATTCTGGTTTCAGAGTCGTTATTTTAGACATGCATTTGTAACTTTATTCTCAATAAATAAAGAAAAATTAAAGTCTGAAATTTATATCTGTTAGACTGAACATTTCGGCTTCAATTTATGCCATCTCTTCGGCTCTTCTCGTTCTTTTAATTTCCAACAAGAGCATTTTATTTTGTAGCAATGAAAATATAATTATGCATGTATCAATATAAAATATAAAATTTATAATAAATTATTCACAAGTTATGAAATGTCTGATATAATTTATACAAAAATGATTTTGAATCTCTGCATTTTGAAGTTAGTTTTGTCCATTACAAAATCCTGGGCTATAATCAATCAGTTTTATTGTTTTCTTAAAATATGTTAGAAACAGGGCGAAGCCTGTAAGGGTTGAGAGAATAAATGAGGGAAAAACATATTGAAATGATTTTACATCTTAACCTAAAACTTTAAGGTTGAAAATTTATGAGCTCCTTTACTTTATTCCTCAAGGCATCCAATTTAATACGAAGATGAGGACCCTCTGCTTCTCCCCCAACCCCCGAATTCGTCTTTGGCCTTTTCATTATTTCGTCAATTTAATGGTACTATCACCATCTTAATATTCTTTAATTTGTCTGCATTACTTACTTCTTCTGGTTTCGAATGTGCGTGTTCTTTTTTAAGATAAAAAATATTATGATCTAGTTAATTTTTTTGAGAGATTAAAGAAGAAGCAAAATAAATTATTTGATCATAGCGTATACTGCCTCTGGTCCACAATATAGTTTAGGGTACTTAAACTATATCACGGGAAACAATAAATGACAGTTCAATTATTTAATATGTCTTAAAATGTATTTTTTTTTCACTTTTGCCCTTATTGAGAAGTGTGTTTAATTGCATTGAGAACGCTATCTTATAAGGAGGGGGGATATATATAATGAATTGACAAAGTTGGAAAGTGAATAATAATTACATGGCAAAGTAGAAAAAAGAGCATTAATAAAACTGGAGGTGATTTATATTCTGAATCATATCTTTCTTTTAGAAGTGCTCTATATAGTGGACCGGAGGGAGTATTGAGTATCATTAGATTAAATATTAGTTTACAAGTCAGTTAAATTAAGGGTTAAGGTGCATTTTTACCAATAAACTATTGGTTCAGGAGCACCTAACACAATAAACTCTTGATTGGACCTTAAACACAAACTAACTTTTTAAAATGTTAAATTAGCACAAAGACGTTAGGGTTCCTTCTGGGTTCCATCTGTGACTTCTTCTCTCTACCTCTCTCATTCATGCTTCCTTTCTCCTCGATCTGTCTTCTTCATCCATCTCTCTCCCTCTTCACTTTCGTCTTCTTCATCCATCTTCTTCCATTTCTTCACCGGATCCTCCTTCCTCTTCATCATCTCTCCTCGATCTGTCTTGAGTTTGCGGCTCCGATGAAAATGTGACGGCCGAACAATGGTGGAGCACCGGTGAAGCTCGATTTGCTCCGATGAAACTCGAACATGAGACGGCCGAAAGATCAACTTCTCTTTCCTCTGGTTTTGGTCCATTCGCACGGGTGAAGGGCAAATCTGGTAAGTTTTGGATGGTGTGTTTCTTTGAATGCTTGTTCTAGATCTGTGGAGTCGCGGAGAAAAAAAAAAACAATGAATCCTAACTTCATCTTCTCTCTCTTGCTCTCATAATCTGAAGCTGAATGATGTTGCCCAGCTATTTGTCCTGCAAATGGTTGCTGTTGCAGGAGAACTGGCTTTTGAGGATCGAAATGGGTGAGCTCTTCAAGTCCTGCACATGGTTTTTGAGAAGAATAATTTGTGCACAAGCTAACAAACAGGAGTGAAAGGCTTCACCAGGAATTTAAAGGGGAGGGGTCTTGGAATGCTACCTGGGACACATGCCCTACCAAGTGGCTTCACTGTTCAGACTCGGCCTGGCTTCTCTTCGGTGTTTGCGCCTGTCTCACACCGCCTATTTGGCTTGAAACGAATCCTGAAGCTCCAGCCTCCGATGAAAAAATTGACGGTGGTGAATTGGAGGACGTCAGCCGCGACAAAGTAGATGAAGTCTCTTTCAATTACAGAGTCACAAGTTCCTTACACTTCACTTTCCTTTTCTTCTTCCAAACTTCAAATATTTATCTCGATGTGTTTATGTGTGTGGATAAACACTTTTTGGCAATGATTTTTGTGCTATTAGAGATTAATAATGCTGCTTATATGCCTAGAATTCGCATTGAAAGCTTATTCAATCATCCAGTAACATTCTAAAGAGTTATGTGATAGATTGTCTGTTCTTGTTTCCAGATCAAGATTTTGAGTGATTGAAATGTTTTTAATGAGCTATTTTCTTGTGATGACGATAATTTATTTATTTTTTTGAACCAAGACAGTGAAATTAAATAAGGTCTACAAATTGCATATTTTCTTTTGATTATGATACTAATTGTTCAAATTGGTGAAATGCGTCTAGTGCAGGGGTACCTGCTGATGGACGATGCCTGTTCAGAGCCATAGCTCATGGAGCTTGTTTAAGAAATGGGGAAGAAGTGCCTGATGAGAATCGCTAGAGAGAGCTTGCTGATGAACTAAGAGCTCAGGTAAGATCAGAAGAGGCGACGGAATTTGTGGTGAGGGAGAATGAAGAAGAGCCTGATGAGTCAAATAAATGTCCGTTAAAAACTCATCTGACGGATTGTGTTTTTTAAACATTTTAAAAAGTTAGTTTGCATTTAAGGTCCAGTTAAGAGTTCATTGTGTTGGATGCTCCTACTACTAAAAAACTTCGTATTAGCCACGAAATTTTTTCTCCGTGGGCAATTTCCCACGGAATTCTGTGGGTAAAGATTACCCACGGATTCCGTGGGTAACTGACAATTACCCACGGAATCCGTGGGTAATTTCCCTAGGTAATTAAAATTACCCACGGAAAATTTTCGTCCCAAAAAAAGACGTGGCTTATTTTTTACCACAATATTTTTTGCCATGGTGGGTAATTTTCATTACCCACGGAATTCCGTGGGAAATTACCCACGGAAAAAATTCTGTGGGTAATTCCGTGGCTAATACGAAGTTTTTTTAGTAGTTCCTGAACCAATAATTTATTGGTAAAAATGCACCTTAACGCTTAAATTAATTTGAAAAAAATGATAAATATAAATACTTTAAAACAATTTATTTAGTTTTATAATATATATATTTTTTAAAAGTCAATTGGATGTTATGTTAAGGATGAAGTAACATATAGAAAAGAAAAATATAAAATATAGGCATTTCAAATTTACAGTGATAAAATTAATGACAGAGAGAATCCAAATTCCTCACAGTTTTGCTGTCCAATTGTGAATACACTACAAAAAAATCCTTGTTTTGCGGCGGAACTTTTCCGTCGCAAAACAAGCATTTTCCGTCGCAAAATTGGTTTGCGGCGGAAAAGTGTCCGTCGCAAAAATTGTCCTCGCAACCAATTTTGCGACGGAAAAATACATTTTTCCCTCGCAAATTCTGAGATTTGCGAGGGAAAGATTGTCCCTCGCAAATTTCAAGATTTGCGAGGGAAATGTATTCCCTCGCAAATTATCAGGATTTGCGAGGGAAAATTTTTCCCTCGCAAAATTCAATATTTGTGAGGGAAATTCTCTTCCCTCACAAATTTCAATTTATTTTAAAAAAAATATAAAAAATCAAAAAAATAAAATAAAAATACATAAAAAAATATTAAAAATTAGAAAATAAAAAGACTTGTATATCATAAAAAAATATTGTAACAATCATAAGAGTTTACATAGAAAAAACAAAATATTACAAATTACAATGTTGCAACCAAAATGAACTAAAAAAAAGTCTAAACAGCAGCACAGTCATCATCATCACCACCGGGAGGCAACCCTGTACCCTTGTCCTTCGATAGGGACTGGAGAAGTGCCCACATCTCATTAATCAACTCTCCTTGCTCGATCACCGTCTGTTCTAACGCCTTTACCCTCTTTTCTTCTACAAAACCAACATTACGAAGTCAGTTTATTTTTTGCACTTCATTTAAATGGATATTGCAGCAACAGTACTGAAGGAACCAGTATACAAATTTTTATATAAAATGAAGCATGCAACTTGAATCCAAAAGTAAACATTTTTCTCAAATTTTAGATTGAGTCATAAATGACATGCAAGGGTAAGCATATGAAAATAATAGACAGATAACTCACATCAGCTCCAACTCTCTCACGTATAACAGCAGATACAGCAAGAGTTGAAAGCAATCCATTTTGACCAACCCAAACACGTCTTACTCCATTTGCTGCAGACATTTTAATAATGATCTACAAATTTAGCCAAATCATTAGTAATCACTAAATGATATTGACATTAATAAGTTCAATTCAATATTAAAATAACAAACACATAAAGTTTAGATAGCAAGAGATGAATCTAATACACAGTAAAGTGTATATTAGGAAATTACTCTGTGTGTTGGGGGAGGGGGGCTAAAGGGTACCTGAATAGCTTCCTTTGAATAATAACGACCATCGCCAGATACAACAAGTGTAGCACCTGTATATTTGCATACAACACACATACACATAAAATAATTAAAACATGCAAAGCACCAAACAAAATATCATAAGCCGCACAATTTATTTTAAAACCAGGAAGTGTAAACTTCGTCAATTTTTTCATATAGAGTGAAACAATTTGGTTTACCACTTCAATAATATAAAATGAAGAGCCTCCGGTGCCACAGAGCAACAAAGCTTATACATGTTTCTACTATGGGATTATGAAGGCAACATATAAACGAGGGAAAGCAAAATCTTCAGGAATAAAGAGTAGAAATCAAGGCTTATAACTCTCATATATTTGACTAATCTCATAAAATCTTAGCATCAGGAGGAAATAACATATGGCTATTACAAGTTACAAGCAAAATAAGGCCCGCTCTTGAATGAGTACGAGGCTACCTCTGACTTTTTCAGCTGTTAAAGCATTGAATGTTGCCTGAACAAAATTGTGCAAGTAATGAGGTTCCTTGAAAACTTTCACCTGAAAAGAGCGCCAACTAAACTGTTAAATTCATCAAACAACAAAACATGGAAAAGGATGGAATAATTCAGTAAATAGATTGAATTCTAGGTAAATGATGAAGTAAAAGCAGGGAACACACACAAAACCATCACAGAACTGGAATATACTCAGCCTATTGTACAAACCCCCTTCCCCCAATAAACACTCAACCTACACTTGAACGCAAACAAAAGAAAACAAACACATGCTGAATGGATGTAGAAGACATAAATCCATATCAAAATTTAAGACAATATTAACATCGCAGCAAAGCCAAATTCAAGAGAACAGAGAAATGCAAGAGTTCCAAACACTTGAGAATGGTCTAATGAGAAAGCTCAGCGGCATAATGATGCAAAATGTTCGAATTCCTTGATTATTGCTATTGGGTTAACAGAAAAGCCTTTATGGATTATCAAGTTTCTCTTCATCTAAATAACTAAAATAACGTTCACCATTTTTGTAATAATCAATTCCTGTCTACCCTTGAATAAATTCAAGTGTTAGATTTAAACCATCTTTTGATTCCATTAAATGTAGTACAAGCAGTGTGACGGACAAACCACTAAACCAAACAGCCTTTACAAAAGGACAACTAACCAGAAGATGGTCCATCATTTCCACAGATCTTAGCAACCAAATGCACAATTACCAGTAACATTTAAGTGGTGCCTTGTAAAAGTTTCAATCTCCCATCGCTTGCAGTAAACCTGTAATACAATAGCCAACATACAAAGTGTGGAGATTGTTAACAGGAAATATAGTATATAGCGGGTGGTGCTCTGGAAATTAAACACAATTTGAGATCGAGGATAAGGACATGAGATCATCTGATCCTAGGCGCAGACCAACAACCCAAATAGAAACCTAAAATAGATCTAACTTTTAAGATAAAATAACAATAAAAATAAAATATGAAACACTACAACCCAGGAAGAATGGGAAACCCAAATATATTATTGATTGATGCAGTTCGTAGAGCTGTATTAAAATCGGAGGAAGAAAAAGTAATGATCTTTATCATTCGTTTGTGAGAAAGAAAAAACACATCCCAAACAAAACTCGTATTATGATTTCAACTAAGAATAATGAAAGCATATAAAAGAGATTGCGAAAGCGAAAGACGCACATGTATCTGTTACCACTTACCACTTTGCTTGAGATCCAGGACTTGGACGACGATCTGGGGAAGCTCCGTTGAAGAATCCGTGGATGGATTCGCCAACAAGATCGAAATCGCATCCGGAGTCTTTTGCAGAGAATTGAACCCAAAGGAAGATGAGCCAAAGGAAAACAAAAATCGAACACTACAAAGAAGCTTAAACACCAAATTGAACACTTAAACTAAAAAAGGAGAGCAAATCGAACCAGCAAAAGTAAATATTGAACCAGGAGAAGCGACGAACAGAGAGACCCACAACGAGCTGAGATCTGAGCGTGAGAGCGACGACGAGTTGCGATCTGAGAGTGAGAGCACCGGCGAGTTGCGATCTGAGAGTGAGAGCACCGACGAGTTGCGATCTGAGAGTGAGAGCACCGACGAGCTGAGATTTGAGAGAGATAGACACGACAAGCGAGATATGAGGCTGAGAGTGAGCAAGGACTATCATTTTTGCGAGGGAACAATGTTTCCCTCGCAAAAAATGTCATTTTTGCGAGGGAACATAAGTTTCCCTCGCAAAATCACCCATTTTGCGAGGGAAACAGTCTTCCCTCGCAAAATGGGGGGAACTAGTAAAAAATTGGGCGCCATTTCCCCCTCATTTTGCGAGGGAACAATGTTTCCCTCGCAAAATGGGTGATTTTGCGATGGAAACATTTTTCCCTCGCAAATTTTATCAAAATTTGCGAGGGAAATAATGCCCCTCGCAAATTCCGTCGCAAAAATCACATTTTCTAGTAGTGATAACTGCTCAAATTATAACATACATAGTAAGAAGCTGCATGCCTTTATATAAATTTCTATAAATAATATAAAAATTTTAGTAGATTATCACTCCGTCTCCAAAATCAAGGTTTTATAGCGATTAGTTTGTTCTATTTATAGTGATTTTCACCGCTAATAATGGATTTAGTAACGGTTATAGAAACCGCGGCTACTAAATCAGTTTTAACAAACGTCTTGCTTTGTGTTCAAGGGTTGCTTGAATAAATGATTTGTTAGAAATGTGAGTAAATAATAATGCTAAAGCATTCAACAAAGTTAATAACTTTGACTCTGACCTCAAATTCCACATGACCAAAATCAAAGCCGCCCACATAACTCTTTAATTTCTTATACAATTCTTGAGCCTTTTCTAACATCCCACCATCTTTTTTGGCCTCGCATCTTTATTTAAAGCTATGTGTAGGCCCCACTATATACATGAAGTTTGAGAAATATTATACAATTTATAATTTATAAATACTGCAATTTATTATATACAAGTTATACTATAGTTTTTTTTTTTTTGTTAAACTTGAAACATAAAGAAATCAATTTCAATTGAACATGTGTCTGAGAAAGCTGCATTCTTAAGGAGAAAGGCAACGATTGGCTTGCAGATATTTATTATTCATTCAGTGAATTCTTGAATCTTACAAGTGTTAAAGAAAGTTATAACATAGTGGTACTAATAAATGACAAATCTTAAAGCTAAACAGCAAGCATATGAATTTTATGATTTGAATAATCAAGATTCTTTCACTCTCACTTTTTGGGCATGTGGAATTGCTTTCCGTTTGTTTTAACGTTCAACTAATGATAAAATTTAAAGAACGCCTAATTATTTTTATTCTTTCTCAGAAATTTACCAAATCAGAAATCCTTCTATTGATATTTACTTTGATTTTAAAAATAAAACTCCAATTAAAACTTTCTCAAAAATTTATTTTCCTTTTTCTAAGCAATAATACTCTTAATTGGAATGAGTTTCCCTACTCGAGCATGAGCAGGGAGCACTCATCTTTTTAGAGATGAAAATTTTTTTATTAAAAAAAAGAGAGATGGACTGTCCAGAGGAGATTTGGACAGCCAGATCTCACCCAAAAAGACAAGCGCTCGCTCCCTGCTGCGAGGAAACTCGTTCCCCTCCTAACTTGCTTTTCCCCACTATATATATACACATATTCTAGCCCTCTTTTCTTCAATTCATCTCTTGGTGTCTCTATATCTCTCTCTCTAGACACCAAAAGAGAAGAATCCAAACCCTCCTTCTCTCTCTCTAAACCTGTAGACAAAGTCCTATTCAACAACACAGAAATGGAAAACAATTTGCCTGTACTATCAAAGAGAGTGTGGAGCATAGTACGTGTCGCCTTCTTCATGCTCCAAAAAGGGTTGACCAAACCAAAACTCCTGATGCACCTCAACGTCATGCTCAAATGCCCCGGCAAGTTTGCCGGAAAAGCCATCGTGGATCTCATCTCTCACCACCGCCATCACTCCCACCATGCCACCTCCAAGAACGCCCATTTGCAGTTCACCACCGCACGAGAGTACGAGTTCAGCTGCAGCAACACTCCCAAACACAGCTTCTTTTCCAAACATCGTCATATCCCCCGTCACTTCTTTGCGTGTGCTCACGCGCCACTCACTCTGGATGATGATACCGCGGCGGTTAATAATGTCCTTAAGGTGGCGTTGGAGATGCTGGATGACAAAAAATGTAAGGATGTAGTGGAGGCGGCTCCTACACTTCCCGTGTCTGGGCGGACCCAGACAGTGAGACCGGTGAGGGTGACAGACTCTCCGTTCCCAGTACAAGACCGCGATGGCGGCGGGGACCACCAGGTTGACAAGGCGGCGGATGAGTTCATAGAGAGGTTCTTCAATGAGTTAAGGAAGCAGGGTTGAGCAATTATGGAATGCGTCATTCTGTGTTAAATAATGTCAATTATGATTTATTAACCATAAACATCAAGCAAATTTGGATAGGTTGATGATAATCATCCCAACCTCAGTTTTCACCATTTTGCGGGTTGGGGATTTTGGTTTCAAAGTTGTTATATCAGACATATATTTGTACTTTAAATTGTTTTACACAATATATAAATAAAGCAAAAAAATAAAAAATCTGAAATCTATATACATTCGTGTGACTGAACATTTCGGCTACACAATTCATATCATCTCTACGGGTTTTCTTGTTCTTTTCAACAAGAGTATTAACAAGGAAAATATAATCGCGCATATATCAATATAAAATATGAAATTTATAATAAATTGTTCATGAGCTATAAATTTGTATAGGGACATGCTGGAAAGCCAAAACGGGGAGGCAATTTGGGCAATAAGTAATAGAGAATACATCTCAACTCAAAACTGTAAAACTCGAAATTTACAGGTAATTCCACTTTCTTATATTTTTATATTAAGCCCAATTTTATTCAATGTGTTCATTTTCACAGTAACCTACGTCTACTTATTATATGTTTGGGCATCCTATACAAAATAAGGTATTCTCTTGTTATGGTCATAGGGCTCTCGCTCTTTTGTATCATTGCATCAATATATATGTATAGTGCCTTAACCAGCGGAATACATACATATATATTTATATATATGTGCTCTGTTCTTGAAAATGGTGTTGCCTTTCTCATTTGTTTCCCATATTTCTCTCCATTGCTTTTGCTTTATTACTATTCTTTCCAATTTTTTTTTATGACTTTTTCAAATCGTCATAACAACCACTTCCTCCTTGCAAGTTAGCTATCAAAAAAGTCTGCCAAATCCACTTACAAAGAAACAGGTGGCTGGTGTTCCTACAGACACACACACATATACATCAACTGGCAAAATAATCTATGTTTTTAGTAAAATGTAAGGACTAAGGTTTTGGACGGAAAGAAACCTAAGGGACCAAAAGTTATGGTCTAAAATTTATTTTTAATAACTCATGGTTGAGCTGTTGAAGTAATTTGAAAAGTTATTAATTTCCAGTCGCGATGAGTGAATAATAATCTTACCGAATTACCAAGATTGTTTGGATTATATTAATGTTTGGCCATAAAATCAACTTTGTTAGGCTTAGGTTATGATATCACAGGTTGGAATTTAGTAGTTTAGTGTTAATGTGTAGCTAGGTATGTAAAGGTTTAGTTGTGCGCACGCACAAAAATTTATACTTGCGAAGTTAAGCAGATTAATTAGTAGCTATATATTAATTATTGTTTAACTAATGGAAACAGTAGTACTTATTAATGGAAAAACAGTGAAAGAGAGGTGGATTTGGGTATAGCCAGCTGATTTAAATGAGAGTCTGGGGCTTTTCATGTAAAATTTAATGATATTCTAACAAGTAAAAAAACATGTTGAATTGGAGCCAACAATAATTGTGAGTGTCGGATACTTGGATTGTTGATTACGCGCGTACATGTGGGCAAATTAAAGCTGTAGCACTAATTGTTTAATAATAATTATAAAATTAATTTGCATGCTAAATGCTTGCTAGCTAGTTGTGTTAATTTGTACGACGCACAATGAAAAGGAGCAGCAAATTAAAGAAACTCATAAAGCCATAAAGGTTAATGGTTTGGCCAATTTATCTATTTATGGTAGAAATAATATCGTAGGACTAATAATAGCAAATATATATTAATGCTAAGCAGCTATAGCATATGATTTTTCTAATTTTGACAATCAAGTACTCCCTTGCTTTTTTTTTTTTTGGCGTGATAAAAGGGAGATATTGAATTGCTTTAATTAATACAAAAAATTGAAGTGTATGCAAGGAAAATAATGTCTCCATTGATTCTTCTCTCCACCATAGGATCAAGTTTTAATAGTTGCGATTGAATGTTATATTAATACTTTTATGTAACATTAAATCCCAACAATTGAAACTTGATCTAATGATGGAGTCATTTAATTGAAAAAAAATCAATAGAGACACTCATCTCTTCATTGTATGCAATGGCGGTTTGAAAGATTGACCATTTTGATTTACAAAAACTATAAATGGGAAATGTAGGACGGCAAAAAAGGTAACATACAAAAGGTAAGTGTAGGCCTTACGCGCCGAACAAAAATGTTCATTTCTTACATACTAAGCTTTCTCATTCTTATATACTAGTAATTCAAACCTGCACGCCTTTCATCACACACTCAATGTATTATGGACGTGCCTCTCTTTTTGACACGTACTTATGAAGATATTTTTTAATATATTCTGATTTCTAAAATACATTACGAAATAAATAAATAGCTGCACCCTTTAGTTAAGAAATTGAGCTTTTTCCCTCAACTAAATTATAAAACGGATATGTTAACGTTAGTCTCTCTCTCTCTCTCTCTCTCTCTCTCTCTCTCTATATATATATATATATATATATATATATATAACCTAATAATCTATATCTTTCATTGATTAAGATATGACTAATAAATATATTGTGAGGTTTGGGAATTAGTTTAAACGAAACCAAGAGCAATTAAATAACCCTCTAAATCCACATTGGACCGAACTATTTGATTAGAGAAATAGAAAATAGGGAAAATTAACATTTTTAGCCTTCAACTTTTAACTCATCACCTATAACTTAATCCATCAACTATAACTACATAGCACGACACAGTCCTTAAACTCTTGAATCACTTACGACTCAATCCCTTATTTTCTTTTATATTTTTTATATCATTATCCTTGTTCTTTAATTTACAACTCAGTGTAACTAATCAGCATTTAATTCCTAATTGTGAATTGATCGGGGCAAGCAAGAATCATTGTGTAATAAATGGTAGAGATCACATGTTCGTAAATAATGCTCAGTTTGACCTTATAAATAGGAGATGCCTCCCTCACTTGCTCCTCAGCCGATTGTAGTGTTTTTTTTTTTTTTTTTGGGTTTTGACTATATCCCCCTTGTCTTTCTACGGTGTCTATCTAGTGTAAACTCTAGTAGCCTAAACCCAGTGTGAACATCGATTCGACTCACAGAGCTTCGGAGTTTTAACTGAAGTCTGAACATGAATCAGACCTCCTCTCTTTATTTTCTGACACATCAATTTCATATATTTTCTTTAATATTTATGAATATCGTTTACCTTCAATTCGTATTTAATTAATCTAATTCATACTATATGGAACATTTTCTTCTCGTACATGCATTATACATACATATGTATCTATAATACATATAATTACAAAAGTATTATTACAGGATCCATCAGCTAATTTGAATGTGGATGCCGACATTTGATACACCATAACAACATGATTTGACTAAGTAAACGTTAGGATGTCTAAATATGATCGAGTAGACTTAAGTTCATGTAAAAAACCTCATATTGGATAAAGTTGATCTTGATATATAAACTATAATAAAGTGGAATAACCTATAAATTCAGTCTTACAATTTTGAGTCAAGATGCATTAGACATGGGCAAAAACATATAACAAACTCGCCTTACAGTAAATATTAGAGACACACACACACACATAACAAATTAAACTAATAGCAAATTGGTTAAAATTTTCTCGATTCAACCCGGAAAAATTAATAATTAATTACTAAATTTTATATCAATTGTATTTTAATCAGTAACATGTGTGTGTGTGAGTGTGTGAATTTGTTTAATAATTTAGACGTATGAAAACTAGCCTGATATTTGAGTAGAGATAATTTAGTGGATATCTCCAGCTATCCGTTAGATTCCATGAAACTTGAAATTATGTGGTTACTTTACAACTTTCTTTAGAAGAGGATCTGTGACTAAACAACTAAACCCAAAAAAAAAGGCACCTTCAAATAATTTAGTTTCGTACATTTCGTTTTTTAGAGGATATATAACAATGAAATTGCTTCTAGATTTAGGTTCTAGCAAAAGGCTAGCCTCTTGAAAATGACAAGAAACAAAGAGAAGTGGTTGGAAGACTTTGAGTTCAACTTAGTGCTCAATTATTGAAGATTTTGTTTTCTAACATATGTACTTAATTAAGTTTAAGCATAATTAAATCATTTTTAGTGGAACTTTATATTTTCTAGATCTCTTTTGATTAATTAACATATATAATTAATGACACGCAAAAAAACTACAAATTGTGTTCTTTTTAGTTAATCGTTTGATCTCAGACACTTGGATAGCATCTAAATATATCAAAGGTTTTTTCTTGATTAGCACTGTAAATAAAGATATATCGAACATCAAAATCAACCGTACTTTTTTTTAAATTAATAATACAGGCAAGCCGAAGCGAAGCTTGATAAGAAAAGATAGGAACTAGACAATGAAATCTAGCTTAAGTACAACAAACTTGAGGAAAATTACAAGTGGCATAAACACTGATCATTCAAGACCATATCGAGCAACCTCTGGGAATCGATGGAAACAAAGCCACCTCGTCTTCAACAAGAACTCCATGACCTTGTTTGGCCATATAATCAGCACATGAAATGTTATCTCTTGGAGTATGGTGTAACTCCACTTCCCAGTTCTGGAACAATAAACCGTACTAATTTATACTCATGTTGCATTAATGTCTTCATATTTAATTAATTACATTTATAATCCAAGGGATCTTTAAGTAAAATGTAATACCCTGATAAATTAAATAGCTACTTTTAAAAGATGAATATGTGGTCTCGAAGAATATGTTATATTATCTTCTTTTCTAAAGGAGAATTTCTTGGGGATTAGAGAATTTAAGGGCCAAAGTGCCAAAATGACGAAAATGCCCCTATGGGACATAAATAACTTAGAAAAATTATGAAAAATCCTAAAATAATGCAGAGGACATGGAAACAGAAATGTCAGTATAAAAGTTATGAGGTAATGAGGTATTCTAATTAAGAAAATTATCAACTGGTAAAAAGAAAGTAATTAGGTAATTTCTGGCTAATTACTTAAGCATAGGCAAAGAAAATTCATAAATAATTATGTAAAACCCTAAAATTAGTGGTTTTTGGCCTAAAATTAGTAAAAACATATTTGTTAATTAATTGGAAATTTTGGAGAAAAATAGTTGAGTTTAGGTATTTTTGAGCCTAAATACAAGAATGGACCAATTAGGGATTTTTGTGGAATTTTTGGGAAAAATTAAATAAGTAAATAATCAAATAATTAATTAAATAAAAAAATAAATATTGAGTAATATTAATAGAGGGCCAGCCGAAAATGAGGAAAGAAATAAGGACAAGAGTTGGTAAAAAATCATGGTGCCTTACCTTGCAAGTTGAAGTGTAAAATTGTATAAACAAGTACAGTGAATAGTGATCAGATCTATAGGAAACGGATCCTATCTAGAGTACCAGGAATAGGTTTTCCAATGTCAGAGTAAAATAATGATCAGTGAATTTTTATCTTCAGTTAGCTTTTTCCGGAAGTTGATTCCGAGTTTGAAATTATCTGGACATATTTGGAATCAGTGAATTTTTGTCCAGAGATTGATGATTACAGAAAGTTCTTCCGGAACTGGCACGCTTTCCCGTAAACTTCGGACTGACTTTTGGAACCCTGGATGGAATCAAAAATTATTTTAGATTAGAAATTTCTAATGAGAAGGAAAGGGGCTTCAAAATGGTGATTCCGGATTTTTGAGACTTTTCCGAGATTACGCAATTCGGACACCGATTGGGAACTTTATCAGTGCAAAACTGTAATACCCTAAAATATGACTTAGGGTAAAATCATAAAATGAGTAAATAATACCCATTAAAAATAGGTGAATATGAGGTCTCGAGCACCTTGTATTGAGTTTACCTTGTTGTCAGGGTAATTTCTCTTGAAATTAGATAAATTGCAATTAGGTCCCTAAAATGTTGAAAATTACATATAGGTCCCTAAAATACATTATGGGTTATAAATACCCTGTGAAAGCTATAAAGGAGGCAAGTAAAAATCTATTTGAAATAGGGAATGATATTGTCCTTAATTTAGGTAATTTATTAAGTTACAAACTTGGAGAAATTGTAGAAGAATACTCAAAAAGTAAGGAAATGACCGAAATACCCCGTAGATGCTAAGATAATGCAGAGACATGAAAACAAAAATGTCAATACAAAAGTATGAAGGTAATGAGGTGTTCTAAGTAAGAAAATTATCAACTTGTGATAATTAAGTAATTAAGTAATATTGGGCTAATTACTTAAGCATAAGCAAAGGAAATTCGGAGATAATTATGTAAAACCCTAAAATTAGTGGTTTTTGGCCAAGAATTAGTAAAAATATATTTACTAATTAATTGTAAATTTTGGACAAAAATAGTTGAGTTTAGGTATTTTTGAGCCTAAATACAAGTATGGACCAATAGGAAATTTTGTAAAAATTATATAAAAATAATTATTAAATAATTATTATATATAATATTAATTAATTATTAATTAAATAAAAACGAAAATTAAATAAAAGGGACCAGATTTTTGACCGAAAATCATGAGTTCAAAATGAAGATAAGAAGCAATGGAATAATATCATGATATTTGTAGCATTTTTGCACATGTTACATTATTTTAATATATAATTTATTATGATGAATAGTAATTAAATAATTAGGAAACGGATCCTATCTAGAGATCTAGGAATAGGAATTCCAAGGTCAAGGTAAAATATTGATCAGTGAGTTTTTACCTTCAAGTGACCTCTTCCGGAAGTAAATTCCGAGGCCGTTTGTGCATTTTCCTAATAAAACAAAATAGGGAAAAATGCATATAGGCATATTTTTGGAAACAAAGAAAATAAATTCTAACTCAATATCTAGGAATGGGTTTGAATTTATTTTGACATATTTGGAATCAGTGAATTTTTCTCTAAAGATTGATGATTCCGAAAACAAGTTTCGTAACCGGACCCGTACGGACACGTTTTTCGAGAAACTTCGGCTGAACACGGAATGCCCTGTATGGAATCAAGGTTTAGATTAGAATAGAAATTTCTAGTAAGTAAGAGGAGATTGTAACATCCCAATTCCAGAGCCAAATTTTTTTTTTTCAAATCAGAGTCGAGCCTTGGAGCGTAAGAGTAACTGATTCCCATTAAAACGATAACCAGAGTGTAATACAGTGTTGATACAGCACCCTATTGTTCTCATTGGTAATTACGTAAAACGATAAAGTGACATCTCCGTCTCAGAGCTCACTCGTACTACATGCCCTCCAACTATGAGCATACTCGTGCAGCTTGCCTCGATCTCCGATCCGTGGTCCTCCTGACCCTGAAGCTATAGCCGAGATTCAATTTATCGAATTGAATCTCGTGTAACTGTAACCTTATGCTCAAATAAAACAAGATACGGATGGCGTGTATTCATGACATAGCAAAGAAGACAACAACACAAGAGTATAAAACAGTTGTATGATTCATGATGACAGATCATATAAGCAAAGAGCAAGACATATAAGTGGTGACCCTAATCGGAATCTCTATCCGTTTGTTGACCCTTAATAGAATCTCTATCCAAAGTGGTGACCCCAAACAGAATCTCTATCCGGAACGGTGGCACTTAACAGAATCCCTATCCGAGTCGGTGGCCCTAGACAGAGCCTCCATCCGAGTCGGTGACCCCTAATAGAATCTCTATCCAAAGTGGTGACCCCAAACAGAATCTCTATCCGGAACGGTGGCACTTAACAGAATCCCTATCCGAGTCGGTGGCCCTGAGCAGCCTCCATCCGAGTCGGTGACCCTAGACAGAGCCTCTATCCGTGAATGTACCTATCACATATATGCATATGAGCAGCACTAGATTAGTGTTACAGTACGCGTACGTACATCCATTAACTGAATGAATGGCCGGTAAGTGTCTATCATGGGGCCTCACCGGTTAGCGGCGACTCAATGGCTTACCCACATAGACTAGCCTTGCCTTCGCACCAAACTATTCACACAACATATCATCACATATATGCATACTATAAACACAAGTGTTAAGGTTACCGTGACGCGAACGTACCTTCGTTGATGTACGTAAATGTTTCCAAGTGGAATCGTACTTTTCGACGGAAAACAATGGTTTGTCCGACAATGCACGTTGACAACAGAATTCAGCAAATTAGATTTCAGATATCCTATGAGAATAATGTCACTTCCATTAGTAATTTGACATTATAACTGGCATTTTAGGTAAAAATTACCATTTTGCCCCTATACCCCTAATTGGCGGAATTTCGCCAGCGCTCACATAGGCTATTTTCTTCCCAAAATTTCGCGTAACTTCGACGCATTTATGATTTTCGAAAATAAAGACTAAAATAGCCCTCCCATATGATACCCAATCATACTCAAAATTTAAAGGCTATTACTACCCCTAACCTTTAAAAGAGCTATAAAAACTACAACTTTTCAATGACTCGATCCCTACTATGTTTACACCTCTGCATATTTTTTCAACGCAAACAAGGCTCTAAAACATTTGTAGGAATCTTGTCACCTACTTTCTAAATCTAACTAACAATTCTACTAACTACTAAACTAAAAACTAAAGACCGAAAGACTTACCCGTTGAAGACTTTCCGGACAATTCTACAGGGCTTCACTGCACAATTCCCCAGAGCTCCTTTCTCTTCTTTCTCAACCAAAAATTTCGCCAAGAGAAGGAAGAAAAGGTGTGAGAATTATGAAGGAGGGGGGGGTATTTATAGGAAAAAAACAAGGGCCTTGTTTGGCAATTTAAGGCTTTGTTTGGCATTTTGGGTTATAAAAAAAAACCCATTTTCCCCGATCGGTACCCGATTTGCGTGATTTCGGAGAAATCTCAAAATTCTGGATTTACAACTCAAGACATGTTCTCACTTAGTAGAAATGTCCAAGTTAACCTAAATTTTGATTCCATATAGGTCCCCAACAAATCCAGCTTGAAGTTCCTCGAAAACGTGTCCGAACGCGTCCGTGTCGGAATTGCTGAGATATCAATCTCTTCGAAATAATTCACCGATTCCAAATATGTCAAAATAAATTCAAACTCATGCCTAGATGTTGAGTTAGAATCTATTTTCCTTATATCCAAAAATATACCTATATGCATTTTCCCTATTTTGTTTTATTAGGAAATGCACCAACGACTTCGTAATTTTCTCCTAAGAGTATAACGGAAGACAAAATTCCACCGATCATTATTTTTCCTGACTTTGGAAATCTCATTCCTAGATCTCTAGATAGGATCCGTTTCCTATTTATTCCATTACTATTCACTACAATTAATTATATTATAAAATAATATAACTCTAATTAATTATATAATATAATAATAATACAAACTTACCAACTAAGTTATCCATTTTTTTTTTTCTCTTTTTTTTTTCTGCCCATTTTTATTTTCGTTTTTTTTTTTATTATATTTTTTATTAATTATTTAATTAATTATTTAATTAATTAAATAATTATTTTCACATAATTTTTACAAAATTTTCCTATTGGTCCATTCTTGCATTTAGGCTTAAAAATACCTAAACTCATCCTTTTTCCTTCAAATTTTCCAATTAATTAACCAATATATTTATGCTAATTTTTAGCCATTTATCACTAATTTTTGAGCTTTACATAATTATTTCATAATTTTCTTTGCTCGAGCTTAAGTAATTAGCTCAATATTACTTAATTACTTTATTATCACTTGTTGATAATTTTCTTAATTAAGACACTCCTTTATCTTCAAACTTTTGCTTTAACATTAGAATTTCCATGCCTCATGCATTATTTTATAATTTACAAGGGTATTTTCCATAATTTTTCTAAGTCATTTATGTCCCTTAGGGGCATTTTCGTCATTTTGGCACTTTGGCCCTTAAATTCCCTAATTCAAATTTCGGGGTATTACATTTCTCCCCCCGTTAAACAAAATTTCGTCCTCGAAATTTGTATTCTACCCACTAAACTTTGTACTATCCTGATCTCGGACTATACGCGTCAGATCTTCGCTTTATTTGTCAGCGCTCCTCCCGGTGATCGAGAATTCGCTTTGGTTTGACCATAAAGATCTTGTCATATTGTACTTTGATATATAGTGTCTCCCGAGGCGCCCATACACCGCGGTCAACACCACAAATACCAAAATGTCTCCATGGCGCCCATACACCATGACAACACAAGATATCATACATGTCACCATGGCGCCCATACACCATAGCAACACAAGATACTTCCTACTCAATGACACGATCACGGTCGAATTACTAAGAAATATGGAAATTGTTATGGAAGTCTAATCATATTTGGAAATAAGGTCGACTAGTTTGTTTCCAATGAATCCTTGGATGATCTCCCGAAATGATCTCACGAAATGATCTCACGTAATGCAAACTATACATTCGCCCTTGAGGTGCTTTATTGACACCGGCTTCGAAGGATATACGATCATCACAATCACCAAAAGACTCTAACGTTCCTTTTTGTTTTGTTCAAACTATGAAATGTGATTGATCATATCTGGTCTAGAAAATTTCTGCTCCGGCAATTTCGTTGAGCAACTTAAGTGTAGAGCAGCATGTATAATTGGTAACCCTGAACAGAGTCTCTAACCGTGAATGTATCTCGGTGACTCCTAACAGAATCTCTATCCGAGTCGGTGCCCCTAAGCAGAGCTTCCATCCGAGTCGGTGACCTTAAACAGAGCCTCTATCCGCTTGTTACTTACTTTCTACATCACATTAGCTTAACACCATTGAGAATGTTATTGATGCTATGAAGTAGTAAGAAGATTTATATTAACCCACAACTTGGTTCAAAACATGCTTTACAAACTAAAAGCTTACACCTAATGGTGTAGCTACCACATAAGTATGCATCCCAAAAGGATCCGTACAAGTATCAAAAGAAATCGATTGGTCTAACACCCGAGTCGGTTCACAACCAACATGGACTTGTACTATTCGATAGTATCTCGGTCCTTTCCGAGGATTCGCCACCTCCATATTGGTTAGCGCAAAGATTCGTCCCGAGTTCTCGTAGTCTTGTCTCGGCGGCCTTCTCGGGGCAATTCCAAGTGATGTGTCCCGCTTCGACATCCATAATGATTCGTTTCCCATCGCAGCTTGACTCTGGATGGTACTTCTTACACTTTGGACAAGATTGAGATTCTGCCGACTTGGTATAGTTTTGTTGTTCGGTTTGACTGGCCTCTTGTTTCCACCACTGGAGTTGTCCCAAGGCACCTTCCTTTTTCGTGAGGAGTTTCCGTTGCTAAAACTACCACGTCCTGTATTACTATTGTTGTTGTTGAAGTTTCTGAATCTCTGGAATCCTTTCAGATTACGCTCAGTCATCCGACAAGTTTCCACCGCGCTTGTCAAATTCAGGAATCGTTGGGACATAAGTCTTTCACCGATTTCATATTTTAGCCCGTCAATCAGTATGTTCACCATACTTCTTTCATCGTTGCCCTTCCTCAGGTGTGGGGAGTATCGGGAGAGATTAGTGAATCGAGCATAGTTCTCGTCGAAAGATTCCTCATATCTCGTCGGATGTGGAGAAGTTCGACTCCTTATTCATTTGCACCGAAGGAGGAAAGTATTGGTCATGAAATTTCTCTAGAAATTTCTCCCATGTCACGGATAGTATTGGGTCCGCAGGTTTCTGCTGTGACTTCCCACCAGCGGTCTGCATCTCCTTCAAGCTGGTAGATTGCTAGTTGAGCTTTGCGATCCTCTGGGCAGTCTATCACCTTGAACACCTTCTCTAGTCTCTTCAGCCAATCCTCCGCCAAATCCAGCTTTCCTCGAAAAGTTGGCGGCTTGACTTACAAACCGATTAACCCAATACTGGGTATTCTTCTCCTTTCTTCCTCGTCGTGGAGGTGATTGTGATCTATCGATTCCTCAAGATTTTCCTTATGGTCTTCCTCACTTTGATTGTCATTGTCCTCCTCCTCTTCCTCTTCTTCATTGTTATGCTCTTCCTCTTCGTGTTGACGTGCGTCCAATTGTCTTTGGGCTTCCTCATCCTGTTGATGTTGTCTTGCTAACGAGCATCAATGAGAGCCCTCTGCTCTTGGAGAGTTCTCCTCGGTTCTTGTACTTCGTTCTGTTCCGGCTGGTTTGGTATAGCATTTTGCTCGGGTATTACGTCCCTTTGAGGCTGCCTGCCTCCGCCTCGACCTCGGCCTCTGCCTCGGCCCCTACCTCTTGGTGCACCGGCACCTCTTATGATGGCCATGTTTTAACTTTTCCTTCGTATCAATTAACGGACAAGTGTCAGAAAATAACACAACACATGGCATCAAAACATATATATGTTTTCATATTAGATGTAACGTACATACTAACGTATATTACATCACCCAGCTGGTTTATGACCAGTGGTTATTTCGTATATCCCCACGTTGTTGTCATCGGATGAATGATCGAGCCAACGGTTTCTCCGCTCTAAAGGCATTCTAGTCAATGACTCGGGTAGCATATTGGGTCACAATCATATTTCGGTTTGGGGTCATCAGAAATATCAGGATTTCGTCTTCGTCCGCCGTCTCGGAATTACGGATCTACGAGCGTTACGTCTCATTATTACGGGATAGAGGGTATACGAATTTTCTTTTCATTATCACTACATATTACACCGAGGTCGTATCAATACTCATTTTCAAAAAGTGCTCAAAGTCAAAAGGCTTAAGAACCTAACTCCGTTATCCGAGCAGTTGGCCGGGTAAGTGTCTACCATGAGGGCCTCACCGACTTATACGGCGACTGATTGGCACACCCACGTAGACTAGCCTTGCCTTCGGCACCAAACTGTTCGTGGTAACATAGTTAAATACTTGCCAGAAAGAACTGCTCTGATACCATAAAGTGTAACATCCCAATTCCAGAGCCAAATTTTTTTTTTTAAAATCAGAGTCGAGCCTTGGAGCGTAAGAGTAACTGATTCCCATTAAAACGATAACCAGAGTGTAATACAGTGTTGATACAGCACCCTATTGTTCTCATTGGTAATTACGTAAAACGATAAAGTGACATCTCCGTCTCAATCCGTGAATGTACCTATCACATATATGCATATGAGCAGCACTAGATTAGTGTTACAGTACGCGAACGTACATCCATTAACCGAATGAATGGCCGGGTAAGTGTCTATCATGGGGCCTCACCGGGTTAGCAGCGACTCAATGGCTTACCCACATAGACTAGCCTTGCCTTCGGCACCAAACTATTCACACAACATATCATCACATATATGCATACTATAAACACAAGTGTTAAGGTTACCGACGCGAACGTACCTTCGTTGATGTACGTAAATGTTTCGGCGGAATCGTGCTTTCGACGGAAAACGGCGGTTTGTCCGACACTGCACGTTGGACGGCAGTAACAGCGGCAAATTAGGATTTCGGATATCCTATGAGAATAATGTCACTTCCATTAGTAATTTGACATTATAAGCGGCATTTTAGGTAAAAATTACCATTTTGCCCTATACCCCTAATTGGCGGAATTTCGCGCAACGCTACACATAGGCTATTTTCTTCCCAAAATTTCGCGAACTTCGACGCATTTATGATTTTCGAAAATAAAGACTAAAATAGCCCTCCCATATGATACCCAATCATACTCAAAATTTAAAGGCTATTACTACCCCTAACCTTTAAAAGAGCTATAAAAACTACAACTTTTCGAACTCGATCCTACTATGTTTACACCTCTGCATATTTTTCAACGCAAACAAGGCTCTAAAACATTTGTAGGAATCTTGTCACCTACTTTCTAAATCTAACTAACAATTCTACTAACTACTAAACTAAAAACTAAAGACCGAAAGACTTACCCGTTGAAGACTTTCCGGACAATTCTACTGAGGCTTACGCACAATTCCCCAGAGCTCCTTTCTCTTCTTTCTCAACCAAAAATTTCGGCCAAGAGAAGGAAGAAAAGGTGTGAGAATTATGAAGGAGGGGGGGGTATTTATAGGAAAAAAACAAGGGCCTTGTTTGGCAATTTAAGGCTTTGTTTGGCATTTTGGGTTATAAAAAAAACCCATTTTCCCGTCGGTACCCGATTTGCGTGATTTCGGAGAAATCTCAAAATTCTGGATTTACAACTCAAGACATGTTCTCACTTAGTAGAAATGTCCAAGTTAACCTAAATTTTGATTCCATATAGGTCCCCAACAGTCCAGTTGAAGTTCCTCGAAAAACGTGTCCGAACGCGTCCGGTGTCGGAATTCGTTTTCGGAGATATCAATCTCTTCGAAATAATTCACTGATTCCAAATATGTCAAAATAAATTCAAACTCATGCCTAGATGTTGAGTTAGAATCTATTTTCCTTATATCCAAAAATATACCTATATGCATTTTTCCCTATTTTGTTTTATTAGGAAATGCACCAACGACTTTAATTTTCTCCGGAAGAGTATAACGGAAGACAAAATTCCACCGATCATTATTTTTCCTGACTTTGGAAATCTCATTCCTAGATCTCTAGATAGGATCCGTTTCCTATTTATTCCATTACTATTCACTACAATTAATTATATTATAAAATAATATAACTCTAATTAATTATATAATATAATAATAATACAAACTTACCAACTAAGTTATCCATTTTTTTTTCTCTTTTTTTTTTTTCTTTTCTGCCCATTTTTATTTTCGTTTTTTTATTTATTATATTTTTTTATTAATTATTTAATTAATTATTTAATTAATTAAATAATTATTTTCACATAATTTTTACAAAATTTTCCTATTGGTCCATTCTTGCATTTAGGCTTAAAAATACCTAAACTCATCCTTTTTCCTTCAAATTTTCCAATTAATTAACCAATATATTTATGCTAATTTTTAGCCATTTATCACTAATTTTTGAGCTTTACATAATTATTTCATAATTTTCTTTGCTCAGGCGTCATTTTGGCACTTTGGCCCTTAAATTCCCTAATTCAAATTTCGGGGTATTACAGAGATCTTCAAAGTTAGTTAACCAGAATTTTGAGATTTCTCCGAAAGTACGCGATTCGGACACCGATCGGAAACTTATCGGTAAGACAGCTTCTTGAGGAAGTAAGTGACATCACCACCATGACATCATGGCTTTAAATGATGATGTCAGCTGCCAAGTGGCCCGGTGAGGATCGTGACATGTGGCAAAGTGCGATCCGTGGCCGATATCCGATATGAAAAAGTAGTGAATAGTGTCACATTTTCTTCTATAAATAGCCAAGTTTCCTCTTCATTTCTCACACCATTTTGAAGAGCAAAACCGATTCTAGAGAGAGGATTTCAGAGAGAGAAGCTCTGGGAAAAATTACAACGAAGCTCTGGGTAAGTTTTTCGGTACCAAGCTTTAAGCTTTCGTAGTTCTTTCAAAAGTTAGAGTAGTAATGCTAGAGTAGCCTTTAAATTTTTCAAGTATGATTGGATATCATATGGGAGGGCTATTTTAGTCATTATTTTCGAAAATCATAATTGCGTCGAAGTTCGCGAAATTTCGGAAGAAAATTTGCTCGAGTAACGAAGTCTTTGAAATTCCGCCGATTAGGGGTAGAAGGGCAAAATGGTAATTTTTACCTAAAATACCGATTATAATGTCAAATCACTAATGAAAGTGATATTACCCTTATAGGATATCGAAATCCTGATTTGCCGCCGTTCTGTTGCCCGAGCGAGCATTGTTGGAGATTTCACGATTTTCCGTAAAACGTGCTAGAAATACCGTAATCTGTCAACGAAGGTACGTCCGCGTACTGTAACACTAACTCTGATGTTTATGGTATGCATATATGTTGTGGTATGTTTATGTACTGTTGATATGTGATAACTGAGGTAAGTACGTTCGCGTACTGTAACACTAATCTGATGTTTATTGTATGCGTATATGTACTATGTGTAACGTATGCCTATTGTGGTAATTGTTAGCTCTGTGATATCTTCATGTACTGTTGTTATGCTTGCGGGGTATTGGGATACGATTGCTAGGTGTGAAATGCTAGGTGTGACACGATTGCTAGGTGTGAAACGACTGCTAGGTGTGACACGATAGCTAGGTGTGACACATTTGCCAAAGGGGTTATGTGCTGTTGGGATATGCTTGTTTGCTGTATGATTATCTGTAATGCATATGTTGTACATATAAATATGAGGTTAACCGTTACCTGACATCCGGTGCGGATCTCAGCTCTTAACATAGCGACAAGGTCGGGAGGACCGAGGACCGAGGAGAGAGACAAGCAGCCTGCGTAGAAGCTCCGTTCGAAGACTTCCTTTTGATGTTGTCTTTTATTTCTGAAAACTCTCGGTTATTGAGCCGCCTTTGTAATCAGCCAGATACACTACTGTTGGCTTTTTGAATCTATATATCAGTTACTCTTCCGCTCAAATGCTCTACTCTGATGATTTTTTTTTTTAAAAAAAATTATACTGCTTTCGAAAAGTCGGGTTGTTACAAAAACCATAAAGCAAAAGTTGGTGACAATGCAATAATGACCTTGGGGAGGGGGAGCATGTTTTTGGAGGAGTTTTTGTGGTGGAGAAGTGGTTTGAGCAAAAAAGGTGTGTTATGTGGTCAAAATTGAAAGTTGGAAGATTGGAAAAAGACCAAAATGCCCTTACCAAAAACTCTATAAATAGCAAGCTCCTCCCTTTGCATTCTTCACACCAAAATCATTTCTCTAGTTGAGCTTTCCTAGAGAGAAGTTAGAGAGAGGTGCTCTGGAGGAGGAAGGAGCCCGGGGAATTTTGCAGCGAAGCTCTGGGTAATTTTTCCAGTCTTTATTCTTTAATGCTTTCAGTAGTTTTAGTAGTAATGCTAGATAGATCTTTAGCTTTATTTTAAGTATTAAATTCGAAAATCATGGTGGGGTCGGAGTTCTGACAAAATTTTGGAAAGTCAGAGTCAAAGTAGCGAAGCTCTGGCGAAATTACGCCGATTAGGGGAATAGGGGCAAAATGGTAATTTTTACCTAAAATTTCTTGTTATGATGTAAATCATTAATTAATATGATTTATATTTCGAAAATAATGTTGGAGTAGGAGTTATGTTGAAATTTTGGAAGATTAGGGTCAAAGTAACGAAGTGCTGGCGAAATTCCGCCGATTAGGGGGTCAGGGGTAAAATTGTCATGTTGACTAAAAATGTCCGTCGTAATGATAGATCCTTAACAAGTACGTTGTTATGTTGATAGGATATCCCTGATTACGTTTTTACCTACTGTCGTGCCGTATTCCGCCAGAAATACCGTATAACGTCAACGAAGGTACGTCCGCATCGTAACATTAACTCTTATGTTTATGGTATGCATATATGTGCTATGTGTATTGTTATGGTATGTTTATTGAATGCAAATATGTTAGAACAGTTTGGTGCCGAAGGAAAGGCTAGTCTATGTGGGTAAGCCATTAAGTCGCCGTGAACTCGGTGAGGCCCCCATGATAGACACTTACCTGGCCATTCTGTTCGGTTTACGGAAGTATGTACGTTCGCGTACTGTAACACTAATCCGATGCATATAGTATGCGTGTATGAGATGTGAGTATGGTATGTGTATATGTGGTGTGTTGTTGGAATGCATATTATGTTAGAATATACCTGTATGCATGCTGGGAGCGACATATCTGTAAGGCTGGGAGCGATACATTTATAATGCTGGGAGCGATACATCTGTAGTGCTAGGGGCGAAATATCTGCATGCTGGGAGCGATACATGTGCATTGGTTGGGTGTGGTTTATATGTTGTGTTGATGTTGTTGTGTAACTCATATGTGTGTATGTATACATGAGGTTAACCGTTACCTGAGATCCGGTGCGGATCTCAGCTCTTAACATAGCATCAGGGTCAGAAGGACCGAGGAACGAGGAGAGAGGAAAGCAGCAGGTTCAAGATTCCGGCTGAAGACTTTCCAATGTTGTCCTTTACTTTTTGAAAACTCTCGGTTACTATACCGCTTCTGTAACTAGCCAGTGGGCATTTTGAATATATATATCAGTTACACTCTTGTTCCGATGCTCTACTCTGATGAAAAAAAATTTATACTGCTTTTGGAAAACGGGATGTTACATAAAACGATGATGATTAGACTTAAGTAGAAGCTTCATGATCCTCAGATAAACATCTTAATTATTTGACCAACCTAGTCTGTTTGAAGTTTTATATATACATCATCTGAAATGGAAATTCAGATTCATGAATAACTGGTTATAAAATTAATGTTTTATTGATTAAATTTTTTTATCAACGAATCAATAATTACGACTTTAATTAATTATTTACATTGCACACGCGTGTACATAATTCTTCAGGCTTAATGACAAGGCATGTAGGAGAACAAACTAATTTAAATTTTAGAGTGAGATTTTCTTTTCTTTTCTTCTTTCGAGGTAATGTAAGATCATGATAATGTTTGACTTAAATAATTATTAGATCCTAAAATGTATTAAATATTTAAATGTCGCTTTTTTAGAAATTAAAGATAGAGGATAATGGATGAAGTCTAGGGACTAGGGTTATCTGTTGGTGGTTAGTGGAGCAGGTTTCTTATTATAAAATTTGATTACATTGTCTGCTGAATCTAATATATATTTAAATTATATATTTCAATATAGAAATTAATGATAAAGTATAAACGTTATAGAATAGTGGGTTATAATATCATATATAGCACAAATTAAACAAAGTGCACTGACCAAAAACAAAAAATGGCAGTGAAAACTCTATATATAGCCAGGATGGTGCCTCTCTTCGAATATTAAATTTACTTTTACATTTGCTTTTTAGTTGTGTTATTATTGAATTGATTTCTTTATATTGGAGGAAACTACTTTTTTACTCGTTTCTAGCTGTCAAGTTAAGAAACTTCACACAAGAAACCTCCCCATACAAAGTAAAAGATTAAGCACCCACTGTCATTCTGTACTAATTAATCGTTTAAACTTTGATTGATTCTGTCGTAGAACACAGATGTCTAGCTTTAATGACTAAAATATTGATATTGGATCGAATAGCTCTCTCTTGGGTATCCATGGATAAGATACCTATGAGAATAGAAGATCACTGTGCACAAATATGAAGGTTTTCGCCAAAGGGGGTGGTGTGTGTGCACAGTGACAGCTGAATAGTAAATTAGAGAGAGTATAGAATATGTGTACCTTAGGGATTACCCTCTATTTATAGAGTGTACATTAGGATTAGGGTTTGAACTGCTGGACCTCTTGTACCTCCAAGCCCAAATGTTGTGCCATCATATCTGTATCATATTGGTTGCCTCCTGTTGAGCCACACCTTGAATGAACCTCATATTTGAGTCCATAATAAATAATGATAAGAATTTGGAAATATTTACATTATTTAGTCCATGTGTGTATACGAGTGGGGTTTGTGGCATTAATCTCGTTCGAAGTTCATGGCTATTCATTCCTGTAAGTTGTAAGTTATGGCTTTTTTTTCTTTTTTCTTTTTCAAAAAAAAAAAAACTGGCAGCATTATTTTGTAGATAATAATTCTGTTTAATTTGTTGATTAATTAGCATGTGCAGAATTATTTGTTATTTGTTTGCAAAATATATATGTGTGTGTGTGTACGCACACACACACACACACATATATATATATATTTACCAGTTGTGTTAATTTGGAGCATTGTCTAATTAAGTGAATATAATTAAGAGTCTTGGATTAATTAATAAACACACATATTTGAGGATTTTTCATGTAATTCAATAGACCCCATATACTAAGTACGTGTTGCATTCAGATCAAATTAATGCATACATGTAAATTTAAACAATCTAATCAATATTTAAGAGAAATCACGATAATAATTAGCATTCCCCTTAGTCCTGTATGAGTTAGATAATTGATTTACATATATAAAATAATTAGTTAAGTCAGTTATTTATAATAAACGTTTGTTTGTTCCATTAAAATACCATTTTAAACATTATCTCTATCGATGAAAAACCTTGTAAATATATGGAATCAGTAAGGACAGTTTCAAAAAAAAAAAATTACTCTCTCCAGAGTATAATACATGACATATTTGGGGATAGAGTTGATTTTGGTCCTAAATATAAAATTTGTTTTTCATATTTGTCAACCTTTTCCTAATTTAACCCTATTAATTATCCCTCAACAATAAGCAAAGAGGAGGTGGAATAAAGGAATTAAGGAAGATAACTGACATGTTTTAGAAAATACATATTATATTAACTAACTTTCTTAATATAATCAAATAAGATAAATATGTCTTATAATAAAGGGGAATATAAATTTGGATTGCAAAGTAAATTGTGGTTTTATATTTAAAGATCAAAGCAAACCCATCAAGGCCTCAACCAACTCCAACATGTGGGATTAGAGGGAGTATTGATAATACAAAAAATTCTAACATATCCTCACTCCTCATCTACTAAGGAAAATATAGATTGTTGTTTTAATTTCGGCCAAGAAATTTAATTTGGCAAGTAAATTTTGAAAAAGAGGGAATTAAAACAGTATATAATGGCTAGAAAATGGAGAAGTGGGGCTGGCTTTTCTCTTTACCAACTTTAACTATAATAAATTAATGCACGTAAAGCTGCTTGGGTCGTGTGGTTTTGAACACTGCCAAGTTTTAAACCTTTACCCCAACTCAAAAAACACCCAAATATATATATATATATATATATATATATATATATATATATATATCATGCCACCTCCAAAGTGGTCCTATATAAATTTTTAAACTAAAGCGCCAGAAATATTATATTACCCCAAATATTTTTTTATTTATAAAACAAAGGAAACCTGCTGGTGCTGCTGGAGGTGGCAACTTCTAACTTGGCGTTCATATATATTTGAAGCTATATATATATTGATTGATTTGAGCAGTGTGTGTTGTTGGCAATAACTTTAAAATAATGTTTGGAGATCTAGTGAATTATATTAAAACATCAATTATTAAGGAAATCAAATTTAATTTACAAAAGTTCGCGTCTCTCTTCATTCTTAATTGCCACATATCCATTATGTGTGTGTGTGTGTGTAAGACAAGTATAGAAAAGCCGCGTGAATGATAAAATTTTAGAAAAATGAGCTTAAATTTGGATATAAAGGGTAGGCTAGTGATGAATAATAATAATGAGATTCCTGAAAATGAGATGTATGTTGCTTTGTTGGGGGTGTTACAGAAAAGGAAGATTGGATAATATGACAAACGTAACGGATAAGGAGGTTAAGGAGCATGTTTTCTTAATGAAACACCCCAAATTCCACACTTCAAATTGTGTCGGTTGACACTTGGTTTTAGAAAAATCGACAGAGTTCGAGGTGCTACATCAGAGTAATGCAGAAACGGAGAGCATGCACTAACATTTGGATAATGAGTAACTGATATAAAATGCCCCGACATATGATGATGCTTGACATATGCTGGTTAAATTGAAAATCTCGAAGGGATATTCATGTGATACAATAGTACAGAGCTTTGTATAATTACAAATCTTTATGGTAACTATACAATCTTCAACCAAGCCGTAGCTAGACTTGGGGCAATGAACCTAACTCAGTTAATCAAACAACTTGGCCAAGTAGGTGTCTATCATGGGAGTCTCACCGAGTTCACGGCGACTTATTGACTAATCCACATAGACTAACCCTGCATTCGGCACCAAACTGTTTGAGGTAACTTCATTAGATCCATGCCAGAAAGTAGGCTCTGTTAAACTTCTTCCAGCTCTTGTCTCGACTGGTGCCTCTTCACGTCTCCGTCCATTGGTGCCTTTTCACGGCTCCATCTATCGGTGCCTTCTCCGTCCTGGTTCCTTTCCTGAACCTTAGACAGATTTGAGGTCCAATACCCATCGGATCTCAGGTAACAGTTAACCTCATATGAAAAGTATAACATTATATGTATGACAGATGTTCATTACATTTCAGCATCAACCAAACATAGCACACAACACATGTAAGGTTACAACAATACAAATGCACACAGCAGATGTAATGTTAACAACACAACAATACATATCACATGTAATGTTATCCACGTTTGCACTAACTAGTGCCACGACAGCTCCTCGTGTCCTCAGCGCTAGGAAAACTCAACGGCATTATCAAGACTATAATCCGTATAAAGCTGAATGTATATAAATTGTTACCTAAGACCGAGTCTTAGTCACTCTATGAATCATCTATCACATATAAGCATACAAGACACATCAGAGTTAAAGTTACTAGTACGCGAACGTACCTTTCACCGTGTATTTACCAAAACGCCCGTCCTTTGAATCCGACTCCGGACTTGATCCCGGATATCCTATACGTTATCGTCGGATTAATTCCTTTTCCATAACTTATATGATATTACACTTAATATCATATCACTTAGAATAATATCCTAAAGGTATAATTTACCTTTCTACCCTTGGTGGATTATTTATTCCATTTTTACCCTTACACTTTATTAAAAATGAAATACTGGATTTTCTGGGCAGATTCTCCAACAACTTTGAAAAATCATAATTAATTCTACAAAACTCCTTTTTGAATGCTTCAAAATTCATCATGACCCTTGACATGTATATTTTCAATGAAAAATATTACAAGAACCTAGAACATCAATCATCATTCCCAGTTTAATATTTTCTCAACGCTGCCCATATTATAACTTCATAAATAAGGCTCAACTTCAACAAATTTTATCTCCTTATGTAGAACTCAAAATGATACATATTTTATATATTTGGAAAGCCCTACATGTATAATTTATCAATTTAAAATATAATGATTTTTGAAGATCATTTTAAACATAAAATAATAGCATCTTTTCGCTGGTTTGCACAGAATTTTATACCGAAAATTCCTACAATTTTCACAACATTGATCCATTGCTTCCCAAAAATTATTCCCTACTATGTTTTTACCTCATTAGAAATTTCTCAAGGCAAGGAGGCCTAAAAACAAGAGTAGGAACTTATTCTAATTTTCTAAATTAAACTACAATTATTCTAAGAACTACAAAAACTAAAGACTAAAGCTTATGAACTAGAGAACCTTACCTCTTGAAGAACCTTGCTACTCCTTCCTCCTTCTTGCTTCTTACTCTAACTTCTCTCTAAACTTTGTAGAATGGTTTTGGTGTGAAGAATAATGAAGAGATGGGTGGTCTATTTATAGGGAAAAATCAAGGACCCAATTGGCAATTAAATTTGACCAACTTTCACCTCATCCATTGGATTTAAAATGCACTTTATGGAGCTCAATCTCCACCTTCAATGTGTATGCCGACATGCAGCCCATTTCACAGCCAATTAATGAGTTATTTCATTAGCAAATATTGATTATTTCCTTGCTTTTCATTGGTTAGTTGCTTTGTTTGACTTTTCAACTCTAAACTTGTGTGATTATATGATAAATCATCTCTTTTCTTCCTTCACAATCAGCTGCACGTTTTTTTCTGATTTTTGGGCAGATTTTATAAACTCTAATTAACTCTCTAATCAAGTGCTTAATTTCCCCTTAATTACCATTGTCATTGTTGGATTGGTTTATAAGCTTATCATGGCAATTAATGCTTTATTAGACAAGCTTAATTCTTCATCTTTGGCCCTTAATTTTTCTTCAATAATCAGCCCTCTTTTATTTCAAAAATGATTACTTTAATTTTCCCATAATCAAATTGAAGAATTATGCCACTAATCTCAATTAGTGCAAAACTTATTTGCCTATTATTTGCTAATTGGCACTTTATTCAATTAAGTGTTTTTATAACCTCTTCATGGCTCTTTTAAACTTAAAATAGTCATTATTCTATGTGACTTTATGTCACATATGTTAACCAATTTAATATGGTCACATATTCCTTAAAATATAGGATTTTTGGTAAGTCGAAAATCGGGTATTACACTTAACCCCTTAGCTAAGAATGTATATGGCTACATGCTAGCCAGTGGCTGTATTCTTAATGTTGCTAACTTCATTTTTTATGGAAAGCATCTCAATTTAAAGTTCCTAAGGACATACTACCTCTAGCCCTAAATAGAAGATTCAATTGACTTTTTCAAAGAGATTAAAAAAATTAAATAGATTAATTTAGAATATTTGTATTTATCATTTTTTAAACTAATTTTTATAACGTATAAACTAATATATAATCCAAAGATACATAACATATACTTTGATTAAGTAATTTATTTAGCTTCCTTTAGCTCTAAATAAACATCAATTTGATCTTCTATTTAGCACTGGAAAGAGTATATTGATAAGAGGAAACCACTTTTCCTCCCCTTATTTTTCTATATTTTTCCCTCCATCCAAACATAGTGGTGGGATATGGGAAAGAGAGAATTAAAGAAGATAATCACTAGGGTGTTTTAGAAAATACATTTTTTATTAACAAATTTTCTTAATCTAAATAAATTAAATGTCTTATATTAAGGACAATATGAGGATTGTCATTTATTGATTATAAACAACAATCATAGTTTAAGCACTTCGTTTCTGTGATCATTACTAAGGCCTAAACATATTAGGCTTGTGTAACAACACAAGCCTACTATGTTTTGTTTCCTTTGTACAACGTGCCATGGGGTACAAGTCCAAGCTGGCATGCAGAAATTTAGTGGTTACTTATTTAAACTATAAACTATTTTTTGGTGCAAAAATAACAATATAGGGCATTTAAACTATACCACGGGAAACCAGAAATGACAATTAAGTCATTTAATATGTTCTAAAATGTAAATTTTTTCACTTTTACCCTTCTTGATAAATGTGTTTAATTGCATTAGGAATATTATTTTAGAGAGGGGGATATAATGAATGGGCAAATTTTGGAAAGTGAATATTAATCACATTGGCAAAACATGAAAAAGAGCATTAATTAAACTGGAGGTGTCTCATATTCCGATCATGGCTTTCTTCTAGAAGTGTCGTATATAGTGGACTGGAGGGAGTAATATGTATCATTATATTATACATCATTTTACAAGTCAGACAAATTAATTTGAAAAAAAAATGATAAATATAAATTCTTTAAGATAATTTATTTTGGTTTTTTTTATAAAAAATAATAAGTCAATTGGGTTTTATATTAAGGATGAAGTAACATAGAAAAGAAAAATATAAAAGGTAGGTATTTCAAATTTACAGTGAAAAAATTAATGACAGCGAGAATCCAAATTCCTCAAAGTTTTGCTGTCCAATTGTACGAATAACTGCTCAGAATATAAGGGTTAAATACCTAATTTATTCCGGAAGTTTACAAAATGGAGCAAATATGCCCCCGGAAGTTTTCTTTAGGAGAAAATTTTTGTAAACTTCCGGGGCAAAGATACCAATCCAACGGTCAAAATCAACTGATGGGCAAAATTGCTATGTTTGTAAACTTCTAGGGCAAAAATGATACCAAAAATAGTTCCGGGTACTGGGCGCTCCCTTAGCAAAACTTCCGTGGCAAATTAGGTCTTTAACCCAGAATATAACACACACAGTAAGAAGCTGCCTTTATATAAATTTCTATATATAATATAAAAAATCTTAGTAGATTATCACTACAAAATCATGGTTTTGTAGTGATTAGTTTGTTATATTTATAGTAGTTTTCCCCGTTAATAACAGATTTAGTAGCGGTTACAGAAACCACGGCTACTAAATCAGTTTTAACAAACGTCTTGCTTTGTGTTCAGGGGTTGCTTGAATAAATGATTTGTTAGAAATGTGAGTAAATAATAATGCTAAAGCATTCAACAAAGCATTCAAAGCCGCCTGCATAACTATTTAATTTCTTATACAATTCTTAAGCCTTTTCTAACATCCCACCATCTTTTATGGCCGCGCATCTTTATTTAAAGCTAGGCGTAGGCCCCACTAAATACATGAAGTTTGAGAAATATTATACAATTTATTATTTATAAAAACTGCAATTTATTTTAAACTTGAAACATAAAGAAATCAATTTCAATTTGAACATGTGTCTGAGAAAGCTGAATTCTTAAGGAGAAAGGTAACGATCGGCTTGCAGATATTTATTATTCATTCAGTGAATTCTTGAATCTTGGCACAAATACAAGTTTTAAAGAAAGTTATAACATATTGATGAATTTATATATATATATACATATATGTTGAAGAAATAACAAAGTAGTACTAATAAATGACAAATCTTAAAGCTAAGCAGCAAGCATATGAATTTTGTAATTTGAATAATCAAGATTCTTTCACTCTCACTTACTTTTTTGGCGTGATAAAGCGACATGTGGAATTGCTTTCCGTTTGGTTTAACGTATACCTATTTAATTGAAACTGGGAATTTTCATTAACGAATATTATAATTTTCCATACAAATTATTAAAGAAATATTTAAAAAACTCATATATATTAATTTCAGATAAATAATTTAACCAATTTCTTATTCTCCATTTGTTTCGGAAACATGTACGTAATATTTGATGCAGATGATTGAGTAAACAACAAAACCTCCTCCACCACAAACCTTTACTTGCTCCTCCCTCCTAACTTGCTTTTCCCCACTATATATACACACATATTCTAGCCCTCTTCTCTTCAATTCATCTCTTGTTGTCTATATCTCTCTCTCTAGACACCAAAAGAGAAGAATCCAAACCCTCCTTCTCTCTCTCTAAACCTGCAGACAAAGTCCTATTCAATAATACAGAAATGGAAAACAATTTGCCTGTACTATCAAAGAGAGTGTGGAGCATAGTACGTGTCGCCTTCTTCATGCTCCGAAAAGGGTTGACCAAACCAAAACTCTTGATGCACCTCAACGTCATGCTCAAATGCCCCGGCAAGCTTGCCGGACAAGCCATTGTGGATCTCATCTCTCACCACCGCCATCACTCCCACCATGGCACCTCCGAGAACGCCCATTTGCAGTTCACCACCGCACGAGAGTACGAGTTCAGCTGCAGCAAAACTCCCAAATACAGCTTCTTTGCCAAACATCGTCATATTCCCCGTGACTTCTTTGCGTGTGCTCACGCGCCACTCACTCTGGACGATGATACCGCCGCAGTTAATAATGCCCTTAAGGTGGCGTTGGAGATGGTGGATGACAAAAAATGTAAGGATATGGTAGCGGAGTCGGCTCCCGCACTTCCCGCATCTGGGAAGACGGTGAGACCAGTGAGGGTGACAGACTCTCCCTTCCCGGTTCAAGACGGGGATGGCGGCGGGGACCACCAGGTTGACAAGGCGGCGGAGGAGTTCATAGAGAGGTTCTTCAATGAGTTAAGGAAGCAGGGTTGAGCAATTATGGAATGTGTTATTCTTTGTTAAATAATTATAATTATGATTTATTAACCATAAAACATCAAGCAAAGTTGTACTTTTAATTGTTTTAAACTCAATAAATAAAGCAAAAAAATATATATATTCTGAAATCTATATACATCCGTGTGACTGAACATTTCGTCTATACAATTCATACCATCTCTATGGGTTTTCTTGTTCTTTTCAATAAGAGCATTAACAAGGAAAATAAAATTGCGCATAAATAAAATATGAAATTTTTAATAAATTGTTCATGAGCTATAAATTTGTATAGGGACATGCTGGAAAGCCAAAACGGGGAGGCAATATGGGCAATAAGTAACAGAGAATACATCTTAACTTAACTATAAAACTCGAAATTTACAGGTAATTCCACTTTCTTATATTTTTATACTAAGCCCAATTTTATTCAATGTGTTAATTTTCACAGTAACCTACGTCTACTTATACGTTTGGGTGTCCTATACAAAATAGGGTATTCTCTTGTTATGGTCATAGGTCTCTCGCTCTTTTGTATCGATGCATCAATATATATGTACAGAGCCTTAACCAGTGGAATACATAAATACATACATACATAACATACGTTTATATATATGTGCTCTGTTCTTTGTATTTTTATTCTAATATTACAAAAATTTATAAAAAATCTAGCCCTAAGGAATTAAATAGAATTAATCTAGTAAACATATACACACATATGAAACTAGCTGATATGAGGCTTGAGCTTCATATACAACTGTTTGTGGTTTACAATTAGTGCAACTTCGTAGCTTGAAGTTTTGCATTATATGGTTATATATTGATTTATAAGGACAGAACATACATTTAGTGATTAATTATATATACTAATTGCAGTTTATGAATGAATGGGCAAAAATTATCTTAAAACAGTATTTTGGTTTTAATTATGTAAAATTGGATTTCACAGCCAAGGGCGCCATTATTTCCATTAATTTGTCCCCATGTAATGATCCCACTATCATCTCTAAGAAACCATTGTCTACTTTCTCTTGAAAATAGTGTTTCCTTTCTCTTTTGCTTTCCATATTTCTCTCCATTGCTTTTGCTTTCTTACTATTCTTTCCAATTTTTTATGACCTTCTCAAATCTTCATAACAACCACTTCCTCCTTGCAAATTAGCTATCAAACAAAGTCTCCCAAATCCACTTACAAAGAAACAGGTGGCTGGTGTTCCTATTATTTTACCTAGCTAATACCTATATATATATATATATATATAGAGAGAGAGAGAGAGAGAGAGAGAGAGAGAGATTCACATATATACATCAACGCAAAATAATCCATGTTTTTATTGAAATATAAGGACTAAGGTTTTGGATTGAAGGAAACTTGAAGGACTAAAAGCTATGATTTAAAGTTATTAAGACCAAAACTAAAATTAGGACAAACTATAAAGACGGAACAATATTATATTAACCCAAAAGTTAATTAGTACTGAAGTAGGAAGGGTCGAAAGAAAATTTATTTTTAATAAGTCATGGTTGAGCTGTTGAAGTAATTTGAAAAGATGTTAATTTCCAGTCGCGACGAGTGAATAATAATTTTACCGAATTACCAAGATTGTTTGGATTATATTAATGTTTGGCTATAAAATCAACTTGTTAGGCTTATAAGTTATTATTTCACAGGTTGAAATTTAGTAGTTTATTGTTATTGTGTAGCTAGGTGTAATACCCCGAAATTTGAATTAGGGAATTTAAGGGCCAAAGTGCCAAAATGACCAAAATACCACTGGGAGGAGTAAATAACTTAGGAAAATGGTGAAAAATCCTAAAGGGCAATGAAATAATTATTTAAATTGAGAGAGCGTATATCTCTAATTTTGGTAATTTGATAAATTACAAACTTGGAGAAATTGAAGAAGAATGCTCAAAAAGTATGGTAATGACCATAATGCCCTCACAAATTCTAAAATAAAGCAGAACACATGGAAACAGAAATGTCAGTGCAAGAATTATGAGGTAATGAGGTATTCTAATTAAGAAAATTATCAACTATGATAATAAAGTAATTAAGTAATTTCTGGCTAGTTACTTAAGCATAAGTAAAGGAAATTCATGAATAATTATGTAAAGCTCAAAAATTAGTGGAAAATAGTTGAAAATTAGTAATAATATATTTACTAATTGATTGGAGATTTTTGAGAAAAATAAGTGAGTTTAGGTATTTTTAAGCCTAAATACAAGAATGGACCAATTAGGAATTTTTGAGGAATTTTGGGAAAATTAAATAATTAAATCATTAAATAATTAATTAAATAAAAAAATAAATATTTATTAAAAATAAATAAAGGCCAGCCGAAAATTAGGCCTAGAAAAAGAGAAGAAAAAATGAAAAATGAGAAAGAAAATATATGTGCAAGTGGTTATTATTATAATAATATAATTAATTAAAGTAAAAAAATGTGAATAGTAATTTAGAAATTAGGAAACGGATCCTATCTAGAGATCTAGGAATGAGATTTCCAAAGTCAAGGAAAAATATTGATCAGTGAGTTATTATCTTCCGTTAGACTCTTCCGGAAGAAAATTCTGAAGTCGTTTGTGCATTTCCTAATAAAACAAAATAGGGAAAAATGCATATGGGCATATTTTTGGATATAGAGAAAATAAATTCTAACTCAACATCTAGGCATGAGTTTGAATTTATTTTAACATACTTCGAATCAGTGAATTTTTCTGAAGAAGTTGATAATTTCATAAATGCGTTCTGAAACCGGACGCGATCGGACACGTTTTTCGAGAAAACTTCAATTGGACAGTTGGAACCCTATAAGAGACCAAAATCTAAGTTAAATTAGATATTATTGATGAGGAAGAGAATATCTTCAAAGTTGTAAATCCAGAAGTTTGAGATTTCTCCGAAATCACGCGAATCGGGTACCGATCGGAGAAATTCATCCGAAAGCTTCTGGAAGGTGACACGTGGCCACCTCCCATTGGCCAAACCCTTTATTTTGGAGCATGGATTTCGGCCAAGTGTGAAAGGGAAGAAGGAAAAAAGGGTTTTTTGAAAAGTTGCTTTGGACGGCCCGAGATCGCTCCTCACAAAGTTGATCCGACAGAAACCCTACATCCTTTTCTATAAATACCCCCTCCTTCACAATTCTTCACACCATTTTCTCCTCCTTGGCCGAATCTAGAGAGGGAAACAAGAGAGAGAAGCTGCTGGGAAAATTTTGCGAAGTCTTCAACGGGTAAGTCCTTCGGTCTTTAGCTTTTAGTTCGGTAGTTAGTAGAATTGTTAGATAGTTTTAGTAAGTAGGGAGTGAGATTCCTACTATTGTTTTAGGCCTCATTGCATTGAAAATGCCTAAAGAGGTAAAACTTGGTAGGGATTGAGTCCCGAAAGTGAAAGTTAAAATGGTAAGCTTTAAGCTTCCATAGTTCTTTCAATAGTTAGAATAGCCTTTATCTTTCAAGGTATGATTAGATATCATATGATAGGGTTATTTTAGTCTATAATTTTGAAAATCATAATTGCGTCGAAGTTCTGGCGAAATTTCGGGAAGAAAATTTGTAAGAGTAACGAAGTGCTGGCGAAATTCCGCCAATTAGGGGTATAGGGGCAAAATGGTAATTTTTACCAAAAATGCCAGATATAGTACCAAATCACTAATAAAAGTGATATTACTCTTATAGGACGTCAGAAACTCTGATTTGCTGTCGTTACGCTGTCCGACAGGACGTTTCGCTATTTTCTGTCAAAACGACTGTTTTCCGTAAAACGTGCCAGAATACCGTCAACGAAGGTACGTCCGCGTACTGTAACACTAATCTGATGGATATAGTATGTTGTATATGGTATGTATGTGATGTGTGTATGGTGTGTATATGTGGGGTGTTGTTGGGATGCATATTATGTTAGAAGATAACTGTATGCATGCTGGGAGCGATATATCTGTAAGGCTGGGAGCGATACATGTGCATTGGTTGGGTGTGGTTATATATTGTTGTTTGGTAACCCATATGTGTGTATGTATACATGAGGTTAACCGTTACCTGAGATCCGGTGCGGATCTCAGCCCTTGACATAGCGTCAGGTTCCGGAGGACCGAGGACCGAGAAGAGAGGCAAGCAGCCCGAGTAGAAGTTCCGGCTGAAGACTTCCTTCCGTTGTTCTGGCGGAAGCTTTCTTTTTGTTGTTTCATCTGAAGCTTTCCTTTTGATGTTGTTATCTACTATTGAACCACACGGTTACAATACCGCTGTTGTAATTGGCCAGACTTACGGCAATTTATAAATATATATCAGTTACTCAATCGCTCCGGTGCTCTACTCTGATCATTTTGAAAGGATGTTTGAAAAAAAAATTTACTGCTTTTGAAAAGTCGGGATGTTACACTAGGTATGTAAAGGTTTACTTGTGCGCGCGCACAAAAATTTATACTTGCGAAGTTAAGCAGATTAATTAGTAGCTATATATTAATTATTGTTTAACTAATGGAAAAACAGTGAAAGAGAGGTGGATTTGGGTATAGCCAGCTGATTTAAATGAAGGTAAAAAGACTTAGAGTCTGGGGCTTTTCATGTAAAATTTAATGATATTCTAACAAGTAAATTAAAAAAACATTTTGAATTGGAGCCAACAATAATTGTGAGTGTCGGATACTTGGATTGTTGATTACGCGCGTACCTGTGGGCAAATTAAAGCTGTAGCACTAATTGTTTAATAATAATAAAAAAATTAATTTGCATGCTAAATGCTTGCTAGCTAGTTGTGTTAATTTGTACGATGCACAATGAAAAGGAGCAGCAAATTAAAGAAACTCATAAAGCCATAAAGGTTAATGGTTTGGCCAATTTATCTATTTATGGTGATGAAGTAGGACTAATAGAGTAGGACTAGTAATAGCAAATATATATTAATGCTAAGCAGCTATAGCATATGATTTTTCTAATTTTGACAATCAAGTACTCCCCTGCTTTTTCTGTTTTGGCGTGATAAAAGGGAGATATGGAATTGCTTTAATTTCTACCTGGTTTAACATATAATTGTTTATAATACTAAGAACTACTTGAAATTTTTTTTTTTCTGTCCTTTGAAATTGCCAATTCGATCAGAAATCTCTCATGTACGTTCTACATGATGATTCATAGTATAAAATATACATGCATGGATAAATTAAATTAATGGGAGCGATTTTACTTTACGAACTACTATATCATTATCATTATATATTGGGTTAATGTGTAAATTTGTTTTCGAAGTTTTCATTAAGGGGTAATGTTACCCTAAAAGTTTTTTCATGTTCAATGTTGTCCTGAAAGTTTTAAAACGTAACAATATCTATACCATTAAAAAACTAACATAGACAATTAAAAAATTGAAATTGATTGTTAACTTTTTAATTGTAAATAACAACATTACTCTATTTTAACACTTTTGGGGCAGCATTGAACCTAAAAAACCTTTATGGACAACATGACTCCTCAGCGAAAACTTCCTAAGCAAATTTTTACCTTATATATTTATCATATACATAATGAATGTTAAATTTTAATGCTAGATAATTGTGATGATGAATCATGAAAATGCAAAGCTATGATTAGGCTTAATTAAGTAACCTTATTGAATTAATTAATACGACAAATTAAATTTTTTGCAAAGAAAATAATGTCTCCACTGATTCTTCTCTTTATTTAATCTCTCCACCATAGGATCAAGTTTCAATGGTTGTGATTGAATGTTATCTTAATATTTTTATATAGCATTAAATCCCAACAATTGAAACTTGATCTAACGGTGGAGATATTTAATAAAAAATCAAGTCAATGGAGACGTACATTTCTCTCTAGCTCCAAGGGTATCCAATGGCGGTTTGAAAGATTGACCATTTTGATTTACAAAAACTATGAATGGGAAATGTAGGACGGCAAAAAAGGAAACATACAAAAGGAAAGTGTGGGCCTTCCGCGCCAAACAAAAATGTTCATTTCTTACATACTAAGCTTTCTCATTCTTGCCACACAAACAACATGGTCTCGTACGTATACCAATATTTCTTGAGAGTAAGTGGTAAGAGACTTACTCTCTCAGCACTATGTCCTCGGTTTGAGGTGTGGGAATGGAGAAAATGATGTTGGAAACTCTTCCCCCACGACTATGGGCCTAAAGCGGAGCGAAATCCGGATTAGTTAGAACCGAAAATTCCAATGAATCGGATGGGATACCCAAAAAAAATGATGCCGTATACTATTAATTCAAACCTGCACGCCACCTTTCATCACACACACAATGTATTATGGATGTGCCTCTCTTTTTGACACGTACTTATAAAGATATTTTTTCGTATATGCTGATTTCTAAAATATATTACGAAATAAATAAATAGATGTAACCTTTAGTTATGAAATTGAGCTTTTTCCCTCAACTAAATTATAAAACGGATATTAATTGTATTGTAAACAGTAATACACATACACAAACACACACACACGACTTAGTTTAATAATTTAGACGTATGAAAACTAGCCTGATATTTTATTAGAGATAATTTCGTGGATATCGCCAGCTATCCGTTAGATTCCATGAAGTTTGAAATTATGTGGTTACTTTACAACTTTCTTTAGAAGAGGATTTGTGACTAAACAATGTAACATCCCAATTCCAGAGCCAATTTTTTTTTTTTTTTTAAATCAGAGTAGAGCATTGGAGCGTAAGAGTAACTGATTCCCATTCAAACAATAACCATAGTGTAACATAGTGTTGATACAGCATCCTAATGTTCTCATAGGTAAATACGGAAAACGATAAAGTGACATCTCCGTCTAAGAGCTCACTCGTGCTACATGCCCTCCAACCATGAGCCTACTCGTGCGGCTTGCCTCGATCTCCGATCCATGGTCCTCCCGACCACTGAAGCTATGGCCGAGATTCAATTCACCGCATTGAATCTCGGGTAACGGTTAACCTTATGCTCAAATAAAACAAGATAGGGAATGACAGATATTCATGACATAACAACTATGATCAATATAATGACAAGACATAAGTGTAAAGCGTATGTAAGCCCCATAAAGTGCTCTGCACTATTCACCGGTGCCACGATGTACGGTCGTGTCCTCAGCGCTAGGAAAACTCTAACGGTATTACTACATCTATAACCCGTGCGAAACTGTATGTATAATCGGTAACCCTGAACAGAGTCTCTAACCGTGAATGTATCTCGGTGACTCCTAACAGAATCTCTATCCGTGAATGTACCTATCACATATATGTATATGAGCAGCACTAGATTAGTGTTACAGTACGCGAACGTACCTTCGTTGACGCGTTAGGTACTTCTGGCGAAACACGTACTTTTACGGAAAAACGTGAAACAGCGGCACGTCGGGCAGCAGAACGGCAGAAAAATCGAGTTTCGATATCCTATAAGAGTAATATCACTTTCATTAGTGATTTGGCATTATAATCGGCATTTTAGGTAAAAATTACCATTTTGCCCCTATGCCCTAATTGGCGGAATTTCGCCAAAGACTTCGTTACTCTTACAAATTTTCTTCCGAAATTTCGCCAGAACTTCGACACAATTATGATTTTCGAAATTCTAGACTAAAATAGCCCTATCATATGATATTTAATCATACTTTGAAAAATAAAGGCTACTCTAACTATTGAAAGAACTATGAAAGCTTAAAGCTCGCTATTTTAACTTTCAACTTTCAGAGACTCAATCCCTACTATGTTTTTACCTCGTCAGGCATCTTTCAATGCAATGAGGCTTAAAAACAAGAATAGGAATCTCATCTCCTACTTCCTAGATCTAACTAACAGTCCTACTAAAACTACCGAAAGAACTATGAAAGCTTAAGTACCGAAAAAACTTACTAGGGCTTCGCTACAGCTTTTCTCCAGAGCCCCTCTCTCTAAAACCTCTCTATAACTTTCAAATTCCACAAAGGAAATGGTGTGAAAAATGAAGAGGAATGCTTGCCTATTCATAGGGAAAAAATGTGCCAACATGTGTAATTTTTCCCTTCCAACTTTGTAATTTTCCCCTCACTTTTAACCATGCAATTCTAGGGTTTTGGTGGATGATTTGCAGCCATGGAAAGCTTCAAAAACGTGCAGCCCCTCCTCCAAGCAAAGATGAGTCATCAACCCATTTTTGCTTTTTGCCTCCGGCCCGAAAAGTTCCCCGATCGGTACCGAATCGCGTAATTTCGGAGAAATCTCAAAATTCTGGATTTACAACTTTGAAGACATTTTCTAACTTATTAGAAATGTCCAAGTTAACCTAAATTTTGGTTCCATATAGGGCTCCAACTGTCAGTCTGAAGTTCCTTGAAAAGCGTGCCTCGGAACGAATTTTTGGAATCATCAACTTCTGGACAAAAATTCACTGATTCCAAATATGTCCAGATAATTTCAAACTCATTTCTAGATGTTGAGTTAGAATTTATTTTCTTCAGATCCAAAAATGTGCCTGTCTACATTTTTCCCTATTTTGTTTTATTAGGAAAATGCACAATCGACGTCGGAATTAACTTCCAGAAGAGGTCACTTGAAGGTAAAAACTCACTGATCAATATTTTACCTTGACTTTGGAATTCCTATTCCTGGTCCTCTAGATAGGGTCCGTTTCCTAATTTTTGAATCACTATTCACAAAATTTAATTATATTATTATAATATTGCAACTTGTTAAAAAATCTAGATATTAATTTTTGCTCTTATCTTCAAATTTTCTTGCAAAATTCGGTCAAACATATCTGGTCCTTTTTAATTAATTTTCGTTTTATATTTTATTTAATATAAAATAATTATTAAAATAATTATTTTATATAATTTCTTACATAATTCTCCTATTGGTCCAAACTTGTATTTAGGCTTAAAAATACCTAAACTCAACTATTTTTCTCAAAAATTTCCAATTAATTAGTAAATATACTTTTACTAATTTTCAACCATTTTCCGCTAATTTTTGAGCTTTACATAATTATCTCTGAATTTTCTTTGCTTAAGCTTAAGTAATTAGCCAATACTACTTAATTACTTTATTATTACTAGTTGATAATTTTCTTAATTATAATGCCATATTACCTCATAACTTTTGCCCTGACATTTTTGTTTTCATGTCTTCTCCGCATTATATTAGAATTTTCAAGGATAATTTAGTCATTTCAATACCTTTTGAGCATTCTTATTCAATTTCTCCAAGTTCATAATTTATTAAATTACTATAATTAGAGATAATATACTCTCATACTTCACTTAGTCATTTTACTGCCTTTTAGGATTTTTCATAATTTTCCTAAGTCATTTATGTCCCTTAGGGTATTTCCGTCATTTTGGCACTTCGGCCCTTAAACTCTCTAATTTCCTAGAGATTTTTCCTTAGAAAATAAGCTAATTATTACTTAATATTTGATATCTCATATTCACCTATTTTTGATAGGTATAATTTTACTAAATTATAATACAGATTTTTAGGGTATTACAAACAACTAAACCAAAAAAAAAACAACTTTAAATAATTTATTTTCGTACATTTCGTTTTTTAGAGGATATATAACAATGAAATTGCTTCTAGATTTAGGTTCTAGCAAAAAGCTAGCCTCTTGAAAATGACAAGAAACAAAGAGAAGTGGTTGGAAGACTTTGAGTTCAACTTAGTGCTCAATTATTGAAGATTTTTGTTTTCTAACATATGTACTTCATTAAGTTTAACCATAACTAAATCATTTTTAGTGGCACTTTAGATTTTCTAGATCTCTTTCGATTAATTAACATATATAATTAATGACACGCAAAAAAAAACTACAAATTGTGTTCTTTTTAAGTAAACCGTTTGATCTAAGACACTTGGATAGCATCTAAATATATCAAAGATTTTTTCTTCATTAGCACTGTAAATAAAGATAAATGGAACATCAAAATCAACCGTACTAATTTATACGCGTGTTGCATTAATGTCTTCATATTTAATTAATTACCTTTATAATCCAAGGGATCTTTAAGTAAAATGATGATGATTAGACTTAAGTAGAAGCTTCATCATCCTCAGATAAATATCTTAATTAATTATTTGACCAACCTAGTCTGTTTGAAGCTTTATATAATATATATACATCATTTGAAATGGAAATTCAGATTCATGAATAACTGGTTATAAAATTAATGTTTTATTAATTAATTTTTTTATCAACGAATCAATAATTACGACTTTAATTAATTATTTACATTGCACACGCGTGTACATAATTCTTCAGGCTTAATGACAAGGCATGTAGGAAAACAAACTAATTTAAATTTTAGTGATCTTTTCTTTTCTTTTCTGGAGGTAATGTAAGGTCATGATAATGTTTGAATGAAATAATTATTATATCCTAAAATGTATTAAATATTTAAATGTCTCTTTTTGAGAAATTAAAGATAGAGGATAATGGATGAAGTCTAGGGTTATCTGTTGGTGGTTAGTGGAGCAGGTTTCTTATTGGGTTTTTCTTATTATAAAATTTGATTACATTGTCTGCTGAATCTAATATATATGTAAATTATATATTTGAATATAGAAATTAATGATAAAGTATAAAAGTTATAGAATAGTGGGCTATATTATCATATATAGCACAAATTAAACAAAGTGCACTGACCAAAAAAAAAAATGGCAGTGAAAACTCTATATACAGCCAGGATGGTCCCTTTCTTCGAATATTAAATTTACTTTTACATTTGCTTTATAGTTTTGTTATTATTGAATTGATTTCTTTATATTGGAGGAAACTACTTTTTTTACTCGTTTCTAGCTGTCAAGTTAAGAAACTACACACAAGAAACGTCCCCATACAAAGTAAAAAGTTAAGTACCCATTGTCATTTTGTACTAATTAATCGCTTAAACTTTGATCCACTATTATCGACCTATAAGAGGAAAAAAAATACAAGAATTAATAATGATAAGAACTTGGAAATATTTACATTATTTACTCCATGTGTGTATACGAGTGGGGTTTGTGGGATTAATCTCGTTCGAAGTTCGTGGCTATTCATTCCTGTAAGTTGTAAGTTATGGCTTTTTTTTTTTCTCTAACTGGCTGCATTATTTTCTAGATAATAATTCTGTTTAACTTGTTGATTAATTAGCATGTGCAGAATTATTTATTATTTGTTTGTAATATATATATAATATCAGTTGTGTTAATTTGGAGCATTGTCTGATTAAGTGAATATAATTAAGAGTCTTGGATTAACTAATAAACACACATCTTTGAGGATTTTTCATGATTCAATAGACCCCATATACTAAGTACGTAATTGCATTCTGATCAAATTAATGCATACATGTAACCTTTAAACAGTCTAATAAATATTTAAGTGAAATCACGATAATAATTAATACTCCCCTAATTAGTTTTAAATGTATGAGTTAGATAATTGATTTACATATATTAAAAAATTAGTTAAGTTAGTTATTTATAATAAACATATATGTGTTGGTTTCACTAAAATTCCATTTTAATCATTATCTCTATTGATTAAAACCCTTGTAAATATATGCAATTAATAAAGATTGTTTGAAAAAAATTATTTCATCCGGTCCTTAATGTAGGACATATTTAGGGATAGAGTTGATGTTGGTCCTAAATATAAGACATATATTTTTTTTTTTTGATTTAGCCTTATTGATTATCTCTCAACAATAATGAAGGAGAATTGAGAACGAGGGAATTAAGGAAGATAACTAGGATATTTTAGAAAATACATGTCATATTAACACTAATTTTCTTAATTTAATCAAATTAGATAAATATGTCTTATAATAAAGATCATATGGAGTATAAATTTGGATTATAAAGTGAATTGTGGTCTTATATTTAAAGATCAAAGCAGACCCTTCAAGGCCTCAACCAGCTCCTACATCTGGGATTAGAAGGAGTATTGATAATACAAAAAATTCTAACGTATGCTCAGTCCTCGTCCACTAAGGAAAACATAGATTGTTATTTTAATTTCGGCCAAGAAATATAATTTGGCAAGTAGCTTTTGAAAAGGGGGGAATTAAAGCAGCATATAATGGCTAGAAAATGGAGAAGTGGGGCTGGTTTTTCTCTTTACCAACTTTAACTATAATAAATTAATGCACGTAAAGCTACTTTGGGTTCTTGTGCTATTGAACACTGCCAAGTTTAGAACCTTTACCTCAACTTAAACAACACCCAAATGTATATATCATGCCACCTCCAAAGTGCTCCTATATAAATTTTTAAGCTAAAGCGCCAGAAATATTATATACCCAAAATATTTTTTTATCTATAAAACAAAGGAAACCTGCTGGTGCTGGAGGTGGCAACTTCTAACTTGGCGTTCATATATATTGATTGATTTGAGCAGTGTGTGTTGTTGGCAATAACTTTAAAAAAATGTTTGGAGATCTAGTGAATTATATTAAAACATCAATTATTAAGGGAATTAAATTAAATGTACAAAAATCAGCGTCTCTCTTCATTATTAACTTGCCACATATCCATTGTGTGTGTGTGTGTGTGTGTAAGATAAGTATAGAAAAGCCGCGTGAATTATAAAGGGTAGGCTAGTGATGAATAATAATAATAATAGTGAGATTCCTGAAAATGAGATGCTAAATGTTGCTTTGTTGGGGTGTTACAGAAAAGGAAGATTGGATAATATGACAAACGTAACGGATAAGGAGCATGTTTTCTTAATCCCCTCGCTAAGAATGTATAAGGCTACAAGCTAGCCAGCGGCAAACAACAAGCTTGCTAGCTTCATTTTTGAGGGAAAGCATCTCAATTTAAAGTTCCTACAGACACACTACCTCTTGTTCTAAATAGGAGATTCAGTTAACTTTTTTAAAGATATTATGAAAATTAAATAAATTACTCTAGAGTATTTGTATTTATCATTTTTTCTTTAAACTAATTTGCGAAACTTATAAATTAATATATAATCCAAAGATACACAACATATACTATGATTAAGTAATTTATTTAATTTCCTTAATTTCTAAATAAAAAAATCAATTGGATCTTATATTTAGGACCAGAAGGAGTATATAGATAAGAGAAAACTACTTTTGATGTTTTTTTTGTGTGATTATATTTCTTTTTTAAGACCTCATGGTAGATATTACAACGCTTAACTCTTATGAATATATATGTTACACTTTCCTTACGGTGATTTAAGTTTCAATTAATGTGGTCATGAGTAAATATGCAAAGAGTTTGGCTAAGAATCAAACACCTGACTATTACTATTTGCTTAAAAAAACAAAGAGTCACTCACTGCCTATGTTTAGATGGGGAAAAATTAAGAAGGTAGGAAAGAATATTATGTGGGAAAATATCCTTAAAATTGTAATTTTTTTAAGAAAACTTTAAAGGTTTTCCACCACCAAGAGCTTGAATCAACTGGTGTGAGTTGTTCCAACTTAACCAATAATCTTGTGTCCGAGTCATGGGCATGCATCTACGTATTTACTTGAAGGTTTCGGTCGAGGTTATCAATTAAAAAAAAAATCTTCCTAATATTTCTTTCCCTTATTTTTCTATATTTTTTCCTCCATCCAAATATAGTGGTGGGATATGGGATAAAGAATATCTAGGGTTTAGTTAGGAGATCTAGGGTTATCCATTACAATTATTAAATAATGATATCTATCCATATTTAAATTTAAATTTTAAATTTAGGATTTATATTTGAATTGTTATTTTATTATTTCTAGGGCTCTATAAATAAAGTTTAGGGTTTTAGTTGTAAGGAGATTTGAATTGATTGATCGTAGGGTTAAGTTGCTAAAATAACTTTCAACTTTTATCAAAAGTGTAAAAGTAACCATAAACTATTTTTTAGAATAAAAGTAACCATAAACTTTTAAAATTTAGGCAAAACCATTAAACCCAACTAATTTTCATATATTACAATGGAAAATTAATCTTTTGGCTCTTAAAGTTTTGATTCACTTATAATCCAATTCTTGAACTTTTGACGCGCTTACAACTCAGTTCCTAATGTTTCTGAGTCATCTTATGGTTACAACTCACTTATAATTATAAAGATCTATCATGGAAGCCGCAGATGCCTAGTGAGGTTTCTAGAAAACAGAGGCGGAGGGGATGCGATAGTTGATGAGAACGAGGACGTTGTTTTTTATTTTTACTTTATATAAAATCCACCTAAGAAATTTTCAATAGTATTTTAATATTTTTTGTCACATAGAATGATTCAAAAACATCAGGGACTGAGTTGCAAGTGAGTCAAAATTTTAAGGGTCAAAAGATTAACTTTCCCTATTGTAATAGATGGAAGTTAGTTGTGTTTAACGGTTTTGTCCCAATTTTAAAAGTTTATGGTTACTTTTACTCCAAAAAAAATAGTTTATAATTACTTTTGTACTTTCAATAAAAATTGAATGTTATTTTAGCATCTTGATCCTTAATTAAATAAATATTCATTTTCCCTATGAATGTTCTCTCTCCATCCCTCTCCCTTCATTTCCCCCTAATTTTTACTGCCCTCTCTCCTCTAGTCTATCTCCTCACTTAACCAATCCGTTTCACATCACATAGCTCTACATAGTACTCAATCATGTTAACATCATTTGAATTGTAATTCAGCCGAATGATAAATCTAAATGCAAAGCCACGGTTAAGCAACGTACCAAATTGTACCTTACCAGTTACCCACATCTGAAGCTCGCGTGAGGATTCTTATGAGATCGGCAAAACCTCACGTGACCATTAACTTAGCCAGTTAGGCAGCACCCCGCCAATAACGTAACGGCGTCAAATAAAAATAAAATAATAAAACAGAAGGTAACACCGAGTTTCCATGCACCCACGCGCCATGTACCCCCAAATAACACCCTTGCCCTTCGTATTTCTTCTTCCACTTCCTTTCCTTCACATTAACTTTTCCCCTCTATAAATACACATTCCCATAGGCCCTTGCTCTTCAGAAGTTCAGAAATCTGAAATACATATCTCTTAGCCTCTCTAGCTCTCTCTCTATCTCTCTCTCTCAAAGCTCGAAAAGAAAACCACTCTCTCTCTCTAAAGTACAGTATTATATATAGAAATGGAGAGCAACGTACCAGAAATAGCTAAGAGAGTGTGGAACACGGTTCGTGTTGCCTACTTCATGCTCAGAAAAGGCATATCTAAGGGCAAAATTATGATGGACCTCACCATGATGCTCAAACGCCGTGGCAAGCTCGCCGGAAAGGCCATCTCCAACTTCAAGTTCCACCACCACCACCACCACGGAAGCTCCACCTCCTCCGACAACCCCCACCTCCAGTTCTCCACTGGACGCGAGTACGAGTTCAGCTGCAGCAACACTCCCAACTTCACCTTCTTCCCAAAGCGCCATCACCGCCACAGCCATAATCCCTTCTTCTTCGCGTGTGCTCACGCGCCACTCACTCAGGACGACGACATGATGGATGTCGGTAATGCGCTCAAGGTGGCGTTGGAGATGTTAGATAACAACAATGCTTCTAACAATTTCGATAACAGGGATATGGTGGAGGCATCGCCGGCGCTTCCCGGGTTTGGGAGGAGTCCGATGGCGAGGCAGCTGAGGGTGACGGACTCGCCCTTCCCCGTGCAAGAAGGCGACACTGATAGGGATCATCAGGTGGACAAGAAGGCGGAGGAGTTTATAGAAAGGTTTTACAAGGACCTGAAGAAGCAAGCTTGAACCTAAAATTCATGAATCTCCGCCGTGTTATCAGTGTTAATTATGTCGTTAATTAGCATAAGATATGCAATTTTGGATATGGCACATAGACTTGTTTTGGCCAAAACAAAAACCCTGGATATGGATATGTTGATAATCATCAGTTCATTCCTTTTTGTGCATGATGAATCTGGAAGTTTAATTACTATTGTTTTTCTATGATCATATTGAAATAAAAAGAAATTAAAGGATGTAATTATAGCTCCCTTTGTTTCTTTCTTCCTTCCTTTTTTTTTTTTCATTTTTTAATTATAGAGGCAAGCTTAACAGCTTGAACCAGGTTGAGCCCAACCTCCTCACAAGCAAAATGATTTAAATGTCACTATGTAGCAAATCACAAGGTTACGTATTACCCTTACAATTTTATTGCATTAATTTAATTAGTTTTACTTAGTTTCAGGAAAAAACATTAATCTACAAGTTCCTATAATTTTACTTTTTTTTTTTAATCTAGTCTTTGCAGTTTTCTTATTGGCTCTTTATAGTTTATGAATTATAGGTATTGGTTCATATAATCATAATTTATTAATTTGTAAGAGAATTGGCTTTAGTAGCTAATGATATATATGACTCTCACTTAACATTAACATACATCTGGATTATTTTTATAAGATAGATATAAAAATAAAAATAAAATCAAAATCAAAACCAATCAAATCATAGGTTACAATGTTACATATAAAAATGTAAGGAGAGCGTTATGAGCTTGAGATTTTTTGTATTTTTATGTTAATAATAAATAAATTTTATTCTATTAATTAATTTTCTTAAAAATTCTCTTCATTAATTTTGTATTTTTTTTGTAACTTACAAATCGCGCTCGGTTAACATGATCTACATCTATCAACCTTGGTTAATAAATTACGAGCACAGGGAATAATGCTTATAATTAAGGAAACTATAAGGTCAACTTAACAAAAGCAAAAAAAATAAAAATAAAAAACCTATTAAAAATCAGATAAATTTTGAGGATGAACAAATTATTATTTTTTTCCTGATCTTATTGCCTCTTTTGCATCGTGCTTTCAATGTCACACGTGAGGATCTCATCGATCTTATTCTTGAAACTGAAAAGAATGGAAATATGAGGGTGGTGACTGGTGATAATGAATAAGAATATCTGAGATAATAGAAAAATCATATATATCTGTACTTTAAAAGGTCCGTATATACGAAGGATTGGGAATATATATTATAAAGTTTATGAATAATATACAAATTAGTGTATATGCGCTTACATACCGTACGCGGGGAACACTTATAATTAGAATATCCCTGAGATATCCTCCAGCACACCTTCTATCTGCTCAAAGAATTATGAATCTTGCATCAACAGATTAATTATATTACCTCCTGTCCTTAGTATAAGATCTAGTTAACTAATTTGTAGAAATTAAAGAAGCTAAATAAATTACTTAAATATACTATCTCCGGTTCTAATTATAGGACCGGGTTGACTTTTTGGAGAGATTTAGAAAGCTAAATACGTTACTTAATCATATCTATGTTGTATATCATTAGATTATATATTAGTTTATTAGTTAAACTAATTAGTTTGGGGGAAAATAAAAATAAAAATACTCTAAAGTAATTTAATTAGCTTCCTTAATTTCCTCAAAAGTCAACTTGGTCTTATAATTAGAACCGGATGGAGTATCATGTGTTACATGATCTCTGAAATACTTATATGCATCATTAGAATATATATCCGTCTATAGATCAAGTAAATTAGTTTGAAAAAAAAAATGTAAGAGATAAAATGAAAAAATATCTTATATTTAAGATCAAAATTTACTTCTAAACTAACTCTTATACTTAAGAGCTCTAGAACACAAGGTAGTATAATTATGGCTCATAAACTTCAAATTTATCTTATATATATTGAAAAAATTAAAGCTAGCATTTGGACCTAATTAATTAAAAGTGTGATCTTATTAGAGATTCTAATTTGGTTTAATTAAATAGCATTGTCACATCAAAGAACACCCTGTTTTGGTTAAAGTAGTATTGATATGACTCCACTAAGTTGTCAAAATGAAACTATAGGCTGTGCCCTCTCCAAAATATCATGGCCTTTCCGCAAACTTTACTTTGTTGCTTTATTTTCCCCGCTTTTTCTTTTGCTTTCATTATTTGTTTTATTATTTAATTAACCCCTTTTTTTCCTGCTGTTGCTTCCTCCTCAAAAGAAATTAAAGCATCCACCACAAGAAGATCCATCCATATACAAAAAAACAAGTTACGTACCCATTGTCTTCTTGTGTACTATTTATAAATAATTCTAAATAATGGGATTATTACATTTACCAAATACCCATTTATACTCACAAGTGATCAGTTAACTTGAACTAAAAAAAATTACAGATTTCATATAGAAGAGGTTAAAATAAATATTAGTATACATATTTAAATCGATTTAACTACTTGTATGATTATAATTAAGCAGGTTAAGCTTGAAAAGAGATGTTAATTTTAATATTATATATGGGCACATGAATTAAATTTTCATGTATATACATGTTAAAATTATTAATCAGTCCAAAAATGTAAATTTTCTTGCCGACACTAATATTCCCTCTATTTCTTTAAATACCAAACATGTTAATTTAGTTAATTATTAGTTTTTTATATATAGCTATCTGACTTACTCGCATTTGAGCATTGTCGAACACTCGAACTTAATTGGGGATAATAACTCTTCAAAAAATATTTTTTACGTTCACCTAGATTCAAACTTAAAAGTCAAGATCCCGCATTTAAACGATCAAAACCTTCCACTATTATTTGCCCCTACTGATTTTATTTATAAGCTTTGAATAGGTATGCATCTAAAAAAAAAAAAATCCAATCAAGTCCTTGAGGAAATTGTATAAAAAAAATATGAAAGAATATTTCTCTCATCGTTTTTTTTTGGGGATATTCCCTCATCTTTAATAAGGGCATAAACAAAAAAAAAAGCAATAAATGTTAGAAATAAAAGAAAATTATTTTTTAAAATAAGAAATAAAAATGCACTCTCATTTGTGGATTATAAAAAGGGGAAGAGAGTAGTGAATAATAGTGAAAGTGAAATGACCAACAATAATTGATTTTTGTTGTGGGTAAAGGTGTAACACCAATATATATTAAAGACCTTATGGGTGTGGTGGTTTTACCTTTTTTAGTTTAGAAGGCAAAAGTAATTGTCGTAAAGCCAAAAGATTAGGTGAAGGTTCGGTGAAAGTCTGAAAATGAGGGTTGCCATTGTGTGGATTTTTTTGAAAGTTCCCTTGGCTCTTTATACTTTTGACATGTTCCCCTCTAATTGACACTTCAATTAGTTTTGCCCCAATAATAATTTGTATTAGTTAGTGAATTCTTGATATTGATTACTATTTCCCCTCTTTAATATAAGACATATTCACTAATATTATGACATGTATTTTTGCAAACACCTCAATCATCTTTCTTAATGCTCTCGTTCATTCTCCTCCTTAATTATTATCAAGGGAGTATAAATTGGGGTAAGTTAAGAAAAGATTGACAAATATAAAAACTATATTTTATATTTAGAACCAAGATCATTTCCCTATCCTATATTAAGAACCAAAGGGAATACAATAATTGATACATATCCTAAAGCCAAGTAACTTGAGATTAAAATGATACTATATCCTGTCCTTAATATAAGACCCGACTGACTTTTTTGGAGAGGTGATTAAGAAAGCTATATAATTTACTCTAAAGTATTTATATTTATCTTTTTTTATAGCAAACTAATTTATCTGATTTACAAACTAATATAATCAAATAATACACAACATATACTATGATTAACAAATTTATTTAGCTTTATTAATCTCTAAAAAAAATCAATTAGGTCGTATATTAAAGATGGGAGGGAGTATTAAGTTAAAATTAAAATATATAAACAAAGAAAATAAAAGTATTAGAATATTAGTACGTCTTATAGCTGTCAGCCAACAAAGTTTAAATTTGGGCTACAATATATAATGCATCCAAAAGGTGGTTACAACTTTACCCACAAAAAGGTTAAATGAAGTGAAACCAACTTAGAAAAAAATCACATTCTAAATGTTATGTATGAAACAAAAGGTATGGGAAAGATATTTCTCATTAAAGCCTACTAATGCTGGAAAAATGAATTAGTCAATAATACTAAACATTAGATACTAATTATTAGAAAAAAAAGTGTATGTGTGATAATTAATTACTTGTAGGTAGGTGCAAGTAATAATTGGCCTAATTTGCAAAGAAAGTATATGAATAGTTTATAATCAGAAGATTTTGATGAGATTCTCTTTAAGGGCTGCGGGAATAAATTATCATAAAAACATGAAGAGGCAAGTTGTCTAAAAATGTAGCACCATTAACACAAAAACATTATAAAAAAAAAAAAAAAGTTATGAGTTTGACACTTAACTGCAAATTTTGACGAAAATCGAAACACCGTGAAAATGAATCCATGCGTAGCTGTAACTTCTTTTTTTTGTACACCCACCTTTCTTAAAGCTGTTCGATCTTTTCATCGATTTCAATTTTTGCTTCCCTTACCAGCTGAGCTACGTATACGCTCTCCTTGGTACTAAGGGAAAGAAACCAATACACATTTTTTTACCAAAAAAATAAATTAAAACTAACTTTTGACATCATTAACATATTCAAAGGGTTAAATATCATTTTGCCATAGAAGTTTAACCTAAGGAACACAGGTCACCCGGAAATTTTTTTTGATCTCATTTTTGCCCCGGACGTAAGCAAAACGGAGCAAATATGCCTCAGAAGTTTTTTTTAGGATCAATTTTCCCCTGTAAGTTTGTAAAGAAGAGCAACAATTCAATAGTCAAGATCAACGGATGGGCAAGATTGCTTTGTTTTTAAACTTCATAGGCAAAAATGAAACTAAAAAAAATTTCGGGTGACTAGTGCTCTTTAGGCTAAACTTCCATGGCAAAAATGGTATTTAACCCAATATCTCTTCTTTTGAAATAAGATATTTATCTGAGCACACCATGTTTGAGTAAGTCTGCTAGTTGCATGATTAAGTAAATAAGACAGCCTGGCTCCAACATATGCACACACATACGTATTATAATTTTCTTCACGTTGTTACAAAAGTTAATCTTGAAAAGGGAAAATTAATTACAAGTATGGTCTTTTGTGGATTTAGCTATAAGAAGTAAAATATATAGTACATTAATAGAGCAATAGTAAGTAATAACTAAAAAAAGTTAGGACAGCACCTTAGCTTTCTCAGTGTAGAACATATTAAAGTAAGATTAAACACTCACATGTTTCATTCCCCTTTTTTTTTTTGGGTAAAGAAATAAATGAGTGGACTTGCTTTAATTTCCAACGACGTACATCTCTTGTAGATTTTTTTCACATGTCAATTAACTCATTCTCAGTAATAACAAAAAATAAAATAAAAATCATACTGTATAATATCTGTAGAAATTAATTATACAGTAACTTTTATAAAACATATATATAACCGGAAAAACACTGGCACAAAAAAAAAAAATCATTTAAAAAAAAATAAGCACAGTGTGAGAACAGTATATCACGATTTTTATTTCATAATCATGGTAGTTAAAATCTCAATTTATCACTGCGATTCTACGTTTTTATGATTTTTTTTCATTAAAACAATTTTACTAATTTTCTAAACGCTTTTATGTTTTTACGATTTTTTACGTTACAATTTTACGTTTTACGATTTTTATCCCTCTTCCGATTTTCCGTAAAATCTCGATTTTAACTACCTTGTTCATAATACATTATAATATAATGATAAACAAAAAAATATTTATTTGAAATTTCTTAAACAGTAAGATAGAAATTAACTGAGTTGGAAAAATAGAATAATATTATATAAATTATCATTGCACCTTAAAAAAGGTGATATTTTGAGCTCCAATTATATTTTCTTCGCAGTTTCACAGAATTTAATTGGTCCTAAAAAGGAAAAAATTAATTACACGTATGGTCCATTGTTGATTTAGCTATAAGGAGGAGAGGAAACTAACAGTAAGCATTATTTTTCTTATTACAGCATTAAACACATTCACACGTGTTTCCTTGCTAATTTGTTGTGCCAAGAAACAAATGGAGTTGCTTTATTTGCTTCTTTTTTTTTTTTTTGAAGTTTCAGTCACGTTTACTATTGGTTTAATACATCTGTTTAGATGTTAAAATGTCCGATCATCAAAATGTAACAATATAATATTCGTAATGAATCTTAACCAAAAATTTTCAAAACATTGAGTTTATGTATCTTTCTATTTATAGCTGACGAATTTTATATAATGTAACTTTGTTTTTTCCTCCCACAATTCACACTTTAACTCTTAACAATAACAAAAGTTAAAAGGATTATATATTTTATATCTATAGCTAGAAAAATCTTCTTCCAAAATGCACGGGAAAGAAAAATTTCATTTAAAAAAACAAAAAAAATCAATTAAACACAGTATATAAGGACCATATAATGATTTTCATTCTACAATATATTACTACTATAATATGAAAATAAAAAATTAATGTGCCAATAAAAAATTTCTTAATCCTTAACAATTAAGCGAGCTTTTTTTTTTTTGGGGGATATGGAGAGAGCCGTTTGTATTGCATTAATCGATGTCCATTGCAACATTATAGTACATATTACAGCTGTCGGCCAACAATTGCATGGACCGCAATTCAATCTCAAATTCTCAATGGATTAAAAAAGGTGTAAACAAATGTTACCACTTTGAATCTAGGAACAAGTAATTGGCTTTAATTGGCAAACACTACTTAAATTTGGGCATTCATAATGCCTATTATTTAATGATTACAACTAATAAACATCATATAAGTCGAGGTGGAAGAAGTGCGAGGATATATAATACTTAAAAGTAACGATTAATTATGTTCATTATCGTGTATTGCGAGGCAGAATTAATGAAAACAAAAAAATAAAGGTTCTTTTTAAACAATCATTATGTAACACTTACAAACGATTCGTCTTCTAACCTTACATCAGTGAAAACATAAATATAACGGTTATGTCAATTGACCGTAAAGTATGAATGACAAAAATGACATTTCATAATAAAGAACAGTCATATAAAATATAAATCTAAAAAGCACATTTTCAAAATAACGTTCGGTTCGACCCTAAGTACCAGTTCTCCTAAAGTTAAATACTTTATAATGAGGTATTCATTTTGTTCATAGTAATTTTTTAAAAAAACACATTTTTCATAACCTCATCCTTCTCTCCCTCATTATGGTATGGTCAGACGCCAGAGAACTCTTTCTATTGGCCCTCCTCCTCATCCCCATGCTCTTTCTATATATATAATTTTATATTGTATCTTCTCAGAGCTATCTACACTTACCCACTCAAATTAAATGGTCTCAAGTGCAACAAAAACAAGCTCATTGATGGCAGCTACACATGTTCTTCCAATGGTTATGTCTGAAGGTATATATATTATTCACCAACGACTATAATATTAATAAATTGATGAGGCACACAATATAGTTTTTATATATATGACTGACTGACAAATTTTTCTTCTCATTTCTTTATAGTGCCCAAAGCAATCGAACAAGAGCAACAATTATAAGAGCAACAATTATGGGTACTGTGTGATGCAGTACATTAAGGACATTAGCACCCACAGTCCTAAAAATATTGATACAACAAAGGTATATTATATGCTCAATTCGTTCATGTATACATTCGGTCACCTATATATTACAATATCTAAATTCTATCATGTTTTCTTTTGCGCACAGTATTTTTTTTTTAAGTTTTGGTTTTAATAGAGTATACATGTACATAAATGACTGTAGATATATTCTGATTTGTTGTATTGTTCTGTAGATGAATAATGTAATATATATTTTGATTTGTTATGTACAAATATATGTATGCAAGGGGATATCGAAAGAACAACCCCCCAAAAAAAATTTTTTAAAAAAAATTAGCTCTGATAAATCATAATTGTTATCTAATAACCCGTTATTTATGTCAACTATATATAAATATTGTTAAAGTGAAACCACTATGTATGACTCCATAAATCATGGTTGTTATGTAAGAACTGTTATTTATGTCAACTATATATAACGGTTGTTAAAGCGGAACTCTTATGTGTGATACAATCATTACTATATATTATGACAGTTGTTAATTAATGTGTGCCCAGCAATTATTATTACATCAATGAGCATATTAAGGCATCACCAAACATCAATACATAACAGATGTTATATTATAACCATTATAATATGTTTGAAATAAATAATGGTTCCGAAACGTAATGTATTTGTGCAGAGTTTTTATAGTGCCACATATATAAGGATTCAGATATGACAGTTAACAACTATGATATATTGTGATTTATGTAGTAGTGAAAGAAACTCATAATTAATTATACATTTATTTATCATGACCTTCTCTTTAAGGGCTGCTTGAATAAATTGCTTTATATGAACGTGAAAGATTCAAATAAATGACGTGAGCCCCATGAAGCAAAAGTATCATATAAAGCTAAGTTACGACTTGACCCTAACTGCAAAATTCCACATGACGAAAATCCAAGCACTACCCTACTTTTATTATTAAAGCAATTTTTTCCTCAATTTTTGCTTACATACTTTGTATCTGAATTATGTTATGCCTCCCCCAACATATAGTGTAACATTTTGAATGAAAAAAAAATTGTAAAACCTCGTTCACATAAAATCACAATTATTATTAGCAAGATATTTTGAGCACCGCCATTGAACGGCGCACCGGTACCTTGCATATGTGTGTGTGTCTGCGAGCTGCTTGCTTAATTAAGTAAAGTGAAAAAGACAACCAATCGAGCTGGCTGCGAGATATTTTCTTCACACAATTACAAATAGTATACATGGATATCAATTGTAAATTATTAGCTGTACGTAGAGAAGAATACATTTGTAATTTAAAACATTTTATTCAATATAATTTTAATTAATTCTTTTTGCTACAAAAGAGTTTTGATCTCTATATATACCCTAATAACCCCACCCGTCCCCTCCTTATAATTGCCTAAACTCAAATAACATAAATTGGTAATCTCATTATTATATGCACTGTCAAAATTTACTGCCAAATTTATATTATACTTAATTAAAAATAACTATATAATTAATTAAGTTAATATGACGTTTGCAAGACTGGTTCTAAAAAGCTAAAAGCTATAAAAGTTTCATGAAGGAGCGTAGAAGGCGACTTTAGGAAAATAAAAGACATTACGTTGAAAAAAGTTCACTTTCTTTGATGCTAAGCTTTCTCCTATTGGCCTCACAAACAAGAGTTGGGTCCAATTAGAATTCAAACGTTGGTTTCATTTTTAATATTTTCAAAACAAAAGAAAAACCAGCAAACCGTGTTTGATCATGCGCCACAGTTAGCTAGTGCCTTTGAAATAAGTTTTTCCCCATTTGAATATTATTCAGAATATACCTCCCATATACTCTATTAATTGAGCACATTTATCACATAACTTTGCACATTTCTCTTCAGGTACGTTAATGAGTGTGCTTTTAAATTGTAATTTGAATAATGTAAGCCACATGCTTTGCATACCGAGAGTTTGAAATTGAATTAAGTCGTTCTATAATAACGTAGCTTCAAAAAATGATTAAACAGAGTATTTTAGGAAAACCAATACACACATATATTATAATTAACCAAGTTAACTAATTTTCTTAATTTTTATAAAATAGTTATATAACTCCTATATTAATATGATTTCTTCTAAATTTTATTAGTATATATACTGACATAGTACGATGCATTTTGATTTGTTAGAATATATTATAAAAGATAAAGAAAACAAGAATGGAATAATATTACTTAATGTCATCATGTCGCGCTAAGCAACTTGTGTGACTTTTGAAATGTTTAATTTGACATAGAGTTGGAATATAATAAAAATGAAAAAGTTGAAGTTGAGCTTGACCTAACTATCCTTATATAAGTAACTTTTTATATTCAAATAAGGGGCAAATATGACTTTCCAAATGCTATTCCTTAGTGTGTGGTGTGATTGGTGTCTTTTGATTGACCTAACCATGGAATATGGTCAGCCTATATGGTTCATAGCAAAAGCAACGGTAGCGTTGGTAAAAACAAAAAAAAAAAACAAAAGAAAAGAAAAGAAAAGAAAGTAAAAGTAAAAAGTAAAAAGTAAAAGGAATGGTAGCTGAAAAGAAAAAGAAATCCTTGACCACCTAAAGGCTTAGGTTAACTGAAGGGGTTGTCCTAACTTAACCACGGGTCTTGAATTTGAGACGTGGGAATGCAGCATGCGTGGGTGGTAGAGGCTTCCCCCCGAAAGGGGCCACCTGGTCTCGGTCCGGATTAGTCTGGGGTCGTTGATGTGCCTGAAAGATGGCCTACCCTGGGATATCGGATGCTCTAAGCAAAAAAAAAAAGAAGAAATTCTTGCACGCCAAACATGGTATAATGAATCAGAAGTTTTTAATACATGTGAGTGTTTGGAAGTTTCCGAGGGGATAATAATGTCCTGAAACTATAAAAAATGGTATAATGTTGCCCCACGGTTGAAATGTCAACTTTAATTTGACCATTAAAGTTGACTTATTTATCCACATAGATGTCACATCCTCACTCCATACATACCACCCCTCTCCTCTCTCTCCCCCTTATCAGCCCATCACTCTTCTCTACGACTTCTTCCCCATTCATTCCATTCCTCTAATCTCCAAGCACTTCCTCAAGTCGTCTTTGTTCACCATCTTCTTCTCATTCTCTGAACGTTCCACGATCCGGCGGCATCCCCGACCGGTGCTACTCTCCCCGACAACCATCGTGGAATGACCCCTGTGGAATCAAGCATTGCATTTCAAAGATAATCCGTACTTAAGTGAGCTCAAGGTATTTTAGCAGCTCTATAAACACTGACAAATTATCTATCTCTCGCATCCTGAATTCAGTCAAACTTGTTTCCAAGTAATTAGCTAAAAGTCCTTTCCAAATTATTCCAATGAAGTGAAATGATCAAAATTTTCCTAATCCACCAGAGTCTCACACTAAACCCAAGACACAACGAACAAACATATATATATATTGGAGTGATGACCAAGTTAAAGAAAACAAAGAAGAAGAGGCGCAAGAAAAAGCAGTTGAGAACAAGGATCATACCTTTCAATCCAACATTTGTTTAAGCCTAAGTAGCATCCTAAGTGACTCTTCTTTAGTTGAAAGAAGCTCCCCTCGCGGCTTTTCTCTCCGACGCCATTACACGAGCCGTTGCCTCCTTCGCCGTGTCGAGGATTATATCGGCGCAAGCCTTCTTCAGGTCCGTCAATTTCTGCAAACAACATTAAAAACACCATACAAAATCAAACCCAATAACCCATAATTTAAAACCAAGTAAAACAGACGAATACTAAAACTATTCCCCAGAAACCCAAAATTTCCAGGAACAGAAAAATATATATATAAAAAATAAAGAGGCAGCCGATGATGGAAGAATAAATAATTGTCGAAGTAGAAAAGTAAGGAGGAAGGGAATGAACGGGGTAAGAAGCCGACGAGAGGAAGAGAGGAGAATGATAGGTTGATGGCAGTGGGTTGGGAGGGGAGGGGAGTGGAAAGTTGATTTGGAGTAAATATTTTTTATTACAGCAACATCCTTATATATTTTCCTTTATTTTTATATAAAAAAATCAGCTGCTCATCATGTGTTCCATCGATCATCCAGAAAGGGCGAGGCCACTTATATAAATGAACAAATAAAAGTTGAAAAAAAGAAGAAGAAGAAATAAATAATCTTGTTTGATCAAAGACATGCCTACGGTTGATTATATATAACATTTAATTTTTTATTTATTCAGTGCAAACAATTAAAAGTACATATACATATATACATGAAATATAGTAATGACCTTACAATTGAAACTAAAATCCCCTACCCACAAAAGGTGAAAACTGATGAGCTGGGATAATTATCATGAACATATCCAAAACTGCTTGATAATTTGCTGTAAATTAATCATAATTAACATTTAACAAAGCATCATATCCAAAATTGCTCAACCCTGCTTCATCAGCTCCATGTAGAAGCTATTTATGAACTCCTCCGCCGCCTTGTCAACCTGGTGGTCCCCGTCGACGCAGTCCTGAACCGGGAACGGAGAGTCCGTTACCCTCACCTGTCTCACCATCCGGGTCCGCCCAGACGCAGGAACTGCCGGGGACGCCTCCACCACAGCTTTACCTTTTTGTCATATTCCAGCATCTCTGACACCAGCTTGAGAGCATTATTAACTTCCACCGCATCATCGTCCAGAGTGAGCGGCGCGTGAGCACACGCAGGGGAGTGACGGGGAATAATATGGCGTTTGGAGAAGAAGCTGTATTTGGGAGCGTTGCCGCAGCTGAACTCGTACTCGCGGGCAGTGCAGAACTGCAGGGAAGCGCCGTGGGAGGCGGCAGAGATGCCATGGTGGGAGTGGTGGTGGTGGTGGTGGGAGATGAGATTGGCGATGGCTTTTCCGGCGAGCTTGCCGGGGAGTTTCAGCATGAGGTTGAGGTGCATCAAGAGCTTTGGTTTGGTGAAGCCTTTAGGGCGCATGAAGAAGAGGACGCGTACTATGCTCCATACTCTCTTTGATATTACTGGCAAATTGCTAATTTCCATTTCTGTATTTTTACTGAATGGCTTTTGTGAGAGAGGGAGAGAGGGAGAGGGAGAGGGTTTGGAACTCAGAGAAGAAGTTATGAATGGAAAAGGAGAGGGAGAAGGGTATGTGTATATATTGTGGCGAAAAGCAAGGTCAGGAGGCTTTGTTGCATACTTAATGGTTACTTAACGTTTATGAGTAACGTGATGGGGAAAAAAATAAATAAATCACTCCTCCTTGAGACAAGACATATTTAGGGAGTCCGTATTACACTCAATATATAAATATATAAGAAAATTTTTATATTTGTTAATATTTTCTTATTTTATGCTATTGATGCTTCTGAACAATAACCAAAGAGAAGGAATAAATAAATTCAAGAAGATGACTAGGGTTATTACTACAAATTCGGACACATATAATACTTAATAAATAACGGTTACATCGAATAAACGTCATGTATGTTGAGACAGAGGTCATGTAAAATATGTACACTGTTATGTATTGAGAGATGGAATTTGCGAAAACAAAAAAATTACAGAAGTAGTTAATAACCGTTATTTATTTAATGACAAATATGATGGTTCTTACGAAACAATCATCATATAATACAAACAATTCGAATTTCAACATTATAGCAATAAAAACAAATACATAATGGTATCGTCTAATAATATCTCAGATTTATACTTCTAAGATAAATATAATATGTTAAGATATAATTATATCTAATGATATCTCATATTTATACTTTTAATATAAATATATTATGTTAAGATATTAGTCTACTATATAATATCTATTAATATCTTAAAGAGGCGGAATTCTAAAGAACAAAAAATTATTTGACAGTTCTTCATAAAGAACATGTAACATCCTAGTTGTTACTCCTAGAATTTAAATAATTTTAGAAACAAATTAATTCATGGTTAATGGAATCTTACCATGTAATTAATTAAACTATCCAAAGTATAATTTATGAGAACAAAAGAAAATAGTAGATAGGAAAAAAGCAATAAGAAAAAGAAAATAGTTATTATTATTATTATTATTATTATTATTATTGGAAATAAAAACAAGGACTTGAAAAAAAAGGGAAGAGAATGGTAAAAAGAGGCCCAAGTTAAATGGGCCCAATTTAAAATAAAAACAAAAGCCATAGTGTACATTATGCTGAAAGGGCCACGCCCCTCAGCATATTGCAAGACGTTGGGCATTTGAATTTAAGTCTCCGTTTTATCAAAAAAAAAAATTTAAGTCTCCGTACCCAAACCCTAATAGGATACTGGTGTTTACCCCACCTAAACTTTTTATAATAAAAAGAAGAAGAAAAAAGTCACCCTCCACGTGTCAGGTGCTCCCACGCCATTTTTCATCTTCTAGGGTAAGCTTTTGAATTCATTTTGGTAAGTAAAATCACTTCTATTCAATAAATTCATTTTATGAACATTGTTTTACTCAATTTACTCTTTCTAATAGATGTGTTATTGAGGTTATTAGAGCAAATTTTTGAATTAGATTTTAGAGTAAGTGTTGAGTTTTAACAATATATGGCTATAGTATTGTAGAGCTATTTTAATGGTCAAGTTTTATGAGGTTAGATCTATTTATTATGTTGTCTTGAGGATTTAAAATTTTAATTTATATTTAAAAAGTTTAGAGTTTTTTTATATAGATGATATTTTTACCGATTAAATTTGTGTAACATCCCATTTTTAAAAGCGGAATAATTTTTTTCTTTCATTAAAACATCAGAGTAGAGCATCGGAGCAAGAGAGTAACTGATACTTATATTCAAAATGCCAACTGGCTATTACAGTAATGGTACATTGATCCGAGTGTTTAACGTAAACGTAACTACAAAACAACAAAAAGTCTTCAGCCGCTTCTCTATGCGTGCTGCCCGCCTTTATCCTCGGTCCTTGGTCCTCCCGACCCTGAAGCTATGTTAAGAGCTGAGGTCCAACGCACCGGACCTCAGGTAACGATTAACCTCATGCTTACATATGCAATATATGGATTACAAATATTCACAACATTAGCAGTATATGAGCATGCAACCAATGCAAATGTATCGCCCCTAGCATGCAAACATATCGCCCTTAGCATGCACATGTATCGCCCATAGCATGCATATGTATCGCCCATAGCATGCACATAGTTATCTTCTATCATCTATATGCACTCAAACAACATACCAACTATATGCATACAATACACATAGCACACATACGCATACAATAAACATCAGAGTTAGTGTAACAGTACGCGAACGTACGTACCTATACACATACAATAAACATAACACATATACGCATACAATAAACATCAGAGTTAGTGTTACTAGTACGCGAACGTACGTACCTATACACATACACCACCAATTCGGTTTTCCCCCTCTCCCATTGACTTGTCAAACTTTGATTTTACTTAATTAATCCATGCTTTAAGTATTTAATTAAGTAATTATTCCATTGGTTAATCTTATGTTGGTTAATTAAGCTTTAGGTATTTATATTTAGGCTTTAGGTATTTTATATAATTCATCTTATACATTTTCTTAATCATCTCTAATTGATTAACAATTATTCTCATGCTCATCTTAGCCATTAGTCTTTAATTAGGGTTAAAACTCCTAATTGTGCCTCTGTAACATGTTGATTAATCTCTAATAAATAGGGATTTAATCATTTACTAATTGTTGATAATTTTCTTATTTAAGATTAATTATTTCCTCACAACTATTGTACTGACATTGATAATTTATGTTCCATGTATTATTTTAAAAATCATGGGGCAACTTATGTTCCCCAAAATAATATTAAATTTCGCCTCATTATTTTCCAAGGAAAATAATCTCATAAATTATCTAAATTAGAGACAACATACTTTCCTATTTTTAATAAATATTTAATTGCCTCAAATGATTTATTATAATATTCTCAGGGTATTTTATGACCCAATAATTCACTTAGAGATTTTTTGGCACTTTATTTCTTCTAATTTCAAGAGAAATTTACCTTAGAAAATAAGATAAATACATCTCAAGGTTTGAGACCACATATTCACCTATTTTCAATAGGTATTATTTACTAAATTATTATATTTATCATAAGTGAGATTTTAGGGTATTACAATTTGAGTTAAATGACCAATTTAAGTCTATTGAAGGTATTATTGAATTTTGTATGATTTAGGTTTGAGATTTAAGCTCGAAATTTGAAGGTTTGAATTTTAATGGAATCTTAGACTTGAGAATTTTGGGATCTTTATTAAAGTAATCTATTGGGGATTTGTTAAGGATTTAATTGAGAGAGTTGAATTATTAGAAAACAAATATAATTTTTGTTTAAATGATTAGTTATGGGTTATGGGAGATTTGAAATGTTTTCTTTACTTGTGTGTGTGTGTTTATGCATTTGTGTGGGTTATTAATTAATGTGATTATGCATTTGTGTGGGTTGATTGTGAATTGTTGGTGTTGAGAACATGGCTTATTGTTTGTGGTAATATCTTCTTGCTTGACGAGAGATAACCACTTTCCACTTGTCATAAATGTCAATGTCTTGCTTTTAAAAGATTTTGATATTATTATATTATGAAATGAGATATGGACTTTCTATTGGTATGACATATACTCTTCATTTGAGAAAATTGTTTTGAGGGATTTGTGATTTTGAAATGAAAATGTTTGTATGAGCAAAGGCTTTGCCTTGATTATTGTTTTTGCAAGAGAATGATCATAAGTAATCATGAGATATATTGCTTGAGTTCTTGTTGTGAAGTTGATTGATTGTGATTGATAGAGAGGAATTGGAGAAATATACTATCACGTAATAAGACCTCTCATTAGTGCACATTGGGTGTAATACCCTAAAAATCACACTTAGGGTAAATATCAAAATTGGGAAATATACCTATTAAAAATAGGTGAATATGAGGTCTCAAACACCTTGTATTGAGTTTACCTTGTTGTCAGGGTAATTTCTCTTGAAATTAGATAATTTGCAAATAGGTCCCTAAGCACATTGTGGGTTATAAATACCCTGTGAAAGCTATAAAAGAGGCAAGTAAAAATCTATTTGAAATAGGGAAGGATATTGTCTCTAATTTAGGTAATTTATTAAGTTACAAACTTGGAGAAATTGAAGGAGAATACTCAAAAAGTATTGAAAAGACCATAATGCCCCGTAAATATTAATATAATGCGTGAGGCATAAAGCAAAAATGTCAATACAAAAGTTATGAGATAATGAGGCATCCTAAGTAAGAAAATTATCAACTATTGATAAGAAAGTAATTAGGAAATTATTGGCTAATTACTTAAGCATAAGCAAAGGAAATTCAGAGATAATTATGTAAAACCCTAAAATTAGTGGTTTTTGGCTTAAAATTAGTAAAAATATATTTTCTAATTAATTGGAAAGTTTTGAGAAAAATGGATGAGTTTAGGTATTTTTAAAGCCTAAATACAGGAATAGACCAATAGGAAAATTTTGTAAAAATTATGTAAAAATTAATTATTTAATTAATTAAATAATTAAACAAATATATAAAAAAAACGAAATTAAAAAAAAATGGGCAGAAAAAAAAAGAAAAGAAAAGAAAAGAAAATGTATTAGAATAATATAAAAGAGTTTCAAAAATAATAAACTCTATTAAAAATAATAAATGGTGAATAGTAATTCAAAAATTAGGAAACGGATCCTATCTAGTGATCCAGGAATTAGATTTCCAAAGTCAGGGTAGAATATTGATCAGTGGAATTTTATCTTCCGTTAAACTCTTCCTAAGTTAATTATGAGTCCGATTGTGCATTTTCCTAATAAGACGAAATAGGGAAAAATGCAGATAGGCATATTTTTGGATATAAAGAAAATAAATTCTAACTCAACATCTAAGAATGAGTTTGAATTTATCTGGACATATTTGGAATCAGTGAATTTTTCTAAAGAAGTTGATGATTCTAGAAATGCGTTCTGAAACCGGACACGTTCGGACACGTTTTTCGAGGAAACTTCAATGGATCGTTGGAACCCTGTAAGGGACTGAAATCTAAGTTAAATTAGATATTATTGATGAGGAAGAGAAGATCTTCAAAGTTGTAAATCCAGAATTTTGAGATTTTCCGAGATTACGCGAAACGGGGACCGATCGGGGAAATTCTATCAGACCGGGCCATAAAGCAACATAAGTCATTACACTTTGAACCCATCATGGGCTGCCACATCACCATGTATGTCGACCAAGTGCTTGCATGGACAAGAAATAAACACCATTTGCTTTGATTTTCTATGGTTTAGAACAACTTGAAAAATTCCCAACATATCCCTAAGTTTTCCAATAAATAGGCCTAAGGTTCTCTTGAAATCTCACACCATTTGGAGAGCCTCCTAGCCGAATCTAGAGAGAGGTTTTTAGAGAGAGAGAAGCTCTGGGCAAAATTGTGCAGAAGTCTTCAACGGGTAAGTCCTTCGTGGTAGGGATTGAGTCCCCGAAAATTGGTAGTTAAAGTAGCGTAGTGCTGGCGAAATTCCGCCGACTAGTAAGGGTAGGGGCAAAATGGTAATTTTTACCTAAAATGCCTATTATGATGTGAATCATTAATCAATATGGTTTATATTTCGAAAATATGTTGGAGTAAGAGCTATGTCAAAATTTTGGAAAAGTGGGGCCAAAGTAACGAAGTGCTGGCGAAATTCCGCCAATTAGGGGGTCAGGGGTAAAATAGTCATTTTGACTAAAAATGTCCGTCGTAATGATAGATCCTTAACAAGTACATTGTTATGTTGATAGGATATCCCTGATTACGTTCTGACCTACTGTCGTACCACTGTCAAACGTACCGTTTTCCGTTTTCCGTCAGAAATCTCGACGACCGTCAACGAAGGTACGTTCGCGTACTGGTAACCTTAACTCTGATGTTTATTGTATGCATATGTGTATATTGTCTGTACTCTGACCGTACTATTGTCTGTCATGCCTGTACTCTGACTGTACTGTTGTTCTGTCATGCCTATTGTCTGTCATGCCTGTACTCTGATTGTACTACTGTTCTGTACTTTGACTGTACTATTGTCTCTGTATATCTGACTATACTATTGTCTGTACATTTGACTGTACTATTGTCTGTACATCCGATTGTACTATTGTTCTGTACTTCGACTGTACTATTGTCTGTACTCCGACTGTACTGTTGTCTATCATCCGACTGTATGATTGTCCGTCATCGGACTGTATCGTTATTGCCATACATATCTGATATGTATACCCTATGTCTGACCATAGTAAATGTTGCCAAAAGTCTAAAAATGTCTGTTGTACATATATAATGTATGTAATCATGAGGTTAACTGTTACCTGGGGTTCGATGCATGGACTCTAGCTCTTAACTTAGCTTCAGGATCGGGTGGACCAAGGATCGAGGAGAAGGACAAGCAACACGCCTAGGAGTCGCGGCTGAAGACTTCTTTCTGTATTAGTTTTGAAACACTCTTGTACCGCTGTTTAAACAGCAAGACATGCTACCATGGGTATTTTAATATATATATCAGTTACTCAATCGCTCCGGTGCTCTACTCTGATGTTTACGAATGATGTTTGAAAAGAAAAAATTATACTGCTTGTGAAAAGTTGGGGTGTTACATTGGGTTTGTTATCCGTCTCTATTGGAATTGGCCCTCATGGCTTATTCGTTCTAAAGAGAATGACAGGCTCTTGTAGTTCTTTTTGTTCCTAAGAAGAGGGAATGGGCTTTTATGGCTTGTATGTAAGAAAATTACTATCACCTAATAAGATCTCACATTGGTGCATACGGTGTTGGTCATTTGTTCCTATTAGGACAAGCCTACGTAGATTATTTGTCATAGAGAGGAGGACAAACTCTTGTAGCTCTATTCGTCTCTAAGAGAAAGGAAAATGCTCTTGAGGCTTGTGTGTATGTCTTCATAATTGTGGGGATAAGCCTTCTTCGGCTTTTATGTTTGCATACCTACTTTAGGAGAGACTCGAATGAGTTAATATGTACAATTATGAGATTATGTGAATGATATCATATGTACTGATATTTTCTATTCACTTGATAGGCCTTCTTAGACTTCTGTGTTTGCACACCTCCTTTAGGAGAGACATGAATGAGTTCATGTGTATAATTATGAGATTATGTAAATGATATTATATGTACTGATATTTTTTGTCCCACTTGATACCTCATTAGCACATGTTGGTATGTATGATGAGTTCGAACTTTGGTTACTGAGACTTTTGTTTCACCCGGTTGCTTTTAACATTTTTCATATGATAGTTCTTGTGCTCTCCTAACGCTTGATATTATGATAGTTCTTTTGTGTTTGCATATCTCCTTTAGGAGAGACACAAATGAGTTCATGTGTATAATTATGAGATTATGTGAATGATATTATATGAACTGATATTTTTTGTCCCACTTGATACCTCACTAGCACACATGTTGGTTGTATGATGAGTTGGAACTTTGGTTATTGAGACTTTTGTTTCACCATGTTGCTTTTAACATTTTTCATATGATAGTTCTTGTGCTCTCTTAAGGCTTGATATTGTGATATCTTTGTATAGCCTCTTGTGTTTATTTATATGTTAAATGAAGTATACTGCAGATGCCTTTAGAGTTTTTTTAAAATGATTCTTGTAGATCCACAGATGGATGTTGTGATATTTTTTTTTAATGTTGAAAATGTGTTATGGTATCATGTGGAAAACAGATTCATTACTTGGACTTATGGTTGAATGTTATATTATGGGCTTCGTGAAGCTCAAGACCCAAGTGTATTAATTAATTATGGCTTGGTTTGCGAAACGTCTAGAAATGTTTTATTATCCATGAGAGGTTTTATATGTTCGGTCTGTCTCTTTTCTATCATGGATAAATTCATTAAGTAGTTTCAATTCTTTTAACTATGATAGATGTTTTCAAATGAATTAGTTCAATTATTTTCTATCATGGTTAACTTCAATTTGAAAGAGAATCTTTTGAGAATAGTATTTGATGTTTGAAAACTAAAGATGAGAATTTTCCACTATGGTAGAACCTTTAGGTTTAGTCTTCTCTTATCGCCATAGTACTGTTGATTATCCTAAGATTTTGACTAAGTATATGGATAATCGTGTTTTAAGAAAAGAATTTTACAAAACCATTATGTATTTTTTTAAAATACTTAACACTTATTAATGAAAACCGTCATATATAAGAAGACGAGATTCTAAAAATAATTATTTCACAATACTTGACAATTCTTCACAAAGAACCATTATATATTCTTTAAGATTACTTAACGGTTAAAAATAATAACTCTCATATATAAGAATGCGGGATTTTGAAAACATCAAATATAAAAAAACAAGATTATATAAAAAAGTTATTTGACAATACATTACGGTTCATCACAAAAACCATTAAGTATTATTTAATATAAAAATGTGAGATTCTAAAAAAATTATTGGACAATATATTACGGTTCTTTATAAAGAACCATTACATATTCTAATGTATAAAAAAATTATTTGACAATACAGCTCTTCACAAGTAACCGTTAAGTAATTTAACAATATATTAGTATATTTTTATTAATATATTAATTAATATTATGGACAATATATTATTGTTCTTCACTAAGAACCGTTAAGCATCCTTCCATCTAAAAAGGCAGGATTCTGAAAAGTATCAAATATAAGGAAGTGGGATTCTAAAAAAAAATTATTTGACACAACTCTTCCAACACCTTCTTAAACATGATTAAGCTTCCCTAGTGGGTGTCATAACTCTTCTTTCCATGGGTTTTGCTCTGCCCCTGCAGATTCTATCCTCCACCACTAACATGGATCTTCACTCTGTAAATCCTTCCTCTTACGATTATTTCTGGAATAAGCTTTCATTTTTTTTTTCAATTAAAATTTTTAGTTTCATTTTATTTTTTATATAAGAGTTCACTAGTTGAGGCATTGGAAAATATTGTAGAATTTTGTTAATGTTTTTTTAGAATTTAAAAAATTCTAAGATAATGTTCTAGGGTGTTTAAATGATTAAATTCTTTTAGGCTTAAGGGGCAAAAGTGCCTTAGAAGTTTCCACCAAGGAGCTATAGGCACCCAAAAAAAATTTAGGAGGCAATTTTACCCCAAAATTTAAAAACGGTACAATGTCACCCCGCTGTTAGAAAAGTTAATTTTGACTGATATGTACACATGACACTTAATTCCTGCCACCTCATTATTCTACCTAGAGGTGAGCATGGTGCCTGGTTGCTTGGTACGCCCACCGAAGCCTAGCAATAAATTGCCCAGCGTGGCCCTGAAAAAGTGTCCCGAAAAAATTTCAGGCAGTTTTGGGTGGGGCTAATAACCGAGCAAGACTGGGCATCGAGCAGAGGGTCCTACCATGCCAGGAAAATTATTTTCATTTATTTAAATATATAATTTTATATCAAAAAATATTATTCTATATATATTATTTTATTTAAAATATATATTGTCTAAGTCTACGTCTAATACTGTAATACTCTTTGCCTCTTCCAGTGGTCTCTGACTTTGTTTTGCCCTAGTTTCTTAACCCTCTCATCTCAGGCTCTCATCTTTCATTCTCTCTCGTCTCTCTCATCTCAGGCTATCATTTTCGTAAACACCTCAGTCATCTTTCTTAATGCTCTCATTCCTTCTCCTCCTTAATTATTGTCAAGGGAGTATCAGTAAGGATAGATTAGGAAAAGGGTTAAATACCTAATTTGCAATGGAAGTATTGATAAGGGGGCACTCAGCACCCGAAAGTTTTTTTGGTACCAAATTTGCCCCAAAAGTATGAAAAAGGTATCAAATTTGCCCAAAACTAACAGAAGGTCAAACGGACGTTTGCCACGTTAGATTTTTTTGGGTTAAATACCTAATTTGCTACAGAAGTATTGATAAAGGGGCACTCAGCACCCGAAAGTTTTTTTGGTACCAAATTTTCCCCGTAAGTATGAAAAAGGTAGCAAATTTGCCCAAAACTGACGGAAAGTCCATGTAGGTCATTAAAATGCCACATGGCTAGGAAAAAAACACAATAGAGGGTGAGTCATATGCCAAATCATGTAACCATGTCAGCACCTCATTCATCTCTCTCTCTCTTCCCTCTCGCTTTCGGTGGTTTTTGCTTTTGAATTTTCTTCCACTCCTACATCGGCGGCAACAGTGCCAGTGGGACCATTGTGAATACCATGGCTCTTCAATGTGGGGCTGAGGACCTGCCAGGCGATGTGGCAAATTCATACCAAACAATTTTATCCCTTAAACCCTTACAATTTCTCGATTCTCAAATCTTCAGGTACTGCCTCCTTACTCCCCCCCCCCATTCCCTTATTTTGCTTCTCTGAAATTTTACGATTTGGTGAAAATTTTGACAATCCATATGACCATCTCTAACTGGGTTTATTGGATTTTTTTTATTTATCTTGATTCGGAGAACTGTTTGGTTTCTTGGTAGAGCATCTTTTAGAGTACAATGGGAATACAAAATTGTTCTAGGAATTATCTCTAACTGATGGCTTTTGCAGATCCAGAGCTAATTCTAACATCCCGTTTGAAATTTTCTTGATCAATTTGATAAGAATGGCTTTTGGTTTCTTGGTTTGGATTCCTATCGTACCTATATTTCTAGGGATCGAAACCAATCGAATCTGAAGCAGAGGAAGGTCGCAAATAGAGTTGGCGGGCATTGTTGTGGAAATTGGCATACCCGTCGGTGAAGGAGTGGGTGAAGGAGTGGAAGAAAATTCAGAAGCATGAACCGCCGAAAGCGAGAGGGAAGAGGGAGAGACGAATGAGGTGTTGACGTGGTTACATGATTTGGCATATAACTCACCCTCCACTGGAAGAGACGAATGAGGTGCTGATGTGGTTACATGATCTGGCATATGACTCACCCTCCACTGTGTTTCTTTCTTAGTCATGTGACATTTTAATGACCTACGTGGACCTTTTGTCAGTTTTGGGCAAATTTACTGTTGGTTCTGATTAGTTTTGATGATGTTTTATATAGATGTCCTTAAGAGCAAAAAGATTGTATATTATACTTATCTTCTACATTGACTAACTACGATATATTTGATGTAGATTAGTCCAAGATTAATTATAGAGATTAATCAAGAAAGGAGAAGAAAGAAAGAAGAACTTGCTCCATGTGAAGAGATTAATGATGTGAAGTTTAATAATGGAGATTAATCAAGATGAGATTTGGAAGAATGAAGAACTTGTTGAATATAATGAGAATATCATTATTCATGTTCCAAGATTAATACTAGAAGTCTCCACGGTGATATGGAAGTTGGAACGACTCAATTCAGAGTTAAAACAACCAAGTTCAAGCTTCCGGATCAATACTGGTTTATTGGAGGGCATTTATGTAATTTCAGCGCTTTGAGTTTGAAGAAAGTAGAACTTGTTATATATCATGAGAATATCAATATTCAAGTCTCTGCGCTCAAATAGAAGTTGGAACGGCTCAATTCAGAATTCAAATAAGTAAATTCAAGCTTCCAAATGAATACTAGTTTGTTTGGGGGCTTTAATGCAATTTCAGCATTTGTTTCTCGTCCAAACAGTGCCTTGCTCGAGCACAACTAATTCCATGCTCGAGCAACGTATTCCTGCTCTTATTCTCGCCCAAACAGTGCCTTGCTCGAGCAAAAGCAAAGGCTTGCTCGAGCAAAAACGTCCTTCAGCTTACTCTGTTCAGCTCTGTTTCTGGCGACCTTCGGTAATTCGACCATATCTCCCAAGCCAGGAATCGGATTGACACGAAACCAGTGGCATATGAAACTAGACTCCCAATGCGTCATTTTGGTATAAACACAAAGTCCAGAGGATTTCAGATGAGGGAGATATGAATTTTTCAAGTTGGCACAATAATCACCGTCACAGTCCAGACCAAGCTTCGGTAATTTGAGTGTATCTTACAATATACAAATCCAATTGACGTGAAACTGGTGCCATTGGAAACTAGACTCAAATAAATTTCAAAAAAAATTAACAAAACAGAAAAATAATATCAATTAAAGGATTTATGATGTTTTGAAGTTGACAGTCTGTTTTGGATGCTGGAAAAATGTTAGATAAGAACAACCTCCATTCATCTGATGTTAATGGACGAACTACAACTAGCTTGGAGTTGATTCTTATTGAAATGGAAAGAATATTTGAAGAGCTTTCTAAGATGGGATGATTTGCTAAATTTGGATTTATGCAGAAGACGTTATCCCGACTGAAAATTGCCTCTTGTATTGTCAACGTAATTGTTTCTTGAAAATCTGATCTTTGCACAAGAACATAATATATGGCAACCAGGAGTTTGACATTCGAAGGCAGTCTACTTGAGAAAAGAACAATTCATGTTGAGCTGAATTATTTCCTTGAGCCAAGAAGAAGCAGAGAACAAATTAGGAAGTTTGCTTGAGCAAAGAATGTGGCATACCCGAGCATCAGCATAACAAGCAAGAAAATGGCAAATTGGAAGAGGCATGCTCGAGCAGAGAAAATAGCTTGCTCGAGCACAGAAGAAAAATCTCACTCGAGCAACAGCGTGACAAGCAACATTTTCACTGAGTTGGGAAGTCATGCTCGAGCATAAAGGAAGGCTTGCTCGAGCAACATCAATCTGAATAAAGAAACAGCCGGTTGAAGAGTCTTGCTCGAGTAGAATCAAAGGTTTGCCCGAGCACCATGCCCGAGCAGAGATAAAAATGTGTCCAAGCAACATCGGTTTCTAAGCAAAAGTCCCCCAGTGAAATTCCTTGCCCGAGTAAAGTATTTAGCGTGTCTGAGCATCAACGATAGAAATCATTTTCTTAAAACACACCAGGAGAAGCTTGCCCGAGCAAGATTGGATTGTTGCCCGAGCATAAATAGATTATTGAAGTCTGTTTAAGCTTGGTTTGAAGCATGCCCGAGCAGAGTGAAAAGCATGCTCGAGCACCATGCTCGAGCAGAGGAAAAAGGCTACTCAAGCAGCATCGATCGTATTATGATTCTTAGCCTCTGGAAGTCGCTTGCTTGAGAAAGTTCAGAATCATACTCGAGCATAACATGTTCCATTGAATTCTCAATATGGCTACTCGATGGTTGCCCGAGCAGACTTAGAGCCCTGCTCGAGCAAGGTTCTGATAAACTCAAAAATCACCGTGTTCGTAAATCTTAATCCATCTGAATATGATTTTATTTCTTCATATCATCACTCATTACTATTGCTAATTGTGTTTAATCAGTTTGCTGATGAGTTTCAGATGATTTTATCATGGATTAACAACAAAATTGCATAAAGCCATTTGTGTGTCAGAAGAGCATTAAATGTTGTTACCAAAACCGGTGACATCCTCGGTAACCACTTCTCTGATCAAAGTAAAGCAACTTCTGATATTCCGTCTGCGCATTAAATGCTATCTTTCAACGGTCAAGACAAATGGAATAAAGAATGTTTATGAAGAACGAAGTCAAAAATGACGATTGTGACTAGCAAAGCTTCATCTGTCTAACTGTAACACCCCAGTTTTCACAACTGTTTTTATAGCGTTTTGATCAGAGTTTTGAGCGACAAATTTTTTTTTTCATAATAAAGAGTAACTGAATAACATTGCTAACAGTGTATCTCGGCATCGTTCATAAGGCCGTACATTCCTTCGAGTGTTAACATTTAACGTAAGTACAACAAAACTAAAGCGTCTCCATCTGATCTTCATGCTAGCTCCCTTCCTTGTCCTCGATCTACGTGGCCTGCTTGCTTATCTCCTCGGCCCTCGGTCCTCCGGACCCTGAAGCTATAGCCGAGATCCAATTTAGCGCATTGGATCTCGGGTAACAGTTAACCTCATGCTTATAAACAGTATATGTACAACGGTATTTCCAATTTCACAAATTGATCAAGCCGGTACATGATCATTTAATAACAACATAAAACTGTAATAGTGATCTAAGTACGATACCTTAATCACAGTGCGCCTAAGTACGGTTCCATAGACATAGTGCATCCATGTACGATTCCATAGACACGATGTATCTAAGTGCGGTTCCATAGATACGGAGTATCTAAGTACGATTCCTTAGACACGGAGTATCTAAGTACGATTCCTTAGACACGGGGTATCTAAGTACGGTTCCATAGATACGGTGCATCTAGCACCGAATAGAATGGCCAGGTAAGTGTCTATCATGGGGGCCTCACCGACTTTACGGCGACTAAATGGCACACCCACATAGACTAGCCTTGCCTTCGGCACCAAACTATTCACATAACATATTATCACATATAATCATTCAATAATCATCAGATTAGTGTTACAGTACGCGAACGTACCTTCGTTGACGAGCGTAGGTACTTCTGGCGGAAACGGCACGTTTTACGGAAAACAATAAACGTCCGACGCAAAGACGTCGGACAACGTAACGGCAGCGATTCGAGTTTCGATTTCCTATAAGAGCAATATCACTTTCATTAGTGATTTGGCATTACGACTGGCATTTTAGGTAAAAATTACCATTTTGCCCCTATACCACTAATCGGCGAATTTCGCAAAGACTTCGTTATTTTAACTCTAATCTTCCAAAATTTTGCCTGAACTTCGACCCCACCAAGATTTTCGAAATAATGACTAAAATACCCCTAATATATGATATCTAATCATACTTGGAAGATTAAAGACTACTCTAGCATTTCTACTCTAACTACCGAAAGAACTACGAAAGCTTAAGTACCGAAAAACTTACCCAGAGCTTCGCAGCAAATTTCCCGGACTCCTTCCCCGAGCTTCTCTCTCTAACTTCTCACTAAAACCGAAATGCTCTCTTGAATTGTGAAGAATGAAGAGCAAAGGGGTGTCTTATTTATAGGCAAAAGTTATGGATTTCAACCGTTGGATCTTCTTTCGTATCGACGGCTCGTAGATGGTAGATGTGGCCTTATTGAGAATCACTCATTTTCCTTCCTTATCCTCCACCAAAAACGTCCATATGTCATCTTTTCCAAAGATGAAGTCATCCCGATGATGTCATCAACTTGTCTTAGAAGTTTTCTACCGATAAAACCCCGATCGGTACCCGATTCGCGTAATTTCGGAAAAATCTCAAAATTCTGGATTTACAACTTTGAAGACATGTTCTCACTTACTAGAAATGTCCAAGTTAACCTAAATTTTGATTCCATATAGGGCTCCAACAATCCAGTTGAAGTTTTCTCGAGAAACGTGTCCGAACGCGTCGGTGTCGAAACGTATTTCTGGAATCACCAACTTCTTCAGAAAAATTCACTGTTTCCAAATATGTTCAGATAAATTCAAACTCATTCCTAGATGTTGAGTTAGAATTTATTTTCTTCAAATCCAAAAATATGCCTATATGCATTTTTCCCTATTTCGTTTTATTAGGAAAAAGCACAAACGGCTTCAGAATTAACTTCCGCAAGAGTTTAACGGAAGATAAAATTCCACTGATCCATATTCTACCCTGACTTTGGAAATCTCATTCCTAGATCTCTAGATAGGATCCGTTTCCTAATTTCTAAATTACTATTCATCATTTTTACTTTAATTAATTATATTATTAAAATATTTGCAACTTGCAAAAATTATTTTTTTCATTTCTTTTTCATTTTTTTTCTTTTTATATCTGCCCAATTTTTTTTATTTCGTTTTTTTTTATTTTGATTAATTATTTAATTAATTAAATAATTATTTTTACATAATTTTTACAAAATTTTCCCATTGGTCCATTCTTGCATTTAGGCTTAAAAATACCTAAACTCATCTATTTTTCTTCAAAATTTCCAATTAATTAGTAAATATAGTTTTACTAATTTTAAACCAAAAACCACTAATTTTAGGGTTTTACATAATTATTTCTGAATTTCATTTGCTTATGCTTAAGTAATTAGCCAGTAGTTACCTAATTACTTAATTATCACTTGTTGATAATTTTCTTAATTAGAATACCTTATACCTCATAACACTTACATTGACATTTGTGTTTCCATGTCTCTTTCATTATATTAGAATTTGTGAGGGTATTTTGGTCATTTACCACTTTTTGAGCTTTCTTATTCAATTTATCCAAGTTTGTAATTTATTCAATTATCACAACTAGAGGCAATAAACTCCCTCAATTTTAATAATTATTTCCTCACCTTTTAGGATTTTTCATAATTTTCTTAAGTTATTTATGTCCCTTAGGGGCATTTTCGTCATTTGGCACTTTGGCCCTTAGATTCTCTAATTTCCAAGAGATTTTTCCTTAGAAAAATATACTATATTATCACAAGTCTTGATATTATATACTTGCTTACCAAAAATACCCCTTTCATTTATCCGGGTATTACATTTCTTCCCCCCTTAAACAAAATTTCGTCCTCGAAATTTGTACTAACCCAACTAAACTTGGTGCTAACTAAAACCTATCTCACATGGATTTTGGACTATACGCGACGGATCTTCATTTTATCTGCCAGCTGCTCCTCCTGGTGATTGAGAACTCGTTATAGCTTGATTATAAAGTTTTTATCATGTTTTAAGTTGATATATAGTTTTTCCGTGGTGTCAAAACACCGCGTACTTTATATATATTGCTTCCGTGGCGCCCATAACACCGCATACTTTAGTGTTTTAGCGTTTCCGTGGCGCCCATAACACCGCGTACATAAGTGTTTCCGTGGCACCCATAATACCGCGTACTACACATTCATCATGTCGTATTTTGATATACTGTATCACCGTGGTTCCCATACACCGCGGCAATACCATATATCTCGTACTCATGGATATCATGTCGTACTTCGATATATTATGTCCCCATGGTTCCCATACACCGTGGTAACATAAGATACTTTAGACTTAATGATACTATCGGGATTTTTATGATAATGATTATTACTATGTTATGTGTGGATTGGTTCGACTTTAAGAGACTTGAGAGTAGGAAGTCATCACACTGTCATGCTGCAGCTAGACATATCCCGATCCATTCCTATTGGTACCATTAAACAATCTACTTGGATTTGGGATAACCAATTTCTTGGTGTTGTGACCAACTTCTCTTCCAATTCATGAATTCTTGTCTCACAGTCTTGCTCCACACAAATGATTTTACTCGTGAGCTTTGTTACGAAAAATTCTTCATGAATCGGCGGTACTATCCCGCTAGACCCAAAACTACATATCGATGTTACTATTTCTGGCTATTTCAATTACAGAACTGCTTCCACTTCCTGAAAACAATTAATAATATCGTTGCGTTATGGAATATGGCCCAGAAAGTTTATTTCTGACAGCCAACACTCATATTTACCTACTTAGTAAAGAGTCGCGTCTTCCTTTGGTATTCTTGCTACTGATCGTCTTTGTTCTTTGTGTTTTCCCTTCCGATGTCTGAACAGATGAGAATGTCGTCAATCAATACCTCTATTAACCTACCTACGTATTTGAGAGGAACTTTGTTGCAAGTACCCTATGAACAAGGTAGGTGCATTTAGTCTGAAGGTCATCTCAAGAGATTTCAAAAGGTTCGTTTTTAGTCCTGGAAACTATCTTCAGAACCATGCTTAGTATTGACTTGTAGCTGGGGGTATTCCAACTGGAAGTTGATCTAAGACATAGGAATGTGGTATGTGGGTAGATCATCGATCTTAGTAAGTGGTGTTCGTTGTTTTTTTTTATAGTTACTTCGTCCAAATGACGGTAACGGATACAGAGTCGCAAGCTCTTGTTTTCCTTTTAAGAGAATCACTGGAAATTTCTAAGGTGATACGTTGGGTTAAATTAGACCCTTTTCTCTGATAGTTCTCTTCTTCTTCTTCCTCTTCTGTATGTTCTTCCTCTTCAGCATTTCGTCTTTCTTCCTCAGCATTTCGTTCTGCTAATTGCCATTCAGCTTGTTGCTCTTGTCTATTCTGCCTCTCGCGGAGTTCATTTATAAGAACCCTCTGCTCTTGTTGAGTTCTCCTCATCTCCTCCATTTCATTCTGTTTTGGCTGGTCTGGTATTGGATTTATCCGAGGTCGTCTACCTCGTCCCCTGCCTTGGCCTCTGCCTCGACCTCTGGGAGTTCCAGCTCCTCTTAACTTTGCCATGTCTCGTTCTTATTCCTTCATTAGGGAAAACGTTAGATTTAGGAAGACAATGATTAGTCTATTGCAGACTTTACCGAACTAGTAATGACCCTACAAACGTTCAGATACCCGCAACATTTCCCTCGCTCGGGATTTCGTTGATTATTTCCATTCAGCAATGGGTACGGGGAAAAGGATGAAGAGTGGATCTGATCCAGTCTTCCGAAGGGTACAGAAATATACTAGAAATTTTTCAACATGGGTCAAATACTGCATATCTTTATCTTTGTCGTTCTCAGAGTTTCGTCTGGTGTGGCCAACCTTCATATATAAGCTCTGCGCTAGGATAGAATTTCCGTTCAGGACAAGCTGGAGATTTTCAGAGTTATTTGATACGGGTATCGGCCTAACTTCGGGCGGCGGATACGCTGGATCTGGGTTCAATCCTAACCCCACCAACTCGGGAACTATACGCGCTGGGTTCAATCCTAACCCTACTAACTCGGGAACTACAGACATACGCGTTGGTACGTTTTCATTCTTTGGCCGGAGGGAACATCATTCATGTCCCTCTCTAGAACATAACACCAGAGTTATCTCAGTACTCATTTTCAAAATATGCTCTTTTATAGAAAGGCGTTGAATCTAACTCCGTTACTCAAACCTATTGGCCAGGTAGGTGTCTATCATGGGAAGTCTCACCGAGTTCACGGCAACTGAATGACTTACCCACATAGACTAGCCCTGCCTTCGGCACCAACGGTTTGTTTATAACATAGTTAGAGTCATGCCAAGTAAAATGATCTGATGCCAGTAAAAACGCTCTGATACCAAAATGTAACACCCCGGTTTTCACAACTGTTTTTATAGCGTTTTGATCAGAGTTTTGAGCGACAAATTTTTTTTTTCATAATAAAGAGTAACTGAATAACATTGCTAACAGTGTATCTGGCTGTTCATAAGGCCGTACATTCCTCCGAGTGTTAACATTTAACGTAAGTACAACAAAACTAAAGCGTCTCCATCTGATCTTCATGCTAGCTCCCTTCCTTGTCCTCGATCTACGTGGCCTGCTTGCTTATCTCCTCGGCCCTCGGTCCTCCGGACCCTGAAGCTATAGCTGAGATCCAATTTAGCGCATTGGATCTCAGGTAACGGTTAACCTCATGCTTATAAACAGTATATGTACAACAGGTATTTCCAATTTCACAGCATTGATCAAGCCGGTACATGATCATTTAATAACAACATAAAACTGTAATAGTGATCTAAGTACGATACCTTAATCACAGTGCGCCTAAGTACGGTTCCATAGACATAGTGCATCCATGTACGATTCCATAGACACGATGTATCTAAGTGCGGTTCCATAGATACGGAGTATCTAAGTACGATTCCTTAGACACGGAGTATCTAAGTACGATTCCTTAGACACGGGGTATCTAAGTACGGTTCCATAGATACGGTGCATCTAGCACCGAATAGAATGGCCTGGTAAGTGTCTATCATGGGGGCCTCACCGACTTTACGGCGACTAAATGGCACACCCACATAGACTAGCCTTGCCTTCGGCACCAAACTATTCACATAACATATTATCACATATAATCATTCAATAATCATCAGATTAGTGTTACAGTACGCGAACGTACCTTCGTTGACGAGCGTAGGTACTTCTGGCGGAAACGGCACGTTTTACGGAAAACAGCGAAACGTCTGACAGCAGCACGTCGGACAGCGTAACGGCAGCAGTTCAGAGTTTCTGATTTCCTATAAGAGCAATATCACTTTCATTAGTGATTTGGCATTACGACTGGCATTTTAGGTAAAAATTACCATTTTGCCCCTATACCCCTAATCGGCGGAATTTCGCCAAAGACTTCGTTATTTTAACTCTAATCTTCCAAAATTTTTCCAGAACTTCGACCCCACCAAGATTTTCGAAATAATGACTAAAATACCCCTAATATATGATATCTAATCATACTTGGAAGATTAAAGACTACTCTAGCATTTCTACTCTAACTACCGAAAGAACTACGAAAGCTTAAGTACCGAAAAACTTACCCAGAGCTTCGCTGCAAATTTCCCCGGACTCCTTCCCCAGAGCTTCTCTCTCTAACTTCTCAATAAAACCGAAATGCTCTCTTGAATTGTGAAGAATGAAGAGCAAAGGGGTGTCTTATTTATAGGCAAAAGTTATGGATTTCAACCGTTGGATCTTCTTTCGTATCGACGGCTCGTAGATGGTAGATGTGGCCTTATTGAGAATCACTCATTTTCCTTCCTTCTCCTCCACCAAAAACGTCCATATGTCATCTTTTCCAAAGATGAAGTCATCCCGATGATGTCATCAACTTGTCTTAGAAGTTTTCTACCGATAAAACCCCGATCGGTACCGATTCGCGTAATTTCGGAAAAATCTCAAAATTCTGGATGTACAACTTTGAAGACATGTTCTCACTTACTAGAAATGTCCAAGTTAACCTAAATTTTGATTCCATATAGGGCTCCAACAGTCCAGTTGAATTTTCTCGAGAAACGTGTCCGAACGCGTCCGTGTCGAAACGTATTTCTGGAATCACCAACTTCTTCAGAAAAATTCACTGTTTCCAAATATGTTCAGATAAATTCAAACTCATTCCTAGATGTTGAGTTAGAATTTATTTTCTTCAAATCCAAAAATATGCCTATATGCATTTTTCCCTATTTCGTCTTATTAGGAAAAAGCACAAACGGCTTCAGAATTAACTTCCGCAAGAGTTTAACGGAAGATAAAATTCCACCGATCAATATTCTACCCCGACTTTGGAAATCTCATTCCTAGATCTCTAGATAGGATCCGTTTCCTAATTTCTAAATTACTATTCATCATTTTTACTTTAATTAATTATATTATTAAAATATTTGCAACTTGCAAAAATTATTTTTTCATTTCTTTTTTTTTTCTTTTTTTTTCTGCCCAATTTTTTTTTATTTCGTTTTTTTTATTTTGATTAATTATTTAATTAATTAAATAATTATTTTTACATAATTTTTACAAAATTTTCCCATTGGTCCATTCTTGCATTTAGGCTTAAAAATACCTAAACTCATCTTTTTTTCTTCAAAATTTCCAATTAATTAGTAAATATAGTTTTACTAATTTTAAACCAAAAACCACTAATTTTAGGGTTTTACATAATTATTTCTGAATTTCATTTGCTTATGCTTAAGTAATTAGCCAGTAATTACCTAATTACTTAATTATCACTTGTTGATAATTTTCTTAATTAGAATACCTTATACCTCATAACACTTACATTGACATTTGTGTTTCCATGTCTCTTTCATTATATTAGAATTTGTGAGGGTATTTTGGTCATTTACCACTTTTTGAGCATTCTTATTCAATTTATCCAAGTTTGTAATTTATTCAATTATCACAACTAGAGGCAATAAACTCCCTCAATTTTAATAATTATTTCCTCACTTTTTAGGATTTTTCATAATTTTCTTAAGTTATTTATGTCCCTTAGGGGCATTTTCGTCATTTGGCACTTTGGCCCTTAGATTCTCTAATTTCCAAGAGATTTTTCCTTAGAAAAATATACTATATTATCACAAGTCTTGATATTATATACTTGCTTACCAAAAATACCCCTTTCATTTATCCGGGTATTACACTAACGGCTATATTCATGAGTCACAACGATTATTCTTCATGCTTCATCAACGGACACATTCAAATATTCAAACGGCAGATTCAAACCCTTCAACGATCGTCAATCTTCAAGAAGTATAAATGCCCGAAGGTTTGAATTCTTCAGAGACAGATACAGACGCGAACACAGACAAAGCATTCAAAGCGATCAATCTATATTCTGTATATATCTTCAGATACACTTGAGCTTCAGTGTTTATCATTTATCTACTCTGTGAGAGAGTTTATCATTATTATTACAATTCGTTTAAATCTCAAGATAGTGGTATCTTGAGTGTGGGTGTATCAATTACAACTTGTAAGGGGGAGTGAGTCCGAGAGAGAAAGGATCATCCTTCGTTTACAGAGTGTGTAGTTGTGTCCACGGTTATTTGATTACAACTTGTAAGGGGGAGTGGAGTCTGAGAGTGAGAAGACCATCCTTCGTTTACAGAGTGTGTAATCAAGATTGGAGATAGTGAAATCCCAGAGTGTTTCTGGGGACTGGACGTAGGTCAAGAGTTGGACCGAACCAGTATAATCTCTTGTGTTCATTGCTCTTCTCTCTGTCTCTGTTTTAATTATTCTTGAGCAATTAGTGAAAGAATTTCATAATCACCTATTCACCCCCCTCTAGGTGATATTCCACCTTCATTTACTACATTTTTTATACTTCCGGGGCAAATTTGGTACCAAGAAAAACTTTCAGGTGTTGAGTGCCCCCTTGTCAATACTTCTGTGATAAATTAGGTATTTAACCCAAAAAAATCCAACGTGGCAAACATCTGTTTGACATTCCGTTAGTTTTAGGCAAATTTGGTACCTTTTTCATACTTCTGGGGCAAATTTCGTACCAAAAAAACTTTCGGGTGCTGAGTGCCCCCTTATCAATACTTCCATGGAAAATTAGGTATTTAACCCTTAGGAAAAATTTGACAAATATAATAATTATATCTTATATTTAGCACCAAGATCATTTTCCTATCCTATATTAAGGACCAAAGGGAATACAATAATTGATACATATCCTAAAGCCAGGTAACATGAGATTAAAATGATACTATATCGACCCGGCCAACTTTTTTGGAGAGGCGATTAAGGATGGGCAATATAATTTACTCTAAAGTATTTATATTTATCTTTTTTCTATAGCAAACTAATTTATCTAACATATAGATTGATATAATAAAAAATTACATGACATATGTTATGATTAACAAATTTATTTTAGCTTTCTTAATCTCTAAAAAAAAGTCAAATAGGTCTTATATTAAGGATTGGAGGGAGTATTAAGTTAAAATTAAAAGATATAAACAAAGAAAATAAAAGTATTTGCAGAAAGATCAATTAATATTAACATGTCATGTTATAAAATCTATTTTTCCCTACTCATAATTTAAATTATATGGAGCTTATTTTTAATACATACTTCCTTCGGTCTTATGTATAAGAGAATTTTTTTAGTGATCGTCTGTGTAACATCCCAAATTTTGGACCCAGAGAATTGAAAATAAGCCTAAAATAGGCAGACGACTAGGCCCAGTTCGGGAAAAGTCCCAAGAATGTCGAGAGTTAGGAAGTCTCTCTGGGACTAAGTAACTCGGTCATACGGGTCAATGGACCTAGTATGAATAAGCCGTGGAATTAAAGTACCAATGAAAAAGGGGCACAAAAGGCCTATACGGTATAAATCCAGTTGGAAAGGATGCCACCTAACTATGTTCTAAGGTATAGGACAATTAGTTGAGCAGAAATATGCCGGTATAAGTAAGTATATAGCATTTTCAGGGCAGTCACGGATGTTCTGCGTTTTTGGAGGAAATAAGAAGGGAAGAGAGAGAGTATGTGTCTGGACCAGGTATAGAAGGAAAAGTCAGTGATAGTAGGGTTTCGTCGGAACGTGGCATTTTAGGGTCGGAAGTTGGATTATCAGGTAGCACGTAGTACGAGGTGGTTATGAGATACTGGAATATGGGTTTTTTGTTCCCCAAGGCACTAAATTTCGATCCCTTATGGTTAGGGGAAAAGACTGTCAATATATTCGGGCCCACACAAGTCCAGTTAAAGGGCACGAATTATGAGGAAAAGTGTAACCGACAAAAAGGAGCTAAGCGGGACCGGTCAGGGTTTTCCGGAGTCGAGCCCAGACCCCTGGACACAGATGAAGGGCGAATATGGGTGGGCCCAGAAGAGAGAGAAAGTGACTTGGAGAGAAAGAAAAAGGTCACATCATGTAATTATGAAGAGAGAGAAAAGATAAAATAATCAGGATTAATCGGGACCACACCTTTTAAATCTAATATAACAATGGAATGACAAGTAATTATGGCACATAAAGGGAAATTATGGCGCATCCTAGGGAAGATCTTGTGGGTCCCACTGGCTTGGAGAAGGAGCAGTGCAAAATGACCGTTTTACCCCTGGGCCAAAAACCTACAACTAGCAATTCCAAAGACCACCATCAGGGGCAATTTTGGAATCTTATTTTTGGTCTTGGGATGAGCCACCCATCTACCCAAGGAGTTCTCTAGAAACCTTGAGAATCAAGTAAAGAAATTATAATTTAATCCAAAGCACTCTTTTAACCATTGGAAAATAATCAAAGTTGGGTAAAAGCCTTCACTCTTAGAGCCTATATAAAGGGAACTTCCTCCTCCATTTTCCATCAGCAAGCACAAGCCCAAGGAGAGGAAGAAGAGGGTCCATCTGAAGGTGTTGATCCGAGAGAGGAGGAAGGCACCCGCAACCGACTTTCTAAGGAAAGTCCCTAACCGACGACTTGGAAACTCTTGCTTCTGCCCTATGGTGTTTTCGTGAGATGGCAGTAGGATTTTCATGTTTTTAAGGTTTTCAATGGGTCCAGAACTTTTTTTGTATGGGACCAAGTGGGACCACCTTTTTCCAAACTCAAAAAGGTTAAGTCTTTACTATACGAAAATATGCCGATTCTTATGGTTTTTGGGCAACGAAGACAAATCAATGGTTTTGAAGTAGTAAATGAACTTCAAATGCTTTGAAATTTTTCATGGTAAAAGTATACATCCTGAGAATGATTTTGGTATAGTATTTTGTGTCATTTGGATTTTCCAACCGAGAGTTATTTATTGTTGAAAATGACCCTAGACTCTGCCTCAGACCAGTGGCTAGGGTTTGGTTATAATAAATGGATAAGAACCCAGATGACCTTGGAAGTTATTTTTCCCATAAACTAGACATCCTAAGGGTTCAATGGCCACTTATTTCGTGTTAATAATATTTTTATAGAATATATTAAAAATTGGAGAAGTTGGGTCAGAGGTTCTGGGAAATTCTGGAGTTAGGCGAAATTTATGGAACTTGAAGTTAAGCTTGTATATGTGATTAAAAGTATGATATTTTGCTATAACTAGGGTGTTAACATGCGTGGGACATACTTCAAGCACCGAAGAAGAGTTTGCTATTTTCGAGGAGTGCCAGGTAGTAATTGTTAACTTGCATACTCTATGTTGCTCTTGTATGTATGTTTTATCATGATTGAGGATGTAGGGTAGGTAGTATCTATGGGACTTTGTGTCCTATGGTTGCTACTAAGGCCTGAGGAATGATGGGTAGGTGGAACCTATGGGGCTGTGTGTCCTATGGTTGCTACTGAGGCCCGTGACATATAGGGTAGGTAGTACCTATGTGACTGTGTGTTTATAGGTGACTACTGAGGCCCGAGGTATATGAGGTAGGCGGAGCCTATGTGACTGTGTGTTCATAGGTGTCTACTAAGGCCTTTTGGGGTAGGTAGTAGGGTTGATCGCCCTAGCTACTGAGGTCCTTTGCGCGCTGGTTCCGGGGGCTTGTCTTGACCAGGCGGTCCTACGGATTGTGGTACATGCCTTGTTTGTTTTCCTGATTGTGATTTGCATTGCATGCATTGCATACATATTGTATATGAGTTTAACAGTTACTTTGGGGTTCAATTTTGAACTCCAGATTGGTTTCAAAGAATACAGGTATTAGTTGCTGAGCTGTTCAAGAACAAGGAGGTAAGGGCATGGTATGGACAACTGAAGAAATAGGGGATGCCCTATCAAGTTTTGTATATCTATTTTGTTGGAATAACTGTATGATTTATACTTACTGTTTAGTATTTATGTTGGACGATTGTACCCTTAACCCTACTGGGACTTTACTTGATTATTGTACCTTTACCAGTATATTGTAAGTTGTCCAAACCAATCATATGCTTAGCTGTGTACACTCTGATGTATGTTAAAAGGACTAATTATCAAAGGAAAGGTAACAAGTGAAAAGGATCCCTCTAACCCGCCACCCGAAAGGGCGAGGCCGGTAGGGGTGTAATAGTCTGTTACTTTGTTACTATTTATAATAAGGCTAGATAAACACTACTAATAATTTAGGGTTAAGTATCAATTTTGCCCCTGAAGTACGCGCCCAGGAGCAATTTTGTCTCTGAAGTTTTCGGCGTAGCAATGTTGTCCCTGAAGTATCAAAACGTAGCAATGTTGCCCCTTCGTTAACAACCCTAACGGTCAACAACGTTAGGGTTGTTAACGGAGGGGCAACATTACTACGTTTTGATACTTCAGGGGCAACATTACTACACTGAAAACTTCAGGTACAAAATTGCTCCTGAGCGCGTACTTCAGGGGCAAAATTGATACTTAACCCAATAATTTAAATTCAATTGAGAGGGTTTTTTTTTTTTTTTTGCTCAAAATTGAGAGGGTTTTTAAGTTCCCATTGCACTAATAATTATATTAATCACATGACTTTCTGTCCAAAAGGTGGTTACAACTTTACCCACAAAAAGGTAAAGTATGTGTTATAGCTGTCAGCCAACAAAGTTTAAATTTGGGTTACAGTATAAAATGCATCCAAAAGGTGGTTACAACTTTACCCACAAAAAGGTTAAATGAAGTGAAAACCAACATACCTTAGAACAAATTCAGATTCTAAATGTTATGTATGAAACAATTTGGGTGTGTTTGGTTTGAGGGGAGGGAGGAAGGGGAGAGCAATTTGGTCAATACCCTCCCTTCCCTCTCATACCTTCCCCTCAAACCAAACAAGCTGAAAAGGTACAGCATAAGAAAGATATTTCTTGTTAAAGCCTACTAATGCTGGAAAAATGAATTAGTCAATAATACTAAACATTAGATATACTAATTATTAGAAAATATATGAATAGTTTATAATCAGAAGATATGATGAGATTCTCTTTAAGGGCTGCGTGAATAAATTATCATAAAAACATGAAGATGCAAGTTGTCTAAAAATGTAGCACCATTAACACAAAAACATTATAATAAAAAAGTTATGAGTTTGACACTTAACCGCAAATTTTGACGAAAATCGAAACACCGTGAAAATGAATGCATTCGTAGCAGTAACTTCTTTTTATGAAACTTTATATATTACATACACCCATGCATGCTTGCTTTATTATATTCTTCCCTTTTTTGTACACCCACCTTTCTTAAAGCTGTTCGATCTCTTCATCGATTTCAATTTTTGCTTCCCTTACCAGCTGAGCTACGTATACGCTCCCCTTGGTACTAAGGGAATGAAACCAATACACATTTTTTTACCAAAAAAAAAAAAACTAACTTTTGACATCATTAACATATTCAAAGGGGTTAAATACCATTTTTGCCATAGAAGTTTAACTTAAGGAACACAGGTCACCTGAAATTTCTTTTGATCTCATTTTTGCTCCGGACGTAAACAAAACGGAGCAAATATGCCCCAAAAGTTTTTTTTATATTCAATTTCCCCCTGTAAGTTTGTAAAGAAGAGCAACAATTCAATAGTCAAGATCAACGGATAGACAAGATTACTATGTTTTTAAACTTCTGGGGTAAAAATGAAACTAAAAAAACTTTCAGGTGACCAGTGCTCTTTAGGCTAAACTTCCATGATGAAAATGATATTTAACACAATATATCTTATTGCTTCTTTTAAAATAAGATATTTATTTGAGCACACCATGTTTGAGTAAGTCTGCGAGCTGCATGATTAAGTAAATAAGACAGCCTGGCTCCAACATATGCACACGCATAAGTATTATAATTTTCTTCACGTTGTTACAAAAGTTAATCTTGAAAAGGGAAAATTAATTACAAGTATGGTCTTTTGTGGATTTAGCTATAAGAAGTAAAATATATAGTACATTAATAGAGCAATAGTAAGTAACTAAAAAAAGTTAGGACAGCACCTTAATTTCCCCTTTTTTTTTTTTTGGTAAAGAAATAAATGAGTGGACTTGCTTTAATTTCCAATGACGTACATCTCTTGTAGATTTTTTTCACATGTCAATTAACTCATTCTCAGTAATAACAAAAAAAAAATTAAAAATCATATTGTATAACATCTGTAGAAATTAATTATACAGTAACTTTTATAAAACATATATATAACCGGAAAAACACTGGCACAAAAAAAATATATTTATTTGAAATTTCTTAAACAGTAAGATAGGAATTAACTGAGATGGAAAAATAGAATAATATTATATAAATTATCATTGCACCTTAAAAAATGTGATATTTTGAGCTCCAATAATATTTTCTTCGCCGTGTCACAGAATTTAATTGATCCTAAAAAGGAAAATATTAATTACACGTAAGCATTATTTTTCTTATTACAGCATTAAACACATTCACACGTGTTTCCTTGCTAATTTGTTGTGCCAAGAAACAAATGGAGTTGCTTTATTTGCTTTTTTTTTTTTATAGTTTCAGTCACGTTAACTCTTGGTTTAATACAGCTGTTTAGATGTTAAAATGCCCGATCATCAAAATGTAACAATATAATATTCGTGATGAATCTTAACCAAAAATTTTCAAAACATTGAGTTTATGTATCTTTCTATTTATAGCTGCCGAATTCTATATAATGTAACTTTGTTTTTCCTCCCACAATTCACACTTTAACTCTTAACTATAACAAAAGTTAAAAGAATTATATATTTTATATCTATAGCTAGAAAAATTTTCATCCAAAATGCATGGGAAAGAAAAATTTCATTTAAAAAAACAAAAAAATCAATTAAACACAGTATATAAGGACCATATAATGATTTTCATTCTACAATATATTACTACTATAATATGAAAATAAAAAATTAATGTGCCAATAAAAAATTTCTTAATCCTTAACAATTAAGCGAGCTGTCTTTTTTTTTTTTTTTGGTATATCGAGAGAGCCGTTTGTATTGCATTAATCGATGTCCATTGCAACATTATAGTACATATTATAGCTGTCGGCCAACAATTCCATGGACCGCAATTCAATCTCAAATTCTCAATGGATTAAAAAAGGTGTAAACAAATGTTACCACTTTGAAGCTAGGAACAAGGAATTGGCTTTAATTGGCAAATACTACTTAAATTTTGGCATTCATAAAGGCTAATATTTAATGATTACAACTAATAAACATCATATAAGTCGAGGTGGAAGACATGCAAGGATACATAACACTTAAAAATAACGATTAATTATGGCATTATCATGTATTACGAGGCAAAATTAATGAAAACACAAACATAATTGTTCTTTTTAAACAACCGTTATGTAACACTTACAAACGATTCGTCTTCTAACCTTAGATCAATGAAAACATAAATATAACGGTTATGTCAATTGACCGTAAAGTATAAACAACAAAAATGACATTTCATAATAAAGAACAGTCATACAAAATATAAATCTAAAAAGCACATGTTCAAAATATCATTCGGTTCGACCCTAAGTACCAGTTCTCCTAAAGTTAAATACTTTATAATGAAGTATTCATTTTGTTCATAGTAATTTTTTTAAAAACACCTTTTCATAACCTCATCCTTCTCTCCCTTATTATGGTATGGTCAGACGCCATAGAGCTTTTTCTATTCACCCTCCTCCTCATCCCCATGCTCTTTCTACATATATAATTTTATATTGTATCTTCTCAGAGCTATCTACACTTACCCACTCAAAATGGTCTCAAGTGCAACAAAAACAAGCTCATTGATGGCAACTACACATGCTTCTTCCAATGGTTATGTCTGAAGGTATATATATTATTCACCAATGACAATAATATTAATAAATTGATGAGGCATACAATATAGTTTTTATATATATGACTGACTGACGAATTTTTCTTCTCATTTGTTTATATATAGTGCCCAAAGCAACCGGATAAGAGCAACAATTATGGGTACTGTGTGATGCAATACATTAAGGACATTAGCACCCACGGTCCTAAAAATATTGATACAACAAAGGTATATTATATGCTCAATTCGTTCATGTATACATTCGGTTAGCTATATATTACAATATATAAATTCTATCTTGTTTTCTTTTGCGCACAGTATTTTGATACCTCCTACACGATGTTTAACAACTAACAAATAGAAGATGTTGTTGAAGAGTTGGCAACATCTATACAACATCAGCGAAAGAGTAAATACATGTAGAATTACAGTAGATTTCTAGATATTGATGATTTTAAAAAAAATGTTTTAATAGCGTATATATGTACATAAATGACTGTAGATATATTTCGATTTGTTGTATTGTTCTATATATGAATAATGTAATATATATTTTGATTAGTTATGTACAAATATATATATGCAAGGGGATATCGAAAGTATAACCCCCCCAAAAAAAATTAAAAAAAAAATATTAGCTCTAATAAATCACGGTTGTTATCTAATAACCCGTTATTTATATCAACTATATATAAAGATTGTTAAAGTGAAACCACTATGTATGACACCATAAATCATGGTTGTTATCTAAGAACCGTTATTTATGTCAACTATATATAACGGTTGTTAAAGCGGAACTCTTATATGTGATACAATCATTACTATATATTATGACAGTTGTTAATTAATGTGTGCCAGAATCGTGCTTGCATCTAAATGGGGCTCACAAGTTTGCTTTCACAAACAAGAAAAATTACATTTAAATATGGAGGTACAACATTTTGAACTTAATATTCTTAAGCATCTAAATTTCATTAATTTATCAACTACATCTGAATTATGTCAAGGACTGGCAAGAACTGGAAATTTCACTATTTAACTTCTTATTGATAGAGTGATTTAACTTGTACTCACTCTTTCAATTTCTACAGTAACTACTAAAAGATCTTTCTCTGTTATGAAGATAATTAAGAACAGACTTCGAAAAATAACATAAGACTAATTTCTTTATGATTCTTTGATTATATACATTGATTTTTTTTTTTTTTTTGAGTTTTAGCATGGATTTAATTATAGATGAATTTAACAATATTAAAACATGTAGAGTAAGAGTCAAATAAAATATACTTAATTTCTGTAATATATTTCTTTCAATTTTTTGTATATTAGGTCTTTATCGTATTTAAATACTTTTATATATGATATAACATTTTTTATTTTCGCCCCCCGTAAATAAAATTCCTGGGTCCGTCCCTGATTATAACCATTATAATATGTTCGAAATAAATAAGGTTCCGAACCGTAATGTATCTGTGCAGAGTTTTTATAGTGCCCGCACATATAAGGATTTGGAACCAAGATGTATGACAGTTAATAACTATCATATATTGGGATTTATGTAGAAGTGAAAGAAACTCATAATTAATTATACATTTATTTATCATGACCTTCTCTTTAAGGGCTGCTTGAATAAATTGCTTTATATGAACGTGAAAGATTCAAATAAATGACGTGAGCCCCATGAAGCAAAAGTATCATATAAAGCTAAGTTACGACTTGACCCCAACTGCAAAATTCCTCATGACGAAAATCCAAGCACTACACTACTTTTATTATTAAAGCAATTTTTTTCCTCAATTTTTGCTTACATACTTTGTATCTGAATTATGTTATGCCTCCCCCAACATATAGTGTAACATTTTGAATGAAAAAAAAATTGTAAAACCTCGTTCACATAAAATCACAATTATTATTAGCGAGATATTTTGAGCACCGCCATTGAACGGCGCACCGGTACCTTGCATATGTGTGTGTGGAGCTGCTTGCTTAATTAAGTAAAGTGAAAAAGACAACCAATCGAGCTGGCTGCGAGATATTTTCTTCACACAATTACAAATAGCTGTAGAGAATAATACATTTGTAATTTTTTTAAAAAAAATCAATATAATTTTAATTAATTCTTTTTGCTACAAAAGAGTTTTGATCTCTATATATACCCTAATACCCCCCACCCATATATCCCCTCCTTATAATTGCCTAAACTCAAATAACATAAATTGGTAATCTCATTATTATATGCACTGTCCAAATTTGTGATTAATCATAGATATTCAAGTGTATATTATACTTAATTAAAAATACTTATCTAATTAATTAAGTTAATATGACGTTTGCAAGACTGGTTCTAAAAAGCTAAAAGCTATACATGTTTCATGAAGGAGCCTAGAAGGCGACTTTAGGAAAATAAAGACATGAGTAAATACCCTTTTTGGTCCCTGGAAAAACACATTTGACCCTTTTTCATCCCTGAGTAAAAGAAATGTCATTTTGGTCCTTTTTAGGGACTAAAAAGGACCTTTTTGGGAATTTCTCCAAAAAGGGTATTTACTCTAAAGACATTACGTTGAAAAAAGTTCATTTTCTTTGATGCTAAGCTTTCTCCTATTGGCCTCACAAACAAGAGTTGGGTCCAATTAGAATTCAAACGTTGGTTTCGTTTTTTAGGTATTTCAAAAAAAAAAAAAAAAAAAAAAAAACCAGCAAACCATGTTTGATCATGTGCCACAGTTAGCTAGTGCCTTTGAAATAAGTTTTTCCCCATTTGAATATTATTCAGAATATACCTCCCATATACTCTATTAATTGAGCACATTTATCACATGACTTTGCACATTTCTCTTCAGGTAATACGTTAATGAGTGTACTTTTTACTTGTAATTTGAATAATGTAAGCCACATGCTTTGCATACCGAGAGTTTGAAATTGAATTAAGTCGTAATATCAAGATGCAGAACGTGGAAGAGGAAAGGGAGAGAAGGGAGGAAAACTGGAAGAACTAGGGGGAGAGACAAGAGAAAGAGAGAAAACTATTTATAGATATCAATCTAACTATAAAAATTAATGATAGAACATCCTAGAAATGTAAAACTGAATGTAAATGACAATTAATGATAAAAGATAATAATCAAATCAAAATTAAAACCAAATATTACCTAATAGTGTGTGTGTACCTGAATAATAGCTATATATTGAAAATATCTAAAATCCTAATTAATCATTTTTCCATATCCTAATTCGTGGTTTATACATAGCTAATTAGTTAGTAGTTAGTACTCCCTTATTCCCAAAAATAAGAAATAATAGAGTTTGTTTGAATCATAAATATAAGATCTCAAATTCTAAATCACTTTATTTATCAAATTTATAATTTTTTTTTTTACTAAACTAGCTCTATTCATTGCACATATATTAAGGATATTTTTATAAAGACATAGCTTCAAAAAATTATTCAATAGAGTATTTTAGGAAAACCAACGCACATATATTATAATTAACCAAGTTAATAATTTTCTTAATTTTTACAAATTAGTTATATAACTCCTATATTAATATGATTTCTTCTAAATTTTAATTAGTATATATACAGACATATTACGATGCATTTTGATTTGTTAGAATATATTACAAAAGATATAGAAAACAATGGAATGGAATAATATTACTTAATGTCATGCCGCGCAAATTAAAGCAACATGTGAGACTTTGAAATGTTTAATTTGAAATAGAGTAGAAATATAATAAAAATGAAAAAGTTGAAGTTGAGCTTGACCTAACTATCCTTATATATAAGTAACTTTTTTATATTCAAATAAGGGGCAAATAAGACTTTTCAAATGCTATTCCTTAGTGTATGGTGTGATTGGTGTCCTTTGATTGACCTAACCATGGAATATGGTCAGCATATATGGTTCATAGCAAAAGCAATGGTAGCGTTGGTTAAAAAAAAAAAAAAGTAAAAGGAATGGTAGCTGAAAAGAAAAAAGAATTTCTTGCATGGCAAACATAGCTAGCGGAATATTGTAACATTTTAATTTTTTAGGGTTAAGAATAAAAAATGAATAAGTTTTTACATGTGGGTTTTTGGAGTTTTCGAGGGATAATAATGCCCTAAAAATTTAAAAAATGGTACAATGTTGCCCTCATCGTTTGAAGTGTCAACTTTCACCGTTAAAGTTGACCTATTTATCCACATGGATGCCACATCATCAGTCCATACATACCACCTCCTCTCCTTTCTCTCCCCCGTTCTCCCAAAGCACCGTATCAGCCCATCACTCTTCTCTCTCCCTCTCTTCAACTTCTTTCCCGTTCATTCCATTCCTCTAATCTCCAAGCACTTCCTCAAGTCGTCTTTGTTCACCATCTTCTTCCCATTCTTTGAACCTTCCATGATCCGGTGGCATCCCCGACCGGTGCTACTCTTCCCGACAACCATCGTGGAATGACCCCTGTGGAGTCAAGCATTGGATTTCAGAGATAATCCATACTTAAGTGATGAGCTCAAGGTATTTTAGCAGCTCTATAAACACAGACAAATTATCTATCTTTCGCATCCTGAATTCAGTCAAACTTGTTTCCCAGTAATTAGCTAAAAGTCCTTTCCAAAATATTCCAATGAAATGAAATGATCAAAATTTTCCTAATCCACCAGAATCTCACACTAAACCCAAGAACAAACATATATTGGAGTGATCACCAAGTTAAAGAAAACAAAGAAAATGAGGCGCAAGCAAAAGCAGTGGAGAACAAAGATCATACCTTTGAATCCAACATTTGTTTAAGCCGAAGTAGTGTCCTAAGTGACTCTTCTTTAGTCGAAAGAAGCTCCCTTTGGAACCTCGAGGCTTTTCTCTCCGACGCCATTACACGAGCCGCTGCCTACTTCACCGTGTCGAGGATTATATCCGCGTAAGCCTTCTTCAGCGCCGTCAATTTCTGCAAACAACATTAAAAACACCATACGAAATCAAACCCAATAACCCATAATTTAAAACCAAGTAAAACAGACGAATACTAAAACTACTCCCCAGAAACCCAAAATTTCCAGGAACAGGAAAATATATATATAAAAACAAAAATGCAGCCGATGATGGAAGAATAAATAATTGTCGGAGTTGGAAAATAAGGAGGAATGGAATGAACGTGGTAAGAAGCCGAAGAGAGGGAGAGAGGAGAATGATGGGCTGATGGCGGTGGGTTGGGAGGGGAGGGGAGAGGAGAGGAAAGGTTAGGTTTTAGATGAGGTGGCATATATGGAGTGATGAGGTGGCATCCATATGGATGAGGAAGTCAATTTTAACAATAAAACTTGACGAGTCCACATAAGGTACTTAGACCTTAAGTGCTTATTACATGCTTATACTTCCAATTGAGGTATAAGGATGTAATTTTTTATTTTTTAAATTTTTTTATATATTGTATTTATTTATATTTAAATTATGTTCTGCTTTCTGATTTTTTTTTCACCCAGTATCTCAAATTAATTATTTTCCATGATACTGGTGTTACAGACAAATATTTCTGAATCAGGACTGAAAACTAATTAATTTGAGATACTTTGGGTAAAAATTTAAATATAAATAAATACAATATATTAAAAAAAATAAAAAATTACATGCTTATACCTCAATTTGAGGTATAAGCATGTAATAAACACATAAGGTCTAAGCTTATGTGGACTCCAAAGTTGACACTTCAAACGGTGGGGTTAATATTACACCATTTTTTAAACTCCTGAGACATTATTACACCCTCAAAAACTTTTAGACACCCATTGTCCATCCGTGAAAATTTCGGAATATTTTTGCCCCTTAATTCTTTTTTTAAATAACAAACAATTTTTCCTTTATTTTTATATATGAAAATCAGATTCTCATCATGTATTCCATCGATCATCCAGAAAGGGAGAGGCCGCTTATATAATGGACAAAGAAAAGTTGAAAAAAAGAAAAAGAAATAGACTTGTTTAATCAAAGACATGCCTACGGTTAATTATATATAACATTTAATTTTTTATTTATTGAGTGCAAAACAATTAAAAGAACACACATATATATATTATATATGAAATATAGTAATGACCTTACAATTGATGAAACCAAATCCCCAACCCACAAAAGGTGAAAACTGATGAGCTGGGATAATTATCATGAACATATCCAAAACTGCTTGATAATTTTCGGTTAATTGATCATAGCTAACATTTAACAAAGCAATATATCCAAAATTGCTCAACCCTGCTTCATCAGCTCCATGTAGAAGCTATTTATGAACTCCTCCGCCGCCTTGTCAACCTGATGGTCCCCGTCGTCGTCGCAGTACTGAACCGGGAACGGAGAGTCCGTTACCCTCACCTGTCTCACCATCCGGGTCCGCCCAGACGCAGGAACTGCTGGGGACGCCTCCATCACAGCTTTACCTTTTTTGTCATATTTCAGCATCTCTGACACCAGCTTGAGAGCATTATTAACTTCCACCGCGCCATCGTCCAGAGTGAGCGGCGCGTGAGCACACGCAGGGAAGTGACGGGGAATAGTATGGCGTTTGGAGAAGAAGTTGTATTTGGGAGCGTTCCCGCAGCTGAACTCGTACTCGCGGGCGGTGCAGAACTGCAGGGGAGCGTCGTGGGAGGCGGCGGAGATGCCATGGTGGGAGTGGTGGTGGTGGGAGATGAGATTGGCGACGGCTTTTCCAGCGAGTTTGCCGGGGAGTTTGAGCATGAGGTTGAGGTGCATCAAGAGCTTTGGTTTGGTGAAGCCTTTAGGGCGCATGAAGAAGAGGACGCGTACTATGCTCCATACTCTCTTTGATATTACTGGCAAATTGCTTATTTCCATTTCTGTATTTTCAGTGAATGGCTTTTGTGAGAGAGAGAGAGAGGGAGAGGGTTTGGAACTGAGAGAAGAAGTTATGAATGGAAAAGGAGAGGGAGAAGGGTATGTGTATATATAGTGGCAAAAAGCAAGGTTAGGAGGCTTTGTTGCATACTCTCAATCGTCTAGATACTTAATGTATACTTAACGTTTATGAGTACCGTGATGGGGAAAAAATTAAATAACTCCTTGACATAAGACATATTTAGGGAGTCGGTATTACTCTCAATATATAAATATATAAGACATAGTTTTCATATTTGTCAATAATTTTCTAATTTACCTTATTAATGCTTCTAAATAATAATTAATGAGGAAAAGGAATAAGCGAATTCAAGAAGATGACTAGAGTCATTACTGCATATTCATACATATATAATACTTAGTAAATAACGGTTACATCGAATAAACGTCATGTATGTCAAGGCAAAGGTCGTACAAAAATATATAATGCTAAAACATAATAGTTAATATGTGTACCACCATGTATTGAGAGACAAAATTTGTGAAAACAAAAAAATAAGGGTAGTAGTTAATAGCCGTCATTTATTTAATAATAAATATGACAGTTCTTACCAAACAATCATCATGTAATACTTACAAATAATTTGCCTTCCAATATTATAGCAGCAAAAACAAATAAATAACGGTATCTAATAATATCTTAGATTTATAGGTCTAAGATGAATATAATATGTTAAGATATAATTATATTTAATAATATCTCAAATTTATTGTAATACCCTAAAATCCCACTTATGATAAGTATCATAATTTGGTGAATAATACTTATTGGAAATAGGTGAATATGTGGTTTCAAAATTTGTTATTAATTATAGGGTAATTTCTATTGAAAATAGAAGAGATAAAGTGCCAAACAAAGCCCTAAATGCCGTATAAGTCGTAAAATACTATGATAAATCCTGAGAGGCAATAAAATAATTATTAAAAATTAGAGAGTATATTGTCTCTAATTTTGGTAATTTATTAAATTACAACCTTGGAAAAATTAAAGGGCAAAAATCAAAAAGTATTTTGAGGACCAAAATGACCCCATGATTTTTAATATTTTTCATGGAGCATAAAATACCAATGTCAGTCCAATAGTTGTGATATAATAATTAACCTCAATTAAGAAAATTGTCAACAATTAGTAAGTGGTTAATTAATTAATTAATTGCTAATTGTTTAAAATGAACAAAGGAAATGTTCAAAGTTAATCATGTGGAAATAAATCCACCAATGGGAGAATTTTGTAATATAAGTATAAGATAATTAAAATGTAATATTAATTAATTAAAAACAAAATAAAAATACAAAAAAATACGGAGCTTGCCGAAATTATAAGAAGAAAAAGAAAAGGGAAATTGAATGGAAATTAAAATAGAAACTTAGTGAAGAAGTTGTTGAAAAAGCATATAGGATAAAATGACCACCGATAGAAATTAAATCCTATCTAGAAAACCATGAACTAGGTTTCTAAAGTCAGGGCTTATTATAAACAAGTGAATTTTTAGCTCGGAGTAGGTTACCTACGAAGTTATTTCCGTAACCGAAAAAGGTTATACTAGATTGGCTAAGAAGCTATCTGATATTCAAAAAGCAAATCAGATAAATGAAAATCTATAGAAACTAAGTCATAACTTGAAATCCAAGGATGAGGTGATAAACAACTGGACATAAGTGAATTTTTGTCCCAAAGTTGTTGTTACCCGAAGTAATTTCCGTAACCGACGGCGTTTATCCGAAAATGTTCGGCAGGCAACGAAATGTTCTGAAAGGGATCAAAAATTTAGTTAACCCAGATACTTTTAAAGAGGAAGTTTAGATCTTCAGGGCTATACTAAGGAATTTCTGAGATTCTTCAAGATTACGCGATTAGAACACCGAACAGGGGACTTTATCAGTAGAAAACTTCTAGAGCAAGGTTGTGACATCATGGGGATGATGTCATTGTTGGAAGAATGACATCATCAACTTGTTAAAGAAGTTGTAGATGATGTCATCAATGACATCATCAACTTGTTGAAGAAGTTGGAAAAAGTGCAATTTTGCCCCTGGAAAACTTCTATAAATAGGCCAACATCCTTTGCATAATTCTCACACCAAATTGCCTTAGCAATTTCAAATCTAGAGAGAAGGAAGAGAGAAGGAGGAGCTTTGGAGAAAGTTGTAGTGAAGTTCTTCAAGGGTAAGTTCTTCGGTTCATAGTTTTAGTTCGGTAGTTCTTGAAATTCTAGGGTAAATGTTGTTTTGATCTTTAATCTTTCAAGTATGATTAGATATCATGTTTTAGGGGTAATTAAGGTATTAATTTCAAAAATCATTTTGGAGTTAGAGTTTTGGCAAAATTTTGGAAGATTAGAGTCAAAGTAACGAAGTTCTGGCGAAATTTCGCCAATAAGGGGAGTCAGGGGTAAAATAGTCATTTTTTAATAAAATGACTGTTATGATGATTGTTTAGTAACAAATACACTATTGTCCTTATAGGATACCTGTGAGTACGTTCTGCCCAACGATTGTACCGTATATCGTCAACGAAGGTACGTTCGCGTACTGTAACACTAACACTGATGTTTATTGTATGCGTGTATGTGTTATGTGTATTGTATGTTTATGTACTGTTTTTATGGTTGATGGGTATTGGGATACGCTTGTTAGTGGCCTAGGTGCCGCCAGGGTACGTTTCAGAAGGCCTAGGTGCTGCTAGAGTACGTTTGCTAAGGGCCTAGGTGCCGCCAGGGTAAGCTTCAAGGAATGGCCTAGGTGCTGCTAGGGTAAGCTTCAGGGGGCCTATGTGCCGCCAGGATACGCTGTTTGGGAGATGCTTGTATTATATGCTCTTATACTGTTGATGTTGGTATGCAGTAGTCCATATGTTGTATATGTAAATATGAGGTTAACCGTTACCTGAGGTCCGATTGCAATGGACCTCAGCTCTTAACATAGCTTCAGGGTCGGGATGACCGAGGATCGAAGAGAAGAGTAAGCAGCACGCTTAGAGAACCGGCAGAAGATGTCTTTTTGCGGCTGAAGACTTTCCGTTGTTGTATATTACTTTTGAACCACTCGTATAATGTACCGCTGTTATAACCAGCCAGACACACTACTATTGGCATTTTGAATATATATATCAGTTACTCAATTGCTCTGATGCTTTACTCTAATGAAAAAATTTTATTATACTGTTTTTGAAAATGGGATGTTACATTTATACTTTTAATATAAATATATTATGTTAAGATATTAGTCTACTATATAATTTCTTAAAGAGGGGAATTCTGAAGAAAAAAAATTATTTAACAATTCTTCATAAAAAACATGTAACATCCTGGTTTTTACTCCTAGAATTTAAATAATTTTAGAAAGAAATTAATTCATGGTTAATAGAATCTTACCATGTAATTAATTAAATAAGCGAAAATTATCCAAAGTATAATTTATGAGAGTAAAATAAAAAATCATATAGGAAAAAATAATAATAATAATAATAATAATAATAATAATAATAATAATAAGATATTATTATTACTATTAAGGGTGAGGAATAAAAACAAGCAATTTTGAGAGAGAGAGAGAGAGAGAATAAAAGAGGCCCAAGTCAAAGTGCCCAAGTTTAAAATAACAAACAAAAACCATAGTGTGAATGGGCCCCGGCCCTCAGCATATTGCAAGACATTTGGGCATTTGAATTTAAGTCTCCCTCCACGCGTCAGATGCAGAAGTTTGGGGGAGGAGGCGAGAGGGGTGGAGATAAACTAATTCAGTGTGCTCACGGTTCAGGTGGTGCTCCGGCGCCATTTTTCATCTTCTAGGGCAAGCTTTTGAATTCATTTTGGTAAGCAAAATCACTTCTATTCACTAAATTTATTTTATGAACGTTGTTTTGCTCAATTTGTTCTTTCTAATAGTTATATTATTGAGGCCATTAGAGCAAATTTTTGAATTAGAGTTTAGAGTAAGTGTTGAGTTTTAACATTATATGGCTATAGTATTGTAGAGCTATTTGAATAGTAAAGTTTTATGAGGTTAGATTTATTTATTATGTTGTCTTGAGGATTTGAAAATTTAATTTATATTTAAAAATTTTAGATTTTTTGATATATATGATATTTGTACCGATTAAATTTGAGTTAAATGATCAATTTGAGTTGTTGAAGGTATTATTGAATTTTTTAGGATTTAGGTTTGAGATTTAAGCTCGAAATTTAAAGGTTTGAATTTTAATGGAGTCTTAGACTTGAGAATTTTGGATCTTTGTTAAAGTAAGATATTTGGGAGTTGTTGAGGATTTAATGGAGTGAGTTGAATTATTTGAAAACAAATATAAATTTTTTGTTTAAATGATTAGTTATGGGTTATGGGAGATTTGAAAATTTTGCTTTACTTGTGTGTGTGTGTGTTTCTGCATTTGTGTGGGTTATTAATGTGATTATGCATTTTTGTCAATTGATTGTAAATTGTTGGTGTTGAGAACCACTACAAAAAAAAACTGTTTTTTGCGGCGGAAAAATTCTCTCGCAAAAAGCTACTTTTCCGTCGCAAAACTGGTTTGCGGCGGAAAACAGTCCGTCGCAAAAAATGTTGTCGCAAACCATTTTTGCGGCGGAAAATATACTTTTTCCGTCGCAAAATTCAAATTTTGCTTGCGACAGAAAGATTTTTCCCTCGCAAAATCCATTTTTAAAAAAAATATATAAAATTTAGAAAAAATATAAAAAATACATATAAAATAGGAAATAAAAAAGATTTGTATATCGTAAAAATAAATTGTAACAATCATAAGAGTTTACATAGTAAAAGCAAAATATAAACAACAATGTTGCCAACAAAATGAATTAAATAGCTATAGAATGAACAAATTAGAGCTTTATATAAGGCCTTGGTTGACATCTACTCCTCCAAAGAGCACCTTCTTGTATAAGGTGCAGTGTACCCGTCTGCAGTACAACTTGTTGGCACTTGAAAAATTTGAACTCATCCTGCACTTTTGGTCATACAGGGGAACACATTGTCCCTTGGGAATTACTGTCAAAATTATCCAGATAAAGGACAGCGTTCTCCACTCTCTTTAACAGGTACAACAGTTAGAGAAGAAACACGTCATTTCAGAATCCAAACATTAAGAACCTCATTAGCAAACTACATCACAGAATTTTTATTCTTAGAGATCAAAGACATATAATGCAAGTAATTCTGGAAAATAAAATCATGGCACGAGCAAGGTAGTACATAAGGAAAAAAAATCACTTGATGTATATACACACATATTTCAAAGCATTGCTTGGTGTAATTAAATATGTACAGAAGCATCACTTACATATAACCAATTGCAAGTCGAATTAGAGAGATGATCCTGGTCCTAACCCTTGTAGTTTTCTAGGCATCTGATAAATATGTTTGACATATATAAGCCGTATTGACAGGATGAGAACACTTGTATGACTAATAAGAAATCATTTGTATTAATCAAGATCAGAACCGAGTGTTACCCAAATAGAGCAAGCATTAGATCAGTTAACAAGTCCTTCCATTTTGCCTAGAGAGCATCAAAACAAACGTACCTTAGGCAACATGAACTTTGAATAAAATACGGCCTAGTAGCTTCATCACAATCTTGAGACTAAGTTAATCATTGACTAATTCAAATGCCTCTAGGGACTCGTCTCTAAAAGAGTGCTTGATGAGGGAAAAAATTTATAATGAGTTGCATCCATGCAATTCAATAACAATGATGAAGTTTTGATTAGTTGACCGGGGAAAAAATAAGTTCTGATAGTAATGGCTAACAAACCTATAAATTATAATGACTTGGTTACAAAGTTTTAAATTATAAATATCAAATTGAAAATTGAATAAGCATACATTTTTCACAAAACATTTAATTTGGTACTCAAATACCTAAATTGTTCCTTTTTTCCGGTGAGGATAGACTTGACTATACTTTATCAAAAGAAGCTAGAAAGAAGACAAAAAAAAAAAAAAAAAGATAGACTTGACTATATGGCCAACCAACCATTTCACTCTAAAGATTGTCAAATAAAATTCACCAATCACAACAGCCAAACTATATAATATGTAACTCAAGTCAATGAAAAGGAGCTAACCAGGATGCAGGACAGTCCACACAATCCACGCAATATGTGCAAAAAAAAATAAATAATAAATAAAGCATGCTAACCAGGCCGCCGGACGTTGAGTAGAGAGGAAGGAGGGCTGTTGGTGCGAAATCGTGGAGCAAGGGTGAGGGGAGGACCAATTGTGCGACGGAAGGAGGAGGAAAGCACCGGTGGTTCGCGACGCCGGAGCAGGGGACAGATCGGAAGGATGAGCGGCGGACGGAGGGGGAGGAAGAGATGACGTCGACAACGGCGGTTGAAGAGCGGCCTCACGGAGAAGAAGCACACGAGTGTCGCCGGATATGAGGAAGACCGAGGGAGAGAAATAGACGGATTTGAAACTCAAAATGTCGGACGCTAGGGATTTGAAACAAGGATCTGTTGGTGATATTTCCACATTTTGCGGCGGCGGTATCTTTTCCCTCGCAAAATTCCTATTTTTGCGAGGGAAAAGTATGCCCCTCGCAAAGTACCCCAAATTTGCGAGGGAATTGTGTTCCCTCGCAAAGTCTGTAAATCGGGTGCCAATTTGCCCCCATTTTGCGAGGGAAAAAATATTCCATCGCAAAATGGCCCCAATTTGCGAGGGAAATTAACTTTCCCTCGCAAAAATGACCATTTTGCGAGGGATAAAATTGTCCCTCGCAAATTGGGGCCATTTTGCGAGGGAATATTTTTTCCCTCGCAAAAATGTGGGAATTTGGTGGAGACCGGGTGCCAATTTGCCCCCATTTTGCGAGGGAAAAAATATTTCCTCGCAAAATGGCCCCAATTAATGACCATTTTGCGAGGGAATATTTTTTCCCTCGCAAAGTCCGTCGCAAAAATGACATTTTCTAGTAGTGAACATGGCTTATTGTTTGTGGTAATATCTTCTTACTTGACGAGAGAAAAACACTTTCCACTTGTCAGTGATACCAATGTCTTGCTTTTAAGAGATTTTGATATTATTATATTATGAAATGAGATATGGATTCTCTATTGGTATGACATATACTCTTCATTTGAGAAATTTGTTTTGTGGGATTTGTGATTTTGAAATGAAAATGTAAAGTATGAGAAAAGAGGCTTTGCCTTGATTATTGTTTTTGCAAGAGCATGACCATAAGTAATCATGAGATATATTGCATGAGTTCTTGTTGTGATGTTGATTGATTGTGATTGATAGAGAGGAATTGGAGAAATATACTATCACGTAATAAGACCTTCCATTGGTGCACATTAGGTTTGTTATTCATCTCTATCGGAATAGGCCCTCATGGCTTATTCATCCTAAAGAGAATGACAAGCTCTTGTAGCTTTTTTTGTTCCTAAGAAAAGGGAATAGGCCCTTGTGGCTTATATGTAAGAAAAATACTATCACCTAATAAGATATTACATTGGTGCATATGGTATTAATTATTTGTTCCTATAAGGACTGGCCTACGTGGATTATTTGTCATCGAGAGGAGGATAGGCTCTTGTAGCTGTTTTCGTCTCTAAGAGAAAGGAATATGCTCATGTGGCTTGTGTGTACGTCTCCATAATTATGGGGATAAGCCTTCTTAGGCTTCTGTGTTTGCATACCTACTTTAGGAGAGACTCGAATGAGTTAATATGTACAATTATGAGATTATGTGAATGATATCATGTGTACTGATATTTTCTATTCACTTGATAGACCTTCTTAGGCTTCTGTGTTTGCATACCTCCTTTGGGAGAGACACGAAAGATTAATGTGTATAATTATGAGATTATATGAGTGATATTATATGTATTGATATTTTCTATCCCACTTGACACCTCACTAGCACATGTTGGTATGTATGATGAGTTGGAACTTTGGTACTGAGGCTTTTGTTTCACCTCGTTGCTTTTGACATTTTTCATGTGATAGTTCTTATGCTGGAGAACTCCTAAGGCTTGATATTGTGATATCTTTGTATAGCCTCTTGTGCTTATTTATGTGTTGAAATGAAGTATATTGCCACTCATAGTGCTCATATTTCTTAAACTCTAATTGATTCATATTTTTTATTAACTATTGTTAGCTAATGGGCTAGTAGAAGGCTAGGTGCCGTTAGAGTTTTTTAAAAATGATTCTGGTAGATCCACATATGCATGTTTGGATATTTTCTTAATGTTGAAAATGTGTTATGGTATTAAGTGGAAAATAGATTCTATAATAACCCAGGAATTTAGCAATTCTAACAAAAGTGATAATGAAGAAAAAAATAGTTAAAAAAAAAAAAATACAACAAAATGGAAGGGGAGGTTTTATTTTATTTTTTTAGTACATGAAAAGTATCAAACAGCCCATATGTTTATATGGCTCCAATTGCTTCATGTGGGCTTTAGGTCTTTTTTTCCAAAGTGAAAAAAAAAAAAAAAAACCCAAGATATCTACATCATTCCCTATCTCTTAATTTCATGTCGGTGAAGTAAACGTCTATCCTGGACAAGCCTTCCTCTGAAACAAAACTTAACCGGGAAATAAAACTTAGCTCTCAGAAACAATGGCGATTGTGCTCTCGCGTAAGGGGTCTCAAACTCCTCCGTCCAACGAAGAAGAAGATCTGCTCCATCGAAGCTCAAAGAAGATAAAAAACGCTGATGCTTTGTCTGTGGAAGAATGGCCAATGCTAGGGGATGCTAGAAAGAGTAAATGGGTGGCTGGAACCTCTTTTGCTGATAAGTTGCAAGGAATTTCTGGTAGTAAAGAAGGGAATCCTGATGTAAGTGATCTTGACATGTCGGAGGACAGCATCTCGGATGAGGAAGATTCTGAGCCATTGTGCACCATTAAGGAACATCCGGATAAGAATTTCCCTACTTTCTTCTTCTCTACACGGATGAGAAAAAGGCTCTATAAAGCCTGGAACCGCTCACTGATTATCAAACTTTTAGGCAAGACTATTGGTTACAAGCTCATGCTTTCTATCTTGCAACCTCTATGGGCAAAAAGAGGAGTAATCAACCTGATTAACATTGGCAACGGTTATTTTGTAGTAAAATTTACAAACCAGGAGGATTATAGAAATGCTCTGACTGGAGGCCCATGGATGCTCTTTAACCACTACCTTACTGTTCGTCCATGGGAGCCAAGGTTTAATCCTTATCGTGCCACTATTAATAAAGTTGCGGTGTGGGTAAGATTGCCCAGAGTCTTCCTTGAATATTATGATAAAGAAGCCTTGTTCCGGATTGGTGATCGTATTGGGGAAACTGTCAAGGTTGACATCAACACCTCTTGCCAACTTAGAGGGCAGTTTGCAAGAATCTGTGTTCTGGTGGATCTGAGCAAACAACTAATGTCAGGATTCACGCTTGATGGAGAAGATCACTATATCGAATATGAGGGTCTCCACCGGCTTTGCACAAACTGTGGTATATATGGTCATAGTGCGGATACTTGTGCTGTGGAAAGTGAGAAGCAAAAAACAGGGGATAACTCTTGTGAAGAGGGTGGAATCAGTGTTATGGTTTCTGAGAATGCTAATTCGAAGGAGCAGGGGGTGTGGAAGGTTGTCCAGAAGCCTAAACGACAAAAGCATGGAGGGAAGGATCATCACACTGGAAATTTGAAAACTCAAAAAAGTGGATCTAGATTCTCGGCGTTGGCTGAGGAATCGCCGGCGACCGTTGAGACTGAGAAGCAACTGGAGGTGGAGCAAACGGCTACAAAGGTTACGTTGGGTGCTGAAGAGACTGACAAAGTAGGTATGGTAGGTGATCGATTGACGCTGTCAGGAAGGAGGAGCGGAGCGCCATCGGGAATCAATAAAAGAGGAGAGAAAAGCAAGGAGACGGTGAGGGAAAATAAAATGGAGGCTGTTCTGAGATCAAATCAGAGGAAAGAAAAACGTCATAGGGAGAGGAACCTAAAGTCATTAGTGAGTACGGATGGGGATAATACCTCGTATGAGGTGAAGGAGTATGACAGGGGTGCAGAGCAGGAGAAGACAGGGAAGGAGTTGGTGTTATCGAGTCCAAGCTGTTCGAATGAGCCGGATATTGAAATGGTTTTGGGGCAAAATTTGGATCCAGGAGATAGCAATGCTAATATCGGGCTCGCTGGGAGGTTTTGGGCCCAACCGGATGACCCAGATCCTGATGTTGATATGGTGCCTGGGACTGTTCTGGAAGGAAATGAGATGCAAAGTGGGCCTGGAGCCTGCGAACAGTAAGGCTGTGGGCTAGTGTCTTATACCATTATTGTGGGCCGCAAGCACAGGAGCTCTAAGCATTGATAAGTCTTCTACACTTGCTTTTGATATTTAATTATCTTATTTTGTCTATTTTAATTTAGAGATCTGGTGGAATTTTATTTTTCTAGCTTCATGACTCTTAAAAATATTATTTTTTGGAATGTACGTGGAGCCTGTGGGAGAATTTTTTTTAATAATATTCGTTTACTTTGTGCCAAGACTACTCCTTGTTTAGTTCTTTTTGCAGAAACTAAATGTGAATCGGTTGATCGTCTTCGATGTGTTTCGAAGCTTGGATTTGATGGTTTAACCCAGGTGCCAAGTGTTGGCAGATCTGGGGGTCTCCTTGCAGCTTGGAAATCTTCATTAATTGAGGTGGAAGTGCTCCATCTTGATCGTCAATTGATCCACCTCAGATGCCGGTTTCCTAACGACCAGTGGTTTTGTGTCACGGCGGTGTATGCGATTCCTGATCATGTCCATAAACAGGTTCTTTGGAATTCGCTTTTGAACTTTGCCTCTACTATGGCTTATCCTTGGACTGTAATTGGAGATTTTAATGACATAGCCTGTTCGGAGGAGAGGACTGGGGGTTTGAGCAGAACTGAATCTCGATTCTCTCTATTTTCTGACCGTATGAGAAGTTGTAATCTTATGGATTTAGGAGCGGTAGGGCCTAAATTTACCTGGAAAGGGCCTATGTTGAATAATGGTAGGCGCCTCTATGAAAGATTGGATCGGGCAATTGGGAATGTCAATTTTCTTTCCACATTTTCTGAATGTTTGGTGCAAGTCTTACCTCGTACTCGATTTTCAGATCATAATCCCATATGTCTGAATTGTGTGAGTCGCAATTTGAACAGTGGAGGTGATCGTCCTTTTAGATTTGAAGCTATGTGGATAAGCCATGAGAATTATTCGGAATTCCTTGGCAATGCTTGGGTGCAGGATATTGATCTTAACTATGCGCTTGATAATCTTCAACCTCTCCTTAGACAATGGAACAAGGATGTTTTTGGTATGATAGAACAAAGGAAACAAAAGATTTTAAATCGCTTGGGAGGCATTCAGAGAGCAGCTGGGTACCCTTATTCAGAGTTCCTCTGCAATTTAGAGTCTGAGCTGCAAGAAGAATTGGAGAGAATTCTAAGGCTCGAGGAGATCAAATGGTTTCAAAAGTCTAAAAGCGAGTGGGTTACTAAAGGGGATAGAAATACCAGATACTATCACCTGAAGGCCACTATGAGAAATAGACGTAATAAAATCTTGATGCTGAAAAATGATGTGGGAGACTGGATTGATGATGTTTCTAGTCTCAAGGATATGGTGGTTAACCATTTTAAGTTGATTTACTGTACTAATCCTGGAAATTGTGTTGATCTAATTACCAAGACTACTTTTCTTATGGTTGATGCTCGAACTCTTGCTGATCTTGCTGTTGTTCCTAATGAAGCGGAAATTCGTGCAACTTTATTCGCAATGGGTAGTTATAAAGCTCCAGGTATTGATGGTTTCCCTTCCCTATTCTACAAATCTAATTGGGATATTGTGGGACCTGCTCGTTGTGATTTTGTTAGAAAAGCTTTTAGAAAAGAGGTGGATCTTACTGAGGCAAATAAGACCATTATTTCTCTAATTCCTAAGAAGGAGACTGTTGAGCTGGTGTCCCACTTTAGGCCCATAGCATTATGTACAGTGCACTTTAAATGTGTCACTAAATTAATTGCTATGCGCTTAAGGGGAGTTTTGAATGATATTGTGTCCCCTTTCCAATCTAGTTTTATTAAAGGGAGATGTATCCAGGATAATATTATAGTGGGACAAGAAATCCTTCATATTATGGGCAAAACCAGAAGTAAGCAAGGTCTCATGGCTTTGAAGATCGATCTAGAAAAAGCCTATGATAGGATAAGTTGGGAATTCTTGAGGAAGGTCTTACTGGAAGTAGGGTTTGACAATGCTTTTGTTGGTTTAATTATGGATTGTGTCTCCTCTGTTTCCTACAATGTCTTATGGAATGGGTCGAAAACAGAATTTTTTAGACCTATGAGGGGTCTTCGTCAGGGAGATCCTATTTCTCCTCTTCTGTTTGTCCTATGTATGGATAAACTTTCGCATTTGGTATGTGATTATGTTGAGGATGGTAGGTGGAGGCCTATTTTTGTGACGAAGAATGGTCCGAGTGTCTCTCACTTAATGTTCGCAGACGACCTTCTTCTTTTTGGGGCTGCTTCTGAAACCCAAGCTTTGAATATGATGGATTGTCTACAGAAATTTATGACAGCTTCAGGTGGTAAGGTTAATGTTAGTAAATCTTCTATATTCTTTTCGCCTAAAGTTCCTCTACATACCAAACTCCGAATCAAGGACATAACTCAAATGCATATTTCTTGTGAAATTGGGAGATATCTTGGGTTTCCTCTTTCCCGGAACAGAAGACCTAGAGAAAAATTCCAGTATGTGATTGATAGAGTCAAATCCAAGTTGAGTGTGTGGAAGGCAAATAGTCTTTCTATGGCTGGAAGGATTACACTTGCTAAGTCTGTTATCAGTACTATTCCTATTTATACTATGCTGGTAGCCAAATTGCCACAAAGTGTTTGTAGCGAAATCGAACGATTGCAACGTAATTTTATTTGGGGTCATAATGATGATGGTACTCACTTCCATTTGATTGGGTGGGACCAAATCACGCGACCTAAAGAGTTCGGGGGATTGGGGTTCAGAAGGCTCAATTCTGTCAATAAGGCTTGTGGTGCTAAATTAGCGTGGAATCTTGTCAAAGGTGCTAAAGGTTTGTGGGCGGACATCCTGCTGCATAAGTATATGATTAGAGATGAGGAATCCCTCATCCAATACAGGACTGGGGATTCTAGGTTATGGCGGTTCATTTGTGAGCAAAAGGATATTGTTGAGAAGGGGTCCAAATGGCTTGTCCGGAATGGAGCTACTGTTAATTTCTTTAATGACCCCTGGATTGAGAGTAATATGACTCTTCATGATTTCTGTTTACGGCCGTTGACTACGGATGAGGAAGATTCTGTTGTTGCTGACTGGAGCATTGGTGGCCATTGGGATTTTGATAAAATTTCCTCTATTGTCAATTCTGCGGGTATAAGGAGGATTGCGGCTGTTCTCCCCCCTAGACCTGATGCCGTGCATGATAGCTTGATATGGGGTCTAACCGGAGATGGGGTTTTCTCTATTAAGAGTGCTTATCTTTTTCTTGAGACGCATCCTTCTCACATAAAGGATAATTTATTTAAGAATATATGGAAGTGGAGTGGAGCTGAGCGAATCAGAGTTTTTATGTGGAAGGTAGCTTTAAACAAACTGCCAACAAATTTATGGAGAAGCTCTTGGTCGCAGACTTCATATTTATGTGGTATGTGTAGAGTAGAGGTTGAGGACATTTTACATATTTTACGTGATTGTGCTTATGCTAGAAATATGTGGGCCTCTGTGATTAAGCAAAGGTATGTGGCTTCTTTCTTCTCTTTGAATCTGAGAGAGTGGTTGAGTCTTAATCTAAATAAGCAAGTGGGATCCATATGGGGAAGGTGCTGGAGTTTATTTTTTGGTGTAACTATATGGAAGCTGTGGGAATGGAGGAATAAGGATATTTTTTATTGTAATTTTACTAAACCTCCTAACCCGGGTGCTTCTATTTGCATGATGTGGTCTAGTTTTATTTCTTTGACTAACCTTGCAGGTGGGACAACTCAGTCTACTATGTATCAACCATGGAGATGGGAAAAGCCTCCAATTGGATGGATTAAAATAAATGTGGATGGGGCAAGTGCTATGACTACTTCTCATGCTGGTTGTGGTGGGGTGATTAGAGACTGGGCTGGAACGTGGGTGTTGGGCTACTCTAAGGAGATTGGTGATTGCCAGGCCAACGGAGCTGAGGAGTGGGCTATTGTTGAAGGGCTGAAGACTGCTTGGGATTTGGGCTTCAAAAAGGTTATCTTGGAATCAGATGCGGATGCTGTTGTTAATCTCCTGTTAGATCAGGATTGTATGACTTGTAGTAATGTTATTTTAAAAGCTAGAGAATTACTGTCTTTTAATTGGCAGGTTGATGTTAGATGTGTCTCTAGGGACGCTAATAGAGTCGCGGACGCGTTAGCTAAGAGGGGCATTTCTTCTACATCTATGTGGAGTGAGTGTCCTTCTAATTTAAGAATCTGGATTATCCAGGAGAGTTTGGGAGTGATGTCCCCATGGATGTAATTTTTTTCTCTATAATATAGGCTCTGCGCCTTCCTTTTTAGCAAAAAAAAAAAAAAATTCATGTCGGTGATTGAGGAAAGGGATAGGAAAATTCTAGCGACTTCTCTGGAGATTCAATATTCTTCTCAAGCTTAGCACCATTGTCCTCTCTTTTGCCGATCGTGGGTGTGAGCGCACATGAGCGAACCTTCATTCGTTGCTTGCTTCTTGCTTCCTACCATTCCCGTCCTTCCAAGCTTCTTCTTTCTCTTTACCTGATGTTGCTGCTGTTCTGTTTTTTTCCCCTTCTCGTTGCTGGTACATGTGCAAGTTATTCTTCTCCTTTCCTTGTCTGCTGCATCTAAGGGTGTGCAGGGATTCCAACTGGTTCTTCAGTGCTAAGATTGTGTATGTATATATGCTCAAATCCCTTTTCTTCTTTCTCTGTTATGTGATTTGCTGTTATGTATGTATTTTTCCCTTTGTTCTTGTTTTCTATCTGGTTCATATGTGTGTTTAGGACCCCAGTCCTACTTCCTTTTTTACAGTGATGTATGGAGAAAAGAATTGAAATTCGTTTGTTTCTCTATTGTTGCTGGAAAAGTATAATTTGTGGGTAATATTGAATTGGAGTATTGTTTTAGGAGTTAATTTCGAATGACCATAGGGTGTTTATGAAACCTTGTAAAACTATTTGGATGTGTGGTTGATAATTGATGAGTTACGGTGTTGTCTTATTTGTTAAATTTGAGGTGCACATAAAGTATTAAAATGCATAAAAAATTAATTAAAGAAAACAATATGGTGGAAACATGCAAGAAATTTGGGACTGAAGTATAATGCAATTGTTTGAGTGTTGATGATTGTTTAAAAAAAAAAAAAGAATGAGAAATTTTTCTTTTATGCTTTAGTGGGTCATTGTTGAACTTGCTATACGTTATGATGATATATTAGACTATTACTTGTGTAATTCAGAGTTTTACCCTACGTGAGGAAGTTTAAAAAGGAATACATGTGTGTATACATATATGTATCATTTTCTATATCTATTGAATTGACATGAACTTAGAATGGTGGATGTGTCCATTGGGTCATTGAAAATTATTACTAAACAATTTAATGAAGTTGGATTGATGCTTGAACATTGGTGATCATAATAATAGGATGGGCATTGCTAAATAAGTAATGGCACTGATTTTATTAAATGGGTTCTTTGAATTTTTATAAAGGTTGCGAAAGAGGAATTATAAGAGTTTTATTCTGGGCATCAGGACATGTAAGGAGTGGACCCCACATGAAAGCTGCTAGTAAAGTGAATTGTAGGTAGGATTTGGCAATCTAGGCAGCAGGTGAGTGAATAGCGTCCCATTATAATTGTTATGAATAACATTTTTACTACTTGTCATATTTTTATGTTAATTAATGATAAGCACAATTTCATCAAGGAAAGCCTATCAAACTTATTTCATTTTCTTATTGATATTGAAATTAGAAAAGAGTGATGATTTTACTTATTACTATCTCCGGTCCTAATTATAAAAACACTTTTGTAGTGTAAATTGCACTATAAAGTGCTCCTATAATTAGGACCAGAGGGAGTATTATTTATTCTTCTTCTATTGGATCATAGTATAACTTATAATTGAATTTTTTTATTTGGTAAGGATTTTTGTCGACAGATTAAATTTGAAGGAAAGTTTTGAAATGTTTGTGAACTTTCATGTTGGGGTATTCTCTTATATCATACTTGATACGAGCTATTATGATATTGAAAGAATAACTTTTCATTGCTTTGATAAATGGCTCCAAGCATGGTTGTAAACGTTTTTTTTTTTCTATAAGACTGAATACAGAATGCTGATTACTAACCGCAGTATTGTTAGTCTTTGGTGCACCAAGGTTAAACTCGAGCTCGCTTGATATTCGTGGGATTTGTTCTCACGCTTGTTATTCGTGGGTCTTGTACCTGTGCTTGTTTCGTAGCCTCGTGTTGCACTTGTTTACGTGGCCTCTATGCCACGCTTGGTTATTTACCCTTGTGGACTGTGTGTCCACGCTTGTTCTCGTGGCCTCGTGCTGCGCTTGTTTTCATGGCCTCCAGCCGCATTTAGTTACTTTCCCTCGTGGACTGTGTGTCCACGCTTGCTATCCGTTCTGTTGAAGTCCTACATAATGATGAAATTTGAGACTTATTGTTTTTAAACTGGTTTGGAAAACAAATTGTTTTATTACTTAGTTGACATTTCAGGGGCAGAGCCAGGAATGAATATTAGGGGGCGAAAATTACAGAATAAAACCCAGTGGAGTCAGCATTTGAAAGTAGGGGCGAAAATTACATAATTGGACCCAAAATTTTAGGAAATTATGCTTTGACCTTATAAATATTTCAATATTTTCATTTTAGTCCCTTTATGACACATTTAAATAGGGACTAAAATGAAAAGATTAAAATTTTTAAGAGACTAAAGCATAATTTCTAAAAAAATTGGTCCGATTATGTAATTTTAGGGGGGTGGGGCCACCCTTAGCCCCCCTAAATCCGCCCCTGGATATTTGTTCGTTCAATGATCTTCTATACCGATTTAATTATGCTTAGTAATAATCTTTTATATAAATTCGTTTATGGTTATGATTTCGTACTTGGAAGTTGGAATTAACAAGTTATCTGTTTATTATATATTTTCATCATATCAAGTTATTTCTTTACGCATTTTAGTTATTTTCATTGCTTTCTATTAATGTGACGTTATTCACTGGAAAATTTATTTTTGGCTTCAGATAACATAGTTGACCCTATGCATCTCATGATCAGTGGGGGCATCACTACTGAGTTAAAGCTTGCAGATTCGTAGTGAATAAATTTTAGTTAATGTCCACGTAAACCTTCGCTTTTACAACTTAGATGCTTCACGTAAGCTTAGGTAGGATCCTCACCCTACTCTTGTTTTGTATATATGTTGATACGGAGTGGAGCTCCAATTTAATAAGAAACTTGTAAGTATTGTTAGAACAATCATATAAAAACTACATGTCCAAGGAATCTATATTCCATAGGGTATGTGAGTCTATTGGCGGGTGCAAGATATTTTATATGTTATAGGCTAAAGGAATGTGAAATTTTCTCACATTTCAAGCTGGTCACCCCTTAATTTTCAAGGCGTGACAGATTCATTACTTGAGCTCATGGTTGAATGTTACATTATGAGTTTCGTGAAGCTCAAGGCCCAAGTGTATTAATTAATTATGGCTTGATTTGTGAAACGATTAAAACCTTTTTATTATCCATGAGAGGTTTTATATGTACAGTCTGTCTCTTTTCTATCATGGATAAGTTCATTAAGTAGTTTCAATTCTTTTGACTATGATAGATGTTTTCAAATGAGTTAGTTTAATTATATTCTATCATGGTTAACTTCAATTTGAAAGAGAATCTTTTGAGAATAGTATTTGATGTTTGGAAAGTAAAGATGAGAATTTTCCACTATGGTAGAACCTTTAGGTTTAGTCTTCTCTGTTCACTATAGTATTGTTGATTATCCTAAGATTTTGACTAAGTTTTTTCAGAACCATTATGTATTCGTTAAGAATACTTAACACTTATCAATAAAAATCGTCACATATAAGAAGACGATATTCTAAAAAAAATTATTTCACAATATTTGACAATTCTTCACAAAGAATCATTATATATTCTTTAAGATTGCTTAACGGTTATAATAATCGTTATATAAAAGAATGCAAGATTCTGAAAATATCAAATATAAAGAGACGAGATTCTATGAAAAAGTTATTTGACAATACATTACGGTTCTTCACAAAAACCGTTAAGTATTATTTAATATAAAAATGTGAGATTCTAAAAAAAAAAATATTTGACAATATATTACAGTTCTTTATAAAGAACCATTAAGTATCCTGATATATAAAAAAATTATTTGACAATATAGCTCTTCACAAGTAACCGTTAAATAATTTAACATTATATTAATATATATTTTTATTGATATATTAATTAATATTATGGACAATATATTATTATTCTTCACAAAGAACCTTTAAGTATCCTTCCTTCTAAAACGGCAGGATTATGAAAAATATCAAATATAAGGAAGCGGAATTCTAAAAAAATATATATATATTTGACGCAACTCTTCCAACACCTTCTTAAACATTTTTAAGCTTCCTGAGTGGGTCTCATAACTCTTCTTCATGGGTTTTGCTTATCCTCCACCAATAACATGGATCTTCACTCTGTAAATCCTTCCTCTCGCGATTATTTCTCGAATAAACTTTCATTTTTTTTTTCAAGTAAAATTTTTAGTTTCATTTTATTTTTTATATAACGAGAGTTCACTAGTTGAGACATTGGAGAATCTTGTTAATATTTTTTTAGAATTTAAAAAATTATAAGATAATGTTCTAGGGTATTTAAATGATTAATTTCTTTTAGGGTTAAGGGGCAAAAGTGCCTTAGAAGTTTCCACCAAGGAGCTATAGGCACCCGAAAATTTTTTAGGAGGCATTTTTAGCCTGAAAGTTTAAAAAAAGGGTACAATGTCACCCCATTGTTAGAAAAGTTAATTTTGACTGATATGTACACATGACACTTAATTCCTACCACCTCATTATCCTACCTAGGGGTGAGCATGGTGCTTGATTGCCTAGTATGCCCACTGAAGCCTGGCAATAAATTGCCCAGCCCAACCCTGAAAAAGTGGCCCGAAAATATTTTGGGCAATTTTGGGTCGGGCTAATGACCGGCCATCGGGTAGGGGATCTACCCTGCCTGGAAAATTATTTTCATTTATTTAAATATATAATTTTATATCAAATAAATTTTAATCTATATATATTATTTTATTTGAAATATATATTGTCTAAGTCTATTGTCTAATACTATAAAATGCTCTTCGCCTCTTCCAGTGGTCTTTGACTCTATTTTGTCCTTGTCGCTTAACCCTCTCGTCTTAGGCTCTTAGGTTTCGTTCTCCCTCGTCTCTCTCATCTTAGGCTCTCAGGTTTCGTTCTCAGCTTTGTCTCATCTCTCTCGTCTCTAGATCTCAAGCTCTCAGTGACTTTCTCGTCTCAGGCTCTCTCGCCTCAAGTTTCATTCTTCACTCTTGTCAAAGCTAGCCGCCGTCATCTTCTTTCAGTTTTCTTCTTCTTCTTCCTTTATCCTATTTCTTTTGCTTGTTTACTGTTGGTTGTTGTTGTGCTTAATCTTGCACTATCTTTATTCCATAAACGATTTCTTGCTTCAGTTTACGGTTGGCTGTTACTGTGCTTAATATTGCTCTCTCATCTCTATGCTTACTATTGGTTGTTGCCTTTGTGGCTCAAAGAATTTTTTCCCCTTCTTGTGGTTACTTTCATAGCATATAAATATTATAAATTTTTAATTTTGTGCCCCTCCCCTTTCCAGATTTCATGACGACAAATATTTAAATATTGGTTGTTGGTTTGTGATTATTGCATTAATTCTAAACTCAAATCATCCAGTTGTACGTGGAATTAAAATTTTGACATAATTTTGTTCCTCATTCCTGGGAACTTGCTGATGTAAAGAGTGGACTTTAAAATTTGTTGTGGATTGTTGCTTGACATTTAGATTATGTTTATAATAGAAAATTTTAAATTGAAAATCTATGTTTGTTGGCATCTTGGAGTAGCCATTTGTTGCTGGATCTGAAAGCTAATATACCCTTGATTCTAACATGCTAATATTGAGCATGCTAATACAATTAGATTTTTTTCCTTTCTTCTTTACTTTGTGACATATTAAATTATAGTTGCTTTTTATTTTTATTTTTCCAGATGCTTCATCATTTGATCAACTTTAGGGACATTGTTGCAAACCACTTGGACTTCATGGCTTTAATTACAATCATTTTGTTGCTTTATTTATAATGGATTATGGATGTTATTTAATTCTTGAAGTATGGATATTTGTTAAGACATATGATAGTTTCTAAGTTTCAAGACTCAAATTCTAGACTTAGTTTGAAAGATGTTATAAAAGACTTATATTATTAGTCTACAATTTTTGGAGTAGGGCTTTTATTTCAATTCTGCAATTTTTAGAGAATCTGAAAATCTGTTATGAATTACAATCTAACAATTTGTGTAACAGGCTTTTATTTCAGTTATGCAATTTTTGAATAATTCTTACACATTATTAGTCTTCATGCAAAATTCTCTAAACCGCAACAAGAGGACTTTCTAAACCTTCATGCAAGATTTGAGCCAAAAAAAAAAAAACCTTCATGCAAGATGTCTGGAGCAGGGCAGGGCGTCACCACTTGGACAAGGAAGCCCACCTTGCCCAGCCCCAAAATGGTTAAGACTTTTATCAGGTAGGGTCGAACATCAGACTGTAAAATGCAACCTATTCATCCTTCAAGCTGTGCATCCGTAAGGTTCTCACCCTGCCCAACCCTGGTCATGCTCATCCCTAATCATACCTCAACAATCTTGGCTAATTGACTCGCCTCCCCATGATCGTTACTTTCCCTACTCTCTTCCTTTTTCCAATGTGAATGTGGAGGGAAATTTTCAGATGTTGCCTGCCCCGAGGCTCTGATTGAAGAAAGCTTGCAACGAAGGAAATAGATTCAGAATGATCAAAGTAGCGTGAGAGGTCAAAATCTTGATTTGATTATGGAGAATTGAAGCGATGAGGGTAGCAAAAACAGGGGCGAAAACTCCGACGATGAGGGTTGCGAGATCTAGACTCAAATCTGGATTCTCTTGCTGTTGTCCTAATCCCTCTAACTCAATCTCTCCTTAGACTCATACCTCCTCTACTGGCTTCATCTCAATGACAACCCCATGTTATGGAAGAGGCAAAGGAATTACCTGTTTTTTGAATTTGGTTTGTTGTTGCTGCTTCTTCTTGCAAGCTTTTTACTTGGGCTAAGAGCTCAGATTCTTTGAATGCCTATAATGACAACTTTTTTCCCTAGCTTAGTTTTATCTATTTTGTTAATTAAAAGCTCGATTCTTTAAATACTTATTAGTTGTGGGAAAACGGGTCAAGCCAACCCTTGATAAGCTCGAGCTTAAATGGGTTAGATCATTTAGCCCAACGACCATAAAATATCTATATTTTGAAGCTCGACCCGTTTACTCATGGGCTTGGACTCAACCCGAACTTCAAGCTCTTTTAACAATTTTTTTTATTTTTCTTAAAGAAATTAAATTAAAACACTAAAATTTTTAATATAAGACAAATATTTTTAAAGTATTAAATGTTTTATATTTTTTTTATAAATAGAATAAGTGACCATTTGCCTTAAAACAAAATTCTTCATAAGATAGAGACTCTACTTTCTCATTTTAAATGTTTATTATTGGTTTTTCTTTTTGATATATTGTGCATAATATTCGGACCTCTTCAAATACAATTAAACAAATAGTTCTATTTGTTTACCTTACATCAATAAAAAAAGGGTTAAGGGGCTTTTTGGCCAACCAACTATTGGCTCAGGAGCACCCAGCACAAAAAACTATTAAGGGTATCAAAAATACCAACAAACTTTTAAAAAAGAGCACCTAGCACAACGTCGTTAACACCGTTAACAAAAAGTTAACCTCTGTTATCAAAGGTGCAGATTATTGCGAACTCTTACTTCGAGAGCGCCCAGCACAAAATTCTAAATTTTACTAAATTAAATATTTTTTTCTCAATTGTCATTATTCAAAACTACTTGTATAGATATCTATAGACAAAAATTATTCATTCTTTAATTTTCATTTTTATTAAATATGATTTTCATTTTATTTTATTTCTAAATATAAGTCTTATTAATCTAAATTTATAAGTATAATTTGTTTCCCTCTTTAAATTATAGCAAGAAATTTAGGTTAGTAGGTTCTTAAAGCTTAATTATGTCAATTGTCGTATAACTTATTCCCAACGATACACTATCTATCTTGAATATAATGATATGAAGTTAACGGCAAAATCGAAAGAAAAGAATAATTTTCACATGATAGAGTAAAAATACATACATATTACTCTAATTTATTTGATTAATAAGTGCACTTTTACATATTTTACTCTAATTCTCTCATATCATTTATCATACATTATTTTTCTCATAAAAATTATTATTTTATTTTAGAAGAAATTTATGTAAGTTTTATTATAAAAATAAATCATATAATTGTTTGTTTAACATATATAATAAATTATAAAACACCTTGAGTTTTATTTAAATCATATAATTATATTTTTAATTAAAACTTTTGTTTATTTTAGCAAATTATAATTTTGACAAAATTAAAGAATTAATAATTTTTGTCCATAGATATCTATACAAGTAGTTTTGAATAATGACAATTGAGAAAAAATTATTTAATTTAGTAAAATTTAGAATTTTGTCTTTGGCGCTCCTGAAGTAAGAGTTCGTTGGCCAATCTGCACCTTAGATAACGGAGGTTAACTTTTTGTTAACGGTGTTAACAGAGTTGTGCTGGGCGCTCCTTTTTAAAAGTTTGTTGGTATTTTTGGTACCCTTAATAGTTTTTTGTGCTGGGTGCTCCTGAGCCAATAGTTGGTTGGTCAAATTGCCCCTTAACCCATAAAAAAATTATTCTTTCAATATTTCATAAGGAAAAAATTATTTGGAAAAATATTAAGAACAAAAATGTAAGATTCATAAAAATTGAGTAATATTTTTTTGAAAAAATCAATTAGAAGACTCTTAACTAACTATAATGTCATCAACAAGCTTCTCTTATCTTTTTAATAAGAATATGATCAATTTTTTCCTTTAAAACATTCAAATAGCAACACTGATTTGAAAAACATTTCCAATTTTAAAAAATTATTTTTCCAAAGTAAAACTCAACTTATAGTTATTTAATAAAATTTTAAAAAAAAAAATGGCGGGTTTAAACAGACCGATCAGTTTAAGCTCGAGCCCTATAAGACTGGCCCTTTTAGGTTCGACTCCTTCTGAAGGCTCTAAATCCTAAACCCAATCTTTGATGAGCTCGGGCCTTAACATACCAACCCGACGGGCTTGACTCACTTTCCTTACTCTAATGCCTATAATGATCCATCGACCCAACTTTTCTGTCTCTAGCTTAGTTTTATCTATTTTGTTAATTAAAAGCTTTAATCCCTCAATTTTCTTATGTATATCAGAATGCATGTATATCATAATGTCTTGTACTACATTGCATTTAGATATAGATGATGTAACTAGAGATTATATATATATATATGAGTAAATACATTTTCTAGTCCCTGACAAAAAACATGGACCCCATTTTGGTTCCTGACAAAAAAGCTGACCCTTATTCGTCCATTTTATGGGACTAAAAATGACCTTTTGGAAATTTGTGAGGGATCAAAATGTCCACTAATCGACCCTTATTCGTTTTTTTATGGACTAAAAAAAACCTTTTTTTTTGTTAGTGACCAAAATGGGGTGTGTATTTTTTATCAGGGATCAGAAAATATATTTACTCTATATATATATATATATGGACATGGGAGAAAAATCTATCTCTAAAGTTCTGTTAAAGATTACCATATTGTTCAGTGCTCACCATATTGTTTTATGATTTGGTTTAGATTTTTGTAGGTCCTCATCAATCGTGTGGGAAAAGATCCTCTATCTTGGTAACAGGTTGTCATTGTTTCTTTCCTTTTTCTGACCTTTTGGGTTTTGTTCATAACATGTTTTTAATTCCGTCTCTATTTTCCCCTCAGGTGTAAGATTGGTTCAGAAACAAACAGGAAGAGTCGGAAGTTGAAGTACCTTCACTGACCAACTCACCGCCACTCTCAGTATGATTTATCGTTGATCTGGTTCTAGATTTTTTTTTTTTTTATGCTTCTTCATGATCGATCATGATGAAGGGTCAGAGGGTTTCTTTTTCCAGTAAGGGTGATGATTGATGATGATAAAGCACAACTTTTGTTTTAATCTCTTTCTTAGGTGGAAATCTGAGGGAGCCGGCTTCTCCATGCCCTTTGCCTTTACTCTGAGTCCACGTTACATTCATATATTTATGTGTTTTTTAGGTGTTCATACTTCTAATTAGAGGTATGAATGTATTTTTTTATATTTTATTTATTTAAATTTAAGTTATATATTGCTTTCTGATATGTTTTTTATACCCAGGATCTCAAATTAATTAGTTTCTAGTTCTGCATTTGTTTGTAACACCAGTATTATGGAAACTAATTAATTTGAGATACTAGGTGCAAAAAACATTTCAAAAACCAGCATATAATTTAAATCTAAATAAATATAATATATAACAAATTAAAAAAATATGCTTATACCTCTAATTAGATGTATGAGCACCTAAGAAACACATAGTTATGTGTATGTAATGTGGACTCCCTTACTCTCTGCTCCCCTCCTTTTCTTTAGAACATGCCGTTTATCAGGGTACTGAGAGGTACTAAAAACATACTTAAGGATACTGAAAAAATATTTCATAACCTTGAAAAATTATTTTAGGATCTTAAGAAAATTATCTGAAATATTTTTTTAGTACTAGTCAGTACCCTGAAATATTTTTTTAAGACCCTAAATAATTTTTCAAGATGATGAAGTGTTTTTTTAGTATCAGTCAGTATCTTAAAATATCTTTTTATTACCGGTCAGTATCCTGAAGTATTTTTTTCAGTACTAGTCAATGTCTTGAAGTATCCTTTTGGTATTAGTCAATACCCTGAAATATTTTTTCAAGATCCTAAAATAATTTTCAAGATCATAAATTATTTTTTTCAGTACCGGTCAGTATCTTGAAGTATCTTTTTAATACCCGCCAATACCCTAAAAATTAAAAAGAAAAAAAAGGACCAACTCACTGTTTTGGCGCCAAAACGACATCATTCTGAAGAAAAGGAGGGGAGCAGAGAGTAAGGGTAGAGGAGAGAAGCCGGTTCCAAATCTGAGTTGCCCAAAATTGTTGGGATAGGATGATGATGTGGCAGGTATTAAGTGCCACGTGTATATATCAATTAAAATTACCGGTCAAAATTAACTTTTCTAATAGCGGGGTGACATTGCACCATTTTTGTCTTTTTGAAACTTTTAGGGGTAAAATTGCCTCTTTGAAATCTTTCACGTGCCCATAGCTCCTTGTCAGAAATTTTCAAGGCATTTTTGCCCCTTAACCCTTTTATTTTGAGCTGTATGATATTTATCTATAATGTATTAAATTTTTTAAATTATAACGGTTATGTAATTAGATTAGATAAATATATCTTATATTAATAATTAAATAGAGGAATTTTGAATCTTTCAATTTTTGAGGCTGGGAGTAAGCTCATATCTTTTTTATAAGATTACTAGTTCATATGTTCTCTGGACAAATAACATGTGGTTGCGACTTGCGAGCACATTTATTCACTGTTACCTTCGTTTTAATTTTTTTAATTCCCCCCTTACTTGTTTTTTTCTTAGTGAAAGAATTTCAGTTCAAGTTTTTTTTTTTTTTTTACACGGAAAGTTTGGAATAAAATCGAACAAAACGGAAAGTCATCAAAGCTCAGGGAAAGGGTTGATGCTGAAACCGAAAATGGGCCTGTTCAATTGTCTATTATTGGACCATCCAGATTAGAGCACTGTATTTGGGATGGGCTTTATAATCAATAAGCCCATTATTATAGGTCCAACATACTAAAGGTGTATCTTGATTGAGAATCGGAAATTTGTTACTGGGAATTTTTTTGTTTTGGTTGTTCAGGAGATTCTAGGATAAATTAAAGAAAGTTTTTCTTTGTGACAAAACTCCTCTTATCTATTTACTTCGTACAATGCAAAATCACTTAAAATAAGATAAATACTTTTAGTCTAAAGTGAATATATTTTTCTTGACCAGAAAATATTATTTAATTAAAACTAACGGAGCAAGAGATATAAGGCTCTGTAATGGTTATAGTTCGTTTAAGGAAATATTATACTGATTCAACTGGAAATCTGTAAAGTATATCATATATTACTGACATTCATCATAAAAAGCTGATTGACACAGCAATTACAAGGAACATTCACTGAGAAGCAACAGAATAACAGAAAAGCAATAAAGTGGGGAAGAAGGTTCAGACTGAAGAGAGAGAGTATCACATATATTCCACACCCCCACACGTTATTCTCATCATGTATTATATAGACTCTGCTTCCTCCAACTCCCTTAACTTCCTGGAGGGCTTCCTTATACGTTTGCTACGTCTAGGCCCAATATCATCTCTGTTCTCAGTCCTCAAGCCCATTGTACTTGGGACCATAACATCACTCCCCCTTCTAACTGAACCTTGTCCTCAAGGTTCAATTCCGGATAGAGGTCCTGAATTTCAGAGGTCCATTCCCATGTTGGTTGGAGAGACCCATCCCAACGCACAAAACATTGTGAGCGCCATTGTGACCCATGTTGCAATACACGGTGTTGGAGAATTTTGGTAGGACGACATATTGGTCCCTCAGGCAGCGAGGTGAGTGGTAACGGCAAGTAAGGTGTTGCTGGAGAGTCGCCGTGAAATTTCCGCAAAACTGAAACATGGAACACTGGGTGAATTCGAGCATGTTCAGGAAGAGCCAAACGGTATGCCACTGGACCAATACGAGCTGTGACTTGGAAGGGACCAAAATATAACATGGCGAGTTTCTGAAATTTGCGGAGTTGAACAGAGTGTTGTCGGTATGGTTGTAGTTTGACCAGCACCCACTCATCCACAGCGAAGACGACATCAATCCTCTTCTTGTCAGCCTTATTTTCATTCGTGTCTAAGCTTGCCCAAGATTAGCCTTTAAAGTCTGTAACAGTTCATTCCTCTGTTCGAGCTGACGGTGAACGTCAAATGGTGTGTCTTCCAGAGACGTAGTCTGTAGTAAAGGTGGGGGGTCACGGCCATAAACGACCTTAAAAGGGACCATGCCGATAGCCGAATGGAACGAAGTATTGTACCAGAACTCAGCCCAAGGAAGATGAGTTAGCCATTGCCGGGGATAATTATGAACAAAGCAACGTAAATACATCTCAAGGCATTTATTCACTGCTTCTGATTGCCCATCAGATTGTGGGTGGTAGGCTGAACTAAGGCATAATGTAGTGCCCTGGAGTTTCATTAAAGAACGCCAAAAAGAACTAGTGAAAGTACGATCTCGGTCTGAAACGATCAAACTTGGGATGCCATGCAGTCGAACAATATGAGTCAGAAATGTTTCAGCCACCATCGGGCTTGTAAAATGGCCAGGAAGGGGCATGAAGTGAGCGTATTTGGAGAGTCGATCAATGACGACGAAGATGACCGAATACCCTTTAACCAGAGGCAGACCTGTGATAAAATCCATGGCAATATCCTCCCATATGCGAGATGGGATCTTAAGAGGTTGAAGCAACCCAGCAGGGTGTAGTTGTGATGCCTTAGCCTGTTGGCAAATGGAGCACGAGCAAATGAAGTTGCGAATGTCCTGTCGCATGTGTGGCAAAAAAAAAAGAGCTGCAATTTGATGGAATGTTCTCAGAAAACCAGCATGACCTCCCATAATAGAAGAATGAAAATGTATGAGCACACGATGGATTAACTCGTGATGATCAGGGGGTAGTACCAGACGACCTTTCCAAAATAAATCACCCTGTCGGAGATGGAAGTGTGCCTCAGCGGCAGGGTCAAGTTGCAGTTTCTCCTTGTGTTCAGTAATCCAATGTGAGGACCGGACTTGTGCATACAAATAATCCATAAATGGATCAGTGATCGTAGATAAAGCCATGTAATCAACGCGAGACAAGGCGTCGGCTGCCTGGTTATGTTTGCCCGACCTATATTCAATAGTGAAATTATACCCCAACAACTTTGGGAGACAAGCCTCCTGCTCTGGTGTTTGGATGGTCTACTCAAGAAGGTGTTTCAAGCTTGAGTGGTCAGTTCGGATAACAAAAGGATGGCCAAACAAATAATGCCGAAACTTAGAGACCGAGGCTGTGATAGCATGGAGTTCCCGGACATAAGTAGATTGAGAACACAGACGAGGAGAGAGCTTTTTGGAGAAAAAAAGCAATGGGGTGACTATCTTGACTTAATACAGCTCCAATGCCCACACCAGATGCATCAGTTTCCAAAACAAATGGTTTACTAAAATCGGGTAAAGCCAACACCGGTGCACTACTCAGGGCAGTCTTCAAAGTCTGAAAGGCAAATTGAGTGTCTGGTGTCCAGTGGAAACGATCTTTGCCAAGTAAATCCGTCAGTGGCGCTGCTAGCTGAGCATAGTTGCGGATGAATCGACGGTAGTAGCCGCTCAAACCAAGGAAGCCTTTCAATTGGCGCACGTTGGTTGGTAAAGGCCACAGATGAATAGCCTGAATCTTGGACTGATCCATTTCGACGCCGGCTTGGGAGATAATGTGGCCTAAATAGTCAATCCGACGGCATCCAAATGCACATTTAGAGAGTTTGGCAAAGAGCTGGTGTTGCGACAGGGAAGTCAAGACCATATCCACATGTTCCAAATGAGTGTCCCAGGATGGGCTATATATCAGAATATCATCAAAGAATATGAGAACAAACTTGCGAAGATAAGGTCGGAAAATGGTATTCATGAGTGCCTGAAAAGTCGCTGGAGCGTTTGTGAGGCCGAATGGCATGACCAACCACTCATAGAGACCTTGGTGAGTGCGAAATGCTGTCTTGGCCTGGTCCTCCGCACGCATCAGAATCTGGTGATAACCAGAGCGTAGATCCAGTTTGGAATAAAAAGCGGAGCCATGTAATTCATCCAGGAGCTCATCCACTGTTGGCATGGGAAATGCATCTTTGATCGTAATCGTGTTGAGTGCTCTGTAATCGACACAAAATCTCCATGTACCATCCTTTTTTTAACGAGCAACACAGGAGCTGAAAAGGGGCTTGAGCTTGGTTGAATCAAGCCGTCATTAAGTAATTCTGCCACCAAGCGCTCAATCTCGGCCTTTTGACTGAAAGGATAGCGATAAGGACGTACTGTAATAGGTCCTGAACCCGGTTGAAGGTCAATGTGATGCTCGTGACCTCGGCTAGGGGGTAAACCACGAGGAAGAGCGAAAACAGAGTCATGCTTCTGCAAAACAGGGACCGAATCAGGAGAAATATCAGTGGGTAATTTAGTTAATGGGGAAGCAGTATCAATTATATCCAACAGATAGCAAGTGTCAATTGTGTGAGTCTGTTGTAAGCGTAGTAAATGGTGGTAATGAGCATGTTCGGCCGAGGTGCCGCGGTATCCCTTTAATGTAACAAAAGTGCCATTCTCCAAGAACTTCACAGTTGAGGTACTATAGTCAGCCACGTGAGGGCCCAAAGTTTCGAGCCAAGCAGCACCGATAACCACATCGACAGCCGCAATGGGCAGGACGAACATATTCAAAGACAGAGTATGACCACAGATCAGAACCGGGACTGTGGTGACGATCTCATTGCTACGTAAAATCTGTCCTGTACCCCCAACACTCTAATTTCCTCTATGTGTTTGATCGGCAAGTTTAAATGGTGTACAATTCGAGGGTGTATAAAGTTGTCAGAGCTGCCTCCATCCAGAAGTACTTGCACTTGTGTTCCCAGAACCTCACCCGTGAAACGAATGGTAGCCGCGCCAGGAGTCCCACGAAATGCATGGAGAGAAAGATGGTGCAACGTAGCAGTAGCGACATCATCATGTGGTTGGAGAGCTGGGTCTTCCTCGTCAGTATCATCAGCACAGAGTAGCATGAGCTGTTTGTTGGGGCACTTATGGGAGGGGGTGAATTTCGCATCACAGTTATAGCAGAGGCCCTTCTCACGGCGAACGAGCATCTCAGCAGACGTCATTTTACGGATGGGTGGTGATTTAGGCAGTGGCAATAATGGAGGCATAGTGGGCTTCCCACCGCTCGCCAAAGGAATAGCAGAGGTATTGGGAGTACCTGTCGGAGTAGAGAACGGCTTGGGAACGAACGACGTATAAGTAGCTGATTTGACTGGAGACGCCGGAGGAACAACGGAGTCAGCGAATAGACGAGCTACCGCCATGGCACTCAACACAGAGGTCGGGCGCTGAACCAGAACATCCTGTTTCAGATAAGGTTTAAGGCCCCCCAAGTAACAGTCAAGCAAAGCCGTTTCGGGTAACTCCTCAGCCCGATTCGCAAGAGCCAAAAACTTGGCGTTGTAGTCTGCAAGAACACCACCCACATTCAGTTGAGTCAACTTAAACAGAGCTGATCGAGCACAGTCGAATTGTGATGGTCCATAGTGGACCTCAATGGCTTTGGCCAGAGCAAGCCAAGTAGGGAGGCGGTGAGCCTTCTCCATCATTTGAAACCACGGCAAGACGTCCCCATCGAAATGAACGGAGGCGATAATCAGACGTAGTGGATCGGCGATCGCATAGTATTTGAAGTACTGCTCGGCCTTGAAGAGCCAACTTAATGCATCTGTGCCATCAAAACGGGGGAAGTCCATCTTAACCGAACGTTGGGTCGACGACGTAGTGATCGGAAAAGGAAATCCAGGTGGCATCGAAGGAGAAGAACCGGTGGAACTCAGGGAGAGAAGTCCATCTAGACGTTTAGTAATGTCGGACATGGAACCAGCCAGGAGTTTGAGGACTGAATCTAACTGGTCGAAGCGGTGGTCCATTTGAGATAAACGGTCCTGAGCCTCGGTAATGCAATCGGAATTGCGTTTCAATTCCGTTTGTAGTTCCTTCAGACGAGTGTTTTCCGCCATGAGGAGGAGCTCAATGAAAGCACCAAAATGTAATGGTTATAGTTCGTTTAAGGAAATATTATACTGATTCAACTGGAAATCTGTAAAGTATATCATATACTACTGACATTCATCATAAAAAGCTGATTGACACAGCAATTACAAGGAACGTTCACTGAGAAGCAACAGAATAACAGAAAAGCAATAAAGTGGGGAAGAAGGTTCAGACTGAAGAGAGAGAGTATCACATATATTCCACACCCCACACGTTATTATCATCATGTATTATATAGACTCTGCTTCCTCCAACTCCCTTAACTTCCTGGAGGGCTTCCTTATACGTTTGCTACGTCTAGGCCCAATATCATCTCTGTTCTCAGTCCTCAAGCCCATTGTACTTGGGACCATAACAGGCTCATAATAAAAAGTCTGCAAAAATAAGGCCCAAATACATAATAATGTAAAAACCAACGTAAAGGATCCGCTTCTTTTATCAGCAATAAAACAATGAGATTGGTTATTGAAGAAATTCCATGAGTAGACTCATGAAAGCAAAAGCACCCACAAACACCAGCATAGCCTCGACCCTAACATACGCTTTAAAATCGCCATTGGCAACAACCTACAATAGTCTTTTGAAAGATGGAGTCAATAAGTTATAAGACCATACATACCATATCTCAATCCCAAAATTGTGAAACAAAGCCACCATGTGAGATTTGTTGCCATCGAAACCCCAACTCGATATATTGTCGCAAAGAAACACAACACCACCATAAGAAAACCCAAAAACACGTGAAAATAAATAGAGATCAACACAAAATATGGACGTCTCCACCCCGGCCAAAACTGAGGAGGGAGAAGTCGTGAAAAAAGCTCGCCTAACAATGAGAAAAGAGCTTCTACCACCCAAGAAGTTGAGCGTAGAGGAGGGGAGAGAAAAAAGGTTAAGTATATATTCACTACTATAGAAAATGTCTTTTATAACTGTTATTGTCTATCATATTTAACGGTTTCGAACTATCATATATGCATGCGCTAAATATGCTCCGCATAGATAATTTACGGTTTCGAACTTTATTATTTTAAACCTATTATAACAATTATGCGCATTGTTGTGATAATAATTAATGGGCGCACGTAAATAACCATCATAATATATAGTAATGGTTGCATAATACATAATGGATCTGCTTTAATAATCGTTATATATTGATAGTAATGCTAACAAATTTATTTAAACAACCGCTATATATAGTTGACATAAATAAAGATTGTTAGATAACAACCGTAATTTATTGAAGCTAATTTGTTGTCAAAAAAGTGGGAGGTTTTTGCTTTCGACATCCCCCGCATATACATTTGTAGAGAACGAATTAAAATATATATTTACATTAATTCATATATAGAATAATACAACATATAATAATATATTTATAATTATTCGTGTATATGTATACACTATTAAAACCAAAACTTTAAAACAAACAAATATGTATCTAGAAATTTACAATCATTCAAAGGTTTCACTCTCCCACTGATGTTGCAAAGATGTCGCTAACTCTCCAAACACTTCTGCCATTTGTGATTTGTTAAACATCATGCAGGAGGTACTAAAATATTGTACACAAAAGGAAACAATAGATGAAAGTTATATATCATAATATGTAGTTGACCGAATGTATATATGAACGAATTAAATATACAACATACCTTATTTGGATCAATATTTTTAAGATCTTGTGTGATTATGTCCTTCATGTACTGTATCATACAGTACCCACAATTATTTCTCTTGTACAGTTGCTTTGGGTACGATAAAGAAATGAAAAGAAATTTGTCAGTTAGTCATATTTATAAAATATGTGTGTGCTTCAATTTGATATTATTGTCATCGGTGAATAATATATATACCTTCGGACTCAGTCATTGGAAGGCGCATCTGCAGTGGCAATTAGTGAGGTTGTTTTTGGTGCAGTCGAAACCATTTTGGGAGCGGTAATTATACACCGCTATGAGAAGATACAATAAAAAATAGGAAAAATCACACCAATGTTCCAATTAAGGAAAATAATATCAGGAAAGTCTCATAACTTGTTAATAATAGCTCATTTACTTGTCAATGATTGCTCCTTTACTTGCCATTGACGAGTTATGGGACTTTCCTGATATTATTTTCCTTAATTGGGACCTTAGTATGATTTTCCCAAAATAATATATATAGAAACATGCAATATGAACTAAATTATGAGAGATGATGAATGAATAACTTACTAGTTGAATTTATCCTACATCACTACTACAAAATACACATTTAATATCCGTTTTTAAGACCCTTAAATGACTGTTTTCAAGGGGTCGTATATAACAAGTGTCGTTAAAAGTTTAAGACTTATAACTTTTTTTAAAAAAATAACAGTCGTTGTATATCTTTTGTTTTTTCAAATTGATCAGCAGCGGCAAAAAAGAATTGCAACGGGAAAATTGAAAAGTCAAAGATAATAACAATGGTACTAAGAAGAAGAAGAAGAAGACGACAACAACAAGTTCCATAAAAATAATCAGTTCACTAGTTGTATTTGGAAACAAGTCGTAAATTTAATAACTTCATAAACAAAATGAAACAACTCTATCTGCAATGGTAAATAATACTAATCAAAATTCCATTAAAAGATAAACAAACAAGAAAAAAACTTTAATAGATTTTAAAAACGAAGAAGGTTGAAAAGGAGATGCTACACAGACCACGCAAGGGTTAAAGAAAGGCCAGAAACGCAAGAAAGCACAATTAGACGTTCACTCAAATTCAAGAAACTCAAGAGAGCTATAGTTTTTCATTTCCAGATTTCTCTAAGAAGAGCATAAATCAGCCATAGTCTGATGATATATCTTGATCGCCGACGAGCACAAAGCCCAAAATCGTAACAAGGCCAACATTCACACTATAAGTGAAAAAAATTAGGGTTTTAAATCTGATCCTTACACTGTATTGCTCATCACCGTCAAGGACATCAGCCACAAAACAAGAACTGCTTACAACAATACAAATCAAGAAACAAAATGAAAAAATAAAAATTGATCGAATAGAAACAAATGAAAAGAAAAAAAATTATCACACCAGTCACCAGGTATCAAAAGAGATCGAATAGATCAGGACCATATCAATGATTCAGTTGGTCCGGGTAGGAATAGGATGATCCTCGGGACTCGAGAGCGCGATGTGGAGGTTGCTCGAGGTTGTCGTCATTGAAAGAGCAGAGATCTCCAGTGAGTGAGAAAAGGTTGTCATTGTTTGAGTGAGCAGAGGTCGCTGGTGAGTGAGCAGGAGGCGTTGAGGGTGGACCTAAGGCGAGTAAGAAGGGTTTTCCAAGAAAAATGGAGGGCATTGTGTAACCTTGTTTTCTTTCTTTTTTTAAAAAAATTCAGCGACTGTTTCTTAGAAACGGTTGTATAATATCTTTTTTGCTTTTTTTTAAACAAACTCAATGACTGTTATTTTAGAAATTGTCGTTGTATCTCTAAATAAAATAAAATAAAATGGTGTGATGGAGGGTCAAACGTCCTTGGCCTTTGGAAAACTCACCAAAGGCAATACCAATTGCCCCATCACTAAATTTTTTGGGAGATTTAACGACCTTGTTTATATAAAATAGTCGTTGTAACTTGACATGAAAACATTCAACAACTGTTTTTCTTGAAACAATCGTTGTATGTTAAAACAAAATTTTAAAAATGTCACCACCTCTTTTTTAACTTCTGTTTTCAAAAAAACAGACGTTAATTGGGTGTCATTAAATTTACTTTTTGTAGTAGTACATGTATGGTCTAGTTTATGGAACCCCGCTCATATAGTTATAGTACCAAATCTTTTTGCCCAATGGATTCACCGCTATCTGTAATACCTGGATAAATAAAATGGCTATTTTTTATAAGTGAATATGTGATATCAATTTCTATATTGACTCTATGGTATTTATAAGGGAAAATCCCTTAGAAATTTGGGGAAAAAGAATAAAGGGTCGAAATGACCAAAATACCCCTAGGATGCTTAGATAGCCTAGGGAAATTGTGAAAAATCCTAGGAGGCAGTAAAATAATTATTAAAATTAAGAGAGAATGTTGTCTCTAATTTTAGTAATTTAATAAATTATAAACTTGGAAAAATTGCAAAGGAATGTTCAAAAAGTATTGAAATGACCAAAATGCCCCCGTAAATTCTAGTACAATACAGAAGACATGAAAACACAAATGTCAGTACAAAAGTTATGAGGCAATAAGTCATTCTAATTAAGAAAATTATCAACTATTGATAAGAAAGTAATTAAGTAATTATTGGCTAATTACTTAAGCATAAACGAAGGAAAATTCAGAGATAATTATGTAAAATCCTAAAATTAGTGGTAATGGCTAAAAAATTAGCATAAATATATTTCCTAATTAAATGGAAATTTTTAAGAAAATTTGGTGAGATTAAGTATTTTTAAGCCTAAATGCAAGAATGGACCAATAAGAGAATTTTGGGAAATTTTTATAAAAATTGAATTAAATAATTAAATAAATTATGAAAAATATTTACAAATCCAAAAAAGAGGGCCAGCCGAAATTTGGACAAAAAAATGAAGATAGGATTGGATTTTGAAATATCATGATATTTAGGCAACTTGCAAATTAAATATTAATATAATTTTATGATAGGATAAATGACCACGGATAGAAATAAAATCCTACACAGTGAACCATGAACAAGGTTTTTAAAGTCAAAGAAGAAAATATATAAGTGAATTTTTATCTCGGACTGGACTGTCCCAGAAGTCAATTCCGAAGTCGGAAGAATACGTAGGTAATAAGACGAAATAGGGTTATCTGTAAAAAGGGCAGATAGTCCCAAATGGAAACCTGTAGAAAATAAATTATAACTAAACATCTAGAAGTAAGTTGAGAATTTCCTGGACACATTTGGAATCAGTGAATTTTTGTCCAGAGGTTGGCAATTCCGGAAGTTGATTCCGTAACTAGCACGTTTTTCCGTAAAACTTCAGACAGACCGGAGAATACCTGGACGGGATCAAAATTTTATTTAGACCAGACATTTCTAATGAGTGAGAAAATGTCTTCAAAGTTGTAATTCCGGATTTTTGGGATTTTACGCGATTACGCGATTCGGACACCGATCGGGGTTTTATCGGTATAAAATCTTCTTGAACAAGTTAATTACATCATCATTGATGATGCAATTTTGTGCCACCTAAGGGCTGCATGTCGACCAAGAGGATCCAAGGGGCAAGGATTTGCCATTTCAAAAGTTTCTGATCCGACGGCTGAGATCCGGTCTGATAAAATGTGAATAGTGTCCCAGAATTCACTATAAATACCCCCCTTCATTCATTCTTCACACCACCTCCACTCTTGAGATTTCGAATTGGAGGAGCAGCAAGGAGGAGGAGAAGTCCGGGGAATTTTGCAGCGAAGCTCTGAGTAAGTTTTTCGGTGCTTAGTCTTAAGTTTCGGTAGTTAGTGTAGAAATGTTAGATTAGTCTTTAATCTTCCGAGTATGATTAGATATCATATTATAGGGGTAGTTTAAGTGGGAATTTCGAAAATCATGATTGGGTCAAAGTTCTGGCAAAATTTTGGAAAGTCGGAGTCAAAGTAGCGAAGCGTTGGCGAAATTACGGCGATTAAGGGTATAGGGGCAAAATGATAATTTTTACCTAAAATGCCTGTTATGATGTCAAATCACTAATAAATGTGATATTACTCTTATAGGACATCAGAAACCTTGATCTGCTGTCGTTACTGTATTGTCTAGAATATCATTGTCTCGTATCTTGTGTTGTTTGGGCATAAGGTTAGCAGTTACACGAGATCCAATGTGGTAAATTGGATCTCGGCTATAGCTTTCAGTCGGAGGACCGAGAATTGGAGGCAGGGAAAACGGCAGGAGTAGGTGATCAGCCGAAGATATCTTTACCGCTTTTCGTATTTTATATTCGAACACTAGAATGATTGTAATCATTACTATGTTACACTATGGTTACTGTTTGAATGCAAGTCAGTTACTCTTTCGCTCCAATGCTCTACTCTGATTGAAAAAAGAAAAATTTCGCTTTAGAAAACAGGATGTTACACTATCAGCATCTAGGGTCCCCTAAGTATAGGGCTGTGCAATTGGTTTTTCGGTAAAAACCAAAAAACCAAATTATGGGTATTTTAAAAACCGAACCGAAAACCGAAAAAACCGAAAACCGAAATATTTCGGTTCGGTTTTCGGTTAATTCGGTTTAACCGAATTTTACATAAAGTTATGAAATTTTACATGAATAAAGTAGACATATAGGGCTTTCTAAATATATAAATTATGTAGCATTTTGAGTTCTACACAAGTAGTAACATATTTTTGAAGTTAAGCCTTATTTATGGAGTTATAAACTGGGCAGCGTTGAGAAAATATTAAACTGGGAATGATCCATGACTTTCTTGCTTCTGGGAATATTTTTCCTTGAAAATAGACATGTCAAGGGTCATGAGGAATTTTGAAGCACTCGAAAACGATTTTTGTAGAATTAATTATGATTTTTTAACAAAAAAGTTAAAAAATTCGGTTTTTCAGTTTTAACCGATTTTTTTTTTGCAAAAACCAAATCGAAAACCGAATTACAAAAACCGAACAACATAAAAAAAAAAAAAAACCGAACCGAAAAAACCGAACACCGAATTAGTCGGTTCGGTTTTCGGTTTTGATTTGCTCACCCCTACCTAAGTACAATAATAGATCACATCATCAAGACAATTACAAAATAAATAAAAAACTAATTTAAGCAGAGTTAATGATGTGCCTACTCTTGAATGTAAGGCACCAAGAAGTAAGTGTTCCTTTTGGCTGGCGTTGTCCTGATGAATTCGTCTCCTAGAATCCTCGCTTAAGCTTGTCTCACATCTTCCTTCATGCATTCACCCTGGTTATTAAGATTGTTAGGGCGGATGAACTTGATTTTGTCTTGGAGGCTACTAGGAGGATGTAAGTATGGTATAGGTGCCGGAAATGCTGAAACCAACATATTAAAGTGTAATCAAAGCTCTAAGAAGCCTATTATCTAATCATAGTTGAACAAATACTTTATAAAGAAGTTGACAAAGCTTATACTTGCTATCTCTTTGTTCAGGACTTCAGAAACAAGCTCTTGGCTTAAAAATTATATTAATATCATCCTAAAAATTAATCATGAATTTTACAATTCATGAATCGTATATCGATTTGATAACCTTGGCGGTGCCGACAATGATGCCTTGAATGCAATATTTAATCCTCTTAATATTAGGAATGCATTTATTAAATGGATGAAAGTGTGAGGATTGAATTATAATAAATAGAAGTTTAGAGATTGAGCCATAATTGAGTTAAAACATTAAGGACTAAATGATTAATTTTCACTATTTTTTTTTTAAATTTATGTCATGTTAATGGTGGGTTGGAGTCTTGAACTAAAGGAAAGCATCTCCATGGCAAGATCATGATCGCACCAATAACTTATCTCCAACACGACCAAAGAAAGTGTGCTTTATAGCAAGCAATGTCCGAGATCGACTATGTTAGCACCATTGTTATGTTCATTTTCTTTTTTTGTTCAGAAATAAATGTAACTTTCCTTTTCATTTTGTCCCATCATTCTTGCACATAATCCTAAACAGCGCTGACAATGATGCCATAAGTGCAATATTTAATCCTCTTAACATTAGGAATGCATTTACTAAATGGATCAAAGTGTGAGGACTGAATTATAATAAATAGAAGTTTAGAGATTGAGCCATAATTGAGTTAAAACATTAAAGACTAAATGATTAATTTTCACTATTTTTTTATGGGTTAAGGAGCAATTTGGCTAACAAACTTTTACCTCAGGAGCGCTCAGCATAAATAACTTTTAAGTGGAGCAAAAATACCAAAAAACTTTTAAAAATGTGCAGTTAGCACAAAAAACTTTTAAAAATGTAAAGTAAGCACAACGCCGTTAGAAAAAAATAACATCCGTTATCTAAGATGCAGATTGGCCAACGAACTTTTACTTCAAGAGCGCTCAACACAAAAAAGTTTTACTCCATGAGTGCTCAGCACAAAAAAGTTTTACTCCATGAGTGCTCAGCACAATGGTTGGAGGTCCGGGCAAGGATTTGCAACAATCGGATTTTGGGTGGATTGCACATGGATTTGCCCGAGCAAGTTCAAAAACTCACCATCCTTACTCAAGATAGAATCTACTCGTTACATTTGTGATTTTTTGTTGCATTCACTCCTTCTAACCCCCAATGCACATGGTTGGGGGTCTGGAACAGTCAAATTTTGGGTGGATTGCACATGGACTTTTTTGTGTTGGGTGCTCTTAGAGTAAAACTTTTTTGTGCTGGCCGTTCTTAGAGTAAAACTTCGTTGGTCAATCTACACCTGAGATAACGGACGTTATGTTTTTCTAACGGCGTTGTGCTTACTTTACATTTTTAAAAGTTTTTTTGTATTTTTGATCTACTTAAAAGTTATTTGTGTTGGGTGCTCCTGAGGTAAAAATTTGTTGGTCAAATTGCTCATTAACCCTTTTTATAATTTTATGTCATGTTAATGGTGGGGTGGAGTCTTGAACTAAAGGAAAGCATCTCCATGGTAGGATAATGATCACACCACTAATTTATCGTCCAACACGACCAAACTAAGTGTGCTTATACCAAGCAATGTCCGAGATCGACTATGTTAGTGCCATTGTTATGTTCATTTTCTTTTTCTGTTCAGAAATAAATGTAACTTTCCTTTTTATTTTGTCTCATCATTCTTGCACATAATCCTAAGTAGCGCTGACAATGATACCATAAGTGCAATATTTAATCCTCTTAATATTAGGAATGCATTTATTAAATGGATGAAAGTTTGAGGACTGGATTATAATAAATCAAAGTTTAGAGATTGGGGCGCAATTGAGTTGGAAATTCAAGGACTAAATGATTATTTTTTATTAGTTTTTTTAATTTACGTTATGTTAGTTAACGAAAGGAAAGTATCTCTATGGCTGGATAAGGATCAAGCCACTAATTTATCGTCCACCAAGACCAGACAAAGTATGCGCTTATAGCAAGTGAAGCTGAGATCGACAATGTTAACGCTTATGTTATGTTCATTTTTTTTTTTTAGTTTAGACATAAATGTGACTTTTCGTTTTATTTTGTCCCATCTTTTTTGCACATAATCCTAAGTAGCGCCAACAATGATGCCTTAAATGCAATATTTAATCCTCTTAATATTAGGAATGCATTTATTAAATTTATGAAACTCTGAGAACTGAATTATAATAAACCAAAATTTAAAAGATTGAGTCATGTCTAACTTGAAATTTTAAAGATCAAATGATTAATTTTCACTCATTTTTTAATATACCTCTCTTGGGGGTGTTTTCTTTGTACCAAAGGAAAGTATCTCATTGGCCGGAAAATAATCACAACACTAAATTATCGTCCAACACGACTAGACAAAGTGTGCTTATAGCAAGCAATGTTTGAGAGTGACTATGTTAGTGCCATTGTTATGTTCATTTTCTTTTTTATGCTTAGAAATAAATGTAACTTTTCTTTTTTTATTTTGTCTCATCATTCTTGCACATAATCCTAAGTAGCGCTAACAATGATGCCATAAGTGTAATATTTAATCCTCTTAATATTATGAATGCGTTTATTAAATGGATGAAAGTTTGAGGACTAAATTATAATAAATCAAAGTTTAGAGATTGGGGTGTAACTGAGTTGAAACTTCAAGGACCAAATTATTATTGTTATTTTTTCTTTTATGTTTTTTTAATTTACGTTATGTTAGTTAACGAAAGGAAAGTATCTTTATAGCTGGATAAGGATCAAGCCACTAATTTATCGTCCACCAAGACTAGACAAAGTATACGCTTATAGCAAGTGAAGCTGAGATCGACAATGTTAGCTATTATGTTATGTTCATTTTTTTTAGTTTAGACATAAATGTGACTTTTCGTTTTATTTTGTCCCATCTTTTTTACACATAATCCTAAGTAGCGCCAACAATGATGCCTTAAATGCATTATTTAATCCTCATAATATTAGGAATGCATTTATTAAATTTATGAAAGTTTGAAAACTGAATTATAATAAACCAAAATTTAAAAGATTGAGTCATAAATGACTTGAAATTTTAAAGATCATATGATTAATTTTCACTCATTTTTTAATATACCTCTTTGGGATGTTTTCTTTATACCAAAGGAAAGTATCTCCGTTTACCAAAAAAAAAAAAAAAAGGAAAGTATCTCCGGCCGGAAAACGATCACACCGCACATTTATCTCCACTTGTGCGCTGGAGCCCCGTTGGGTTCATAGGCGCACCAGGAGATCACAGCTCTGAGCCCTTTTTAGTAATTTCGATTCTTCTTGCTTATTTTCATAGTATTTCATGAGTATTTCTCTCTAAAATCTAAATATCAATTTGTCTGCGGACCCTGGGCTGGCCGTTCAATTTTCTCCAATCGACGGATATAAAATTGACAGCAATATCTTTCGAATTTTTCGGCAATCGGGTAAATTTCAATTATTTTTTTTACGGGAAAAAATATCGAACTTTGTGTTCTATGTCTCACAAAGTACACAAGTGTTCCACCACTCTCTCTCCCCCGTCGATTGCCTCTCTTCTACAGTGTTCGATTTCTTCGTAAACCCTAACTCGGGTTCCACGATTAACTGCTCAAAGATTCGCGGATTTCTAGATATTCGGGAAGATAGTTTCGCAATTTGGATTGTTGATCGTGTTAGTTGCTTTGATCTTGTTTTCCTTCTTCTTCTGTTGCGGTTTTGGCCCAAATTCGTGAAGGTCTGATATGAACTTTTGTCTGAACTCGTTCCTCTAATTTCTGTCGGTTTTGTGCGTTTTGGGTTTGGAGGGTTGTGATCGGAAGTGAACTGTGTCTGTACGGCGAGAAATTTCCAATTTTTGACATTCTTCCGGGTATTCCTGAGAGGAGGATGAGATTTGGAGGATGAACGATGCCGGTGCTGCGTAGTGGAGTGCGCAGGGGCCGGGCAGCACCAAAGAGACAGCAGCAGCAGGAGCAACCTAGTCCATTGATCGAGGAGGGTGAAGCAATTGCAACAAGAACAAGGGGGAGGCGGGCAGCGGCGGCGGCGGCAGCTGAGCCTAAGGCTAACAAACAACAGAAGCAGGAGGTGGTCGATGAGAAGGTAGCTCTACCGGTGAAGGAGGGCGATATCAAGGCTTTGAACGAAGCTGTTCGTGTTGGTGAAGCTGTTGCTGGTGGAGCGGAGAGAGAAGAGGTTGGAGAGAAGCAGATGGATGACTACGATAGTGGTGGAGGCCGGAGCAACGATAAGGGCAATGACGGTGAAGATGAGGGGAGCACCGCTCCGCTTCCTGAGAAGGTCTGGTTTTTCCCCGTTCTGATGATTAATAAATTCTTATGCATATTAACTTTCTTTGTACCTTGTTGGCATTTTTGTTGCTTACATGTGATAGTTATTGAGAGTAACTTATGTCGCTTGAGACGGCAAACATTGTCTATTCCTTCATTGGACGCTGTAATGTTGAGCTGAAACCATTTGATATATAGAATGGAATAGAAGATTAAATGAAAAAATTGATTTTGAGAGTCTGTGATGCAGCATATGTAGGTTTTGTAAATTTTGTGATTGCTAAACTATTGTTCTTCTCTGTTTACAGGTTCAAGTTGGCGGTTCCCCTATGTATAAAATTGATAGAAAACTGGGTAAGGGTGGATTTGGACAAGTATATGTTGGTCGACGAATTTCTGGTGTAAATATGAATGAAAGGACTGGACCTGGAGCTGTAGAGGTATAGGCTTCTTTACAGTATTGGGTGATAAGTGATATCTCCTCTTTCTGAAATTCCCTAATTTTATCATTAAATTTGGAATTCACTGTTCATTATTTTTTCTACCAGGTTGCCCTAAAATTTGAGCATAGAAGTAGTAAAGGATGTAGTTATGGACCGCCATATGAGTGGCAAGTGTACATGTAGGTGTTGTTATTGCTCCTTTTGACTTTTTCCCTTTATGTTTCACTTCTTTATCATGTTTAGGGTGGCCTGAGTGTGGCTTTGTTTAAAGCTTGTCTTGGTTGTGTATTTTTGATCTCATGTTACCTAATTTTCTATTTGCGCAGTAATCTTGGTGGAAGTCACGGTGTACCACGAGTGCACTACAAGGGAAAGCAAGGTGACTATTATATCATGGTATGCTACTTAGACATATTCTTTATGATTGATTGTGAAAATTTTGAACTATTCCAATGTTCCTTCTATCTGATTTTGTCATTTGAGGACTGGGTTTTTAACTCTAGACCTTAATGCTTTCAGGTTATGGATATGCTGGGACCCAGTTTGTGGGATGTTTGGAATAATAACTCTCATACGTGAGTTTTCTAAACTCGATCATCAATAAACTATTTACTAAAATGTGTGCCTTTTGATCTTTACTTACTCAGCTTACATTCTTCTGTCAAATCCAGAATGTCCACTGAAATGGTTGCTTGTATTGCCATTGAAGCAATATCCATATTGGAAAAGATGCACTCTCGAGGGTAATTCCCTGACTTTTGTCTGCAAACAGTCTTCCATTCTGCAACCTTTTTTTATTTTATTTTTTATTTATAAATTGAGAAGGGTAGGGATTTGGATCTTCTTGATATTGTGTTTATTTGTAAGCTGTTTGAGTTAATTCAACTTAGAATTTTCTCAGTAATTGTGAGAATGAGTTTTATTTATTTATTAGACAGTGAAATTATTAAGATCTTCCCAGGTTTGAATTGGTTACATGGACCTCCCTTTATGGTACGATAGAAAGAAATGTGTGGTATATACTTCGGAGGAATATCTCTGTAGTTTTTGATAAAGTAACGTCATATATCTGTCAGAACATAGAACAAGTATTAAATAGGCATATGAAATTTTGGAAGCAAATATGGGAAGTTAATGCAGTTCACTCTTAGCTTTATAACTGCCTATTGGTTTAAAATCATTTGGTTTTTTCTTATATTGTATCGGACTGTGAATAACTTTTTATAGAGCCATTCTCTTTGACTTTCTGCTTAGTAGAGGCAAATATCATTCTGAAACTTGATGCCTATAACTGGTGGCAGGTATGTGCATGGAGATGTGAAGCCTGAAAATTTTCTGCTTGGTCCTCCTGGGACCCCTGATGAAAAAAAGCTGTTTCTTGTTGATCTTGGATTAGGTGTGATTGAGTATTATCTAAATAGCTTTCCTTTATGTTCATTTTTATGGCAGCTTTCAGTTACACCTTTTTCATAACTTTGCTGTTTTTGAGCCAACAGCTACTCGATGGAAGGACCTTGCAACGGATATGCATGTGGAATATGACCAACGCCCAGATGTTTTCAGGTATTGAATTAGGTTCATTCAATCTTTTTTATGTAGTTTACTCAATTCTCTGTAAACTTATGGCTTCTTGTATTATAATCTGTTTTCTTAGGGGTACAGTTCGATATGCTAGTGTGCATGCACACTTGGGAAGAACTGGCAGCAGGAGAGATGATCTGGAATCACTTGCTTACACATTGATTTTCCTTCTTCGAGGTCGTCTCCCTTGGCAGGGGTATCAGGTTGGACATGTTTGAGAAATACCCTTCTATAAGTATATTCAGAATATCAGTTTTTAACATGCTTTTCTCAGGGAGAAAACAAAGGATTTCTTGTTTGCAAGAAGAAGATGGGAACTTCTCCAGAGACCCTATGTTGCTTCTGCCCCCTGCCTTTTAGAGATTTTGTTGAACATGTGGTTAACTTGAAGTTCGATGAAGATCCTAACTATGCAAAATATATTTCTCTGTTCGATGGCATTGTTGGACCAAATCCAGATATTAGGCCAATTAATACGGAAGGTGCACAAAAGGTATTGATCTTCCTATGACCTTCCTGTTGTGTGATATGCATCTGAAGTTTGCAGTCCTTTCTGAACGCATTCTTTTTTCTTTCTTTTTTCTTTTTAATTCTATTGTAGCTCATTGGTCATAAGAGAGGTCGGTTGGCCATGGAAGAAGAGGATGATGAACAACCTAAAAAGAAGATCCGGATGGGTATGCCAGCAACACAATGGATAAGCGTTTACAATGCTCGCAGGCCAATGAAACAAAGGTAATTTAAGCTGTCAAGCCATTAAGTACTGTGGGTTAAGAATGCATTTTATCTTAAAGTTCATGCAATGATCTGATCATCAAACAAAGAAAAGAAAGTTTATGATATGCAATGAGACACTGGGCATTCCCCCCTTGTTATGTTAATGGTGGACAGGGAGATTCTTACAGCTGTACCATCTTTGTGAATTTGGTTGCCCTTTTACATCTGTGTTGATTCTGTGTTGGTTCATTCTATGTTCATTAAACTCGCATCAGATTTGATCTCTTTAACACTGGAAATGGATGCTTAGAATTTTTCCATTCTTATACTGTATCTGATATTGAGGAACTTTTGTGCACTTGACATTTCTTTTTCCTTTGTAGATATCATTACAATGTGGCTGATGCAAGGCTGTCCCAGCACATCGAGAAAGGAAATGAGGATGGGTTATATATTAGCAGCGTGTCTTCATGTCAGAACCTGTGGGCCCTAATCATGGATGCAGGAACTGGTTTTACTGGCCAGGTTTATGAACTCTCTCCTTATTTTCTCCACAAGGTAATCTCAATCTGCTTATGATTTATAACTAAGTTTACATCCCCATATAAGCAGTACTTTTGGCATCTCAGTCTTTATTTGGAAGTAATTTTGTTTTCATGTATTTGAAGGAATGGATAATGGATCAATGGGAAAAAAATTTCTATATAAGTGCAATAGCTGGAGCTACAAATGGGAGTTCGTTAGTAGTGATGTCTAAGGGTTAGTCTCTGAAGCATACCTTTTTGTGTTCTTTGGTCAATTTTGACTTGGTTCCTGACTTGGTTTGTGGAATCCAGGCACACAGTTTGTACAGCAATCCTACAAAGTGAGTGATTCATTTCCATTTAAGTGGATAAACAAAAAATGGAGGGAGAGCTTTTATGTCACTGCAATGGCCACTGCTGGTAGCAGATGGGCAGTAGTTATGTCTCGTGGTGCAGGATTTTCTGATCAGGTTATATTTTGGACAAGAGTTTGATCTACTGTTTCTTTTTTTCCGCCAAAATATTTATCTTGGGACCATAAATAGCCAACTCCAAGTATTCATGTCCTTTCAGGTGGTTGAACTAGATTTTCTTTACCCCAGTGAAGGGATTCACAAACGATGGGATTACGGATATCGCATCACAGCAACCGCAGCAACTTGGGACCAAGCAGCATTTGTCCTCAGTGTGCCTAGGAGGAAACTTCCGGATGAAACACAGGAAACACTGAGAACTTCGTCTTTTCCTAGTGTACATGTCAAGGTAGGATAATATTTCAATGATGTCTTTATAGCAGTTTGCTTTGGTTCCGATTAAAAAAGGTATTTAGAGTTGCTGGTTTTAAGTTTTAACATATTTTGACTGCTTTTGCAGGAGAAGTGGGCAAAGAACCTCTATATTGCATCCATTTGCTATGGAAGGACAGTTTCTTGACCAGCGTCCTTGAGATTTTATTATTTTGCCAACTCTGGATATCCTCATGAGAAGCCCCCATTGATTGAATGTGAAGCGGCATGGTCCAGAGCCCAACAAGTTTTGATGACTAGCTCTTGCTATCATTTGTATGTAGAAATCTGACAGGAAAACCTATGTTGCCAATTGCTTGGAGATTCTGGTCCCTAGGCCATTGATCACTTTGACGCTTGGCTGACAGACAAGGATTTATTTTTATTTGATAAAAGTCCTAGCCCCATCTTAGATGTGTTATCATAATCAATTTGTCCCACCACTGGGTTAATTTTGAATTTCACCATTTGTGAGTATTAAAATGGTGAACTTTAAAAAAATAAACGGGGTGGGGGATGGCTACACTGTCTTTAGATTGACGAGTGCAAAAATTTAAGGTACTAAATTGAGTTTCCTTCTCAAGGGAGTTGAAATTAGTCTTATTTTTGTATAACCACATTTAGGAATAATGATAGATTTTAAATACAATTAAAAAATCTCAAAGCTGGGCAGGTAGTTGTGGGTGAAGACGAAATCGATGAAGGTGGGAAATGAACAATTCCAGAGAATCAAGCTTAGATCATCAACTGTGGCACTTTTAAGGAAAATTGAACGATTCTTACAAGATGCTATTGGAGTTATAAGTTGTTGGCAGGATTTTTGTTATGTTCCAGTTTTTGCGTTCATACCAGTCATTTTTAAATAAATTTCACATACAAAGGAGAGACAGTTAAGTCAGTTAAATTTTCAATTTTACCCTCATTATTTGTAAATGAGTATTTTTTAACTATTTCTTCTCTCTCTATCTTTAAAATTTGTCATGTGTATAATTAATATGGGTAAAATTGTCGCAATTTCATTTATTATACCGAAACTAGACTTACAAATAAGACCAAATTTTTTGATAAAAAAAAACTTATAAATAGAACTAGAGTGGTAGTCAATTATCCCAGTTATTGAGGGGGTTTCCAACCCTCACCATGTAATTTTGGGCTTATTCCGCCTTTTTTTTTTTATAAGCAAGTATCTATTATTGACGTTATCATGTTCAAGGTACTTTTAGGTATTAAATGTGGGTGTATCTTTTAGTGGAATTCAAATCTTAGTTTTTTTTTTTTTGATACAAGGTGAGGGGAGGGGGATCGAACTCAGGACCTAAGGGGGGAAACAATTCCCAATACCACTGCACTACTAGTAGTGCTGGTAATTCAAATCTTAGTTCGGAATATGACAATGAACCAGTTTCTTTTGTTATACCTAATTCTCCCGTTGGTGGGTTTATTCCCATTTTGGTCTAATGGACCAAAGTGCATTATTCTTTAAGTTTTCATAAGAACTATGGACTTGATTCATCATTTGGATTAGGGCATATTTGGATTAGCGGGGACAAACATGACTTTTTTTCTTTTGCTAATTTGAATTTTGCAAACTCAAGATGATAAAAGTCAAATTGTGCAATATGATTTATATTTTATCTGACATTTATAAAAGTCAGTTTGATAAACTAAAAATTGTTTAGATTATTAGCGAAAAAGCAAGTTTAGATGTAAATTGACAGAAAAGAACATGAATTTTATTAAATGATTGATATATTTATTATATTCACATTAATTTTAAGAAAAATATTATTGAGAAAAATTAGTAAATAGTTAAAAAATATATAATAGATAATATGTATAAATTATAAATCATAGTAATGTTAAATTTTTAAACCAAAACCTTAATATTGTATATCTCTTCAACAAAATGAATAAGATAAAATAGTTTTCACCATATTTATGGTGATTTATCCCACCCACCACTATAGTTATCCCGCTGTGATGCACCTCATTGTAGAAGCAAGGAAAAGTTGCTTCTTTCTAAAAGTCAGGTAAATCTCATAAGCCAGATAGAGGAAACATATTCCAAACATCAGCAAAAAGTAAAAAGCCACTTTTAGCTGTTGGAATGCACGTTTGGGGCCCCAACATAAGCTCAACTTAATTACTCCCTCCGATCTTTAATATAAGACATATTCATAAAGTTAATCTTGATTTTAAATATAAGACATAGTTTTTATATTTTTGCTTTCTCAACAATAATCAAGGAGAAGAGTGAATGAGAAAATTAAAGATGACTATGGTGTTTTAGAAAACACACGTCATATTAACTAACTTAATTAACTTCCTGAATCTAATCAAATTAAGTAAATATATCTTATATTAAGAATCAGAGGGAGTATCATTTTCCCCCTGCTTAGAGAGCTGTTCTTCACATGGGCCCTCTTACGGATCATAAGACTGATCAATTGGTTTCATCCTCACCCCCACAAATCTGCTATGGGATTGATGGATACTGCTGCAGGCTCCTCTTGTGTAGGCCTCCGGCATAGCCTGTTCCACGGAACCACCTCCTGCCACAGACATGGAAACGAGTTACTACTTCCCGTTCCTAATATAAGAGCTAGTTGTGGAGTTAGACTTGGATCAAAATATAAGATCCCAATCCATTTTATCTCCTGTACTTATCATTTTTTCCCAAACAAATTTCCCAAACTTATAAACTGATATATAATCTAATGATACATATGTAACTCTTATATTAAAGATGGGAAGTTTGCCTAATATGTTTGATAGCAAGAATAAACATTAATGTAGTGTGAATCTGAGGACAGGAAACATGTTCATAAAAAATCACCTGAGTGTTATCGTATCTGTATTTTACGAGGAAGATGCACCTACACTCTATCTGGTCATGAACCCTTCTTTGGATTTTAACAACACGAGCATCACAATATAAGTCATAATCGTCTCTTTCCTGTTGATAACCATAAAAGCTTTAGAGAATCCTAACATTTAAAAGAAAAAAGAAAAAATTATCTTGGTTATATCAAACGTAACATCAGTAAACTAAAAGATGCTCCCTCCGATTCTAATTATAAGAGCCAGTAAAGATATTTGTTTCAATCTTAAATATAAGACCTCAATATATTTTGCCCTCCAAATTTATAATTTTTTATTCTTAAACTATTCATGTCGATTGCACGTGCCTTCGGAACCATATCACTTCCGGATTTGATAAAATATGATGAATTGAGACGGTATTTTGTAAATACATAATCATCTTGAATATATTAACTATTTACGGAGTACCTAACACCATATCTTCACAGACCGAGAACTACGAGATCGCCCCTTCATTCTGGGGTGATGGCTGGATCATACCAGTCGAGCCTTTTTTTCATGCTTGGGATTTTATTTTTCATCAAGGAAGTGAAAACCAAAATACTTCTTTTTTTGACAAATAACTATCGTAAATAGTTTCTACAAATTAGTTATCTAACTTCTATATTAAGGACCGGAGGGAGTAGAATCTATTGCAGCTACAATTATTAAAGTTAAGATAGTGGAAAATGTTACCTGGAAGCATAGCATAAGATCTCCTTCCTTGACCTTGTCACACTCAGTGGGTACTAATGGAATAGATCTCTCACGCACATCCTCTTTCACATTCACCCACTCATCCTGAGATTTACTGAACCCAGCATATCTTACACGTACTTCCTTAAATTGCATCACAAGATCCAAGGTCTTCAATTAGCGTTCCCACTAACACTTTTATGTTTTTCAAATACTACCTCCGGCACTAAATATAAGACCATGTTGACTTTTTTGAGGAAATTAAGGAAGTTAATTAAATTACTTTTAAGTATTTACATTTATCGGATTTTCTCTTCAAACTAATTTATCTGACTTATAAACTGATATATAATTTAATCATACACAACATATGATATGATTAAGTAACTTATTTAGTTTTTTTAATCTCTCTAATAAAAAGTCAACAATGTCTTATATTTAGAATCGGAGGGTAGTATTTGGTTATGATTCCTTTCTTCCGTTAATAACACTGGTGGGAGAATCATATTAGATTTTTGAAGGATCAAACATGGTAGAATTAAGCAGATAGACGACAACTAGAATTGCAGAGAGAAAAGTGAAAGAGAGTAGCCCCTTACATAAGGGATCTGAGGTTTTTAAGTTTTTTAAAAAAAAAAAAAACAACTTTAGGCAACTTTTAACATCTATCTCAGAGCGGCTAGTTTGGAGCGACTTCACATTGTCTAAACATGTATTCATTGCTTGGTTGGTTTTTGTGGCAGATAGGCAAAGAAGGAGTGGTTAAAGCGATTAAAAATTTGATGGGTCTGGTTGGTTTTGATATTGGCTCTTACAGAATATCTGTGTGGAAACATATGCAAACTAGGCAAAAGCATAGGTTCTTGCTCTGTTCTATGCTATTTGGTAGACAGGAATGCTTTTGTTTTTCCACAGGAACCCCCAAATAGTGCTCAGATTTGTCAAGAATTGTAAAAGAAATGAAAGTTAAATGTAACTATTATAGCCCTGTTGATAAGAAACAGAAAAACAATACAAGAACGAAAACACAAGAAACAACAACAACAGAGCCTTAATCCCACTAGATAGGGTCAGCTACATGGATCAAACGATGCCATTGAGCTCTGTCAAAAAACCAAATCTCGGGATAAATTGTTAACTAATAGATCTCGCTCAATAACCTCATCGAGCAATTTCTTCAGTCTTCCTCTACCTCTTTTAACTAGACTTCAAACAACTTGATCTACCCTCCTCACTGGTGTATCCAATGGCCTTATCTGTACATGGCCAAACCACCCCAGACAATAAAAGAAATAAATGAGGGAAATCCTAAGGGACTCACACTATTTCTGGCCAAACCCCTATTCCCCTGTTACACCCAGATATCTCTAAGAACAGAAAATAGTGCTCAAAACACAGAACAGCTCACAAGAACATAACATAAGCCATTGGTGTTCGAGAGGCTGGTCTCTCCTCACTACACTCAAAATACAAAATATGGCCTGCTTCTGCTATGAGACTCCAACCATTACTATAAGCTGAAAAGTAACACTGTCCCCAACGCTATCCTCTCCGAGACCAGACCTATAGCAACCCAATAGCAACTCTAATTCTTTGTTTTTTTCTCCTTAACGTTAGAAGTCTCAAGGTCAATGCCCTGATCATCAGAAAGTTGCTTTCCCTTTTCTTGCATCTAACTAGGTTTCCTCTTATATGTCTTTGTAAAAAAAGTGGTTGTATCAGAAACACTGGTTAGCAGGGAGAAATAGATATACAAGGATGTTAGGTAGAAAAGTTAACATCTTTTAGATTGATATGTTATATCTTGCAGCTCATCATTTTGTAATAGGGGTATGCCCCTTTGATGTAATTTTTTTATAAGACGAATAGAATTATTTCAGCTTTCTTCAACACCTATCTGTGAGCAATTTCCAGCATCTGGTATTTAACAAAATACTGGGTAACAACCCCTTGAAGTTTTAGAATGAGTATTTAGCTTCTTGCCTCATTAATGGGCCTGGTTGATACATAGAATGGAAAGGAATGAAATGAAAAATGGGTGATTTTAGGAATAAAAAATGCCTGTCATGACAATTTACAGTTGGTAAAGCAAGGTAAGGAAAGGTAGACAATAATAGAGTTCAGGCTCCAGTATAATTCAATTATGACTCAACTTGAAACGTGTAAATAAATTCAAATTCTAAATTGACAAAAGACTTGTTCAATTGATGGTCCAAAAGCAAGTAGATTATAATATGGGAAGAGCTTACAAGTTCACCAGTACTGTTGATGACTCTGTAGGAAATAAATGACTCAACATCATACCTGTAAATGGAAATTCAAACAAACATGAGATACAATAGCTTGCTGACTCCGGGAACATTTGGATGAGGGGAAGCAAAAACAATGGAAGGGTTCATTGAAACAGTTCTCACATTTGGGAGTTTATAGAAAGGATAATAAAGGATTTTCCACTAGCCCTCTCAAATCATCCAAAGTCTTTCCTCCTTTAAATTTTTTAATTTAAGTTCTCGTAATTTAGGAAATCTATGAGAAGAAAAATTCTTGAAACAAAGCAAAGGAAAGCTATTATTTAGCTATCCCTTCCTTTCACTTCCCTTTTCTTCCCATAGACAGATTCTGCTCTCTTTTTAGAAGTAAAAAGTGGTCGTCTTCATTCTTGTTACAGTTGGAAATCTAGATATACAGCAAAGCAAGGCTTTTCAACGTCTAAAATACTCAACCAGAAGAAAATCCCTCACCATGCTTCATCCTTTGCAGATCTAGCTTCAAATGCCAACTCTGAAATATCAGGAACTTTTTCATCTGATATTAAGATCAGAAAGTGATTATTAGCTCAAAATTTGAATTGCCTGTCATTTCACTTGCCTCACTATGTCAGACACTAGTTCAGTTTTTTTTAAATTTACAGAAATCATAGAATCACAATTAGACAGTGAGGTACCTAATAACTACCATTGTTCAGGTGATATATTTGATATTTCTGTTCAGTGGTACTCTCTCCAGTTCTAAATATATAAGAGCGAGTTGACAAATCCATACAAACTAAAGAAATTAGTTAAACTATTTATCTACAAAAATTTTTTTTGCTGGTTTTCCTAAAATATCCCTCATTAATACAAGAATCTAACTATAGGGGTAGTTAGGGGGAATAATAAAGATGGTAGACAAAAGAGATTGGCATATCACATTTAGGACCAAAGCAAGCCCCGCAACCAGATCCTGCATTTAGGACCAAAGGAAGCATATTAGAAAGTGAAGATCAATTATGACATAAATGAAAAGACTTCAATCTTACAGCTTTAAGGGTCACTCATATTTGGATTGAAGAGAGTGCAGAGAAAAAACTTCATTAAGGCATTCCCCTTAATTTCGATTTAAATCGAACCTTTCTTTTCCCACATCCTCATCAATTCAAACACAATCTAAGAGATTGGTGACTTCAATTGATAACCACATATTCTAATGAAAAATGTTCCTATGTAAATTTCAAAGCCACAATAAAGAAGAACAAGAGGAATGGGTGAAACTTTATGGTTTAAGGTCTTTGCTTCTTGGGTAATCCTCTTCAAGGCTCAAGTTATTTACTCCTCCAGTCTTTAATATAAGACATATTTGGGGAGTTGATCTTAATAATAAATATAAGACAATGTTTTCATATTTGTCAATATTTTTCTAATTTACCCATACTAATGCTCCTTAAACAATAATTAAGGAGGAGAGGAAAGGAGGAAATTAAAGAAGATGAGTTAGGGTGTTTTAGAAAATACATATCATATGAACTAACTTGACTAACTTCCTTAATCTAATTAAATTAGGTAAATATGTCTTATATTAAGGACCAGAGGAGTACATTTTAGGGACACTGTAAGGATTATCATCATTGATTTCAGTTTAATTTCTTGGGCCCCTAACTTATCTGTACATGACAAAAACAATTACCATCCACATATTTCTTTTCCTTTTCTGCATTGGAGGCATTTAATATGTTAGAAAGCTTGAAAAAAAAGAACCTTTTGGATTTGGACAAGTTTCAAATTCATCAATAACAGTAGATGCATCAGAAGAACCAACAACTTTCGATGAGTTGGCTGGCGAAGAGGGGACTTCAGCTTCTGACTTTATTTGTTTGTTTTTGAACCAATCTTGCACCTGAAACTCGGGAAAAAACAGAGACAGAATTAAAAACATGTTATGAAAAAAACACCAAAGGTCATTAAAAAGGAAGAAACAATGATAACCTGTTCCGAAGTTATAGGATCTTTCCCAGACGAATCGATGAGGAACTGACGAATCGATGAGGAACTACAAAAATGTAAACCAAATCATAAAACAGGATGGTAAACACTAAACAAAATCATCATCTTTGTGGAATGTTGAACTTAAAAAAATTTTTGACTTAATTCACCTAAAACTCTTTGCAAGCCTTTGACAGAACTCCAGAGACACGGATTTTTCTCCCATGTCTTTGTATATTTTCTCCAATTGCACTATCTATATATACAAATGCAATGAAGTACAAGCCATTATCATATCCATGACAAATTTGAGGGATAAAAGCATTTAATTAACAGAATGAACAAACCATTTTATAGCAGGGCAAAACCCAGTACTTAACAGTGAGTATAAAAGAGGCGAAATAACTGTATATAGAACATGTATTTTCATAGTAAAAAATGGGATCTTTTGTTAATAACCCTTATTTGCTGATTCATTCACAGAGAACAGAAATTACCTCAGCCAAGAAAAATTCAGTGTGGGAAGAATCTTTGAAGCCAAGGTCCTCCATCGTCGCTGCAAAACAGACCACAATATAGTTTTAGTCGAAGCGAAAAATGTTTGGAAGAGGGAGGAGAGAGAAAATGTCTAAGTTTGGTTGCCAGATGAGATCACCTGATTCTGGTTTTTCTGGATGGAGGCCTAGATTGATGATTTTTATTTTTTTTTGATAAAAGGCCTAGATTGATGATGATGAAATGAATGAATGACCGAACTGAATGTTGTTCCTTTCAAGTACTTCTTGAGGAAATCCGACAATCCCAGAAAAGTACTTATGAAAGAAAGCGAGTTAACTTTTTTTTCCCCAAAAGAGTGTTTTTTTTCCTCCCTTCCAGATTTACAGTATCCTCGAGATTTACTTCGATCTGTTACACGTAAAAACGCCATTGTAAATTTTGAGTATGGTTGACTGACTGAATCTTTTATAAATTTTTTTTTTAATCTGTCATGGTTTCATTTTTGGATGAGGTCATGTTTTTTTACTGCACAAGTAAAAAAATTGTACTTTTTTTTGGACAGGAAAAATTTGTACTTTATTAACACCAATAAGGGAAATGCTAAACGAGGGAGTGATAAGAATGGGAAGAAAACTTACCAGGACTCTAATAAAGTAAATAATGAAGGGATTAAGGAAATAAAAAAAAAAATTTTAAAAAAGACCACGTATATACATATGGATATATATATATATATATATATATATATATATCATATTTTTTTGATATAAAAATTTTAGGAAAGGGTTTTCACCGCAAATCTCCTTTCCTCCTGATAATCTTGTTGGACAGTAGCAGTCTATTACCCTCAGCATATGGATATATATTTAATGTTCTATTATCCTCAGAAAAAAATTTGGATTTCGCCGCACTTAAATTTTGCAGTTGCAGCAAATCACACAATGTTAAAGTAATTATATCTTAATATATAAAAGTATAGCAGTAAGTATCTCCCTAACCGATACATCAACAAAATGATAGGCTTAAAACACTATAAAAATAGATAATAATAAGAGATGGTTATGAAAGATAGATAATATGGAAGATAGTTACACAATATTTTGTAAATTAATAATTGGGGAGGTAGATACAAAATGTTAAATAGATGTTTAATTTAATATTATTCCCTTTGAGATCTTTAAACGAATATAATATTATAATTATAAATATGTGCAAATGTCTAAATTTAGGGAAATTAATCAATAGAAAAAATAGGGATCACAGTAAATTAATTAAAACTTTTTATATGGAGAAGTTTTGAATACTTTATATACATGTTGAAAAGGGGCAAAACACACGAGATCCTTTGACGATGGTTAAGGGTTTAATTTCAATCTTTAATTTTATAAAGTATTATTTACTATGTCCCATAATCATATAATTAAGTTCATTGATTAAAACGTTGACATTAAAATTTTAATTACTGATAAAGAAATATAACTGTGGTTTGAGAAGCACTGAAAAAATATACTCCCTCTAGTTATTAATAAAAAAACATATTTACCTAATTTGATTAGATTATATCACTTATACGCAATTAACCAGTTAATGGTTGATGTGGTAAGCGATCTCATCCGTAATAATCATTTTCCTCTAACCTTAAATTAAGTGTTTCCTCTTGAAAAGAAAAAAAAAAAGCGTTTGTTTGCTTTATTTTTCCTATTTGTAATTATTTTTTATGTAAATTACCATATTATTCTTTTTTTTTTTCGAATGAATTAACAATTTCATTAAAATCAATACCTTCTCAGAAGTAACAATGTGAATTACATCCGCAGTTAACCAGGATTAATATTAATTGAGTTGTTGCATTTTAATTGGTAAAATCTTAAATACCGTAATAAACCAGGTTGATATAAGAATTTCTTTCTACTTAAGCCTATCGTTTCCTTTTTTTTTTGGTAGAAAAAAGTTTTGGAGGGGTTCCTGCATGCATTTATGTATGAGTCATGAGTACTCATGGTCTCGTAGTCTAAGTCTATGCCAACTCACATTACAACCTAATGATGGTATGCAAGTCATGATTACTCATGGTCTCGTAGTCTAAGTTTTACAACAATGAGGAAGCTAAAATAAAGTTATTATGGGGGCACATATTTTCTTTTTTGCTAAGTATAAATATTCTAGTATAGAAGACAATCATGTTCGAGTTTGCTCATTCTAATAGAGATTCAAACATTAATTTATTATATTATGAAAGACTCATATGGTAAACGTCCTAAAAGGAGACAATTTATATATATATATATATATAAGGAGACAAATTAAATTTGGTTATCCTTGATTTTTTTTTTTTATACAAAAATTTTAGGAAAGGGGTTGAGGAGAGGTGTTGAGTTTACCCACGATTTAAGGGCAGGGCGAAGTCTCCTTTCCTCCTAGGTGATACCAATGTTGGGCAGGGCGAGCCGTCTATTACCCTCAAACGTTTACCTAGGCACCTAGGATCTATGATACCTCATTCAACACCTTGATCAACTCCAAGATCAAACCTCCTCCCTTTAATGAGGTGCCCGACCCCTTTAAGGTTATCCTTAATTTGTTACTAGGTGTTTCGAATTTGAGGTCCAAGTTCAATATAAGGTTTAAGGCCCAAGAATAAAGTTCACCTCTCTTTTTTTTGTGAACAGAAGAAAGTTCACTTTATTAGGGCTCACAAAGATTGCATCAAGCCTGTGATAGTGATCTTGAATACCGATAGAAAATTATATTAAAAAAAAAAAAGTTAAGGTGCAAAAATAGATATGTGCTTTTCTCCGAGGAGCATCCCGTAGCAAATGTTTTTTTCAGGTACAAAAGTAACTATGTGGTTACAAATTAGGTGTAAAAATAGCGTTTGACCGTTAAGTTTGACTTTTGACCGTTAAGTTTGACTTTTTTGCTGATATGACGATGACGTGGCATTTCAAAGGTGCAAAAATAATTTTAGGATCTTGAAAAATATTTCGTATTGATCGGACTAAAAGGATACCGAAAAATATTTCAGTAGATCGACTTGGTACCAAAAAGTATTTTCAGGATACTGATTGGTACAAAAAAAAAAATTTCATAATCTTGAAAAATTATTTTAGGATCTTGAAAAAATATTTCAGGTATTGACCTACTAAAAGGATAATTAAAAAATATTTGAAATGCCACGTCATCGTCCATTTAGCAAAAAGTCAAACTTAACGATCAAAAGTTAAACTTAACGGTCAAACGCTATTTTTGCACCTAATTTGTAACCACATAGTTACTTTTGCACCTGAAAAAAGCATTTGCTACTGGGCGCTCCTCGAAGAAAAGCACATGTCTATTTTTGCACATTAACCCTTTAAAAATTCAAATCCACAATCATCAGGTCAATTTGACAAATTCAACTTGTTTGTTTAGATGTAAAATTGCTAAAAAAACACACACACACATATTATGCACATAATTTAATAATTTCGAGAGAGAAATTAAAATTAAACTATAAAAATAAAAAAGGTTAATGTATTAAAAGCCAAGATAAACATGATTTTGAGCTCAAATTGATTTTTTTGGATGTTCAATCTAACGTTTGAGGTATTAAAAGCGATGAACAAGCTCTAAATTAGATTGAAATCACACTTAATTGGATAAACTTCTGTCAATGTTAGTTTTTCATTTTAGGTGATTCAAATCTCATCAGCTTCTTTTATTTGACCTATTGTCATTGTTACTTATGTGAAAGTATTAATTTTAATGAGATTATATTGCTAATTTGTTTGAAGCAAAAGAAAAAAAAAAGAATAATATGGTAATTTACATAAAAATGAAATATAAATAGAAAATAAAAACAAGGAAATACTTAAATTAAGGTTAGAGAAAAATATTAATTAGAGGGGTGAGCTTTTTTTTTTTTTTTTGATAACCAAAATTTTAGGAAAGGGGTCGAGTTCACCCACAAATAATCTAAGGGCAGGGCGAAATCTTTCTTCCTCCTAGGTGATATCGATGTTGGGCAAGGCGAACCGTCTATTACCCTCAGGCGTTAACCTAGGCATCTAGGAGCTAGGATGTCTCCCCCAGCGCCTTGACCAACTCCAGGATCGAACCCCCTCCTTTTGGTGAGAGTGTCCGACCCCTTTGCCAGAATGCCAGTTGAGCCCAAAGACGAGAGGCGAGGGGTGAGCTTCTTTTACTTGATGAGAAACTATATATACTAGAAAGTGAAGAATTTATTGGCAGGAATAATAACTGAATATCTTAGTTCAGATTTAATTTATCTGAATATTAAAATTTGAGATGACTGCAAGTAACTCACTCTAAAATCTCACTTAAAATTTAACTTATATAATTTCATTTCAAGATAGTTATCGTTAAATTATTTATCCTTGGATGAAATTTCGCCCAAGTTATTCCTGGTTTCTAAGACAATAGAATAAAGATTGTAATGAAGAAAATAGTTATTTTAAAATAAAAAATAAATTGAATGATCATTTTTGAACAAAACACCTGGATTAATTTTTTATTTATTTCGTGTCAATCACACTAATAAATCATAAACCATTCAAACACCACAAAATACACACACACATATATATATATATATAACGAATATTGCATATAAAATATTCAAAGATATAAAAAAATTTATTTATAGTGGTGGAAGTTGCATGTGGTTGTAAATAGCATAAACTTATTCAAAGATAAAATATCATATAAAGTGACTCCTATATATATTCATATAAAAATAATATAGTATCGTTAAATTTAGTTCCAAAAAAAAATATAAAACGAATATTTTATTTTTGTTAAAAAAACATGTCTTTGTTTTTTTCCTGTTTCCAAGCAATCCTAGGTGTTCTGGTGTAGAACTCTGATGTCCGACCTATTGGAGGGCCGGTGATTTGATATAGGATCTAGATGCTCCTCCTGTATGCTTATAGGGCAAGCGTCCAGGAGAAGATGTGATCACGGTACACAAGCAGGCGTTTCGCCTAAAGGGTGCTGCAGTGTGTGCCATGTGACCGAATGTAGATTAGTCGTGATTAGAATGTGCGTACAGTGCGCCTATCTCCTCCGTCTATATATATAGAGTGTAACTGGCCTTGACGCCTTGACTCCCATGTTGTGCGTGTCCACGGATTGTGCAGATCATCCCGGTCATGGCCGGGATCGTGCCAACCGCCCGGTCGTGGCCGGGTCCCATGGTTAGTGGGTTGTGACCACTACGTGATTGCCCCCGCGCTAGCTAGTGAGATAGTGGGCCTTGACTAGGTCCGTAATAGCTTGCCCCCAAGCTCTGTTGTTCGGTGTCTATGAGCTACCGAGTTTAGTTGTTTGCTTGGCTAGAGTACGGATGTCTGAATTTTGTTGATCGCGAGATAACATGATATCCTTGCCCCCCAGCCGGGTTGTCCAGGTATCTGGTCAGCCGGGGTGGATATGCTGTTGAATCCGGATTTCGTGTCGAAGTTACTACCACTCGTTTGACTTTGAGAAAGCATCTATCCGAGCTTCAAAGAACTTCGGAGTTACTTGTCTTCTGATTGCATTGCCCCAGACCTTGGCGATTGTCAAGATCTAACTGTTCTTCAATTATCCGGGCTCATTTCTTGTGTGGTTAAGATCTCCAAACCCGAGTCTTTCCTGAAGAGGAGCAGATTGGGATTTGCCATCATACCAGCCGAGCTCATAGGAAGCGATCTCGGGACCGAGGTATTTCGGAGCGGATCGCTTTCAAAATGAGTCGGGTGTTTGACTTTGGCGGACAGTAGAGGTATACGTTGTCCCTTTCTTTTCCCGTGAGCGCCGCCCATTGTCCCCGAGCGTTTTCTACCGTGATTCCTCTTCTCTAAGTCATCATTAGTTTCTGCCAGCTGGCATCCTCGACTGTCGTGAAGCCGAACTGAGGGGATGTTAGCCTATGCGGCCCTTGGCGCATTTAATGCCCGACGACGCGCATTAAATATGCGGAGACGTGACCCTTACTCAGAGTGATAAGTCGCTTTTGCCCCGTCGCTTGGGTTTTCGAAAGCTTTATACCCGCCAAGTCTATTCCTTATTTCACGTTCACTCCCTTGCTCCCAAGATTTTCTCTCCGCCGATTCATTGCCTTGACGAAGTTCAAACTTGCGAGCAACTGTTTCTATTTTCCAATTTCTTGAGCGACCACCCGCTTTTAGGCGTATTATTGCTTTCCTATCTTTCTTTGTTCCGCTCCGATATGTAATTTCTTCTTTCGTGTGTTCTGCTTGTGGACATTGGTTCAAGGCTTTGTAGTCTCTGTTTCGCTACTAAGTTGCGTCTCGTACTTAGTTGAATCTCTCGGTTAGATTTCTTCATTGGTGAATTTCGCGCAATCCTCGTTCTCAATTCCCACATTTGCGCAACCATCCCCCGCTTTCGAGCGAGCCTTTTCCTTTTCGCTCGTCGATTGTTGAGTCCTTTGGGAGAGTAGTTCCAAATGTCGAAGGACATAAAAGAAATGACCCCAAGAACTTGGATGAACTACGCAAACCGTCGTGGGAAAGCCGTTGGTGGCTTTGGGGCGATGAATCTTCTCGCCCCACATCGCAAACCGTTGCTTTAACCGATCATCACCGCGGAGGCAAGAGGAAAGCTTCGTGGCGGGCGCAAAACTCGAGAAGGCACATCATCGGTTAGGGAAGTCCCAATGTTTCCTACCCACTTCTTCCCAATCCAAGGGTGTTTAACCCGAGCTTCGACGTGTCCGCTTTTTCGGGCCTTCCAATTAACCAGTATAATGAGGTGGCGAGGCCGGGTCCTGGGTCGGGTCCTAGGGCCGGGGTTGATTCCTACATCGGCCCCTGCCATGATTGTGTGTACGAATGCTCACGACTTCTTTTCTGATCTTGTTTATATTTTCATTTGTGTTAGGTATAATGGCGTCGTCTTCTTCTTCCCATGCGCACGAGTCGAGTCCGGAAACGCAAACCGCGCTAGCCCCCACAGATTTAATTGACCACCCCCGGGTTACCCGCGAAGTGCCGTCCTATCTGGGAAGCCGGCCATAGATGACTTGGAAGGTCTCCCAATACAAGAGACTAGCACCTACTCTCTGTCTCCCTAAGAGAGGAGCCCGTGTGTCTCCGTAAGGGAGGGGAGCCATAACTCATTTTTCTTTTTCTACGTTGATTATATCACCGACTCTGGATTCGCTTTCCATTTTCCGAGTTTCAAATGGCCATCCTCCAATTCCTTGGCGTAGCTCCTCGCAGCTGCATCCCAATGGATGGGGTTACATGATTGCCTTCGAGTGGTTTTGCAAGAACCTTGGTCTCCTTGCACCACCTCTATGTTCTTTTACTTCTTCACCCCTCACACCTCTCGCTCCGGGAGGGAACCACCGAGCTCAAAGGCCGGACGTCCATTTGGGAATAGCCAACCGGCGTTTGTTTACCCTGGCCTCGACTCCTTCAAGCGCTTCAAAAGCAACTTTTTAAAGTTGTCGCTAAGTCCGGCACAAAACCTTGGTTCTCAAAGGACCCGACTCAGAATCTGGCCGACCGGGAGTTTAACTTGTATTGGTGTCAAGATCACCACAACGTGTCCCCTAGTGCTTACAAGGCGGAGCGGTCCACTCGCTAAAGCCCGAAAGAAAAGCCATTGATGCCATCACGCACCATGTGAAGGCAACAGAACCGTTGGGCCGGCCCTTGGTGGCCCAATATCGGCCGAGTCCCAAAGATCGTGATGAGATGGTGTCCAGTCGAGTATGATATTTTCGTTGTTTAGATACTAGCGTTGTTCGCGCTTCGACCAAGTATGCTTTGTTTTTCCCTTCCAAGTAACTAACACGATGTCCGTGTTTTGCGCAGTCTCAAGATGAAAGGGCCAATCTATCTATCCGGATCCCGTGAGCCAACCTCAAAGGGGAAAAGAGGTCGGCCTCTAAGGTCGGAGAGTCATCGAAGCAAGCCGAGCCAAAGAAGCACCAGGTCGGCCCCGCAACTGATGCCAGGGTAGTTTTTGCTACCCAAGCCTCTCCTACCGCGCCGTCGCCGCCTCCCAATTCGGCCGAGGTCGGGCCACGTGAGGTCCAAATGGGAAGGTGGAGTATGCTCGAAAGAGACCGAGGGGCTCTGGCGACTCCAACGTAATAATTGAAGGCTTTAAGGCGGATCAAGCTAGAGCGAAGAGCGCTTGAAAGCCATGACACTCGAGATGGACAGGATCAAAGTCGAGGGGAGGCGTCCTCGCCGCTTCGTCGGCGGAGGTAACCCGCTTCAGAGTTGCTACGGGGATCCGTGGGCGGAAGCGTTTAAGAACTCTTTGGCCCAGATCCGTGCTTTAAACCCGGGTAGAGCTCAACCTTGCCGGACATCATTTCCGATCCTACGTTGAGAACGGGCAGCTTGTCCCCTTTGTGGAACCTCCTGCCACATCCGAGACCCGACTAGACGGCGATGCGACCGTCCTAGAAGCTGAGCAGGGTGAGGAAGTCTCGACCGCCCCCAAGCCCATGGGTTGATTTTATTGTTTGCGTGCTTTGTATGTTTTGTCCTATTGTGTTACCTGTATTTGACTTTTGAACAGATTGGTCAATCTGGCCACTTTTGCATACGATTAATAGTAGATGGTAACCTAGCAATCATAATGCGTTATATAAGAATCTAACTTTACCAAGCTATTGCGGTTGACCGCCAAGGTCATATGAAAATAAGCGACCGCGAACGCGCTTCTTGGTCATAAGACCATAATGTTTTAAAGTGCTAGTGTCACACCGTCTTATCAAATTCCCGGTATTGTAACCGGTCATCCTAAGGCAAATGAAAATTGCCACCGCCTGGTTCGGTTTTGTCCCGATAGCGCCCAAGCATTTTGACCCGATCGTGTCCGCATGACATTTTCTATTGATACCCCTGAGTAAATATGCGTGTCTGGGCCGCGATAGCTATCCGCATCTATTTTGCTCAAATTGAAAAGCCGGTAATAATTTTATCTTGAAGAAGACAACTTTGAGTTCAACAAATACCTCGAACGAGAGTTTCATTTATATTTGACAAAGCAATGGCCACATTGAACAAAGAACAGAATGGAAAAAGATGCTTTAAGACAAATAACAGATAAGCCTAACTGTAATACGCTTTCAACTTGTCCGCATTCCATGTTCGCTTGATTGGGCTTCCGTCCAAGTTCTCCAGAATATAAGCTCCTCTCAAGAGATTCGCGAACGCGATAAGGTCCGTCCCAAATAGCCGCAAGTTTGCCGTCCTTGGAATTCTTGTTTCCAATGTCAGCCCTTCTGAAGCAAAGTGATGCTGTATTCCGTATTCATAAATCAAATCACTGAATCCGACTCCAGTGAACTGAGTTCCATTATCTGTTACTATCTCGGCTGGTGCTCCAAATCGCGTAATTAAGTTGACTTCAACAAATCGCTGTACACGGGCCGAGGTAATCGTAGTGAGAGGTTCAGCCTCAATCCATTTGGTGAAGTAGTCCACCGCAACAATTAGCCATCGTAGTTGCCCAGGTGCGGTCTTGAATGGACCAAGGATGTCCATGCCCCATTTGTAAAAAGGCCACGGGGCCGAGATGAAATGAAGCTCGCCGGGGCGCCCAAATGACTCGGGAATGTTTCGATGCCTATCACATTGTTTAACGAGGGTCTTAGCGTCCGCTTCTAACGTTGGCCGCACAACTTGCTCGAAGGGTTTTTCTCGGCGAGCGCCTTAGCCCCATATGCTGACCGTTAGCCCTCCATATATCTCGGCCAGACATATCCCGCTTCATTCGGATTCAAACATCTTAGCATTGGAGAGTGTAATCCCTTCCGATAAAGTTGATCCTCGACCATTGTATACTTGGCCGCGTCCCGAACCAACATTTTCGCTTCTATTGCATCCTCTGGGATGATTCCACGCTCGAGATAGTCTTCAATTGGCTTTTTCCAATCTGCTTCAACCGAAATAGCCATCATGCACACTGGATCTTCAAGATTCTGTTGAACAACTGTGCGATGGCATCCAACTTGCTTAGTACTTGCTAACTTTGACAAGATGTCGGCTCTTATGTTGTCTCCCCGAGGGATATGAGTGACAGTGGCTTCATCAAAGTCTGACATTATATCCTTGGCTTTTAAGAGATACTTTGCCATTAGCGGGCCCTTAGCCTGATACGTACCCTCGATCTGAGACGCCACAAGTTGGGAGTCGGTGAAAACCTTAACTCTTGTGGCCCCATTTTCCTTGGCTTGAAGAAGCCCGCTATCAAAGCCTCATATTCTCGCCCGATTGTTCAAGTAGGAAGTTAAGATGCAACGAATGCTCAATCGTAACCCTCTCGGACTCTCAATGATGACTCAGCTCCACTTCCTTTAACATTCGACGATCCGTCAACATAGACCTTCCATTCTCCCGACCTCGCATCATCCGTTTTAGGAACCGGGTGAGCCTCTGATGAAGTCGGCTAACGCCTGTGACTTGATTGCATGGCGAGCTTCATAGGTAATGTCGAACTCGGAGAGTTCTATCGCCCAATTTGTCATCCTCCCCGCTAAGTCCGGCATGTAGGACTTGTCGAATCGGGCGCTTGTTATAACAACAATATGGTGACCCCGAAGTACGGCCTTAATCGACGGCCGCCATGAGTAAAGCGAATGCCACTTTTTCCAGCTTCGATATCGGACCTCGACATTCGCAAGGTTCTCGCGACAAAATATACTGGGATTTGTCCGTGCTCCGCCTCTCTTACTGTGGCCGCGGCGACGGCCTCCTCGCCAATGGACAAATAAAGGCAGAGGCTCTCACCGGTAAAGGTTTGGAGAGGACGGGGGATTGGCCGACATTGTTTTATTTCTTCAAAGGCGAATCGCATTTCGAATTCCACTCCACCGACGCTTCCTTCTTTAAAAGCTGAACATGGGCAATGCCTTCTCCGCCGATTTTGGCAAAAATCTAGTTAGAGCGCCAACCTTCCCGTGAGCCGTTGTACCTCTTTTTGTTGCTCGGAGCCTTCATCTCCATCACCGCCCGCACTTGTCCGGTTGGCTTCAATGCCTCGGTTAGTTAGCATGAAACCCAGAACTTTCCCCGCAGGACGCCAAAAGCACACTTGGCCGGGTTCAGTCGAATCCTGTAGGTTCTGAGTTTAGCGAATGTCTGCTCCAAGTCTTGTATATGACGTTGTTGGTCTAACGTCTTAACGATCATGTCATCTATGTAAACTTCCACATTACGACCGATCTGGTTTGCAAAGACCTTATTCATCATCCTTTGATATGTAGCTCCAGCATTTTTCAATCCGAAAGGCATGACGTTGTAGCAGTAATTAGCTCTTTCAGTAATAAAGGCCGTCTTTTCCTGATCCTCCGGGTACATTGCTATCTACGAATAAATCCAGCCTCCAGTAATTCTTGGACGTGAATGTCCAATGCTTTCCTTTTTTCTGGTCCGTGGTTCCTCTTTCTCTGCGATACTGGGATTGAGCCCGGATATACTTCTAGTTTGTGACAACAGAACTTTGGGTCTATTCCAGGTACTTGAGATGAATTCCAAGCGAAGACATCCCGATTCTTCCTCAGGAACTCCACCAAACCGCTTTAAGTTCGGGAGACAGTGTTTGCCGATCTTAGTGGTCCTGGAGAGGGTCTCCTACCACCAAATCTTCCAGTCTCCCCGCCGCTCTGGGCGCACTTCCTCATTGCGGATGTCTAACTCCACGGTATTAATTTCATCGTCTGGAGAATCCCGGCCGAGTGGTCCGGATAGCTGTCTCTTTGGGGCCGCGACGAGATCCGCCTCCCTATTCCGACGCTCAAGTAACACTGCCGAGACTCTTTGGTCCCCTGCTACCGTGACCACGGTTCCTTGGTTGCCGATCACCTTGAGTTTTTGATGCTTAGTGGATACCAAAGATGTCCCATTTATGAATGGTCGGCCTTCCCAAGATTATGTTGTAGGGTGAAACGAACTCGGCCACTATGAACCGCACTCTTCCGACTTGAAGGCGCTTTTAACTCCTAGGGTGAACCGAGGTCGATAAACCCTTCTGACGTGATCGTTCTCCATTAAACCCGATGAGGTTGTCTTGCACGGCTTCAAGTCTTCCCGGTCCAGTGCTCATTCTTTGAACGCCTCCCGGCTTAGTATGTCGGCCGAGCCGCCGGCGTCCACGAATATCCGCTGACTCGGCAATTGACCACTATCCCGGTGATCACTAGCCCATCCCGATGGCCGGGACAACGTCCCCGAGGTCGTCACCGTGAAAAATAAGGGCGAACGTGCTGGCTCATTATGATATTCCTTGAATTTTGGTCGGTCTCTAACGGATAGGACTTCTCGGAGGTATTTCCTTCGCTGGCTCATAGTATCTCCGCCTCCGTCCATTGCTCCGCTGATCACGTTACAGTCGAATTCCGCTTCGGGAAATTCGTCATCGACCTCAAGAGCCTTGCGCTTATCGTCCTGCTTTTTGAACTTCTGGGGGGGACTCCTGCTGCGGTTCTTGGTTTTTCGTTTTCGACCTTTCCCTTGATGCTCTATGACATATTGTTGAAGTTTTCCTTCACGAACAAATCGTTCGATTGCATCACGAAGCTCGTAGCATTCATCCGTTGTATGGCCTCGCCCATCATGGAATGAGCAGTATTTGGACTGGTCTACCCCGGATCTTCGATAGGACGAGACGAGGTCGGTCCACCTTCTTCATCTCGGTTGTTGACACCTCCTTCCACACTTGAGACCGAGGCACGCTCGGGGCTGCATATTTCTCGTACTTGCTCCGCCGATCAAACTTACCACCCCGGCTCTTGTTTTCGTTCCCCTTCGCGGGAGTCCCTATTTTTGGTGTCATGAAGTCTCGACCCCCGGGAGGTGGTTCTGCCTTGGTCCCGCCTCGGATTGGGGTTGTTTGCCATTCGCATCTCGCTCGACGTCCAAGTACTTCTTTGAGCGGGTTATGAAGTCGTTAAGATTTTTGCGCGCTCCTTTAGGAAAGATTCTCCAAAGGGACTCTTTATCGAGGCCATCCACCAACAAGTGAACGTGTACGTCCTCGTTGAGTCCGCGCACTGCAGCACCGCGTGATTGAAACGATCAAGATAACTTTGGAGCAGCTCTCTCCGCCGCCGCCTGATTTTGGACAGAGAATACTGGGATTTCGGTTGCCGTTTGCTAGTTGCGAAGTGCAACTCAAAGGCCTCGGCCAGGTCCTCGAAATTGTGAATCGATCTGAACGGAAGAGTGTGGAGCCACTTCAACGCTGGTCCTTTTAACGTCGCGCGAAAATGCGAGGCACGATCGGTTCCTTGAGGCCTCTAACCGACATGTGAACGTCAAAGTCCTCTAAATGAGTTGTCGGGTCTTGTGAGCCATCATACTTCGTCAACTCGCCCAAATTTAACTTCTCTGGGAACCGGCATTTTGGATTTCCTCCGAGAAAAGCTATTGTGCATTTGGTCGACGTATCTTCGCCGCTGGAACCCATTTGGAGGAATCGCCTGTCACCTCGATTGCTCCCGATCATAGGTCAGCCTTCTTCGTCTCGGTGTGGGTTTCTCCTATTGGCACTCCTACTCGGGAAGCCCGCCTCCCGCTATTAGCGGTTTCGTCCTCTCGCTTGTCTCGCTCGACTAGCCGAGCTCTCGTCTTCGTCATCCTCTTTCCACGTTCTATCTTCCCACCCGTGCTAGAAAGAGCACGGTTCCGTTTTTCTCCCGCTCTTCCGCTCGCTGGAAGTGGAGGGTATGGCTTGTCCATGTTGTCCACCCGCCTCATTATCGCAAGCATCCCAGCTTGGAGAGAACGAAAATCTGGTTTGGCGGGCGGGATGTCTCGCCACCCTCGGATTGGAGTTCTGGGCCCCACGATCTTGGTTTCGTGGAGCCGAGGACTCCGTGTCGGACGGGTTGTCCTCACGGTTTCGTTCGTTGCTGGGAACCAAAGGTTCCTCTGGCTGAGATAGCCGGTCCTCCTCCTCCTGCTGGTCGTCCTCGTACGGGTTGATCGGCTGTTTGTTACGGGGTGGTTGTCGTGGTGGTTGACTGGTGTCACCGGCTCGCCACCCTCCGATTGTCTCTGGCTAGAAGCACGAGTGCTAATCCTCATGGTCAAGGGAATTGAAGTTTACTAATCCCCACGGTCGGCGCCACTGTTCTGGTGTAGAACTCTGATGTCCGGCCTATTGGAGGGCCGGTGATTTGATATAGGATCTAGATGCTCCTCCTGTATGCTTATAGGGCAAGCGTCCAGGAGAAGATGTGATCACGGTACACAAGCAGGCGTTTCGCCTAAAGGGTGCTGTGTGTGCCGTGTGACTGAATGTAGATTAGTCAGGGATTAGAATGTGCGTACCAGGCGCCTATCTCCTCCGTCTATATATATAGAGTGTACACTGTCGGTTGACGCCTTGACTCCCATGTTGTGCGTGTCCAAGGATTGTGCAGATCATCCTGGTCATGGCTGGGATCGTGCCAACCGCCCTGGTCGTGGCTGGGTCCCACGGTTAGTGGGTTGTGACCACTACGTGGATTGCCCCCTGCGCTAGCTAGTGAGATAGTGGGCCTTGACTAGGTCCGTAACACTAGGTAACAAGCGATTTTCTCAAAAATCATATCTATGCATTAAAAATGTTTGTGTCTCATTACTCAATATTCAGGAATTAAAAATGTCTAACTTCAAGTTACTTTTTTTTTATAGGCATTACTATCATCCTAATACTCCCTCCGGTCCTAATTATAAGACATATTTAACCGATTTTGGGGAGATTAAGGAAAGAAGTTAATTTAGTTAATTTTACTCATTTTCCTAAAATGTTTTCATATAAATTTAAAATGACCTAAGTGAAAGTAAATCAATAGCTCCTACCACATGCCTCTCCAATCTATTTTTTTTTCACGTGCTATCTAATTGAAATAATGGTCTAACTATATATATATATGTGTGTGTGTATACATATAGACACACACACACACAGTGGCGGACCCACACTGGGGCCAGTGTGGGCAAGTGCAGACATTAAATCTTTGATAATATATATATATTGAAGGGAATACATGACAACTTACATAGGTGGCTTAGATGGTAAAGAGTCTGTATGGTTTATGTATCCACCCGTGTTCGATTCCTTGTGCGTCCCTTTCATATTGTTTTTTGTTAAAACAGTGAAACACATCTGTTTAAACAAGCTGAACAAAAACAACACCTAAGAGGATTCGACGTGTGGGTGTTCTACATCCTAATAGAACGTACTCTGCCAGTTGAGCTAGCAAGTTTTCATTGATAGAAGGAGACGCAAAAAAATATAAAAAGACACATTTCATTTAGTTTACTTATCCATAATTTATTAATTACAAATACTGTCTTTTCATCCTTTGAATGTTAATTTAGTTGAATCACAATTATTATTTTTCTATGTTAAGTTGAAGTTTTCTTTTCTTTTATTGTTTATATTCTTTTGTTTTTTAATTTACTTATCCATAATTTGTTGATTACAAATACTGTCTTTTCATCCTTTGAATGTTAATTTAGTTAACTCTTAATTATTATTTTTCTATGTTAAGTTGAAGTTTTATTTTCTTTTATTGTTTATATTCTTCTGTTTTTTTTAATGCGTTTAAAACTTTCCTTAAAAAAATTTTTCGGGGGCAGCCCCCGAATTCCACCACTAATTGTGCACCCATAAATCTAAAATCCTGGGTCCGCCACTGCACACACACACATATATATATGTGTGTACATATAGACACATATAGGCACACACATCCCCACACACATATAAACACACACACACAAAGATATACATGTATATATGTGTGTGTGTTTATATTTGCACACACACACAGTACACACACCCACATATATATATGTATGCGTTTATATATATTTGTGTGCACACATACATATATATATTTGTGTATAAACACACACACATATATACATACACATATGTAGATACACACATATATGTGCACACACACACACAAAATATGTGTGTAGACACACACATATATACATACATATATGTAGACACACACAATGTGTGTGTCTATAATGTCTATAGATATTTGTGTGTAGACACACACATATATACATACATAGATACACACACATATGTATCTAAAAGTTTCGTTGATTGGAAGAGTATACACGTCCACATATATATACTCACAAAAAATCAAACACACTTGAGAGAATAAAATAGGGGTGTTTTAGGAAAAAATTGACAATTATTAGAATGTTGTCTTATAATTAGGACCAAAACCAACTCTCAAATGTTGTCTTATAATTAGGACCGGAGGAGTATAATGGAGACATATAATTCTATTTGAGACATCTCGATGGGCACTGAATAAGTTTAAAAAAGTTCTAACTACAATTTTTATATTAATTTTGTACAAAATAAGTTTTAAAATATTGTCAACAAACCCAGACACTAAAAATAAATTCATCGTACCAATCACACTCTAAAAAATCTCATTGTATTACTACCTTGAAGCATTAGCACGGAGTAGTAGAAGTATATTTACTGGTAGTTAAAATTATTTTCTTGAAAAATAAATATTTTAAAATTAAACTTGAAAATAATTTTTAAATTTTAAAAGATGGTATTTTTACATGCAAAATTATTTATTTCATTTATATTAAAGAATATGGTAATCATAATATATTTGAAAATTATTGTCTTGGGGACAATTTTTTGTGCCAGAGTAATGTCATGTCCTTCCATTTTGGAACATTTTAAAGAAACCCTGCAGAAGCGCAAAAGAAAAGAAGACGATTGAATTTACTAACTTGAAGATTCATTGTTGAATACGAGGAAGACCTTCTAGTCAGAAACATATGCAACGTACAGCAAGGGACAAAGACTTTATCTAGTTTTTCTATTTCATAGTTTTATATTAACAATAACAATAATTAATATATCAACCAATATAAAACATGACATTTTAAATAAATGTTTTTTTTATCATAAGTGATAAATAATGTGACTCATTTATTGAATCTTAATACTCATTACTCATTCCGTAGTACAAATTACAATACAAAATATGTAATATATTTAGGACCAGTGTTAGTAAAATTTATGGCAATTACGTAACATTCAGTAATGAATAGTATGTTTTTTTTTAAATAAAATGATCTTTTTTCCCAATAATAAAATGATCAATTATATTATTGGCAAAGATAATAGGGAAAATCCATACAGGGGCCAAATTAAGACCCAAAATCTCAAAAAAGGCCCCAACAACTTTCAGATCCCACAAAGGGCCCTAGGGCCTTTTCTGGGATTTTTCATTAAAACGTTAGTTGTTAACGGGGCTGATATAGTTGTTAACCGGGGCTGATATTGTTGTTAATGTGACTGATTTAGTTGTTAAAATATTGTTGTTAATGCGACTGATTTAGTTGTTAACGGGTATTGATTTAGTTGTTAATGGGGCTGATTTAGTTGTTAACGTTTATACTAGAAAAAACCCTGGGTCTTTTTTGGGATCTGAAAGTTGTTGGGGCATTTTTTGAGATTGTGTGCCTTAATTGGGCCCTTGGATTTTCCCAAGATAATAAGCATAAAGACAGTCCCATAATAATAGACAGCAGCACAAATTCTACATTAATATACATCAAGCATCGGCTTATAACTTATAAGAATAAGACAGAACATATAAATCTTGGATACAACGATTACAACATCAAACCACAGACACAACGTTGACTATCCATTAGCATAACATAAATAATTAGTACTCTATGTTATATCAAAAAAAGAAAAGAAAGAATAGTAGTACTCTATGGAAATTCCTCATACTGTGACTCGGCATAAATTCATCAACAAAGAAGCTTATGTCACTAACTTTCCTCTCGAAAGAGTAGACACAAGCATTTACCCAAACTATATTTGAAAGGAATGTGCATGAATCCAACTTTGATAATTCGGGAGTTCCATATTGAAAGAGCAAACACTTTCAATGCTCATAAATTCCATAAAAGCGCATTGATGATTATCACACTGGCATGGTTTCTAGATTCTACAAAAAATAGAACCAATGACTAAGAAAGTAGTTGCGGATGATTGACCAATCTACAATATCATCCACTACTATAGTGGCCACTCATAAGCTTTATCGAGTCTTCCAACAAGTGTTTTTTTTATAGGAGAACCCATCAACACCGAAGATGTACATACTGTAAATGTCCTCAATCTTGTTAGAAACACTGTTTTCATCTTGCATCAAGCGCTTGGTATCTCTTCTACTCAGAAAAACAAGAACATCCTCATTTTTGTCACTTTCATCCCCAATTTGGCTTGGCACACTTTGCAAGAAGTTTAGGTCTTGATGAAAAACCTTAGTCTCAAAAACGCATACATCCTTCGAATCAGCTTTAACCTGGCCTTTTGTAATGTAGAACAGGAGAAATTGACTAAAAAGAAGATCTTTTTTGGAATCGAATGCTTTCACTTGCGAAACAAGGCATTATTGTCTAACATTTTTAAGTTATCGTCTATTTTTTTTTAAAAAAATTATTCATATAATAAGTAAGAGCTAGAAAGGTTATTTTTATTTTTATTTTCTTTTCGATTGCATTTTCTTAAAATTAAATAGACATCAATTTTATATATAAATTTCTCCATCCACACCACATATATTTAACAAATTTCTATTACACAATCACCAGCAAAATTGCAATACAATTAATTTTCAGTGAATACTAATTAACAAACTTTATCACTACAACTTCTGGATGAAGTCAACCTATTCATATTCCATACTTTCTAAAATAAACAACACATCTAACAATTATGATTTCACTAATCATATTCAACTAATTATCACAACACTTTCAAGTATATCCAAATTGGAGAAAAAAGCTAAATGAATCAACGTACTTAATTAATACTCCCTCCGATCCTAATTATAAGACTGGATTGAATTTTTTGGAGAGATTAAAGAAGCTAAATAAGGTATTTAATCATATCATATGTTGTGTATTATTAGATTATATATTAATTTATCAGTTAAACTAATTAGTTTGGAGGAAAAAATAAAAATAAAAATACTCTAAAGTAATTTAGTTAGCTTCTTTAATCTCTCCAAAAAAATCAATTTGATCTTATAATTAGGATCGGAGTTAGTAGTTTGAAACACATGGATACCATTCTTCAATGACTCCATTCATTTGGTTGTCGATGTACTTTTATCTGCACAGTATCTGTCAGCATATAATACTGAACAATAATCCACACAATTCATTAAAAAAATAATACTCCCTCTATAACATCCCATGTTTGAAATGCGGAATTTTTTTTTTTCAAACAAACAATCAGAGTAGAGCAATAGAGCGAAAGAGTAATTGGATTCTTAGCCAAAACATCAACCATTGTGTAACATTGTAATGATTACAGTAATCCTAAGGTTTAGAAAGGAAATAACGAAAGAAACAGAAGCGATAAGATAGATAAATCTTCGCCGCACGCCTACTCTGGGTACTTGCCTCGATCCACGAACCGTGGTCCTCCCGACTGAAGCTACAATGAGATTCAATTCAATGCATTGAATCTCGGTAACGGTTAACCTCATACCCAAACAACACAAGATACGACCAACGATATTCTAGAGCTAATACAACAAGATATCATAAGGATACTAGAGATGCATGATCATTATGCCGACAAAACATAAGCACGAGCAATATGTAAAGCCCCATAGGGTAAATAACAACAACAAACTGCACTATTCACCGGTGCCACGATAAACACTCGTGTCCTCGCCGCTAGGAAAACATAACGGCATTCCAAACATAACCCGTTTAAAACCTGTCGTATAACGGTCTCGACATATCCTTGACATATATGCATTTAAGAAGCACAAGATTAGTGTTACGATGCGCGTCCGTACCTTCGTTGGCAACGTTAGGTACTACCGGCGGAAAACGTACTTTACTTTGGAAAACGTGAACTTCAAACACGGTTCGTCGGGCGTGGTGGCAAGAAAAATCGAGATTCGATATCCTATAAGAGTAATATCACTTCCATTAGTGATTTGACACAATATCTGGCATTTTAGGTAAAAATTACCATTTTGCCCTTCTACCCCTAATCGGCGAATTTCGCCAAGACTTCGTTACTCGACAAATTTTCTTCCGAAATTTTGCGAACTTCGACGCCATTATGATTTTCGAAAATAATGACTAAAATAGCCCTCCCATATGATACCCAATTATACTTGAAATTTAAAGGCTATTCTAACAAATTCTACCCTTACTTTTAAAAGAACTGCGAAAACTTCAACTTTTCAGCGACTCGATCCCTACTATGTTTACACCTCTGCATATTTTTTCAACGCAAACAAGGCTCTAAAACATTTGTAGGAATCTTGTCACCTACTTTCTAAATCTAACTAACAATTCTACTAACTACTAAACTAAAAACTAAAGACCGAAAGACTTACCCGTTGAAGACTTTCCGGACAATTCTACAGGGCTTCGCTGCACAATTCCCCCAGAGCTCCTTTCTCCTCTTTCTCAACCAAAAATTTCGGCCAAGAGAAGGAAGAAAATGTGTGAGAATTATGAAGGAGGGGGGGGTATTTATAGGGTTTAGAAGGGACAAGGTGGGAATTTCCAAAATTGTTACTTTATGCCCGTTCAAACCCATTCCTAAATGTTGAGTTAGAATTTATTTTCCTTATTTCCAAAAATATGCCTATAGGCATTTTTCCCTATTTTGTTTTATTAGGAAAATGCGCAAACTACTCGAATTAACTTCCTAAGAGGTCACTTAAAGGTAGAAACTCACCGATCAATATTTTACCTTGACCCTGGGATTCCTATTCCTAGATCTCTAGATAGGATCCGTTTCCTAATTTTAAAATTACTATTCACATATTTTACTTTAATTAATTATATTATTATTTTAATGTTGCAACTTGCCAACTTGTGTTCTTTTTCATTTTTCATTTTTTTTTTCTTTTTATTTGGCCCAAAATTTCGGTTGGCCTTTTAATTATATTAATAAATATTTATTTTTTATTTAATTAATTATTTTATCATTTATTTATTTACTTTTTCCCAAAAATTTCACAAAAATCCCTAATTGGTCCATTCTTGTTTTTAGGCTTAAAAATACCTAAACTCAATGATTTTTCATAGAAATTTCCAATTAATTAGTAAATACATTTTTACTAATATTCCACTAATTTCCAAGAATTTTTGAGCTTTACATAATTATTACTGAATTTCCTTTGCTTATGCTTAAGTAATTAGCCCAATATTACTTAATTACTTCATTATCACTTGTTGATAATTTTCTTAATTACAAAGCCTCATTACCTTCATACTCTTGTATTAACATTAGTATTTTCATACCTCTTGCATTATTCCATAATTACAAGGGTATTTTGGTCTTTACTTCTTTTGAGTATTTTCCAACAATTTCTCCAATTTCATAATTTACAAAATTACAATAATTAGAGATTATATACTCTCCTAACTCACTTGGTCATTTAACTGTCTTTTAGGATTTTTCCATAAATTTTCTAAGTTAATTACCCTTTCTAGGGGCATTTTGGTCATTTTGGCACTTTGGCCCTTAAACTCCCTAATTTCTTACAGAAATTCTACTTAGAAAATAGACTGTATTTATACAAGACCGGAGATTGAAATTTCACTTATCAGAAATATCCAACTTTTATTTATAATATTCCAGATAAATATCCGGGTATTACACCCTCCGTCCCTAATTATAGGAGCAATTTAACCGATTTTAGGAGAATTAAGGAGAGGAGTTAAATTAGTTAATTTGACTCATTTTCCTAAAATGTCCTTATATAAATTTAAAATGACACAAGTTGCCCTAATTATATGTGTTTCTAATTTGCCTTATGTTAGATATCCATGACATATTAGTTTATTTATGTATATTAGTTGCTTTTTATATAACCATGTGTATATATGTGTATTCATATAGATCTATCTACATACATAGAGACACACATCCATATATCTACACACACACACATATATGTTTATATATGTGTGTGTGTGTGTTCACACATATATATCTACACATATATATATTGACACACATAAACACAAATATACATATATATGTAAACACACATATCACTACTACAAAATAGGGCTACAACGTCCTAGTTTTTGCACTTTTGGCGTCCTATTTTCGCGGGACGCCTAACTTGGGGGCGTAGTAAGTCTTCACTTACGGCGTCTAAGAAAAATTAGGACGTCGTAAGTTTCACTTAAGGCGTCCAAATATTAAATTAGACGTTAAAAGTGCCCAATTAATTTAAAAAAAAAAAAAAATCCCCACCGTAACAATGACAAACCGTGAAGAACAACAATGAAAATGAACATCAAGAAAGTCTGTTAACATCTTAAAGTAGAATGTTTGCATATGAGAATGACACATACAACAACAATCAAGTCCATTTCAGGTAATATAAAAATTCTCATAATATCATCTCAATTCTTAAAACAAACAAATAGCAATTTCACTCCAACAAAATCACAGAAAAAAATCCTAGAAAATCTCAAATCTTAACTTCAACAAAATCTCAGAAAAAGAACAAATAGAGAGATACGGATATAGAGATAGATCTCACCGGAGCTTCATACGTTAGACATAGATCGAGCGAGATCGAGGGAGCACGGACAGAGGGAGACCACCGGCGCTTGGAGCTTCGACACAGATCCGACGAGCTTCATCGCGACCTAGGCAGATCCGGCGAGCTACAGAAGTCGGGGAGATGATGAAGTCGACGGAGTTGGCTGTGGTCCGGGGAGCTACGCGAGATGAAAGAGAGAAGGCGATGGAGATGAGATGAGATGAGAGAAGGCAATGGAGAAAGAAAGTGATCGAAGGCACGGCTAATGAGAATCACAAGATATATTTCAGTTAAAAAGAAGAAGAAGAGTCACGACTGATATATTTCTTTTTTTAATCACTTTTGGCGTCTAAGTTTAAAACTTAGACGCCAAAAGTGATGCTTTTGGCGTCTAATTTTTTATTTAGACGCCAAAAGTGACACTTTTTGGCGCCAGACTTTTCATTTACCGCATTTTTTCTTTTTTGAACCACTTTTGGCGTCTAAGTTTTAAACTTAGACGCCAAAAGTGATGCTTTTGGCGTCTAATTTTTTATTTAGACGCCAAAAGTGACACTTTTTGGAGCCAGAATTTTCATTTACCGCATTTTTTTCTTTTTTGAATCACTTTTGGCGTCTAAGTTTTAAAATTAGACGCCAAAAGTGATGCTTTTGGCGTCTAAATATCAAACTTAGACGTCAAAAGTCAACTTTTCTCACATATAATTACAAAAATGCCACCGCCTTTAGTTTTTACTTCCTTTTTTTTAAAAAGGACGCCTTTTAGAGACGTTGTAAGGCTTTTTTGTAGTAGTGTATATATAATGCTCCTAATAATAAGTATAAATAGGGGTATTATAGGAAAAAATTGACAAAAGTTAAAACTTGCTCTTATAATTAGGACCAAAACCAACTCCAAAATTTGCTCCTATAATTAGGGACGGAGGGAGTATTAACTATCAGAACTCAATTAAATTTAAAAAACAATATCAAATGAAACAAATACAATATACATTTTCAATAACAAAAATTTGATCGTCAGTAACAATATCCTTCATGAATCTTATAATGTGATATCCACAGTCAAAGTGTTCAAAAAAAAAAAAAAAATCCACAGTCAATGTTGTTTGATGGGTAAGGGCACCGCAAAAATATGATTAGATATCAACTTAAGAATGTAAATTATTTATTTCCAATATTGGAGTAAATTTATACAAATACCTTACTTTTCTTCAGGTCATAGTTATTCACGGGGTCAACAACTTAAGAATAACTCAGTGATTTAGAACCCTGAAAGCCACTCAATGTCCTAACGAAATAAAATAGAACTCAATGATTTTTTATTCTTTATCTTTAGATAAAATTGGTAGTATAAGGGCAAAAATAGGAATTTCCTAGATCGTAAACGCTCCTTTTTAAATGATGATACCTAAGAATTAAAACTATTAATCCAGCATTTCTCATTAATTTACCCAGCCCATAACTATATATAGAAATCATATTTTCTTACATATTATAACTAAAATAGAAAATAAAAGAGCTAAAAATTATAACTATCACATATTTCCACATGCCCCCTAAAGGCAATTAATCCTATCTCATTAATTTTATAGCATATATCATCAATCAATAATTTTTCATACTCCAAAACAAACAAAAATACAAAAGAAATTAAACAAATTAAAATATTAAACTAAAAAAATTAAATTTGTAAGATTTTAAAACATTAGTTGTAAGGAAAATTAAAATACCTAATTATAGGCCAACAAAAAGATTGGTCCAGTTGGTAAAAATGTTGGCTTATAATCATAAGATTATGACTTTAAATCCTATTCCTATGGATGTGACGATCTTATTGGTAGGCGATATATAAGTACTACTATAACTATAAGTGTTTTTTTGAGCATAAAAGCATATGATATTGGTGAAACCCGAGACTCCACTGACCTAAATTTTTATGGATAGAAAAACTGAATCCCAAGCTTGGACGAGCTGAAACTAACTATGATCTCAACAGTTGGAAGACAAGTCAATATTAAAAAAGAGAATGAGAGAGTGGGCGTGGGGACAAGAAGGGGGTGGGGGAGAGGATTGAAGTTGGGAAGGAGACAGGTGGGGACGACGGTGGGGTCAGAAGAAATAAGTGGGCACGAAGTGGGTGGGGACAGGTGGGGAAGGCGGTGGGGTGGGGGAGACAAGTGGGGACGGAGGGACGTGGGCTGAGAAGGGGTTGGGGAACGGTGGAGGCAAGTGGGGACGGCGGTGAGGGTGGAAGAAGACGACGAAGGAAGCGATGGAATGTCATAACTCATAACAATACGAAACATTAATTAACTAGAAGGACATTTTTAGAATAAAATAAGCAATACTTTACATACTTTTTGTGAATAATTAGATATTTTAAATCGTAAAATTCTGTTTTTGAGAATGAGGAAGGACTGGTATGAATGAATGGAGATATGGATGGCACTCGCGGTGAATTACATCTGGAATTTTGTTCTCTTGAAATCCACAACATTAATTTTGGGAAAGATGAGGGATGTATGATCTCCTGCGTCGTCAGTCAGAATCTGCAAATTTGCAGCAACTTTTCGTTTTCTGCACATGCACTCTCCCTTCCATTTTTCATATCATTCAATTCTTCCACTGAGATTTTCTCTCAGTGTTCAGCTGCTACCTGCCAGATTTTTTATCTTTAAACTCTTCTTTCATGAATTGTTAGAATCAGCATTATATCTTTTATGGCGTTTTTCTAAACTAAAATACTATTCTCCTAATTTTTTTTAATAAGAGCTTGAAATTTAAATTATTTTAGTCCTTTTTATTATAACATCTTATATGAGTTTATCCAAGCATTTAATGTGTTTTTACCATTTTCCTCCTAATTTATATTTCTCTCATCATCTTTCTTCTTACTACATTCTTTTCCATATTATTTTCTCCCATAATTTCTCCATTTCTCTCACTTAATTGCCCCTTACAAATAAATGTATAATTAGAAAAAGTTCAATTCTAACATAGTTGAGCTTGGTGGATGCCCCTTGTTTGAACTCACGGGAGTGAAAGCAATACATTGACCAACAAGCTATGGGTTTTGTAGGCCAAGTTAAACATACTTATTATATTTAACTACTATTTTAAATTTTATAATTTTGTTATAAACTTTTATAAAAAGGACTAGAGAAAGTATAAACATTAAGAAGTAATTACTAAAATGTTATATAGTGGGAAGTATTTACCAAAATGCTGCACTCAATTTTATTCTCTCTCTACCAAGTAAATACTTCATCTGATCTTTATTGTAAGATACCAATTAACCAGTACGGATATTCTTGATCCTTTTTATAAGGCATTTGCTAGTTTCCAAGGAACATTAAATATTTTTTCCTTTCATGCCCATATTTAATAAGGGTGGTGAATGAGAGCAATAATTAATATCATTTTTGTCCTAATTTATAAGAGCCTGATAACTAAATTACGCGGTTTAAAAAACTGATTAAAATTAGTTAAAAATAATAAGTGTGTTTGAAATAAATTGTTGTTTTCCAAATATGCCCTTATTTATGGGGGAAAAATAAGATAGAGAAATGGAGTCAATATAACTATATATGTATTACCAACCTTTTAATTAATGTAATATATATAATTAATGAGAATTAAAATAGAAAAAATCATTAAATGTTCAGACAACTCTTGTGAGACTTTTAAGAATCAAAGACAATTCAAATTTTAGGTTCTTATAAAAAGGATTAGAGGAGCATTATTCTAGTCTTATTTATAAGTCTAAATGATCTAATTCTCATATACTAAAGAGAATTAATGTTTAGGAGAGCTACTCTGGTCATATTTTAACCGCTTTCTTAAACCGTGTAATCCAGCTTTTAAGCTCTTATAAATATGACCAGAGGGAGTAGTACCTTATAATCAACAGAAATGCTCATCTTTACTGAATGCAGCACCAAAGGTACATAATTCTTTTTGATGTTATTTTATAGCATCTCAATCTTGCTTTGTTTTCTTTTGTAAAAACCCAATTTTTAATATATAACCTAGTTAACTTTTTTAGAAAAATTAAGTAAGCTAAATAAATTAGTTAATTATATATAATGTATGCTATATATTATTTAATTATATATTACAAGTAGTTTATAAGTTCGACAAATTAGTTTGATATAAAAAAGATATATATAAATATATTAAAATAATTTATTTAAATTCTTTAATCTCTTTTAAAAAATCAACTATATCTTATACCTCCGATCCTAAATATAAGACTCAATTGATTTTTTTTTTTGAAGAGATTAAAAAAGCTAAATAAGTTAATCATATAATATATTATGCATTATTAGCTTAAATATCAGTTTATAAACTAGACAAATTAGTTTGATTAAAAAAATTAAATATAAATACTTTTAAAATAATTTATTTTGTTTTCTTAATCTTAAAAAAAAACTAAATTTTATAATTAACATCTTAACAAGAGGAAGTAAAACTAAAGGAGTATATTTTTAATGAGAAGTAAACTGGTCCAGTCTGTGAACTGAGTTCACCCAATTACTCCTAGAAAGCCTGACGCATTCTCTTTCCTCCTTCCCTCCTCTTTTCTTGTGCTTTAGATTCATCTTCCTCACGTTATTTCTAGACCTTCTATTAGGACCAGATACAATTTAAAACTTGAGCCCCCTTTTTCAACTTTTTGCCGGTATAAATAGACATGACCTCGGCGCCGATCTTCTTATACCTGAAAAGCTCTGCTTTTTGACTTGCATTATTATGAAATGAACTAATGAACTCTTGTGAAACCTTCTCAAAAACCCAACTTTTCTGCAATTTTCCACCAGCAAATAAAAATAGTACTAGTAATAAGAAATAATAATGTATTCAAAGGCCCACTGACCGCACAAACTTCACATAAAAAACAAGTAATATCATTATCAGAGCAAGAACAACGGGATCTCGCTCTGTGAAGAAGACGAATGTGAATCACAAGAAAAAAGGAGGGAAGGAGAGGAGAGAGAATGTTAGGCTTTTTCGGACCGCGTTTTGGTGCCTATCCGCACCGAGAGCTTATCCATGTGGACCGTCCAGATTTATTTGATCTGGACGGTCCAGATTTTATTTTTTTAAACCTTTACTTTTTGAACAAAAAAATATTTTTTTTAAAAAATGTTAGTTAAGAGATTATCTTTATTTTTGATTCTGTACCCATTAAAATAAATTTTTTGAAAAAATAGAAAGTAAAAAGAAATAAGATCTGAACCATCCAAATTAGATCTGGACGGTCCAGGAGAGACAAGCTCTCCGATAGGTAGGGAATCTGATTCCGGCTTTTTCATAGTAGAAAAAGTGAACTGCTTCATACAAAGTACTCTCTCCCTTGGCTCTTTTTTATTAGCAAGACCGGTTCTAATTATAGGAACACATTTTGAAGTTGGTTTTGATATTAATTATAAGAGCAAGTTTTAACTTTTGTCAATTTTTTTTTCTATAATACCCCTATTTATACTTATTATTAGGAACATTTATATGTGTGTGTGTATATGTATGTATATATGTGTGTGTGTGTTTGTGTGTGTCAATATATATGTGTGTGGACACACCCACACACACACACATATATATATGTGTGTGTAGATTTATGTGTGTGTGAGTGTGTAGATATGTGGGTGTATGTGTCTATTTGTGTGTGTAGATAGATCTATATGTACACACACATGTTTATATTGCAAGACTATTATTTCAATTAGAAAGCGTGTGGAAAGGAAAATTGGTCGAAGAGATATGTGGCGGAGTTGTAATTCACTTTTACTTATGTCATTTTAAATTTATATAAGGGCATTTTTAGAAAATGAGTAAAATTAACTAATTTAAACCCTCTCCTTAATCCTCCCAAAATCGGTTAAATAGTTCCTATAATTAGGACCGAATAGAGTATCTTTTAAAGAAAATTTCAGTCACTCCCTTAATAGGAATTTAATTTCAATTAAACCCCAAAACTTTCTAAAACTTTACTATGCTCCAAACTTAAAATGAAATTAATTTTTGTGAATGAAATCTCAATTATGTTCTTACTTTATTTGTCTTACAAATTATCTTATTTGTCACATAAATACCTATATATTTGTTTTGTGAATTTCCATATTTATCTTATAAATGGTCAAAATATTTTTAATTCCCTAAGTTCTTTTGAATTCCTTTATTTGTCTTGTAAATACCTGTAACATCCCATTTTCCAAAAGCAGTATATTTTTTTTTTCAGAGTAGAGCATTTGAGCGGAAGAGTAACTGATATATATATTTAAAATGCCCACTGGCTAATTACATAAGCGATTCAACAACCGAGAGTTTTCAAAAGTAAAGGATAACATCAGAAAGTCTTCAGCCTGATTCCTGAACTTGCTGCTTCCCTCTCTCCTCGGTCCTCCCGACCCTGATGCTATGTTAAGAGCTGAGATCCGCACCTGATCTCAGGTAACGGTTAACCTCATGTATACATACACACATATGGGTTACCAAACAACAACATATAAATCACACTCACATGCATACAGTTATATTCTAACATAATATGCATTCCAACAACACAACACATATACACATACCATACTCACATCATACTACACACACATCACATACACGCATACTATACCCATCAGATTAGTGTTACAGTACGCGAACGTACCTTAGTTGACGTTTTACGGTATTTCGGCACGACAATTGGTCAAAACGTAATCAGGGATATCCTATCAACATAACAATGTACTTGTTAAGGATCTACCATTACGACGGACATTTTTAGTCAAAATGACCATTTTACCCCTGACCCCCTAATCGGCGAATTTCGCCAGCACTTCGTTACTTTGACTTTAATTTTCCAAAATTTCAATATAACTCTTACTCCAATATCATTTTCGAAATATAAATCATATTAATTAATGATTTACATCATAACAGACATTTTAGGTAAAAATTACCATTTTGCCCCTGATGCCCCTATCGGCGGAATTTCGCCAGACCTTCGCTATTTTAACTCTAATCTTCCAAAATTTTGTCAGAACTTCGACCCCACCAAGATTTTCGAAATAATGACTAAAATACCCCTAACATATGATATCTAATCATACTTGGAAGATTAAAGACTAACATAGCATTTCTACCCTAGCTACCGAAAGAACTACGAAAGTTTAAATACCGAAAAACTTACTCAGAGCTTCGCTGCAAAATTCCCCGGACTCCTCCTTCTCTCTACCTTCTCTCTAAAACCGAAATTCCATCTTGGAATGGTGTGAAGAATGAAGAGGCAAGGCCTCTTATTTATAGGCAAAATGTTGACACTATTCATGCCTTTTTCATACCGAATATCGGCCGTCGGATCACACTTCTGCTAGGTGTCACGATCCTCACCGGGCCACTTGGCAGCTGTTCTTCTTGCTCCCAAAAGTCAAGGGAAGAGAAAATCAAATGGTGCCAAGTGTCCACCTTCCAGAAGCCTTCCGGCCGAATTCTCCGATCGGTGTCCGATTCGCGTAATTTCGGAGAAATCTCAAAATTCTGGATTATACAATTCCAAGACAATTCACTCCTCAATAGAAATGTCTAATTTAACTAACTTTTTAATACTGTCTAGGTATTCTCTGGCCTGACGGAAGTTTTACGGAAAAACGTGTCGGTTTCGGAACGAAATTCCGGAAGCTACCGCCTATGGACAAGAATGCACTGATTCCAAATATGTCCAGGAAAACTCTCAAATCTTCTCCAGATGTCGCAATATGACATTTAGATCCTTAACTTTTAACTTGACTATCCGGCTTTTTCTCAGAATTTCTCTATTTCGTCTTATTAGGAAAAAGCTCTACCGGCTTCAGAATTAACTTCCGGAAAAGTCTAATGGAAGATAAAAATCCACTGATCAATATTTTACCTTGACTTTGGAAATCCTATTCCTAGTACTCTAGATAGGATCCGTTTCCTATTTATTCCATTACTATTCACTACATTTAATTATATAATAAAATATTGCAAGTTGTAACTAAATATCTTAGATATTTTTACGAATTCTTATCTTCATTTTTCCCAAATAATTCGGTCAACAATTTCTGGTCCTTTTTTTTTTTCGTTTTTATTTTATTTTATTTATATAAAATAATTATTTAATAATTATTTTATATAATTTTTCACAAAATTTTCCTATTGGTCCATACTTCGATTTAGGCTTAAAATTACCTAATCTCACTTATTTTTCTCAATATTCTCCAATTAATTAGCAAATATGTTTTTACTAATTTTTTAGCCAACAACCACTAATTTTAGGGTTTTACATAATTATTCATGAATTTCCTTTGCTTATGCTTAAGTAATTAGCCAATAATTACTTAATTACTCTCTTATCACCTGCTTCTAATTTTCTTAATTAGAATGCCTCATTACCTCATAACTTTTGTATTGACATTTGTGTTTTCATGTCTCATTCATTTTACTAGAATTTACGGGGGCATTATGGTCATTATAATACTTTTTAACTTTTCCCCTTTTATTTCTTTAAGGTAATAATTTAATAAATTACCTAAATTCGGGACAGTATTATTCCCTATTTCAAATAAATACTTTCTTGCCTCTTTATAATTTTCCCAGGGTATTTTATAACCCGTAAACGCATTTAGGGACCTAATTGCACATTCTTAAACGTTTTAGGGACCTATTTGCACATTATTCTTTTTCAAGAGAAACTACCCCAAAAATAAGATAAATTCTCTACAAGGTCTTTGAGGTCATATATTCACCAATTTCCAATAGGTATTATTTACTCAATATGATACTTATCATAAGTGAGATTTTCAGGGTATTACAATACCTAAATTTATCTTGTGAATTTCCATATTTATCTTGTAAATAGCCAAAATATTTTTTACTCCCTAGGTTTTTTTTTGAATCCCTTTATTTGTCTTGTAAATATCTATATTTGTCTTGTGAATTTTCATATTTGTCTTGTAAATGACCAAAGTAATTTCAATTTCCTAGGTTCTTTCGAATCTCTTTCTTTGTCTTCAAAAGGCATCATTATTATTTCACCCAAAAAAATTAATTTCATTTGTATCATAGGGGTGCAGTGAAGCTTCAAAATGTTTTAAGGGATAACGGAAATTAATTTACTACCAAGGGGGTTATTGAAATTTTCCCTTTTTTTATAAGTAAACTCATAGGATTTTTTTTTATTGTGTAAAACGAATTAACGATTAAAATTAATTAAAAATAATAAATGAGTATGTAAAAGATGTCATGTTTTCCCTCTAAATATATACCCCTATTTATGAAAAGAGCATAAGAAAGAGAATAAGTAAAAAATATGAGAGTGAATGAGTAATAAATGTTAAATGAAAGAGAATTAGTGGTGAGTGAGGGACAATTAATCGAAAGATATGTATTTAATAGAGGTAAAAAAGGACAAAGAGCTAAATTCTGAAATACAAGAAAAAAAGTTGCTTATAATAAATATCATCCTCAAAAAAGAAAGTTTCTTATAAAAAAGACATAAGAGAGTACTTATAAACAATGTGTTGAAAAGTAGGATAAGAGAAATACCCCTTAAACGCTAAAATGTGGTTAACATATATGGATGCTTGTAGAAAAGCAAATGAATAACGTGTTAAAAAAGAAACCATGTTTGATATATATAAAGAAGATTGATGAGTACAAGGAATTGAGATTGCAAAGCCAACAAGAAGGATATAGCAAACTGGTAACTTTTTACCATTTCTTTCTGGTATAGTACTGCTATTGCTTGTGCAACAATATTTGATATTGGATTACCACTTGTATAATCATATCTATTGGTGGCATGCATTTCATGTGGTAGTGTTTCTTTATGTGCTGCCATACTCCATACTCATACTTTTCTCTTTTAAATTGGAAAAGTTATTGCTTTAACGCCTAATTGTTGTGTTTTTGTTATCAACAAAAGTTTAAAGGGAAAATCATTATCTCAAAAGATTAGCCTAAGGGATAACCCATTATATTTATAAATCTAATTTTTTTTAGAGTTCCTGATGTGGGATTCATAACATATTTTCTATTTATATATTTATACAGAAAACACTTTTAACATCCATTTTTCAGTTCTTTCTCTATCTCTTTTTAGGGGAATGCCTATGTGAGCGATATAATAAAGTCTGGCAACAACATCCGTTAGAAAAGGGTTCCAAAAATCAACTTTCGGCATCCCTTTTTGTTAAAGAGACGCTAAATATGTTAAAAGTCCTGCACATAATTACTAAAATTCCACCGCCTTTATTTTTTACTTCCCCTTTTAAAAAACAGACGTTTTTAAGGGAATTAAAATATATTTCTTGTAGTGATAGACTTAAATATTGATGATTTATAACTTAAATACTTAGGCTTATTTTTTAAAAAATTACATTTATTCGATCAAAACAGAAAATAAGTCAAAAGATAAAAAAAAATTCTTCAAATATTTAAATGCACCCTCTCCTCCCTTAATTATAAGGCAAAGTTTAAACATCATACTTGGTTCAAATTATACGGAAAAGATGTTGTAGCTAGTGTTTAATTTATTGCATGAAGTTATTGGCAAGAATAATTTCAATGAAGGATAACATTAGAAAAAAAAAATATTTTTCCAAGTTTAACAACACCAATTAACACTCTGTAAGAAACTAAGAATCATAAATAATTAAGTAGTTTACTTTATAATTAACACAAATAATGCTACTTCAAAACACCGACATCACTGCAGAAGCACATTTTGTGCCCATACCAATTTAGACGGCTTAGATTGATTTTGGATAGTCTAATTTAGGTTTTATATTTTAAATAACTATTTATTTTAATATATGTAAAATTTAAAATAAAGATCATCCTATAACCATCTCTTTTTAAAAAAATGAATTTATCATTTAAGAAATCAAAGATTACAAATTTTATATTTGAACCTTCCATATTAGATCATTTAAACGGTTTCTAGATCTCATCACAGCGATGAGCACTCAGTGATCATCACTGTGATGACTGATGAGCACCGAATGAGAAAACCACCATCCACCACCACAGTTTAATCTTCTGCAGCTGCAGCTGCTTCTCCGTCTTCCAGTCTTCCTCCTCCTACTTCATTAATATACACCAGTCTGTACTGTGCAGCATTATTTCATGGGTCAGAGGAGGCCACAGCTATATTATTGGGAATCAGTTATGTGCCTTAATATTATGCTGTGATCTGAGATGGTCTCGAACGGCGGTAATAGAACATGAAATGGATGGCCTGGGATGTGATTCACTGATTCTCTGCTTTTCTGACTCTTCTGCCACTGCTGCACCATCTTCCTCCTCCTATCATTACCACATATCTCTCCGCGCCAGCGTCTTCCTCGGGTACTCCTTTATTTTCCTTCAACCTATATCCTTCAATTCTTACATATTACGCAGTACCTCTCTGCAAATATTTAACTACACAAACTGTATGTAATATATATATACTATAGACTAGTACAAAAACCACGCTAGAGTTTTCAAAATATACTTACCATTAAACAGTGTGTTTTGTTAGCCAAAGCTATTTGGAGGTGTGCTGGTGGACCAACTAGATCACACAGCGGGCAGATTAATGTTTGATACCCACCTTCTTAAAAATGACTTTGGAAAGACATCTTGGTCACAAAGCTTCTATTCAGATTAGATATTAAAGAAAGTCTATATAGCTTTTTAAAATAGAGGAGAAATTTTTGTAATTTAGATAAAATAGATGCATGGTTGTTTGGGTATTTTACTCAATCTCTTTAGTATTGTTATGAAAAGCGTGATCGAGTTGAAGAAAGAATTCCTAGAAAAAAAAAAACTCCAAAAATGTATGAATTAATATTCAAATTAGTATTTTGTTAAATATAAAATCCAGTATAAAAATAATTTATACATCTTATTATAAGAGGTAAATAATTAATTTATCGATGTTAATAAAATTAGTTATGTTAATTATTTTTGATATATATGTGTTGATTTTCCTAAAATATCATTTTAATTGACCTTTGATATAAACATCTTAATATGTGTCATCAACAAAGATACTTTAAAGAAAAAATATAAATTTAAAAGACAAAGTAGATTTACATCTTATATTTGATACTAAAATAAATCCATTATCTAGTTTTTATATTTAGGTTCGGAGTTAGTGAGATTATTATAATTGGTACATCAAACTCTTTGAAGATAATTAAAGTACATAAAAATGATTAAAGTGTAAAAATATTAATGAACTTTTTTTAAATGTGTGTTTGACACTATAAACCTTTATTGGTGAAAAAATACGCATAAACTTTTTAAACGAAGAAAAATGCTACATTGGTTGATAGGGGTGTTCATGATGTCTACTGTCCTGTCCGCCTGCCTGCACCCAATGAAAAATTGCCCAGCCCAGCCCTAAGAAAGCAGCTCAAATAAAATTGGGCACAACTGGGCTGGACATTTTTGCAGGTAGGGCTGGGCATCGGGCAGGGTATGCCGCCCTGCCCAGTAGTGTATATAATATTTTTTATTTTTTAATAGAATAAAAAATATTATATACAATTAATTGTTACTTTTACATGTAAATGATGTAATAATATACTTTTTTTTTTCTTGCTTTCTTGTAGGTGATTCTATATGCTTCATCCTTTTGACATTTTGGGGCCTTGATGCAACCTCTAGGAGTTTTAGATGTCTACAAAGCTTTAATTTCTATTTTTTGATGTATTGTATTTAATGGATTATGGACTATTTTTTGATGCCTTGTTTAGACATATGGTTGTCTTTTTAATTTTAGGACTTAATTTGTAGACTTATATTGAAATATTTAAAAGTGTAGAATTATGGATGTTATTTAATTTTTCAGTTACTTAAGCTGTTTTTTTCACATAGGACATGACAGGGTATTGTCACTTGGGCATAGAAGGGCCGTCCTCCCCAACCCATTATCATCCTGCCCAAAAATGTTGGAGCTTCTACCGGGCAGGGCCGGGTACTGGGCTGCATTTTGCTACCCATTGATCTTTTGGGAAGGGCATCGGGTAAGGGTCTCACCTGCCCATCAACACCCCTACCGGTTGACCTAAATGTATGTCTATTACTTTTAAATTTGTGGTCCCATCAAGTTCTAAACGTCACTCTTAAAAATACATTTTGAGTCCCATATTCTCTAATCTCCTTCAACTCTCTCCCTCCCTTTCTCACCCATCCTCTCTCTCTCTTTCTTCTCTCTCTGTCATGATTTTCGTTTTCCTTTTCCAGATTTTCAGCGTAACAAACAGGCCATAATAAGTGAGCTCTCCCTCCGTGTCTCTCTCTCTCTCTCTCTCTCTCTCTGTTAATCTACTTTTATTATCAGGTCCTTGACCCTTGCTTTTGGCTCACGATGAGATTGAGCCGTTCAGCCACCAAAAAACAGCTTAAGAAGGATTAATGAAAAATATCGCAACAGCTTGAGGATAGAGACAGTAGATGGGATGAGAAAACATGGTACTCAATGTCTTGTTAAGAGTATCACGTGTTTGAAAAAGTTAATGGAGGTTGCATTTTTGTTACGTTTGAAAAAGTTGCATTTTTGTTACGTTTGAAAAAGTTCACGTGTTTTTTTTTGGTTCTAAAAAGGTTTATGATAATACACAATTAGGATAAGTTTATGGATATTTTTACATTTTAACCTTAAAGGGTTAATTATAAATCAATTTTGTCGTTAAACATATTTAGTTATTTTTAAATTATGGAATTATTTTTTATTTAAATGAATAAAGTAAATATATCTTCTTTTTTGTTTCAAATTTTATTTCTATTTTTGTAAAATATTTTGAAAAAAATGCTACTCATAATTTTGACAATATATATAATTATATTAATAAAGAGAATATATTTGAAAATTTTGCTGAAAAATCTCCCCTTGCAAAATTTATTGCCCAAAAATACCTAAATTTGTATGGAAGACATTTGCATATAGTTGAAGATGTTGGACAACTGCTTATAAGGATTGGTTTCTTTAGTATCTTTTAGCAATAAGTTTTGCAATAAGAATTTTATATCAATTTTTCTAATATATATGCCACAATAATAATTCTCATTTGACTGTTGTATGCTAATAAGCTCAATTTCCACTAAAATAAGGATACAAACGTTAAATTTTCTTGTTCGAATAATATACTATCAGTTCATCAATTTAGCATCACTTGCAATTTCTAACTTTATAGATAACGAACCTAAAAACAAAAAATAGGATAAAAATAATTTATTTAATGCCAATACACACTACAAAAAAATTTCGGATCAGGGACGAAATTAGCAACGGAAAAAATTCCGTCAGAAATTACTGATAGGATTTTGTCGATAATATCTCCTGCCACGGTTTTTTTTTTTTTTTTCGACGGACATTTCCGTTAGAAATCCAATTACCGATGGAGTTCCGTAAGTAATACGAAGTTTTTTTTTTTAGTGACACATGCACATGCTTAATATTTTTTAATATGCCAACTAGTTTAATTGACCCTGATTTTATTCCGTTTCATATATATGATCAATGTTGATTCCCACATTAATCAGGGCAAAAAAAATTCAAAGTTACTCCATATTGGAAGAAGAGTCTAGAAGAGATATTATATATTTATATATACTACTAATCATTTTCTTTTTTCTTTTCTTTTCCCCTTTTTAGTTTGTAAGAAACTTCATTCCAATACCAAAAGAGACATTATCATTATTAAATGAATGAAACTGGAAATTTTCTCTTGTAATCTTAGATTAAAGGATCTTCACTTACTCTCTCTTCATCGATTTGAACAAATTAAAGACAATTTTCCTTAAACAGACCGTTAAGTTTAGATACAAGATACCAATCAAATATGGTACGAGTCAACATGCGTGATCAAAATCATTAATGGACAACAGTTTCCAATATCATCATTAGTCAAACGAGGTCCAGAGGCAGGTTTCATGAATTAATTAATTAATTTGTTTTAATTACATATAGACTGTGACTAACTTCAAGGAAAGATGGGTTACTTACATGAGTAGGAGTAGTAAGTTATTTCAAAATTTTATATCGAAAAAACATCTCGAAGAAGTGAACAACAATGAAATATTACTATATGCCAGTTTTAAATTATAAATAAAAGTACTATAAAAGATTATATTGGATGTATAAAAATAACCCACATTTCTTTCTTTTAGCTACAAGTAAATTATTTCTTTTTTAGTTATTGGCTAATTAAAGCTGTAGGTCAGAACCAAACTCGGAAGAAAATTACCATTAAAGCTAGTTGATAAATGTAATACGCAATTTTCAAAAACAAGAATAATGATACATAAAACGTAAAGGAACACTTTTTGTTTTTGTTTTTCCAGTTTTCATAGTAATTGTTAGATATAGAATAGCATTTTAGTGATTATTACTCCAATACCAAGTTAATTACTCTACAGAGAAATATTCTAGAACAAAAAAATAAAGAAGATCGCAAAATAGAGTTTTTGTAGTTAAGATTTATATCTTTATAGATATTATATTGAAAATCTAAGACCATAAAAAAGAAGATCAGAAGTCATACAAGAATCCAATTGAAAATCTAAAATAAAACCACCAAGCGCTTAGGTCGACTGGTAAGGGGTTGTCCTAGCTTAACCACGGGTCTTGAGTTCGAGACGTGGGAATGCAGCAGGCGTGGGTGGTAGAGGCTTCCCCCCGAAAGGGGCCAACCCGGTCTCGGTCCGGATTAGTCTGGGGCCGTTGATGTGTCTGAAAGATGGCCTGCCCTGAGATATCGGACGCTCTAAGCAAAAAAAAAAAAAAAAAAATAAAGACTACCTCTTATTAATTGCAATTTTTTATTTGAAAATGATCAATTAAAAATTTTAAAATTAGACCATTAAAACTGTAGTTGAACGATGTACAACGAGCAAAAAGCACTGATCTCCTTTCCGGAGGTCCGAGTATGATTAGTTTCTACTTTATTCGGTTTTTCCTATCAAACGCTCACACAAAGTGGTTTCTATAAAAACGCTCTTTCTTGTAAGAAACCACTTTAATACCATAGCAAAAGTGTGATGTCAGAATTTTGAAACTCTATAAGAAACCTTCATCTTCTTCATCAACCCACAATCTCTCAATCACTTCTTTTAGTTTTGTTCTTTTACACACACACAAACACATTATATAAACCCAAGACATCAAGTAAGTAGATATATACTTTCCAGCTTCTTGCTTCTCTCTTTTTGCAGGTCGATTCTAGAAGCACTATTTCTTTGTAATTTTAATGTAGATATAGTTTTCCTTTTCTTTCCTTTTCTCTGAGCTTTCTTAACCAAACAGACACAGCACATGGGGTTTATTCTCAATATATATTCATTCAAATTCATATAGTTTTGTTCTTTTACATATAATACACACACACAGACAACCCAATATATCAAGTAATTATATTGAATATTGATGATGTTTTTATTTTTGGAAATATTTTTTTTTTCAGGAACAAGAAAAGAAATGGAAGGGAATATAGGGATGTGGAGGAGCACAAGCAAGTCAGGTCGGATATCAGAAGGTGGCGGCCACGGATCTCGCCGGACTTCAAACTCCGATGAGGACGAGGAGGCTCTGAGATGGTCGGCGATAGAGAAGTTACCAACCTATGACAGGTTAAGAACAAGCATATTGCAGAATTTTGTGGAACAACAAGGACAGTCTCATGGTGGATCCAAGGAAGTAGTTGATGTTCGAAAACTGAATATGAACGAGAGACAACAAATCATCGACAGGATCTTCAAGGTAGCCGAGGAAGATAATGAGAAGTTTCTGAGAAAGTTCAGAGCCAGAATTGATCGGTGAGTATGACTAGCTAGTAGTTTAAGACACTACAGTTTTCTATTTGAGCTATTGCGTGGTTTTCTCAAAGACTACAGAGATTTTTTTTATATAATTTGCTAGTAACAACCATTTAAAAAAATCATACTAGAGATACTATATCATTATATTACCTAAGTATAGCATTAATATTAATTATAAGATAATAATATTACTCTATATTTAATACTTTGGACCAGATCGTAATTAAGATGCGTTTTGGCTTCATACAATCATTATTTATTTTCTTTTTATTTACAAATTTACAAGGACTGGTCGTTACAGATATGTATCTCTTGTTAGCAAAAAAGAAAAAAGAAAGAGATCCATATACGCGTATTTGGTGATAATGATATGATATGCTTTTGTTAATGAGGATTTAAGTGTCAAAGATTTCAATCTTTACTATATGTGTCAATATTTTTCACTTTTGATTGTTTCTTGTTGCAAGATGCTGTTGCTATACACACACACACACACTACCAGTTATTAAGGGACTTTTCTTCCTGGACACGAATCCGGCCTCTACTTAGAAAAGGTCCATGCGGTGCTGAAAATTTAGTTGTAAAAGAAGGGCTCTAATAATTTTTTAATATTTTAAAGTCATTTTCAATTTTTCATATATATATATATATGAAAAATTGTGCCCTACAACCATTTTTTCAATTTTCAATTTTATATTTCCCACTAACAGTTTCTTTCCCCAAATATTGACAACGAGAGACTTGAGAAGCACACCTTTCAAAGTGAACTTTTAAAATGGAAGAAAAGAAAAGAAGACGTGGGGATAGATTCTCTCGTGGTTTTTGTCTAGGAGAGAAACCAAAGCGGAAAAAGATGAAGGTGGCACAATAAGCCCAATATAATATTATACTCCTGAAAAATCTAACACGATACTGTTACCTTCTCTCCTGTAATTTATGTTACAAACAGGTCTTATATTAAAAAAGTACACTAAATGAATTAGGTCTTATATTAATAAGGACCGAAGATAGTATTTCGTTGATGTCTTCTTTGAATATGTTAGGTGCGCTATGCAGAATGACATTATGAGATATTTATCTCCATCTTTAAGTAACTGTACTGGGTTCAGTTCTTTCTTATGAAGAATTTAATTTTTTAAAGTATGAATTAAATAATTTTTCACATGCAGATAAAAGAAAAAACTAAATAATTTTTGTGTTTATTTTTTTATTTCACTCCACTTAAGGATAATGTTTAAACCTTGTGAATGTTAGAAATAAAGCATTGATAAAGTTACATTCAATTTGGCTTGACACTAGGTATAATTTGATAGTCCTAAATTTCGTATAATATAATAATCAAGGTTCTAACCCGGTCGGGGTGTTGTGTCAAGGGTCAGTAGGCCGGACTGGAGCTAACCCGAGGCCAAACAAATGAGAAATTGGAGATTTCAGGTTATTAATATAAAATTTTAAAGAAAATTTAAATTTTTTAAAAATCGATATTTTGTTTAAAGTTACCTAAACCCGGTTGATGCTCGGACATGACCGCTTTATCAACCGGTTCGCTGGTTTTCAGTCCAGTCCAGGTTTCAAAACCTGTATAATAATATAAAAACATATCTTTATGGAAAACAATTCCTCATGACAGATGAGAGCAATTCATGGTAAGAGCATGTTTGTTAAAAGCGATTGGAAAACCAACGTGTTGTCAAACATGTCCTTAAGAGGGCTAACTTAAGGATGGCCAATTTATCAAGTTTGATAATCTTTGTTTGGACACTTCAACACTTGAACATGGGAGCTGATTCTCTCTTTTTTTAAAAAAAATCTCTCTCTCCCCCTTTTATTTATTTTGTGTTTTGATTGACTTGCTACCTACAAATTAATATTTGAGATTATGATATAATGATAAAATTGCAGGGTTGGGATCACACTTCCAACTGTGGAAGTGAGGTTTGAGAATTTGACAATTGAGGCAAATGCCTACTTTGGCAAAAGAGCTTTACCAACACTCGCAAATGTTGCCTTGAACACCATTGAATCTGCTTTTTCTTTATGCGGCATTAACACAGCTCAACGACGAAAAATCACCGTCCTTAATGATGTCTCTGGCATCATTAAACCATCCAGGAATGTTATCCCTATACATAATTTATCATGTTCTTTTCAAGTATTGAGTTATTGTGATTCAAAGTTCAGGAATTGAATCAATAATTGAGACACAATTCAATTAACATGAGGTTTGATACTTGGGATGACACTTGTACAGGATGACTCTATTGTTAGGTCCTCCTTCTTCAGGGAAGACAACCCTTTTGTTGGCATTGGCTCAGAAATTAGAACATGGTTTAAAGGTGGATTTTTTTTTTTTCCTTTGTCTCTGTTCTTTCTTAATTGCCTTATTATTATTTTTTTTTTTCTGTAGAAAGTTATCATTAAAATGATCATAATTATTATTTTTATGATATTTGAAATGAAAGGTAAAAGGAGAGATCACCTACAACGGCTACAAGTTCAATGAGTTTATTCCTAGGAAGACATCGGCCTACGTAAGTCAATACGATGAGCATATTGCAGAAATGACTGTCAGAGAAACTCTGGAGTTCTCATCAAGATGCCAAGGGGTTGGATCTAGATATGGTGATTTCATCAATATTAACAAGACAGTTATATCCTTCTAAGAAATGAAATAAATCAATTAACAATTTTTTCCTACACTAATCCTGTTATATAAATAGATCTATTAGCTGAGCTTGCTAGAAGAGAAAAGGAAGCAGGCATATACCCAGAGGCAGAAGTTGATCTCTTCATGAAAGTAATTTATTTAACCACCTTGCCAATTAATTATCTATTTCAAATTACTAAAGGGCAAAATCAGTGAAAAGTCCATGTTTGTGAATTTTACTGAACAGAAGGATATGATCGAATTCAAGTACCGGTTAGCTTCCAGCATCCGGTGTACAAAAACAAAGTAGATTCTTCTAGCCAATAAAATTTCAAACATAGACTATTCACTGATATTCTTAGTACTAAACTCTGTAGTAATCATCTCATTGTTTTAAATGAATCTTTAGGCTTCTGCTGTCCCAGAAGTAAAAAGCAGCCTCATGACTGACTACACTCTCAAAGTAAGGGATTTCTTCTCATAATTCTAACAGTTGTAATTAACGTAAACCATTTCACAGTTAATGATATAAGTGCCTGCTTGCATGGTACGTATATAAAATTAGATATTGGGGTTGGACATATGCAAAGACACGATTGTGGGAGATTCGATGCGACGAGGAATATCTGGAGGACAGAGGAAGAGGCTGACGACGGGGGAGATGATAGTGGGCCCCACAAAGACACTTTTCATGGACGAGATATCGACAGGCTTGGACAGCTCCACAACGTACCAGATAGTGAAATGCTTGCAGCAGATATGTCACCTCACAGAAGCTACCATCTTCATGTCCCTCCTGCAACCTGCTCCCGAAACCTTCGACATCTTCGACGATGTCGTCCTTCTGTCGGAGGGCCACATCGTTTACCAAGGCCCTCGTGATCTCATCCTCCCATTCTTCGAATATTGTGGCTTCCGTTGCCCTGAACGAAAGGGAATCGCTGATTTCTTACTAGAGGTAAGGAGTTAGATAACAAATTTGCAGTTATTAATAAAATTAGTTATTTACAAATAGTATATGCTAGTTCAATATATGTAATCAATAGAGAGTTTGCAAAAAAGTTATAAATTTGGAAGATAAAAGAGTTTGATATCTTATGTTTAAGACCAAATTACACTAATCTAATAGCTCTTGCATCTAGTACCACTGTACCAGTGAGAGTAATATACATATATTGTCTGTTCTTGGTTCTCTTTACAAGTCACCTAGAAGTATAGGTACATGTCCTGTTGTCTATATTGATACTACTCAAGATTATATATATATATATATATATTATGTTTACATTTTGACAGGTTAATTCAAGAAAAGATCAGGAACAATATTGGGCGGACAGAAGCCAGCCATACAAATACATGACAGTTACAGAGTTTGTGAATAAATTCAAGGAATTTCATGTCGGGGTTGAGCTGAGGAAAGATCTTTCTATGCCATTCGACAAGTCAAAGGGGCATAAAGCAGCTTTGGTTTTCCAGAATCATTCAGTGAGGAAAATGCAACTTCTAAGAGCTTGTTTTGACAAGGAATGGCTACTCATAAGAAGAAACTCCTTTGTCTACATATCCAGATCATGTCAAATGGCGTTTCTTTCTGTTACAACCGCGACGGTATTCTTCAGGACAACGATGCACCAGAATAATGAGAATGATGGGGCGGTCTACGTCGGTGCCCTTTTGTTCTCTGTGCTCAACATGTTGTTCAGTGGTTTTTCAGAGCTGGGCCTTATCATGCAAAGGCTTCCTGTGTTTTACAAGCAACGAGACATGCTTTTCCATCCTGTTTGGACTTACACGCTCCCCAATTTTCTGCTTGCAGTCCCTCGCATGGTGTTAGAGACCATTATTTGGGTGTCTGTTACCTACTACACTATAGGCTATGCTCCTAAAGTTAGCAGGTACTTTATTTGATTAGATTAAAAAAGTTAGTTAATTTAGTTAATATGATATATTCTTTCTAAAACACTCTAATATCATCTTAGTTACTTTCATCTTTCTCTTGATTATTGTTAAGAAAACATCAATGAGGTAATTTTGGAAAAGATTGATAAATATAGGTAATATGTTTTACATTTAGAAGTAAGGACTAAGATTAACTCCTCAATTAGGTCTTACATTAAGAACCAGAAGAGTAATTCTTATTTATCTCTATTCTTCATAGCTTGCTTCTATCTTATCATGTCTTCCAAATCTTCGTGTTATGTCCCATTCCCATGTTCATGCAAGTGCCGGTAAGTCCTATACTAGGAAAGATAAAACTTTTGGTCCTCAAACTTGGTCCTAAATGAGGACCGAGTTAATTTGAGCCAAAATTTAAGAGACTAAGTTGATAATTGAAATAAAGTTGGGAACAATATTACATGCATAAATATTTTTTTATATATTATTATCCGGTATCCTATTCAGGGTTTGTGGCTGTCCCTCCTAACACAAGTGACAAATGCATAAAAATACTTAGTGGGGTAACTGAGCATATTGAGCTTGAATCCATTTTCAGGTTCCTTAAGCAAATATTTTTGCTATTTCTTACTCAAATAATGGCAGCTGGGTTGTACAAGACAAATGCTGCAGTGTGTAGGTCGGTGATTATTGCCAATACGGCGGGAGCCCTCATGATTCTTCTCATTTTCCTACTTGCTGGTTTCCTCATTCCCAGAAGTGAGTGAGAAATACAAGTGTTACATAATCAAAATTGTTAGAACTTGGATTTAAAGGGATATATACTACATCCCATCCTTCACATAAGACCCAATTGCCTAATTTGGGGGAGATTAAGAAAGCTAAATAACTTATTAATTATAGTATATGTTATATGATCTTTCTGAAATACTAATGTGTATCATTAAATTATGGGATAAATATCATTCTTACCATAGAAGTTTAGCCTAAGAAGCACTGGTCATCCGAAAGTTTTTTTGGGATCAAAATTGTCTCGAAAGTTTAAAAATGAAGCAATCTTGCCCTTTCGTTAATCTCAAAAGTTAATTATTGCTTTAATTTGTAAACTTCCAGGGGCACAATTGCTCCTAAAAAAAACTTCCGGGACAAAATTGTTCCATTTTGTTAACTTTCAGGGAAAAAATGAGATAAAAAGAAACTTTCAGGTGACCAATACTCCTTAGGCTAAACTTCCATGTCAAAACTGATATTTATCCTTTAAATTATATATATTAGTTTATAAGTCAAATAAATTAGTTTTGAAAAAATGATAAACATAAATATTTTAAAATATTTTATTTAGTTTCCTTAATTTCCCCAAATTAAACAACTGGATTTTATATTAAGAATGATAGGCGTACTTATGAGCTATTTAATGAATATTCTGATAGACTCACACCAATGCTTATTATTGGTAATAGATGAGATTCCAAATATGTGGTCGTGGTCTTTGTGGATTTCACCAATGTCATATTCCTATATTGGCCTTGTTCTCAATGAAATGTCTGCACCAAGGTGGATGGACAAAAGGGTAATAAAGTAACATAGTCTTCTATTAGAAAAGGAAGATTTGAACACTTGGCCGGGCTTCAAATTTTTGAGTTGTGCTTCATTTCCTTTTGTGCAGTCTTCAGATGGTTCTACTTCATTAGGCCTGGCTATATTAAAAGTCAATGGTATATTCCCTGAAGCGAAATGGTATTGGATATCTGCAGCAGCTATTGTGGGACTAGCTGTTGTGTACCATGTTTTCTTCACACTATCACTTATGTACCTAAACCGTAAGCATCTCAGATTTTGATAAAATCCTTTTTAGTTGGTTATTTTAATTCCTCATTGAGTATGTAAACAGTAATTAATTTCTCTTATCTTGTTTTATGTACTAGCTCTTGGAGGAAAACAAGCAACTATAACTGAAGAGGAAGCAAGTGAAGTGGAGACTGATACAAACAAAAGAAAAGAGTCAACCGCTGGAGTTGGCCCCAACAGAGGAATGGTTTTACCTTTCACACCACTTGCAATGTCTTTTGATAGTGTTAACTACTATGTGGACATGCCAAATGTAAGAGTCCAATATTATTTTTGGACTTAGCTATATTGTTATATATTTATTATACTACCTCTGCTTCTTAATAAAAGAACTGCTTAACTAATCTGAGTTTATTTAGGAAATGATATAGATTAGTGAATTAACAAATGTGAGCATGATCTCTTTAAAATAACCTTGTGAAACATTAGATTATGTGTCAATTTATAAGTTAGGTAAATTAGTTTGGGGGAAAATTACAAATATTGGAGACAAAATAGAATGAGATTTATATATTTAGAACCAAATTCAACATCACTTAGCTCTTATATTAAGAATATGATGAAGTAACAGAAGAAGAGGGTAGAAAACAAAAATGAATACTTCAACTTTTTTTTTTAAAGTTGTAACTATAAATAGAGGGTGAACCTTGGCACAATAGTAAGGTTACTACTGTATAACCTAGAGATTACGGGTTCAAATCTTGGAAACAGCCTCTCCACTTGCGGGATAAGACTACGTACATCTATCATTCCCCACTTGGTGGGAGCCTTTATAACTATGGAGGAAATTAAGTGAAGTTAACTTTGACAGGAAATGAAAGAGCAAGGAGTGACAGACGATAGGCTGCAACTACTAAAGGATGTGACTGGAGCTTTTAGACCTGGTGTTCTGACTGCTTTGATGGGAGTCAGTGGAGCAGGAAAGACAACCTTAATGGATGTTTTAGCCGGAAGGAAGACCGGTGGCTGCATTGAGGGCGATATCAGCATCTCCGGGTTTCCTAAGAAGCAAGAAACATTTGCAAGAATTTCTGGTTATTGTGAACAAACTGATATCCACTCACCTCAAGTAACTGTTTATGAATCTTTGGTTTTCTCCGCTTTCCTCCGCTTACCTAAAGAAGTCAGTCCTAGAGAAAAGCAGGTAAGTGTCAAGCACGTGATTTTCTTTTGATTGGTTACTTAATAAACGTACCATTTTAGAGCATGAAACTAATTTTAGTGCTGTGTTATTTTTTAAGCTATTTGTGGAAGAAGTAATGGATTTGGTGGAACTGAACAATCTTAGGGATGCTATAGTAGGGATTCCAGGTGTTACAGGATTGTCAACAGAGCAACGAAAGAGGCTGACAATTGCAGTTGAGCTTGTTGCTAATCCTTCAATCATTTTTATGGATGAGCCCACTTCAGGTCTAGATGCAAGAGCAGCCGCCATTGTAATGAGAACCGTGAGAAATACGGTTGACACTGGAAGAACAGTTGTTTGCACAATTCACCAACCTAGTATTGATATCTTCGAAGCCTTTGATGAGGTACTTAAAAAAACTTATACCGCTGCTTAATGTAACACCTATTTACTTAATTTGATTTGATTAAGAAAGTTAGTTAAGTTGATATGATTTTTTCTAAAGCACCTTAATCATCTTCCTTAATTTACTCAATCTCTCTCTTACTTGATTATTGTTGAAGGAGCATCAATAAGAGTAAATTAGAAAAAAAATTGATAAATATAAGAAATAAGTCTTATATTAAAGACCAAGATCAACTCTCTAATTAGGTCCTACATTAAGGAGCGTTAGGGAGTAAAAATTTGTGTAACTCAATTTGTTTTTGTTTCCTTATATATATATTTTATATACCTTGTATTGAATTGTTTCTTTTTTGCACCAGCTCTTGCTGATGAAGAGAGGAGGGCAAGTGATATATTCAGGACCACTAGGTCGTCATTCTCAAAGAATCATAGAATTTTTTGAGGTATTTCAACATATTCATATGCATTTTCTTTAACTCGGACAAAAATCAAACATTTGATTCTATGTTCCTTTCAATTGTCACAGGAAATTGAAGGAGTCCCAAAAATCAGGGATAAGCAAAATCCAGCCGTGTGGATGCTAGAAGTAACTTCAATTGCAGCAGAAGTTCGACTTGGAATCGATTTTGCTGAACACTACAAGGCATCATCTTTGTACCAGTATGTTCACAAACAACTAGAAAATATATAAGTAGTAATTAATTTCTGAGCTGACATAAATATATGTACGGTTATGAGTAGGAGAAACAAGGAACTTGTGCAGGAGTTAAGTAAACCACCAGAAGGGGCAAATGATCTTTACTTTGAGAGTCAGTATGCAGAATCAACATGGGGTCAATTCAAATATTGTTTGTGGAGGAATTGGTGGAGTTACTGGAGGAGTCCGGCTCACAACCTTGTCAGATTCTTCTTCACTTTGATAACCGCCTTCCTCATGGGGACAATATTTTGGCAGTTCGGAAAAAGAAGGTGAAAATGTTAACTAGATTGAATATAGAGAGAGATAACGACTAGACAACGAAGAAGAAACCAAATTCATTAATATCTCCAACATTAAGTATCACTAATTAACTTCAATTCAATAGTAAGTATTAGTCTTATAGATCAACTAGCTCATACAACAATTAACAACTAATAAACCCTTTGGGGACATCCGATCAAATTGGAACATAGGATGCCTTGTATTGATCCGAATATCTCCTCTCTTGATGTGTTTTAAAACCGTGAGGCATGATAGGCCCCAAAACGGACAATATTGAAAGCGAGAAGATAATGAACAAACCCAAAATTATGGGGACTTATGAGAAAAGAGCCTATGTTAACCTCTCTCCTTTGATGAGGATTTAAATATCCTACATACCTAAACACATCAACAAATGATTTTTTATATAGAGCCTATCTTAGCTAACTGATTTCTCACTAATATCTCCAATACTAAGTACTTGTAACTTCAATTCAATAGAATAATTTGGAGGATTTCATTCATCTCTATTTGATTTTTATAGGAAAAGCTGGAATGACCTCAGAGTCATTGTAGGAGCCATGTTTGCTGCTGTCCAATTTGTTGGAGTAAACAACTGTGCGACCATCCAACCGGTAGTAGGAGTTGATAGGATAGTATTTTATCGAGAAAAGGCTGCTGGAATGTACTCAGGCTTACCTTATGCCATTGCCCAGGTTTGATAAGAGTCATAAAAAGTAACTTTACATAGAGAATTTATATTTAAAGGACCAAAAAAAAAAACACAGAAAAAGATAGGCCTTGTTATAATGAATGATTGTACTGTTTCATGTATTTTTTTTCAGGTTGTGATTGAAATACCTTATGTACTTCTTCAATGTACATATTACTCGATTCTAGTGTATTCTATGATTGGATTTGAATGGACTGCACCGAAGTTCTTCTGGTTCTACTTCATATGCTTCTTCTCCTTCTTGTACTTCACATATTTTGGGATGATGTCTGTAGCAATCACTCCCACCACCCAACTTGCAACAATTTTCACAGCATCATTTTATGGACTCTTCAGTCTCTTTTCTGGTTATATGATCCCAAGACGAGTGAGTATTTAGTACCCTTCCCATTTGATTTTATAGTTTTGGACCTTATACTTTAACTCAGTGCAAAGCGATCCCTATACTTTGACTCAGTGTAACTCAGTCTCTAAAGTTTTGAGTCGGCGGTAACTCAATCTTTGAACTTTGACTTACTATACTCCATATATATAGGTTTAACCATTTTAATATTTACTCCTTATGTTTTAGAAAATAAAAAGAATTCATAATAAAGGCCAGAAACTAAATTAGAAAATGGTTAAATTCAGGAATTGAGTTATATATAGTGAGTTAAAGTTTAGGGATTGAATTACAACCAACTTAAAACTATAGGGATTGAGTTGCATTGAGTCAAAGTGTAGGAACTGAGCGTAATCAATTGAGTTAAAACTATAGGGACCAAGATATATTTATAACATCACAATTTTTACCATGATTTGTATATGTTTACTGACTAATATATATATATTTCAGAGGATTCCAATATGGTGGTCTTGGTACTGCTGGATTTGCCCAGTGTCATGGACAATTTACGGATTGATTGTGTCACAGTATGGAGATTTAGAGGACAGGATTGAAGTTCCTGGGGTGGAGAATGGTCAACCGATCAAAGAGTTTATCTTAAGTTATTTTGGGTATGATCCAAACTTCATGGGACCAATTGCTGCAGTTTTGATTGGCTTCACTGTCTTCTATGCTTTCATGTTTGCTTTTGGCATTCAGTTCCTAAACTTCCAGACCAGGTAGATCAACAACATCATCAAAGTCATTCAAAGAACAAAGTTTGGAAAGAAATCCTGTATGTGTCTGAAGTGGCTTGTCTCATGTTTACAATAAATAAGTTTGGTGCATATTTCATTTGTCATGTTTCATGTATGTAATGTAAAACATGTATGTGTGTCATGTATAAAAAGAGTGTTATTTTGATTTAATGAGAAAATGGCAAAAATGTTATATTGGTATGAGAGTTATTAGAAGTTATAAAATATATAATTGTTGACTAGGTGTAACTATCAGAAAGTGAAAAGACATTTATTTTTAGAAATGAGAAATATATAGAGAATGAAAAGGCATCCATTGTATGCCTATAAAAGTTGAATCTCATCCTTATTACAAACATATACAAATTAAAGAGAAAGTCAAGACTTTGAGAAAGTTTTCCATCATAAAAGATCTTCCATAATTATGAAAATATTAACACTATTGAATGTAAAAATATGATTTACTAAGGTCCTTAAGAATTATGATAGAGAACACAAATTTATGTTTTACATGTAACGACAAGAATTGTCACTTGCGTAAGTTTGTGCTTGTTATAAGAGTGTCAGTGAGTTTAATGGCATATGTTAGCAAAATTACTGTTTCCTATTATTTGCCTTTTTAGTTTTACTATTATACCGTTTTACTTTCAACTTTATTATGTATCTTAAGGTGACAGTAGTGACTTGAAAATATTTCTTCATCAGAGAGGGTCTTATAAAGACTAGAGGTAATATATAAATATGGGCAAAAGTACAAATTTAATAACAAAGTTATAGGTAAGGGGAATCTACCACCGTAATGTTTTTAATCCTATGTTTGGTTTGAGAGAAGGATAGGGGAGGGGAGGAAATTTTTTGACCAAATTATCCATGGTAAATTTTAAAAATTACATAACTTTTTACATCATTTTCCGCACATTAACTTTGGAAGCATGTCACATCATGGGTATATCTGACTTTTCACACTAGGGAGGGGCACCTCCCCTCACCTCCCTCACCTCCAACCAAACATAGCCTAAAGGGCCAACATAAATGTTACAATTTAGAGCAATATTCTCATACGGCTAATTGACCTGAGCCCTTCAATGTGTCCCCAAGTCACACCTATCATTTCCTCTCTCTCTTTGCTTGCCCTCTGTAACCCACTCCTCAATCTCTTCTTCCCATTTAAAACCCTCAAACCAACCTTCTGTCTCTCCTTCGATCTCTTTCTCTCCTCCTTCTTCCTTCCCTTCTTCTTCCTCTTTATCACTCTCCTTCTCCTTCGACCTTGTTCTTTAGGGCTGTTTGGTATGAGGGATTTGAAGGGGAAGGGAGAGGATGTAACTTTTTTATGATGACTTGGATTTAAAGAAAGGGAAATTTTCAAGTAAATTAATTTCAGTCAACCTTAAAATGTTTTGAAACTCCACTACACCTCATGGTTAAAATGAAATCAATTTTTTTGGGTGAAAAAACAATGAAGCCCTTCTTTTTTGTTTTCTAGAGAGTACTTATAAGATAAATAAAGAGATTCGAAAGAACCAAGGGAATTAAAAATATTTTGGCCATTTACAAGAAAAATATGGGCATTTATAAGACAAATAAAGACATTTATGAGACAAAAAAATGAATTCAAAAGAACATAGATACTTAAAAATATTTTGGTCATTCACAAGGCAAATATGAATATTTACAAGACATACAATACAATTTAAAAGATAAATAATGTAAAGGCATCATTGTATTTTTATCTAGAAAAATTAATGTCATTTTGACCCTAGGTGCAGTGAAGTTTCATAAAGTTTTAAGGTTGACTGAAATGAATTTACTGTAGAGATGGTTGACTATAATTTTCCCTTAAAAAAATTGAAGAAGTTGGGTTGAAAGTTTTTAATTATCATTTCTTACTCTTTTATTTTTCATCTTATATTTATTAAAATTTTATAACTTCACTTGATGGTCTCTCTCTGTTTTTTTTTTCCCTTTTGTGCGCAAAATTTGTTTTTTTTTTTATAATAAAATTTTAGGACAGGGGTTAGGCTCACCCACAGTCTAAAGGCAGGGGCGCTTGGAGCCCAATCCACAGGGTTATTGATCAGTGATGTTATCTTGGTATATCCTGAGAACTGTTATTTGAGATTCGGTTGTGGGTTCTAACTTGGTCTTTCATGGTGTTTCATTCGTGGCCTTCGTTTTTTTTTTAACCAATAATATCATGTACGGATACCCGGTGTGCCTTCGGTGCTGGCCCTACTGTTGCCCTCAATTTTGGGCCTTTTCAAATGTGTTTTTTATTTTTTTTTCATCATTAGATTTTATGACTTTTTTATTTTTGATATTTTATGAAAAAAAAATAGAGCTGTTTTTTAATTTTTTATAATTATTTAAAGATTTAAGACTCTAAAAGATCTATGAAATATTTTCTTTTTTTTTTGGTATATTTTCCCTTTCTTATTTTGACTCAACACAAGATTATATTTTAGCCACATCAGCTTTAATTTCGGGTCACTTCATCATTTTATGGTCAAACTGTTCTCTCTCTCTAACTTAAACTTGTTCAACGTCAAGTCCAGCTAACGATGTGGGAATATTGCTCCAAATTGCAACTTTTATGTGCAATTTTGCCCCTTTAAAAACTTCATGGTATCAGGTGCTCCTTAATTACCTATTACTTTTTTGTAATATATATATATATATATATATATATATATATGGGTAAAGGATTTCTCCAGTCACTGGAGATAGAGTTATCTCCAGTGACCCCAAAATTACGTCGTTTTGGATTAATGAATGATGTTTCTGTAATTTTGTTTATTTTTGAGTTAAGGAACGAAAATACACATGAGCTTTACCCCTAGGAGCGCCCAGCACCATGACGGTTAGTTGACCGTTAACTTGGATGGAAGTGAACAGTAACGCGGGTGAAATTACACTTTTGCCTTTAGTTTTAGGTGAAATTACCATTTTGCCCTAAGTTTAAAAAAAAAATTAAAAATACCCCCTCCCCCGTGGGCCCCACCCCACCACCGCCGCCGGCCGACCACCACCGCCGGCCGGCCGCCACTGCTGCCGCCGGCCGAAGGCCACCACCACCGCCGGTGGTGGTCGGCCGGCCGGCGGTGGTGGGGCCCACCGGGGGATGGGGTATTTTTTTAGTTTTTTTTATTTAAAACTAAGGGCAAAAGGGTAATTTTTATTTAAAACTAAGGATAAAATGATAATTTTTACTTAAAACTAAAGGCAAAATGGTAATTTTCTCTTTTTTACTTACCATCAGCGTCCACGTCAACGTCCACGTCAGCGTGTCAGTCCAAATAAGCGCCACGCCACGCCACGTCATCGTTCCATCCAAGTTAACTGTTGACTAACGGTCAACTAACCGCCGTGGTGCTGGACGCTCCAAAAACGTAACCACCTGTGTACTTTTGCTACAGAAAAAAGCTCGTGGTGCTGGACGCTCCTGGGGTAAAGCTCATGTGTATTTTCGCTCCTTAACCCTTTATTTTTTAATCATATAAATTTTACCGAAACACCCTTCATTAATTCACCTAAAATTAGTAACACACCCTTCATTAATTCAAAATGACGTAGTTTTGGGGTCACTGGAGATAACTCTATCTCCAGTGACTAGAGAAATACTTTTCTCATATTTGTTAACATAATTCAAATTGGAGATAATTACTTGTGAACGAAACATCTGGATCTTGTTTTTTCTTCGCAGCTCAACCTGCATGCACCAATCCACTACTGGAACACTGAATTCTTTTTTGGAGAATAGACTATATGTTATGATCCAAATGGTAAAAATTTAGATATTTTATATTACGAGGATATAATAGTTGGATTGAGTGAAAAATATTTGATTACTTTAAATGAGGTTGAAATTCAAACCTTATAAATTGAAAAAAGAAGTTCAGATGAAAGAGTTATTTTTAGTCTAACAATACCTAAATGTGATTCAAGAATATTAAATATGTTATGATCTTCAAATAAATAAATAAAACATTGTTTACTAGTTTCCACACAAGAAGGAATTTCGAGGGAATAGGAGCTTTCCATCATTACAAAAAAAATTAATTTTTGCTACGGGCAAATTCTGTACCAAAAGAGCATTTTTCTGTAGCAAAATTAATTTGTGACGGATATTGTCCATCGCAAAAAACCGCGTCGCAATTGCGACGGAAATGGGAAAATCCATCACAAATTTAAAAATTTGCGACGAAAATTTTTTTCGTCGCAAATTTGCTACGGAATTTCCGTTCCGTAGCAAATTCTCAAATTTGCGACGGAAAAAATTTCCATAGCAAATTTGAAATTTGTGAATTTGCTACGGAAACGTTTCCATCGCAAATTCTCGCAATTTGCTACGGAAACATTTTCCGAAGCAAAAGTAATATATTTTTTTAAAATTATATATATTTTTAATTTTTATTAATTTTTTGATTTTTTTTAATTTTGATTTTTTTATTTTTATGATTTTTTTTTAGAAAATTGATTTCAAAAAGTAGTGTACCATGAATATAATAACAATTAAAAAGAGTTTACATAGAGAAAACAAAATATATATAATAATGCTGTAAAGAGCAAATACTAAAAAGTAGTCTAAACAGCAGCATTGTGATCATCATCATCATCACCAGCATGGTCATTATCACCAGGAGCCGACCCCGAACCCTTGTCTTTCATTAGGGACAAGAGTTGAAGCTGCATCTGCCTCATCATCTCCGCTTGCTGAGTCATCTGCTGCCACATCATCTCCCGTTCCTTATTCATCGCCTGCTTCATCTGCTCTTGTTCCTGAATCATCTCCTGTTGCTGACTCATCTGTGTTGCTTGCTCCTGCACCAACGCCTTCATCTTCTTCAGCCCATCTGCAAAAAAATTATGAAGTACATTTATTATTTGTACTTCATTTGAATGGACAAGAGAATGTAAATTATCAATATCAAATGTATTACGTTTACCTGAAGAAACACCTTCGATCTTGGGATGAGGAGCGCTTTGTTTGCTTCAGTCAGCTAGCAGAGGCACCGTATCCAAAGGCTCTCCCTTTCTTGTTAAATCCGCCTGTGGCCTCAAAGAACAGACTCTCATTATTGGACTGAGAGGATGCGGGGGTCAGTCCCAAGCTGCGAGTCTCTCTCCTGCGACAACTTCTGAAAGGTTTCCTATAAGCACAAAAATACATAACAAATAAGACATGTAAAATGAAATAAATATGGTGGTGCATAAAACAAGTAATAAAGGCAATAAATGTCTAACCGCTACTTGCTGCGCCCTTTGGCTAATCCATTGTCTCTCACTCCCTTCAAACTGTTGGGAATGAGTCCGCTCAAAGGTAGCCCACTCAATCGATCCTGCAGGAACTTCCCCAGACTCTACCTGCAAACGCAAATGATGACCTTAATTAATTACTTCAAAGTACAAAATATTGAATACTTAAATAGAAAATAACGTGTACTTACAATTTTCCGTCGATGCTCACTAATTGGAATGGAGCCGCCAGCATATGACGGTCCTTCCATTTTGGCCCTATTTTCCTTATTTTTTGTACTTGTGCTATGAAACTTCTCATTGTTGGCCCAATTGTGAAATAATTCGTCTGCAATGTCCTGTGAAATCCAATCTTTCTTGCCTCTTGACCTTCTCAATGAATAAAGCTTTTGAGATAAATACCGGCCTGCCTTGTGATTATAAGCTTTTTTCAGATCTTCACGATGTTCAGGCAACGTCATATGCTGGCACTGAAAATCAATAACGAACAATTAGTGCTCCAAATTTTAAAAGTACTTAATTAATAACCATAAAACAAATAACTTACCAAGAACTCATCGAACCAAACATCTCGAATGACCTTAGGAATGTCTGTCCACTTGGCCCAAGCTTGATTGTAATTACGGAATAATTGGGCCGAGATGAAATCCAATACCTGATTATGAGGCATAAATCTGAAGAGAGAGGACATCATGCAAATATTAGTATACAAACCAATTAGAGAAGAAAATTGTAACATTACTGGTAACTTGGCATGAATTCCTCGATGCCGTCAGGACGGATCCAAAGCTTCCCTGTCGAACGATCTCTTGAGCCCCAGATTGGTGGAACTACCTTCTTTCCCGACGTGGCTCTGAGGTGATGCAGTATGCTAAGGAAGGAATGTGAAGTATTGAAGATGTTTGTACATAGATGGTTTCAGGAAACTAAACAAATGTAAATCAATCAGAAATGGTAAAGTAAACCTGTTGTCCCCCTTGCTGTGGATCAGTGGGGGTAGACGGTGACGACGACATATAAAGCGACGGTGAAGATGACAAATAACCCGACGGTGAAGATGACATATCAAATGGCGGCACCTCTGGGGAAGCGCTTAGCCCTCTGCCTCCATAGGGAGCAGATGGCGTCGCCCTACCCCCTCTGATAGGACGGGGTTGGGCTCGACCACTACCACGTCCACTACCTGAATGTCCTCCTAGATGCTCCATCTCTGAACACTTATAGACATAATGTCAAAAAATATATAACAATAAGATATTTAGTTAATATGATAGTAGCGAAGTAACAAAGTATGTAGTATAACAGATCATCATAAGCAAAGAACTAACACAAATCAACCGAACGATTCCTGTTCATCGACATCTGCTTGCACGTGTTCCTTTGAAGTCTGATAGTCTTCGAACTCAGATTCACTATTAGAGTAAATCACTTCTGCCTCATCGTCAATTTGTATAGGAATTAATTCTAACCCCGCAGCAGAATCAAAGAGATTGCTTGGTATTTCGTCATCAAAGAATTTGTGACGGACCACGCGGTCCGTCGCAAGTGTCGGTTGCCTGCCAAAACTTTGCGACTGACCGAGCGGTCTGTCGCAAAGTGGCGGACAATTTGCGACAGACCGCTCGGTCTGTCACAATTTGCGACGAACCGATCTGTCCGTCTGTCCGTCGCAAACGGGCGGACCTTCTCGGTCCGCCAATTTGCGATGGAAATTTTGTGACGAATTATGTTATCCGTCGCAAAACTTGCGACGGATCACGGATCCGTCGCAAACTTTGCGACGGATCCACGAATCCATCGCAAATTCGTTTTTTTGCGACTAAATTTTTTTTCCGCCGCAAATTCCCCTAAATTTGCGACGGATATTTTTCCGTCGCTAAATGACATTTTTCTAGCAGTGCATATTGTTATCTAGAAAGACTCTTCATTGACGTTCCTTGTATGTTGTGGCATGGAGAGGAGGCTTGGATTCTTCATATCATTCACCATCGTGTGATCAAGCTTCATGGGTCACCAGAATTGGTAGTTGATGATAATATTTTCATTCTTACCAAAACATTTTCACATCTAAAAAGAGTTATATGGAAATTTAATGATGGATGAAGAATTAAGGTCAATGTATTTTGCCTTTAAGGTATTTGCTAACAGAGAGGAAGGATCTGAACAAATTACCCTCCATACTTGCTTAGCTAGTAAAGCTTGATTAATAATCTTTATAGGTCTCAATCTCAAACCTCCTCTATCCTCGGATTGGAATAATATACCCCCTTTCAGGAGTTGAATTTTCCTTTTATCACTGTTTAAACCAAGGTTCTAAAACCCGGATCGGTCACTGAACCGGTCGGGGTACTGGGTTAAGGGTTAGTGGGTCAGACCGAAGTCAGCTCGGGCCAGACCGGTGAGGTATAAAAAATTGGAAAATAATTAATTTCTCATCACGCCAACCTAAATTTGACATATATACTATATATCATTTCAATATTTTAGATCAGTAGCAAAATAACCATATACTTCAATACTTGTGACATATTCAGATATTCCTAACAATTTTCTTTACAACCTACGTTTGAGACAATATATTCATGGTAGCAAAATATTAAAAACAAGTATATGATGACAAAATATTCTCAAGCATGATCTTTTTTAACACCAGAATGTGTGGGAGGATTGCTAGACTCGGGATTGGGAGTGGTAGTATTCTGGGCACCTTCATTATTAATATTTCCCTCCATTAACACAGCTTCAAGAAAATAATCAAACACAGAACCTCACAGACCAGAATCTCACAAACCGAGCAAACCAAACCTTCAGAAATCCAAACCAAACCGAAGCACAACAGAAACCAATAGGCAAATCAAAGCCAATATTCAAAAATAAGTAGAGCCAACCAAAAATAGAGCAACCACGACAGCTTCAGGAAAACAAAAAACAAACCCAAATCAAACCAATATGACATCCAAAAGTGAAAAAATAAACATCGAGCACCAAAGAGAACACGAAGAACAAAGAACTAAAAATAAAATAAAGCATTCAACAATAATAAACCTGAAGTTCTGCACAATGGAACGAAGCTCTAAATCGAGATGAACAAAGCTCTTTCACGGTTTCACCTGAAGAAATAAACGGTAGTGGGAAGCAAAATTTAAAATAATAATAATAATAAAACCTAAAAAAAATTGTTTACCGGGTCAGTCCGGTTTAACCCGTCCGGGTCACACCGGTTTCACCGGGTCAGACCGGGTTTACCAGGTCAGATCGGTTTAACCCTAAACCGGACCGGTTTCACGGCCGGTTGGCCGGTTCCCGGTCGGTTGGCCGGTTCCCGATCTGAACCGGCCGATCCGGTCCGGTTTCACAAATCATGGTTTAAACCCCAGAAAAAAATTGCACAATAGGAGTCCACTTGGCTATAGATATAATTTGGTAGATTGATACCTGATAGAACATGAATATTAGCGCAACAGCTAGAACTAATTTAATCAGGTTAAGATGAGAAGTTTGAGACAAGAGTTTAACATGAATATATGATTTGTATCATTAGATTATATATCAATTCATAAAATTAAACTAATTAGTTTAGAGAAAAACGATAAATATAAATACTTGAAAATAATTTATTTAATGTCTCCAAAAAAGTCAACTAGATTTTATATTTAAGAATGGAGGTAATGATAATTTATAGATTTACTTCTTGGCATTCGAGTCAACTAATATATTTTGTTCAGCCAATTTGCCAAATATACCACTAAATTATCATAAATATAAGAAGGCAATTATTATTTAGCCATTAATAGTACAGATCAAGGTAACACGAGTTAGACTGTTGTACTTATTTAGCATTTTTTCTAAGGGTAAAGGTGTAAAAATATACATGTGCTTTGTCCCTAGGAGTGCTCAGCACCATATACTTTTTTTAGGAGCAAAAATACACACGTGCTTATATTTTAGGAGCAAAAGTCACACTTTTTGTTAATAAGAAAATGTTGACTGTTAAAATGCAACATTTTGACTAACATTGATGACAAGGATGGTGATTTGGTAGATCAAGCAGTATCTTGAAGAAACCCCCCCCAGAAAATACCGTCGTCTTCGCAAACCCAGAATGCCGCCATGTAATTTCTCACTCTTTCCCTTATCATATTCTTCATCACTGCCAGTAACTCTGGCCCAAATGTCACGATTCCACTGTGCTTCTTCTTCGTTGGTGATAATATCAATTCTGTTGATTCCTTCTCATGTTCTGCTTTAGGGCCTGAATATTTAACCATCCGTAACTCCTTCGAATCGGCTCTAGGAACAGACAGAGTGAGTTTTGTTGAGAGATCGTTCTTCAGGATTGAATCCTGTGGTCTCGATTCAGGCCGAATCAGAAACGGGGGATTTGAGGCCACCGGATGACCGGAATCACTGACATCAGATCCAGTTTGGCTGCTCTGGCTGTAAGAATGACCAGCTAATACCAGCGGAATCGTCAGCGATCGATCTTGGGCGGCCAGCTTCTTCGCTGGTTGGAGCCATGGATCTTCGACGTCGCCGGCCAATGACGAGTACTTGCGCTTCAACGTCAAGTTCCAGTGGTTTTTGATGGAGTTGTCCGTATGTCTGTTGAGGAGCTTGGCTATGGTGGCCCATTTGTTGCTGAAATTGGCGTGTGCCTTGACGATCATCTTGTCCTCCTTGACAGTGAAGGCACCACGCTCTACATCCGGTGAGAGTTGGTTGCACCACCGGAGCCGGCATGATTTTCCAGATCTTCCAGGGATCGCCTTGCATATCGTCGACCAATTCCAAGCGCTGTGCTGTTGCACGTGCTACCTCAACAACTTGTCCTCCTCAGGGCTCCATGGACTCCTAACCCGATCCAAATCTCCCTGCAACGGCTCCATTAACCTATATCTGTCGTCGCTACTGCAAGCCCTTCTGCTCGTCGCTACTGCCTGCGAAAGCCATGGGCAAATTCCAGATTCAAATGTCAAAATCCTCGTGGCCACGTGTTTTGTTTTTTCCTAGATACTCCTTTATCTACTAAATCAGCATCCACATCATCAATGTTAGTCAAAATGTTGCATTTTAACAGTCAACGTTTTCTTATTAACAAAAAGTGTAACTTTTGCTCTTAAAATGTAACCACGTATGTATTTTTGCTCCCAAAAAAAGCATATGGTGCTGGGCGCTCCTGGAGGTAAAACACATGTATATTATTGCTCCTTTACCCTTTTTCTATTATATTTGTCACAATAATAATTCTCATTTGACTGTTGCATGTTACTATGTTAAGGTCAATTTGTCACTAAAATAAGTTTACAAACGTTAATTTTTCTTGTTCAAATAAAATAATAGTAATTCATCAATTTAGCACTTGCAATTTTTTAACTTCATAGAAATATATCTGGAAAAAAGAAAATAGGATAAAAAATAACTTAATCAATGTCAACATCCATGCATATGCTTAATATTTTTTAGAGTAAAATACTCCAACACCCCTTGCATTTTACCTTAATTACATGAATCTCCCCTCTATTTTAAAAATATATACTTAAGTCCAAACCCTTAACTCCGTTAAGGATATTTTATTTTTTAATTAAAATTAAAATTAAAATAAATTTTATTTACTAATTTATCCTTCATCATTACTAATTCCCTAATTTGGATAAAATTGTTCAAGTAATTTAATTAATATTTTTTCACCTTTTTCTTAATTTATTTTTAGTTTTGCAAATAATTATGTGTTAATTTTTTTCCAAATTGAGATAAAGACATAATTAATTGAATTAATGCAGACATAGAAACTTCATTAAAATATGATTAATTGTTTTAATTAATTCATACTTAAATAAACATGTTTATAAATATTTGTGCAAAAAATATATTTAAGAAATTAAAATTTGAAATAAATATAAGTTATATAATATATCAAATTTACATTACTAATAACATATGGTGATTGAAAATATGCCTTTCAAATATGTTTTCAATCATGGTGTCATTAAAAAAACAAAGAAAGAAATATATTTTTAGTCATTTAAAAGAATATTAAATAAATAAAATTTTATATGATAAAAAGTTTATTTATTTAATTACCATATAAATAATTATTTAATACCTAAACATATTTAAGTCTGGCCAAAATAAATCATTTCACATTAAATATCATATCAACAGGCTCTGTTCATAATTATAAGTTTTGGTTTGCAGCGAAATAATCAAATTATGCAATGTATCAAAAAGGCTCTAGAGTTCGGAAATATACATTAGATTATGCTCATGTAACAAAAAGAAACATACAAGATTGATAAACTCAGATCAAATCTCGGATGCCTTCCCTTTGGTATTAACGCCTAAATTCTCGCCTGAAAAATAAATAATAACAGGGTGAGTCACAAAGACTCAGTAACCACATATCCAATTTAACAAGTATACAGGGAATGATTACAAGATAATTAAGCGGGAAAATTATGCCTTCGTATATCAATAAGTCTGAGTAGTTTATCAAACCAATTAATAATTCAAAATTATTCAATATGCATGTAACTCCCTCAACCATCCTTATAACCTCCTTATAACCGCTGACAGAACCCATAGGCTACAATATAATATAACAGGTTCAATCTCTTTGACGAGATTGCACCAAGCTCACCAATGATGAGGTGTAGCCCAACCAAAGGCTACAGAACTCATATTGGATCATGAGTTTCCTTTCTTTCGAATATAGAAAGGTGTCATTGTCCCAAGACTGACCTTTATCCCGGCCAGAGGATAAGGATGATACCAAAGGCCCTGAAAAAACCAAAGCCATCCACTGTGCGCTCAGTGGTGGCTATACCACGTGGTATAAAATAAATCTCTTGTTATCGTATCTCATCACAATCCAGTACACTTCAATATGCAATGCAATGTTACAAATTTCAACATCAACAATTTATACTCACATTCAATATTCAAAACCATGCATAATCTCATTATAATAACAGTATAAACAGTTTAATCATAACAATATAAGCAATTTATGCCTACTTAACTAGAAGTTTACCTTCAAACAAATATCTCACACATATATACATTTTCATAAGCAACACTATAACATATTCATATTATTTAAATATATGAACATAAACTTATAATCACCTTAACGAGTATACAAGATAAATTGGAAAGTGATTACCTCAAATTCTTGACACAACACTAAGCATGAGAGAAATCAATCCCCTTTAAAAATAAATATATAATTATACATTAATAGAATTAACAAAAATAACCACTAATATAATAGTAAATAATTAATAACCCATTATCTCACTATAAATTTTTCTTAGAAAAAATGACAATTTATCTATTCCTCAATTTTGAGCCTAATACTAACTTTTATAAATATAACCCAATTTATTAAACAATCTCCAAACCTCCACATAATCAAAATCACTTCAATTCTAATTTAAAATCTCAAATCCCAATTCATAATTTCATATAGTTCAAGATTTATCAAAACTAACCGATTAGTAACTCTTGTAATCCAACTAGATGCTTAAATCCTCATTTAATCGGTAAAAATACACTATATGACATAAATCCTAAATTCTTTTAGATACAAAATATCTTTAAATTCCCACGACAACAAACTAACAAATCTAAACCGATTAATTTATTTATTAATCATGATCTTCATACATACGGTCTTTTATTATCAAAACTCAAAACTTTACAATATTCTAATCCCAAAATTTTTAATAATCAATACTATTGTACCCTCATTAGAAAGATAAAAATACGTAGAACAACTTTCATGAAAAAAATTTATTGAAAATAAATTAATTTAACTACCTAAATGATCTTATTAATAAATAACTTACCTTAACAACAACTCGAATATGCTTCTCTTTGCTTCCTTGTCTCTCCCTCTCCCCCCACGTGCTCCGTGCTCTCTCGCCTGATCACACTTCACACACTTACACTTTTCTCACACACACATTCCTATATATAGCGGGAGGGAATGGCGGAGAAATGAAATGAGAACTTTTTTTAAGAAAAAATATAGGGAAAATTACATGCAGGTCCCAAGGATCAGAAATAAATACAATTAGATCATTTGAAATCACCAAATTACACAGAAGTCCCTAAGAAATTTTTTGATATTATTTGTATTAACAACAGGAAATGTCATATTTACAACAGAAAGTGCCATATTTACAACAACATTTAAACACCTGACCATTTACAACAAAAAAAGCCATATTTACAACAAAAAGTGTCATATTTACAACAATATTTAAACACCTGGATTTTGTTTCAAACTCAAGTCATTAAATGTACAGAGGTCATTTACAACAGAAAAATGTTATATTTACAACAGGAAGTGCTATATTACAACAAAATTTAAAATCTGATCATTTACAACAGAAAAAGTCATATTTACAACAGGAAGTGCTATATTTACAACAAAATATTCATGAAAGTCCCAATAGAAATTTACATATCAAAAAATCCCCTAGGGACTTTTTTGATATTATTTGTATAGAAACAAAATCCATGAATATTTTGTTGTACTTGGATTTTGTTAAATGTACCTGGATTTCATGAACATTTTGTTGTAAATATGATTGACTTTTGCTGTTGTAAATAGCCAGATTTTAAATTTTGTTGTAAATATAGCACTTCCTGTTGTAAATCTAGACTTTTCCTGTTGTAAATGAACTCTGTACGTTTAGGGACTTGAGTTTGAAACAAAATTCAGGTGTTTAAATGTTGTTGTAAATATGACACTTCCTGTTATTAATATAAATAATATCAAAAAAGTCTGTAGAGACTTTTGTATAATTTGGTGATTTCAAGGGATCTAATTGTATTTATTTCTGATCCTTAAGACCTGCACGTAATTTTCCAAAAAATATATCCCTCTGCCAGCACAGTGGCAGGAAAGCTGCCACCTGACCTATAATGGTGGCAGCGTTCCTACCACAAAAGTATATAACATATATACTTTTTCTTTCTTGGCGTTTTTTTATTTTATTACGTTTATCGTTTGTCTACTTTTGGATTACTGTATTAATATTCTATTATGGGATAGTTATCACTCACTAGAAATTTATCCTTGTATTTTCAAACTAAGTTATTTTATGAAAGTTTCATTCCGCAATTAAGTCGTCCAAACTAATTCGATGCGCTTAAACTCTGATAAAAATAAACATATTTAGGACGGGTGTCACAAATTGACCCTGATTTTATTCCGCTGCATATGATCAATGTTGATTCCCACATTTATCCGGGGGAAAAAATTCAAAGTTACTCCTTATTGGTAGAGTCTAGAAGAGATATCAGATATTATGAATACTAATCATTTTTTATTTCCCCCATTTTTATATTATCATTCGGTATCCAACATAGTTCGTGCTTGCCTCTCTTAATAAAGTGTCTTCTCTGGAACTTGAACTCGAGACCCAGAAGAATCTAACGGGGCCTTACACCGCTAGACGTAGACCAACTCGATCTATGCTGATTTCTTTTTCCCTTTTTTAGTTCGTTACGGGAGAAGATACTCTCCCCATCCCTTCTCTTATCATCCCTCCCCATCCTCATTCTCACCGTTAAAATCTTGATCCAAGGGCCCAAATTTTTTTTGGAAAAAACCGCATGCTGTATGCGCACCGCATGCGGTTTTTTCCAAAAATTTTCTGGGCCCTTGGATCAAAATTTTAACGGTGAGGATGGAGGATGAGGAGGGATGATGAGAAACTTGCATGTGAGAGAAACCGGATCCGTTCGTTACCTTCCAATTCCAAAAGAGACATTATCATTATATATATATTAAATGAATGAAATTGTAAATTAACTCTTGCAATCTTAGATTGAAGGATCTTCATTACTCGTTTAATCACTTTGAACAACTAAAGATTGAATTTCCTTAACAGGCCCATAAGTTTATACTGATATACAAAATATCTGGTTCTTAGGAAAAGAATATTGACTAAAAACCATGGTTTGTGAAACCGGACCGGACCGGCCGGTTCAGACCGGGAACCGGCCGTGAAACCGGTCCGGTTTGGTGCAAAACCGGTCTAACCCGGTCTGACCCGGGTTGACCCGGTGAAACCGGTGTAAACCGGCCGGGTTACAGGGTCAACCCGGTTCCAGTATTTTTTTTAAATTTTTTTTTAAAAGGCAATCTAATTTGAATATCTGAATATGTTACAAGTATTGAAGTATATGGTTATTTTACTACTGATCTAAAGTATTAAAATGATATATAGCACTCCCTCTGGTCCTTATTATAAGACATCAACTAACAAATTTCACAAACCAATAAAAGTAGTCAAAGTCAATAAAGTTGCCCTACACTTTAAGTAACTTCCAATTTTTTATACCTCACCGGTCTAGCCCGGGTTGACTCCGGGCTGACTCCGGTCTGACCCACTAACCCTTAACCCAGTACCCCGACCGGTTCAGTCACCGATCCGGGTTTCAGAACCTTGCTAAAAACCATCATAAAGTTAATGAATCTTACCATTTCCCATATCATTTATATCAATCAAATACTTATGGCAAAAAAAAAAAAAAGAATCAATCAAATAGATTACGTTCTTTATATTTATTACATCAAGTTCTAAATCACACATGTATCCTATTTTTCTTAATATGAGTTTATAGTTAAGTGATAATAATTTAAAAATAGGTCACGAATGATTGAAAAACTTCATAAAATTGATAGAAAGAACTTGACGTAAGTATTTGGCGAAAGGGTTATAGTCAACATGCGTGATCAAAATCATTAACGGACAACAATTTCCAATAGCATCCCATTGAGGTCCGGAGACAGACTAAATTAATCAATCAATTAATTTTTTTTGCTAAAATGGGTTACATAACTTAACCTCTTGAGAAGTACTGTAGTAAATTATTTCAAATTTTTTAAAAGGAAAAACTCTCACCCCTAGTCTTTGGGTTCAACTGGCAAAGGGGCCAAATACTCTCACCAAAGGGAGGGTATATATAGCCAAATTATTTTCATGCATGATCAAATGTTCATTATCATGAAGTTTATAACCAGAAATTATTAATCAGGAATGGCTACAAATATTTTATGCAAGTGCTGTCTCTTGTTTAATATGAATGTGATATTTTTTTTTTTATCCAATAATAGATTTAGCTGTATGACAAGCAAGAACATCATGAGATCATATGTAACATTCACTGCATGGGTGGTACGGATGAACTGTTGAATATTCTTTTTTCCCCTCTTTGTGATTTTCTTCATTTTTCCCTTGCGCTCTTGAAAGAGTTTGGTTGGAAGTGTCAAAGTAAGTACCCATTTTATGTTTAGTTTCTGGTTTCCGCGTTCATGATCTGAAGATCTAAAAAAAATTAACATTTTCTCAGCAAGTCAAGTGAATGAAGGTGAAGAAAAGAAAATTCATTTTCTGGATCAAGAATGAATGGTGGGTCCAAGCTGTTGGTCTCATTTTGAAAAAGGTAGCATCAAATTTTTCAGTTTCAAAGTTGGATTATGGGTGTTTTCCAACCCTGAGGAGCTATGGGAATGGAGAAAGAATCAATGACTTGCAAAAAAGAAAAAAATTCCTTTAAAAAAAAAATTCTTTTGTATTCTTTTGTTTTTTAATACATTTAAAATTTTTCTTAAAAAAATTTGGGGGTGCTGCCCTCGAACCCCCGAATACCCTCACTAATTGTGCGGACACAAATAATAAATTTTGGCTCCGCCACTGATGCATGGTATATATGTAGGACCCGGCTACCGTCCTCTGCAGAGGACGATCCTCTGCGCTTTTTTACATTGAATTTACACCGCATGCGGTAATTTTTTTAAAAAAATTTCCACCGTTCAGATCTTCATTCAACGGCTCAGATGAGGAAGAGGATGGGAAGAGAAGAGGATGGAAGCCAGATCCATATATGTATGCATATAAAACTGAATAAAGAAAAAAAAAAAGCAGAGGGTAGTAATTTTTATAGGGATATCATTTCACTTCCACATAAGAGATAGTAAGAGTTTAATTTTAATCACCCTCACTCTGTGTGTGTTCAGTTTATTAGAATAACATCTAAGAACCTTTTAATGTAAACAATTTTGGAGCTTTAAAACCCGAACGTAAGGGAAAGGAAGAGAAAATTGCACCGAGTTCCCAAACTAAAACAAAAAAACGATTGAAAGGTCTCTTAAAATCTGTAATTTGAGATTCACTAAGGGTATTTTGGTCTTTTTATAACTAGGTTATATTTCTCAAATGTTCCATAGAATTTAATTGCTGAAAATTAGAAATTTCAAGAGTCGTATTTTCTTTAGTTTGGGATTTCATTGTAATTTCTCAGAAAGGAAAAGACATAGAAGCTCCAAATTACTTCACTGGCACCACCGACGGGGAAAAAAAGAAGTATTTTTGCGTGGGTATAGCTATCCAAACCGGAGAATGCTTCTGAAACTGAGATAGACGGAAATGGGTAATTGGATAATGCCCTTTGAACTTCCAAACGTTAATGTTATAGCTAATAGGAATAGGAAGCAGATTCTCATGATCTATTTTTCTCATTATCGGCCTCTCATGAGCTAATATGGACCGCTAATTAGGAAGTGATGAGAAAAGTCAAAGTAGTACTATGACCTTTTAGATTCATTGGACAAACATGATTTATAGATTATAAAAGATAATAAGAAAAACTCAACTCAACTGTACTACTACCACTTCAACTTGTGTATATGTGAACCCCTCCAAGTCAGCCTACCCCACCATATATCTTGATCTTATTATTATTATAGCAGCTCTAGGGCACCAAGCCTCACACTGTTGGGCGCGACCTTCCAAAGGAAATACACATAAATCACCTTCCTTTTGTTTTGTATTATTATCTTCCACACCTATTCATTCTTGTTTTCTTATACTAGTACAATTTAAACATGTACCTACAACACCATCATGTCAAAGCCAGGTTTAAGCTAAAACATTATTTAAATGCCAAGGGTTGCATGCTAATTAATGTGTCAACTTATTGTTCACAACGATTCAATCTTGTTAATTTACAATCACAACATCTTTTATAAAGAGTACCGCACAACTCTAACAAGCATTTGAAGTAGAAAGCGGTCCTGCGATGTGAGGAAAACACAAGTTCGAATTGTGAAATGTATATTTATTGAGACTTGGGAGAGACTATCATCTTAAGTCTTTACATCAATTTATCAAAATAATCTTCTTTTAGATTTATCTTAAATGATAAATATAGTAATACTCCTTCGGTTCTCAGTATAAGACACATCATTTAGGGATTGATCTTGTTCCTAAATATAAGACATATTTTTTATATTTATTAATGTTTTCTTCATTTACTCCTATTAATAACCCCCCCCCCCAAATAATCAAGGAGGAAGAAGATGAGAGAATTAAGGATGATAACTATAGTGTTTTAAAAAATACATGTCATATTAATTAACTTAACTAACATCCTTAATATAATAAAATAGATAAATATGTCTTATATTAAAGACATGAGGGAGTACTTTTTATCAACATTTTTCCACTCACACACACCATATTGATTAGTATTACTTCATCATTTACATTTGTATTACTTTTATTGTCATAAACATTGTTGTCAAATAACTCATGAGTTGGCTATCCGAATTTACTGTTTTTACGTTTATAACTTACAAATTGTGTCGAGTCATCTGTAAACTTGTGTTAGTTGTAAATTTGGTTAAACTCACGAGTTTACCGTTTTCATGTTTCTAACTTACAAAATATATTAACTCATTCTTAAACTTGTGTTAACTTTTGATCATTCTTAGTGACTTTATATATAAATTTTTTTTTTTTTTTTTGTTAAGCATAATAAAATATGAATGTTGGTGGATTTAATTTCAATTATTGAAATTTAAAATATATTTAAATCAAATTGATGTCATTTTTATATTTTAATTATTTAATCATACACAAATAATACTTATATAATGATAAAAATAAGAGTTAAGGTGTAGATTTGCCAACCAACTATTACCCGAGGAGCATCTGGCACAAAAAACAATCGAGGGGACTAAAATTACCAATCAACAATTAAAAAATGAAAAAAAACACAAATTGGTGCAGATTCGCCAACAAACTATTACCCCGTCACTGTCTTAGTGTCTCCGTCTTCTATTGATTGTCACACTGTCGGCAACGTTGGCATTTCCAAAGTTTCCATTGTTGCTGGGTATTCCACTCACCCTCTTGAATTTATCCAGTAGTCCACAACTTTTGACCGGCACGCGCCTTGCACCCTGATTTCATTCCTCCGATGCCACAAGCAGCACCCGTCGCTGCCACAGCGCCTGCTCCCATGGGTCTCATCTCTGTTAGTGTTTGCCTTATCCAACAAGAAGGTTTAACCGCTCTTTTCTCCAGTGTCTCCGCTACCGTCCTACGCCAGTACCTCATATTTTAACTTAATTGTGATAGTTGTTTTTTTAATAGTTATTTGTTTTTTTTTCACTTTTTAATTGTTGATTGATAATTTTGATCCCCTCAATTGTTTTTTGTGCCAGATGCTCATCAGGTAATAGTTGGTTGGCAAATCTACACCTTAACCCTATAAATAAAACTTACGAGTTTACAATTTGAGTTCATGATGGCTACGACTCATCCTCCATCGCGTAGTCTGTGTATTATTAATTAGTTTCTACTTTCTTCAGTTTTTCCTATCAAACCCTCACACAAAGTGGTTTCTATAAAAACACTCTTTCTTCTGAGAAAACACTTTAATACCATAGCAAAAGTGTGATATCAGAATTTTGAAACTCTCCAATATATATTCCCTTCCACCTTCATCTTCTTCATCAACCCCCAATCTCTCAATCACTTCTTTTACTTTTGTTCTTTTACACACACACAAACCAAGACATCAAGTAAGTATATACTTTGATTTTCAGCTTCTTGCTTCTTCTCTCTTTTTCCAGGTTGATTCTAAAAGCACTATTTAGTTTTCCTTTTCTCTGGGCTTTCTTAACCAAACATACACAGCACATGGGGTTTTTTTTTTTTCGATTGCCCATCCGGTATCCAGAGCTTTGCCCTGACTAATCCGAATCCGACCCGGGTTGCGCACCTAGCTATGGTGGGTGAGTCTCCCAGCGGGGCTTTTCTGCATTCACAAGGCTCGAACCCGAGACCATGCTTAAGCGACACAAGCCGCTTACCACTTGTGCCAAACCCCGTTGGTCACAGCACATGGGGTTTATTCTCAATATATATTATTCATTCACATTCATATAGTTTTGTTATATTACATATAATATATATACAACCCAATAAATCAAGTATATTGACTAAAATATTGATGGTATTGATGATTTTTTTTTTTTGGATTTTTTTTTTTTTTTTTTTACAGGAAAAGAAATGGAAGGGAATATTGGGATGAGGAGGAGCACAAGCAAGTCAAGTTGGATAACAGAAGAAGATGGCGGCTATGGATCTCGCCGGACTTCAAACTCCGACGAGGATGAGGAGGCTCTGAGATGGGCGGCGATAGAGAAGTTACCAACCTATGACAGGTTAAGAACAAGCATATTGCAGAATTTTGTGGAACAAGGACAGCCTCATGGTGGATCCAAGGAAGTAGTTGATGTTCGAAAATTGAATATGAATGAGAGAAAACAAATCATTGACAGGATCTTCAAGGTCGCCGAGGAAAATAATGAGAAGTTTCTGAAAAAGTTCAGAGCCAGAATTGATCGGTGAGTATGAGTAGTACTACAAGACACTATAGTTTTACCTATTTAAGCTGTTACGTACGTTGTTTTCTCAAAAAACATTTTTCTTGCCAACAGTTGTTATCTCAAGAACTACAGTTTTTTAATTTGCTAGTAACAGTAATAATTATCTTATAATCCAGTGTATAAAAAAAAATCATACTAGAGATCCTATATAATTATATTACCTAATACCTAATTATAACATCAATACTTTGTTTCCTGATGGTGGATTTATTACCATAATGACAAGATACAAACATCGTTCTACATTTAATATTTATCGATCAGATCATAATTAAGATGTGTTTGTTTTGGATTCATATATACAATCATGATTTATTTTCTTTAATTTTCAAATTTTTACAAGGACTACTCATTACAGATATCTACTATTAGCAAAATAGAAAAACGAAAGTGATATATATTTGGTGCATGATATGATATGCTTAGTTGTTAATGACGATAAGTGTCAAGAAATTTCTAATTTCCATAACTCTCGTGTGATTAACATTCTTAGAGAAGAACACTAAAAACTTGGCATTGCTAACATTTTCCCAGACGCAGCACAAAAATCATTAAGACAAGCCTTAACTATCGCTGATTGATCCAAACTGCCTAATACCCCGAGATGGTAGGAGAGACTCCCCTTTCTGGCCATTCCACATTAATTGGAAATTTGCGGATGCCATAAAGTGATAAAGGAGCTCACAAATTTTCTTGGAATTTTGTACTTCATTTAAACAGCGCAACACGAATTGCCAATTCACTTGATCATAAGATTTTTCAAGATCGACCTATATGGTCACGAATCCTTTCTTCCGTTTCATGTTCCGCATATGAATTATTTGTTGAGCCAAAATGATATTGTCCATACCTTACCTTCCTGACTCAAATCTACACTGATTCGGAAAAATAATCATAGGCATTATGCATTTCAACCTTGTGTTACAGTCTTTGTTATAATCTTATAAATCACATTACAAAGACTAATTGGTCTAAAATCCTTGATACTCTCAGTTTTATATTACCCACTAACAGTTTCTTTCCCCAAATATTGACAACGAGAGACTTGAGAAGCACATCTTTTGAAGTGGATTTTTAAAATGAAAAAGAAAAGAAAAGAAAACATGGGGATAAATTATCTTGCTGGTTTTGCCTGAGAGAGAAACCAAAGCCAAAAGAAGAAGGTGGAACCATATGCCAATATAGTATTATATCATATACACCCCTAAAAAAATCTAGTATGATTGTTGCAAAACAAGAGTCTTTGTAGTAGAAATAATAATACTGCATCATATCCTTAATATAAAACCTCATTCATATATAATGTAAGTTACATTATGAATGAGGTGATCTTTTATTAAGAATTACACTAGGAACAAGGTCTTATATATATATTAATGACCAGAGGTAATACTTCTTTGATGGCTCTTAAATATGTTAGGGGTGTTATACAGAATGATATTTTGAGACATTTATCCCCAACTTTGAGTAACATGTAATTTGTACTGGGTTCAGTCCTTTTCTTTCTTATTAATTTTTTTGTTTAAAGTATAGAACTAAATAATTATTTTTCACTTCACTTAAAGAGAATATTTAAACCTTGTGAATGTTAAAAAAAATCTGATGAAGTTACATTCATTTTGGCTTGACACTAGGTATAATTTGATATCCTAAATTTCATATAACTATGTAAAACCATATCTTTAGGGGGAGAAAAATTCCTTACGACATATGAGAGCAGTTCATGGTAAGAGCATGCTTGTCAAAGCAATTGGAAAACCAATGCGTTGTCAAACATGTCCTTACGAGGGTTAACTTAAGGATTCGTGGCCAATTTTTTCATGTTTGATAATCTTTGTTTGGACACTGCTTGAACATGTGGGAGATGATTCTCTCATTCTCCCCCCATTTATTTATTTGGTTGACTTGCTACCTCCAAATTAATATTTGAAATGATGATTTAATGACAAAACTGCAGGGTTGGGATCACACTTCCAACAGTGGAAGTGAGGTTTGAGAATTTGACAATTGAGGCAAATGCCTACGTTGGCAGAAGAGCTTTACCAACACTCCCTAATGTTGCCTTCAACACCATTGAATCTGCTTTTGCTTTATGCGGCATTAACATGGCTCAGCGACCAAAAAGCACCATCCTTAATGATGTCTCCGGCATCATCAAACCATCCAGGCACGTTATATATCCTATGCATATGTTATCTTCTTCTTATTAGGATTGAGTTATTCTAAGTCAAAGTTCAGGATTGAATGGGTAGTTGAGACACAATTCAATTAACATGTGGTTTGATACTTGGGATGGCACTTGTACAGGATGACTCTGTTGTTAGGTCCTCCTTCTTCAGGGAAGACAACCCTTTTGTTGGCATTGGCTCAGAAATTAGAACATGGTTTAAAGGTGGATTTTTTCCCCCTTGTCTTTGTTCTTTCTTAATTGCCTCATTTTTTTCTCGAGAAGGTTATCATTAAAATGATTGGAATTATTATTTTAATGATATTTGGAATGCAAGGTAAAAGGAGAGATCACCTACAACGGCTGCAAGTTCAATGAGTTTATTCCTAGGAAGACATCGGCCTACGTAAGTCAATACGATGAGCATATTGCAGAAATGACTGTCAGAGAAACTCTGGAGTTCTCATCAAGATGCCAAGGGGTGGGATCAAGATACGGTAATTTCATCAACATTAACAAAACAGTTATATCCTTATATGAAATCAAATAAATGAATTAACAAGTTTTTCCCACACTAATCCTGTTGTATATATATATAAAGATCTATTAGCTGAGCTCGCTAGAAGAGAAAAGGAAGCAGACATATACCCAGAGGCAGAAGTTGATCTCTTCATGAAAGTAATTTATTTAGCTACCTTTCCAATTAATTATCCATTTTAAATTACTAATGGAAAAAATCAGTGAAAAGTTCATGTTGGAGAATTTTATTGGTCAGAATGATGTGAATTCGAGTATTGGTTTGCTTCTGGCATCCGGTGTATAAAAACATTGTAGATTCTCCTGGCCAATAAAATTTCAAACATGGACTTTTCACCAAAATTCTAAAAACTAAACTCTGTAATAATCCTCTTTGGTTTTAAATGAATTCTTAGGCTTCTGCGGTCCCAGAAGCAAAAGGCAGCCTCATGACTGACTACACTCTCAAAGTAAGAGATTTCTTCTCATCATTTTAACATTTGTAATTAACGTAAAACATTTCACAGTTAATGATATAAGTGCTTGCTTGCATGGTACGTATATGAAATTAGATATTGGGAATGGACATATGCAAAGACACGGTTGTGGGAGATTCGATGCGACGAGGAATATCTGGTGGACAAAGGAAGCGGTTGACGACAGGGGAGATGATAGTGGGGCCCTCCAAGACACTTTTCATGGACGAGATATCGACAGGCTTGGACAGCTCCACAACATACCAAATAGTGAAGTGCTTGCAGCAAATTTGTCACCTCACAGAAGCCACCATCTTCGTGTCCCTTCTCCAACCTGCTCCTGAAACCTTCGACCTCTTTGACGATGTCATCCTTCTCTCGGAGGGCCACATCATCTACCAAGGCCCTCGTGATCTCATCCTCCCATTCTTCGAATATTGTGGCTTTCGATGCCCCGAACGAAGGGGAACTGCTGATTTCTTAGTAGAGGTAAAGAGTTAGATAACTCTTTATCAAAAAAAAAAAGAGTTAGATAACTAATTTAAGAGAATTAGTCAAATTAGTCATTTGTAAATAGTATGCTAGTTTCTAAAGCACTCTTCTAATTATTTATATGGGAAAAAATCACTTTCACTCGATGAAAAACCTCTTAATATATGTAGTCAATAGAGAGTTTGCGAAAAATTATAAATTTAAAAGATAAAATGATTTGATATTTTAAATTAAAGGCTAAAGTAAACTAATCTACTAGCTCTTTAACCTAGTATTAGTGAGAGTAATATTCATATTTACTCTTTTCTCCGTTCTCAATATAAGTCACCTAGTTTGACCAAAAAAAATATAAGTCACCTAGAAGTATGAGTACATGTCCTATTGTCTATATTGATTACTACTCAAGAAAAAAAAACATTTTGACAGATTAATTCAAGAAAAGACCAGGAACAATATTGGTCAGACAGAAGCAAGCCATACAGGTACATGACAGTTGCAGAGTTTGTGAATAAATTCAAGGAATTTCATGTCGGGGTTGAGCTGAAGAAAGATCTTTCTGTGCCATTCGACAAGTCAAAGGGGCACAAAGCAGCTTTGGTTTTCCAAAATCATTCAGTGAGGAAAATGCAACTTTTAAAAGCTTGTTTTGACAAGGAATGGCTACTCATAAGAAGAAACTCCTTCGCCTACATATTCAAATCAAGTCAGACTGTGGTTCTTTCTGTTATAACCGCAACGGTGTTCTTCAGGACAACGATGCACCAGAATAATGAGAATGATGGAGCGGTCTACGTCGGTGCCCTTTTGTTCTCTGTGCTCAACATGTTGTTCAGTGGTTTTTCAGAGCTGGGCCTTATCATGCAAAGGCTTCCTGTGTTTTACAAGCAACGAGACATGCTTTTCCATCCTGTTTGGACTTACACTCTCCCCAATTTTCTGATTGCATTCCCTCGCATGGCGTTAGAGACCATTATTTGGGTGTCTGTTACCTACTACACCATAGGCTATGCTCCTGAAGTTAGCAGGTACTCCTCTAGTCCTTAATGTAAGACATATTTTCTTAATTTGATTAGATGAAGGAAATTAGTTAAGTTAGTTAATATAATGTTTTTATCTAAAACACCCTAATATTGTCTGCCTTAGTTCCCTCCATCTTTTTGTTGATTATTGAGGGGAAAGAATCAATGGGTGTAGTTTTGGAAAAGATTGATAAATATGAGTAATATGTTTCACATTTAGAAATTAGCATCAAGATTAAATCTTCAATTAAGTCTAACATTAAGGACTAAAGGAGTAATTCATATCGATCTCTCTATTCTTCATAGCTTGCTTCTGTCTTATCATGTCTTTCAAATATTTGTGTTATGCCCCATGTTCATGCAAGTGCCAATAAGTCCTATACAAGGAAAGATAAAACTTTTGGTCCTTGACCTTTTCTTCAATTTAGTCCTAAATAAGGACCGAGTTGTTTGAGCCAAAATTTAGAGACTAAATAGTTAATTGAAAGAAAGTTCAGGAATATTACACACATAATGATAATTAGTGGAGGTTACAGAGCTTATTGAGATTTAATCCATTTCAGGTTCTTGAAGCAAATATTGTTGCTATTTCTTACTCAAATAATGGCAGCTGGGTTGTACAAGACAATTGCTGCAGTGTGTAGGTCGGAGATTATTGCTAATACGGGGGGAGGCCTCATGATTCTTCTCTTTTTCCTACTTTCTGGTTTCATCATTCCCAGAAGTGAGTGAGAAATACATAATCAAAATTGTTAGAACCCGGATTTAAAGAGATGGCTCGGATCCTTCATATACCCAATTGATTAATTTAGGGAGATTAATGAAGTTAAATAAATTATTTGATTACAATATATGTTATATGATCTATCTGAAGTACTTATGTGTATCATTAAATTATATATCGGTTTATAAATCAGATAAATTAGTTTGGAAAAAAATGATAAATATAAAAACTAAAATAATTTATTTAGCTTTCTTAGTCTCCCCAAATTAAACAACTGGATTGTATATTAAGGATGAGAATGAGTTGTTTAATGAATGTTCTAGTAGACTCACACTAATTCTTATTTTGGTAATAGATGAGATTCCAAGTATGTTGTCATGGTCTTTGTGGATTTCACCAATGTCATATTCCTATACTGGCCTTGTTTTGAATGAAATGTCTGCACCAAGGTGGATGAACAAAATGGTAAGAAAGTAACATTGGCTTCTGTTAGAAAAGAAAGATTTAGACACTTGGGCTTCAAAGTTTTGGGTTAAGCTTTCCTTCGTTTTGTACAGTCTTCAGATGGTTCTACTTCATTAGGCCTGGCTATATTAAAATTGAATGGTATATTCCCTGAAGCGAAATGGTATTGGATATATGCAGCAGCTATTGTGGGACTAGCTGTTGTGTACCATGTTCTCTTCACACTTTCACTTATGTACCTAAACCGTAAGCTTCTCAGATTTTGATCGATACATTTAGTTTTTTTTTTTTTTTTTTAATTTTAATTATTCATTGAGTCTGAAAAGTACTTGTAATTAATTTCTCTTATCTTGTTTGATGCACTAGCTCTTGGAGGAAAACAAGTTACTATAACTGAAGAGGAAGTAAGTGAAGTAGAGACTGATCTAAACAACAGGAAAGAGTCAACCACTGGAGTTGGGCCCAACAGAGGAATGGTTTTACCTTTCACTCCACTTGCAATGTCCTTTGATAGTGTTAATTACTACGTGGACATGCCAAATGTAAGAGTCCTGTATTATTTACGAACTTAGCTGTACTATTAGATATTTATTGTACTATCTAATTAATTTGGGTATATTAAGGAAATGAGACACATTAGTTTATTATAACAAATGTGATGACTTGATCTCTTTAAAATATCCTTGGGGAACATTAGATTAAATATTAGTTTATAAGTTTTTTGGTAAATTAGTTTGAGAAAAATGATAAATATAGGGAGACAAAATGAATTGAGATATTATATTTAGGACCAAATTCAATTCAATTCCTCAGTTAGCTCTTATATTAAGGATTTGAGGGAGTACCTTAAATGGGTAGAAGACAGATATGAATACTATAACTCTCTTTTTTTAAGTTACAACTATGAAGGAAGTTTAATGAAGTTAACTTTGACAGGAAATGAAAGAGAAAGGAGTGACAGATGATAGGCTGCAACTACTAAAGGATGTGACTGGAGCTTTTAGACCTGGAATTCTAACAGCTTTGATGGGAGTCAGTGGAGCAGGAAAGACAACCTTAATGGATGTTTTAGCCGGAAGGAAGACCGGTGGCTACATCGAGGGCGATATCAGAATCTCCGGGTTTCCTAAGAAGCAAGAAACCTTTGCAAGAATTTCTGGTTATTGTGAACAAACTGATATCCACTCAACCCAAGTAACTATTTATGAATCTTTGATTTTCTCGGCTTTCCTCCGCTTACCTAAGGCAGTCAGTCATAGAGAAAAGCAGGTAAGCGTCAAGTATGTGATTTTCTTTTGATTGGTTCCTTAATAAACTTACCTTTTTAGAGCATGAAACTAATTTTAGTGCTGTGTTATCTTGTAAGCTATTTGTGGAAGAAGTAATGGATTTGGTGGAGTTGAACAATCTTAGGGATGCCATAGTAGGGATTCCAGGCGTTACAGGATTGTCAACAGAGCAAAGAAAGAGGCTGACAATAGCAGTTGAGCTTGTTGCTAATCCTTCAATCATTTTTATGGATGAGCCCACTTCAGGTCTAGATGCAAGAGCAGCCGCCATCGTAATGAGAACCGTGAGAAATACGGTTGACACAGGAAGAACAGTTGTTTGCACAATTCACCAACCTAGTATTGATATCTTCGAAGCCTTTGATGAGGTACTTAAAAAACTCATACTCCCTCCCTCCTTAACGGAACACCTATTTACCTAATTTGATTTGATTAAGAAAGTTAGTTAAGTTAATCAATATGATTTTTTTCAAAGCACCCTAATCATCTTCCTTAATTTACTTCATCTTTCTCTCTTACTTGATTATTATTGTAGAAAGTACATCAACAAGAGTAAATTAGAAAAAGATTGATAAATATAAAAAATAGGTCTTATATTAAAAACAAAGATCAACTTTCTAATTAGGTATTACATTAAAGAGCAGAGGGAGTAATAAATTGTGAAACTCAATTTGTTTTTGTTTCCTTATATATATTTTATATAACTTGTATTGAATTGTTTCTTTTTTGCACCAGCTCTTGCTGATGAAGAGAGGAGGGCAAGTGATATATTCAGGACCACTAGGTCGTCATTCACAAAGAATCATAGATTTTTTTGAGGTTTTGCAACAAATTCATATGCAATTTCTTTAACTCAACAAAAATCAAACATTTGATTCTATGTTCCCTTCTATTGTCACAGGAAATTGAAGGAGTCCCAAAAATCAGGGATAAGCAAAATCCAGCCGCGTGGATGCTAGAAGTAACTTCCATTGCAGCAGAAGTTCGACTTGGAATCGATTTTGCTGAACACTACAAGGCATCATCTTTGTACCAGTAAGTTCATAAACAACTAGAAAATATATAAGCAGTAATTAATTTCTGAGATGACATAAATATATGTATGGTTATGAGTAGGAGAAACAAGGAACTTGTGCAGGAGTTAAGCATACCACCAGAAGGGGCGAACGATCTTTACTTTGAGAGTCAGTATGCAGAATCAACATGGGGTCAATTCAAATACTGTTTGTGGAAGAAATGGTGGAGTTACTGGAGGAGTCCGGCTCATAACCTTGTCCGATTCTTCTTTACTTTGATAACTGCCTTCCTCATGGGGACAATATTTTGGCAGTTCGGAAAAAGAAGGTAAACCTTAACTAGATTGAATATAAAGAGATAACAAGAAGATAATGAAGAAGAAACCATATTCATTAACCATGGAAGAGCAGCACGGTCATACTAATCAACCCTTCATTAACCATATTCTTTTTCATTTTCATTAACAACTAATCATCCTTTCATTGGGGTGATGAAAGTAGCCCAAATTTCGGAACTAATAAAAGGGGAGGACCTATGTTAAATGTTATGTCCACATCGGTTCGGGAGAAGCATCTAGATACCCTTCTCTCGACTCGTTTTAAAACTGAGGGGTGATGGAGGCCCCAAAGTGGATAACCTGCTTGTGGTAAATTTTTGGTAATGGTGATACTTGAGGTAACTAGATTCCTTCTTGGAGTATAGTTACCAGCTAGGTGTTTGCGGTCTTGCGAACTTATAGACTTTACTACATTGAACTCTATGTTATGTCCTATATCAACAGGGGAGAAAGGTCTAAATACCTCATCCCCTCGACCCATTTTAAAATCAAGAGGGGTGACGGGCCCAAAGCAAACAATATCAAGAGCGAGACACTGGATGTTACAAATGGTATCAGAGCTAGGATTGGGTTGATGTGCCATCGAAAACGTTGGTCAAGATAGGTAGAGCATTATATTTCACATCGGCTAAGGAAAAGGTCTACATACCTCCCCTTTCAACATGTTTTAGAATTGTGAGGGGTGTCAAGCCCCTAAAGCGGACAATATTAATAGCGAGGCGCTGAAATGTCATATTAACCTCTTGTTTGGTGAGGATTTAATTTATCGATCCAACAGACTAGATACATTAACTAAGGATCCTTTATTTAGAGCTTACCTTAACTAACTAATGAGTAATGACACACTAATATCTCCAACAGATATTACTAGTAACTTCAATTCAATAGGATCATTTGAAGATTTCATTCATCTATTTTCATTCATCTCGATCTATTTGCTTTCTTATAGGAAAAGCTGGAATGACATCAGAATAGTTACAGGAGCCATGTTTTCTGCTGTGCAATTTGTTGGAGTAAATAACTGTGTAACCATTCAACCGGTAGTAGGCGTCGAGAGGATAGTATTTCATCGAGAAAAGGCTGCTGGAATGTACTCAGGCTTGCCTTATGCCATTGCACAGGTTTGATAAGAGTCATACAATGTAACTTAATATAGAGCATTTAGATTTAAAAGAGACCCCCCAAAAAAAAAACCAAAGAGATAATGTTAGATCTTGTTATAATGAATGATTGTACTGTTTCATGAATTTTTTGCAGGTTGTGATTGAAATACCTTATGTACTTCTTCAATGTACATATTACTCGATCCTAGTGTATTCTATGATTGGATTTGAATGGACTGCCCCAAAGTTCTTATGGTTCTACTTCATATGCTTCTTCTCCTTCTTGTACTTCACATATTTTGGGATGATGTCTGTAGCAATCACTCCCACCACCCAACTTGCAACAATTTTCACAGGATCATTCTTTGGATTCTTCAATCTCTTTTCTGGTTATATGATCCCAAGACGAGTGAGTATTAGTACCATTCCCATTTGATTTTATAGTTTTAGTTCTTATACTTACTCGGTGCAATTCGATCCCTATACTTTGACTCAGTGTAACTCAATCTCTAAAGTTTTGAGTCGGTTGTAACTCAATCTTTAAACTTTGACTCACTATAACTCACTCTATAGTTTAACCATTTTATAATTTACTCCTTATGTTTTAGAAAATAAAAAGTATTCATAATAAAGGTCAGGAACTAGATTATAAAATGGTCAAACTCAGGAATTGAATTATATATAGTGAGTCAAAGTTGAGGGATTGAGTTACAACCAACTCAAAATTATAGGGACTGAATTGCACTAAGCCAAAATATAGGGACTGAGCACAATCGAAATAAAACTATAGGGAACAAGTCATATTTATGACATCACAATTCTTACCATGTTTTGTACATGCTTACTGACAATATCAATATATATATATATATATATATATTCAGAGGATTCCTAAATGGTGGTCTTGGTACTGCTGGATTTGCCCAGTGTCATGGACGATTTACGGATTGATTGTGTCACAGTATGGAGATTTAGAGGACAGGATTGAAGTTCCTGGAGTAGAGAATGGTCAACCAATCAAAGAGTTTATTTTAAGTTATTTTGGGTATGATCCAAACTTTATGGGACCTATTGCTGCAGTTTTGGTTGGCTTCACTGTCTTCTTTGCTTTTGTTGTTGCTTTTGGCATTCAGTTCCTAAACTTCCAGACCAGATAGATCAACAACAACTACATCATCAGAGTCATATTCAGAGAACAAAGTTTGGAAATAAATTCTGTATGGGTATGAAGTAGCTTGTCTGATGTTTATGTAATTTGGTTAATAGAAAATAAATAAGTTTGATGCATATTTCATCTGTCATGTTTCATGTATGTAACAGCAAGAATTGTCACTTGACGTAAGTTTGTGCTTGTTATAAGAGAGTATCAGTGAGTTTCATAGCTTATGAGCCTTATGTTAGCAAAATTACTGTTTCCTTTTCTTTGCCTTTTAAATTTTACCATTTTACAGTTTTACTTTCAACTTCATTATGTATTTTAAGGTGACAGTAGTGACTTAAAAATATTTCTTCATTAAAGAGGGTCTTATAAAACCTGGAGGTAGTATACACACACACACACACACTACAGTTAACATCATTCAAATTAATCGGAGATGATTACTTGTCAATGAAACATCTCGTTCTTGTTTTTTTCTTTGCAGCTCACGCATGCACCAATCCACTATTGGAACATTGGATTCTTTTTTGAGAATAGACTATATGTTATGATCCAAATGGTAAAAATTTAGATATCTTATTATGAGGGATGTAATAGTTGGATTGAGTGAAAAATATTTGATTATTTTAAATAAGGTTGAAATTCAAACCTTATAAATTAAAAAAGAAGTTCACATGAAAGAGTTATTTTTTAGTCGAACAATAATTAAATGTGATTCGATAATGTTAAATGAGGCAATTAAAGATGTTATGATCTTCAAAAAAGATAACGAATGACTCTTTCACCGAAAAAAACTAAAGCATTGTTTACTAGTTTCCATACAAGACGGAAGTTTAAAGGAATTTCTATATTGTTCTCCAGAAAGACTCTTCATTGACGTCCCTTGTATGTTGTCGCAAGAAGAGGAATTACCATAGTCCAGAATAAACAAGTGGCTGATTCCATCTCGTGGGTTTTGAAGAAGAGGGGACATAAATTAATAGTTTTGTGGGTTAAGGTGCAGATTTGCCAATCAACTATTACCCGAGGAGCGTCTGGCATAAATAACAATTGAAGGGACCAAAATTGTCAATCAACAATTAAAAAGTGAAAAAAAAAATACAATTTGGTGCAGATTCGCCAACGAACTATTACCCCGTCACTGTCTTGGTGTCTCCGTCTTCCATTGACTGTTACAGTGTTGACGACAGCGGTGTCTCCAAAGCTTCCATTGTTGCTGGGTGTTCCACTCACCCTCTTGAACTCATCCAACAGTCTACAGTTTTCAACCGGCACGCACCATGTACCCTGGTTCCATCCTCCGATGTCACAAGCAGCAACCGCCGCTGCCACAACGCCTGCTCCCATGGGTCCCATCTCTGTTGGTGTTTGCCTTATTCAACAAGAAGGCTTAATCGCTCTTTTCTCCAACGTTTCCGCCACCATCCTACGCCAGTGCCTCATATTTTAACTTAATTGTGGTAGTTGTTTTTTTTAATAGTTATTTGGTGTTTTTTTTTTACTTTTTAATTGTTGATTGTCAATTTTGGTCTCCTCAATTGTTATTTGTGACAGACGCTCCTCAGGTAATAGTTGGTTGGCAAATCTGCACCTTAACCCTAGTTTCGCAACCGAGTGAATACCATTCACCATGGTGTGATCAAGCTTCATGGGCCACCAAAATTGGTAGTTGATGATTATATTTTCGTTCTTAGCAAAACATTTTCACATCTAAAAAGAGTTATAATATGGCAATTTAATGATGGATGAAGAATTAATGTCAATGTAGTTTATCTTCAAGGTATATGCTCACAGAGAGGAAGGATCTGAAGAAATTACTCTCCATACCTGCTTAGTTAGTAAAGCTTGATTAACAATCTCGATAGGTCTCATTCCTAAACCTCCTCTATCCACGGATTGGAATAATATATCCCCTTTCCGGAGTTGAATTTTCCTTTTATTACTATTTGAACCCAAGAAAAAATTGATTGTAATTCAATCTCTACACTTTGACAGTGCAACCCAGTCCTTATAGTTTTAAATCAGTTGTAATTTTGTCTCTAAACTTTGACTCACTAAATAACTCGTTCCATTTAGGTTTAACCATTTTATAATATAGTCTCTATGTTTTAGAAAGGCTAAGGACTAATTATAAAATGGTTAAACCTAGAAAAACTAAGTTGTAATAAGTCACACTTTAGGAAATGCGTTACAGCCGACTCAAAAATTATAGAAACTAAGTTGCACCGAATCACAATGTAGAGACTGAGTACAATCGAGTCAAACCTATATAGACCAAAAGATATTGATAACATTACAATTTTTACCATGTTTAATACATGTTTACTGACTATATGTATATTTTTACCATGTCTATTTCAGAGGATTCCTAAATGGTGGTCTTGGTATTGCTGGATTTGCCCTGTGTCCTGGACAATTTACGGATTGATTGTGTCACAGTATTGTAATTTAGAAGACAGGATTGAAGTTCCTGGGATGGAGAATGTCAACCCATCGAAGAGTTTATTTTTTAAGTTATTTTGGGTATGATCCAAACTTCATGGGACCTATTGCTGCAGTTTTGCTCGGCTTCGCTGTCTTCTTTGCTTTCACGTTAGCTTTTGGCATTCAGTTCCTCAACTTCCAGACCAGATCAACAATATCATCAGAGTCATTCAGAGAACAAAGTTTAGAAAGAAATTATGTATGAAGCGGCTTGTCCATTGTTTGTGTAATTTACTTTATACTCCCTCCGGTCCTAATTATATAGGACATATTTACTAGATTTTGAAGAGATTAAGGATGAGAGTTAAATTAGTTAATTTTATTGATTTTCCTAAAATACCCTTGTTAAAATTTAAAATGGCATCAGATTGTATACGGAGACGGACGACCATGGGCGAGGATGGCATAATGGACTGTATCGGGGGTTTTGGGCCGCATCTACCACCCTTCCCTCAACCTCAGATAATTAAAACAAGCATCTCATACCAATGTGAGTTGGCTTAGATGGTAAGGGATCCAGGATTAGGCCCTTGGGTCGTGGGTTCGATCCCCTCTGCCGTCGCTGGGACTCCTTTGGTAGGCGATCTCGTAAGTCCCCAGTAAGTGCTCATAGAGCCCGGGGCCGTGCCCTGGCCTTGGTGGGGGACTGATGCCGAACCCCTCCAAAACTTTTCTTTATCAAAAAAAAAAAAAAAAAACAAGCATCTCATCAATTACTTGAACAGCCATATGTATGCTACTCATGATTTAGATATATTTATTATAAATTTTCTACATTTATTTAATATTGATGGATGATGGATTAAAATTGATTACTCCTTATTAATATGCCATTGGTGCAATAAGCATTACTTACTTTAGAGAATATATAGGTGCATTATTAAATTATCATTGAGTTTAATTAATTATTATTAAAAAAGTTTTAATTAATATGAGTATTTTAGGGAGAAATTGACAAAAATTAGAACCTTGTCCTATAATTAGGACCAAGCTCAACTGTCAAATGTTCTCCTATAATTAGGTTTGGAGGAAGTAGATATAAATAATTTTGATGCATATTTTGTTTGCCATATTTCATGTGTACGTAACAGCAAGAATTGTCACTTGGCGTAAAATTGTGCTTGTTAGAACTTATAAGACAGCATCAGTGAGTTTCTTGGCCTATGTTTTTGCAGCAAAATTACTATTTCCTTTTCTTTGCCTTTTTAATTTTACAACCTTGTACAGTTTTACTTTATACTGCATTACATATTTTAAGGTGACAATTGTAACATCTCAATTTTTATTTTTGAGGTTTGATTAAAATTAAGAGGAAATTTATTTTTTTAATATTGGAGTATGGGGAATTTATTCAAAATAGAATCAAAATTTCCTCAAGAGAAAATTTATAAATTTAGGCAGAATTAAATAAAAGTATGCTTAGCTTCCAAAATTACATATTAGAATTATTTATATAACATGTAAATTTATTTGGATAGAGTACACAACTTAGCCAAATTCCTTAAATTTTAAGAGTGTAAACAAAATTGTGAAATTAAAAATAATTATACATCATATTATTATTGTAAAAAAGAGAAAAGAAAATGAAAATGAAAAAAATAAATGTTAACAGTGGGTGGCACTATTTGAAGCTAAAGGGAGCGGGGTTTAAAACCCGGGTGTGGCTCCCATCCTCTTCCCTTCCTATCCACTTCTCATCCTCTTCTCAATCTCAGCCGTTGTATTGAAATCTGAACGGTTCAAATTTAATCTTTTATAAAAATATTATTTTTATATTAAAAAAATATTAAATTATTAAAAAAATATAAAAATAATACTTTTATATAATATTAGATCTGAACGGTTAAGATTTCAATCCAACGGCTGAGATGAGGAAGTGAATGGAAAGGGAAGAGGACCATAGCCAACCCCTTAAAACCCCGTGCTATGCCTATTACCCGCCCCCTTTCATTTAAATTTTGCTCCTCTGGTCCGTTGGTATTCCCTCTCTAGTCCGTCTTCTTCATTTCACTAGGGGGGAAAGAGAGAGAGATTGAGAGGGGGCTTGAGCTAAGTGATTTATCTTCTTGCTCTCATCTTTTCCTCTTAGTTTGATAGATTATTGTTGGTGAAAAATCTAGGATTAGTTATATTTCAAACTTTTAAGTGTTTCAGATTATTATTTAGCTCTTAATGGCACTAATGGTGTTAGAATAAGAATAGGTATGGTTTAGTTTTACCTAAATGGTTGAATTTGAGGAACTTAAAGTTAGGGTTTGATTAGAAAATTAAGATTTATGACAATGAATCTTTGAAATGAATTTCTATGATTTATTCTAACTTATTGGAGGTTATATTGATGATTGGATGGGTTGATTTTGAGGTTTATGATAAAGCATGAATATTAAAAGTTTTGGGTGAAACTTTAACTGTTGAAAATTGGGTGTTTTTGAAGAAATTGAGGAGGTAATTATGATTGAATGATTTTAATAAGTTAGAAAGAACTAATGGAAAAGAGAAATGTGATTGTGATAATAATTTGAGGCATAGTTGATTTGTGAAAGTTTTCTTAAGGATTTAAAGTGAGCAAATTTTGGGAATTTTAGCATGAATGGAGGAAAAAAAAATCAATAATTTTAATGAGTAAAATAAAGTTATTAGATGGTAAAAATATTACTGGGATAGAGAAATTGAGTAATGGTAGTACATTGAGAATTTTGGGAATTTGTATTAAAGCGAATAATTTGGAGGTTATTTAAAGATTCGAAAATAATGTTTGGTAATTGGGTTGTTTGAGTTGTTGTGACATTAATTTTGATGTTAGCTTGATTGGGATTAGTCAAAGATTAGAGTTGGAACTTCTGGAAGGACTTTCAGACTCTAAGTTGTTTTTGTTCACCACTCAATTAGTTTGTAATCTAATGTGGTGATGCTTTGATTGTATGTAGTGATTGTACTTGGTGACTTGAGCAAGAGATTATTAAATTGGTTGGTAAATTCTCCTTGTTTGGGAAAAGGTAAGTACCAACTTTTTACTTGTCATAGATGCTAATGTCTTACTTTTGATAGATTTTTATGTTATGAGATGATAAAATGAAATATGGACTTTCTAATGGTATGGTATAATTCTTCAAATGAGAAATTTTTTTTGTGGCATTTGTGAATTTGAAATGGAATTGTAAATTATTGGAAAAGACGCTTTACCTTGATTATTGTGATTGAAAGAGTATGACCTTGAGATAATTAGATTGTATAAGTTGTTGTTGTGGTGTTGATTGATTGTGATGATAGAGAGTTGTTGGAGAAAAATATTATCACGTGATAAGACCTCTTATCGATGCACTTTGGGTTGGTTATATCCATCCCTATTGGAATAGGCTTTCATGGCTCAATCGTTCTAGAGAGAAGGACAAGCTCCTCTTTTCGTTCCTAAGAGAAAGGAATGGGTCATTGTGGCTTGCATGTGAGAAAAATACTATCACTTGATAAGACATCACATTAATGTACATTGGGTTGGTTATTCAAGATAGGCCTACGTGGGTCATTCATCCTGGAGAGAAGGACATGCTCTTATAGCTTTTTTTGTTAAGAGAAAGGGACATGTCGTTGTGGCTTATGTGTACATCTTCATAATGATGAGGGTAGGCCTTCTTAAGTTTATATGTTTGCATACCGCCTTCAGGAGAGACTCGAATGAGTTAATATGTTTATTTTTTAAATTATTTGAATAAATTATATATACTTCTATTTTATGTCCTGCTTGATACCTCACTAGCACATGTTGGCATACGGTGCGTTAGAATTTTAGTTACTAGGCATTTGTTGTCTCACCCCCACTACTCTTAATATTTTTTAAGTAATACTTCTTGTGCTAGTTAGCAGGAGAAAGCTCTAAAAGCTTAATTATTTTGATAATCTTTATAAAGCCTCATCCTTTTTATTTATGTGATGAATTGTTGTTTATTGTCACTGTAAGACTCATTTTGCATATTCTAATGTTATGTTATGTTTTCGATTATAGTGCTACCAACTAGAGGGTTGGAAGAAGGCCAGAAGCCTTTAGGATTACATGTCATTTCAAACCGTGAATCCACAAAGACTATTTAACTATTTAATTAGTTGTTGAGTACTATGATACTTGAGAAAGTTATTGAATGAGTATTTTTAGTGCTTATTTGGTATGAGGAGAGGGGAGGGAAAGTGGGTGGAGGGAAAAATTTTATATATTAGCCTTAAAAAAATGAGATAAGTGGGGCATAAAGTTTTTAATTAAGTTTTTTTTTTTCATCTTACATATTCTCTATATTAAAATTTTGTAACCCCACTTCTCCAATTTTTTTAAATCCAAATCATAAATTTTTTTTCCTCCCCTCCAAATCCCTTTTACCAAACAAACCCTTAGAAAAGAGTTTTAATATTAGGCTTTTGTTTAAATGATTATATTTTGGACTACCAAAAGTCCAAGGCTCAAGTGCTTCGATTAACGATGGTTAGTTTGTGAACAATGAGAAGATGTTTATTATACATGATAGATTTTGAATATTTGATTCACCGATAGTTTACTTTTGATATTTTATGCACATTTGAGAAAGAATGTTATTCAAAATGAGTTTATCTTTGAGCTTATAGTTGAATATTATGGGGAAAATCCGTATCAGGACCCTTTTAAACTCTGAAATCCCAGTTAAGACCCTAAGACTCTGACATTTCCAGAAGAGGCCCTAGGGCCCTAATGGGGATTAAGTTTAAACAGCAAATGACCATTTTACCCCCTTTAATTAACTCATAACATCACACTATTAAAAAAAAAAGCAAAAGCAGAAGTTTCCCAAAAAGTAAACACGATCAGATTTGGTTTTGGCGCCACACGAAGAAGAAAAAGAAGAGAGGAATGGCACAGACGACCAGAACGCAAGGGAGAGAACGCAAGTCACAATCCTGAACCTTTATATTTGCTCAACTCAGCGAGGGATAGAACGTGTATATTCCCAATCATCCACTTCTTGCTGAACTGAGGGGATTTAAATTTGCTGTTCTGAAGGTTTTTTCAATTAGAAGGTTGGGTGGGTGAAAGCTTTGAGCTTGGGCAAATTTATGTTATTATGAGATAGGAAATAGGCAAGATATACTAAGATTTTGCTCAAGATAACATTATCACCATTCTAGTTGCTCTTTAATCATTGGTGGGTAGGGTGGAAAAATATGTTGCTCTGTTTTTTGGCATGAAAACAGAGGGAAAGGTGTAATGAGTTAATGGGATGAGGCTACATTTGGTTAAAAAACGCTGAAATGGGATAGTTGTTAATACACACTGTTTTAGTTGTTAATATGACTGATATAGTTGTTAATACGAGCTGAATGTTAAAATGACTGATTTGGTTGCAAAAGAATGCTCTTGTTTAGCATGGCAAATGAGTGGACTACCTTGCCCACATGCATGTGCAGCAATTAAGTTACTTAATGGTAGTGTGTACGCATTTGTAGATGATTGCTTCACACTTTCAACACAAGAGAAAATATATGCACATAGCATGCAGCCAGTTGCAACACATGATTGTCCATGTGTTGAGAAGCCGACGGTCACACACATGCTAACTGAGACTTTCTTGGAGCCTCCAATTACTACAAGGCCGCCAGGTAGACTGCCAAAAAAAAGGCGGGAATCTCAGTTCCAAGACAAGAAGGTTTATCGTTGTGGTAGATGCCGTGAGGAGGGACACTCAATCAGGACTTGCAAGAATCCAAATCCAAGTTGATCATTCATGGTGTCTTGGCGGCTTCTTTTTTGTGCATTGCCTCTCACACTCTTTTGTTGTATATGTTTTTACAGAGAAATCCACACCCATATTATTTTTGGAGATGGTGTGTGATGTTGTTATTATGAATTTGTAGATGCATTTGGTGTTGTAAATGAACGTTGGATATTGTTGTCACAATTGTATCCAAGTGTCATTTATGTACACATTTTCATATTGTAAGACAACTGTAAATGACGTTGAAAAATATATGTTAAGGGTCTATGATTTGGTTGTTAAATGGCTGATCATGTTGTTAATAGGGGCTGATGTTGTTGTTAATGGTTGCTGATCACGTTGTTAGTGGGGGCTGATCATGTTGTTAGTGGGGGCTGATGATGTTGTCAGTGGGTGCTGATGATGTTGTCAGTAGGTGCTGATCATGTTGTCAGTGGGTGCTGATCATGTTGTCAGTGGGGTCTGATGTGGTTATCAGTTTTTTCTGATATGGTTGTTAATTGGGGTTGATATAGTTGTGCATTTTTTCTGATGTTGATATTAAAGGGGGTTGATCATGTTGTTAGTTTGGGCTGATCATGTTGTCAGTGGGGGCTGATGATGTTGTCAGTGGGTGCTGATGATGTTGTTAGTGGGGGCTGATCATGTTGTCAGTGGGGGCTGCTCATGTTGTCAGTGAGGGCTGATGATGTTGTCAGTGGGTGCTGATCATGTTGTTAGTGGGGGCTGATCATGTTGTCAGTGGGTGCTGATGATGTTGTCAGTGGGGTCTGATGTGGTTATCAGTTTTTTCTGATATGGTTGTTAATTGGGGTTGATATAGTTGTGCATTTTTTCTGATATGGTTGTTCTTTTTTTCTGATGTTGATATTAAAGGGGGCTGATCATGTTGTTAGTAGGGGCTGATCATGTTGTCAGTGGGTGCTGATGATGTTGTTAGTGGGGGCTGATGATGTTGTCAGTGGGTGCTGATGATGTTGTTAGTGGGGGCTGATCATGTTGTTAGTTTGTTTATGATATAGTTGGGGTTGATATAGTTATGCATTTTTTCTGATATGGTTCTTCTTTTGTCTGATGTTTATGTTAAAGGGGTCTGATTTGGTTGTCAAAGGGGGCTGATGTTGTTGTTAAAGGGGGCTGATGATGTTGTTAATGGGGGTTGATCATGTTGTTAAAGGGGGCTGATCATGTTGTTAGTTTTTCCTGATCATATTGGTAAATGGGTACCTTATTATATCCCATTTTGTAGCATTTGAACGCACAAACTAACAATGACAGAGATGAAGGAAACAATTGTCTTTGTCATTCATATTAAAATGTCATGTCACATACATCATAAAAGTTACTAAACTTTGTTATGAATATCAACTCAAGTGTTGTCCACAATTGTTGTAATAAAATATGTCATACAACCGATGAGATGTATACACACTTAAAACCAAGTCAGCCTAACTAAATTAAACGATTGCTTCCTAACTTCTCATTTGTTGACTTAAGTCATTATGCTTTCTTTGGTCACCTCCTACACCTTTCTTCCCCTTCTCATAATGCCTTTCGTTTTTCCTCATGTTGCTTGAAGAATTCTTCAATGAACAAGTTGTAGCCTGAGAACCTCACTTCCTTTTGAGAATGTTTCATTGTTGTTCCTTGTGTTCAAAAACTGCAATATGAAAATTCATGTGTTGGGGGGTCAAAACAGCGTTAATATCAGCACTACAATATGAAAATTAATGTATTCGATGGCAACACATGAAAGTTGTTTTCAGGAAATTTAATTCAACATTCAGGTTCATTAACAAGAGTGAAAGCAACAAGTTTGAATCAAGTTTGAATCATGTTTTCAGGAAATTTAATTCAACATTCAGGTTCATTAGGGAGTAATTTCTAACAGCATTTACAACAGGTCGTACACTATATTGACACAGTAAAAATCTTCTTACCTCGACCAGTCCCAACTTCACGACAGAGCAAAGGAACAAATGTTGCTGAGTAAATCATGTGCATTTATTTAACAGAATAATAACATGAAAGCAAGCTGCACAGATTCTCTGCTAGTTCACGCACATGGCATCAACCCACCAATCAGTTTTATGCACAATTTTAGCTAGTCCCCCCCCCCAAATTTGTCATATCCATACATGAAATACTTAGATACCCCCTTAACAAACCAAATGACCAAACCTGGTCAAATAAGTTGTCTACATTATAATGTCATGCTATTATCCAGTAAATAGTTTAATTTACACATCCAGAAGAACATATGTACACACAGTATAACAGAATACCTCGCTAGTTATTCGGCGAAAGTTAACCAGATTAGGGAGGTCTTCTTTAAGTTTCCTAATGTCTCTTGCAGTCACCTTGCAGGACTCCAATGTCGAGATCTCAAGTTTTTGAGCTTTTTAAGATGCCGTAGACCGGCCTCGGTGACATTAGAATTGGAAACGTTCAAGGAGATCACTTTGGGAGCCCCGAAATATAATAGAGATGATTGTTATAACCAGCTTTAAGGTTTGAAACCTCTGACTAAGGCATTAATTAGAATGCAAACCATGTCATTTTCATTTTCATTAAACACCAAATAAAGGTGAATATGGGGGGGGGGAGGATGAATAATGTACAGATATCATTCACAAGAGTGTCTAGAGCTAACTTTTTGCTTTTAAATGTTCAAGCTTGACTTGGAAGTGACCACCAAACATCATACTCCCTCTTGCCTTATTCTAGAAGCAAGCTTTGGTCCCAAATATAAGCTACCAACCACCTCATTAATTACTTTTTTCTCATTTTACCCTTGCTATTAATTGAGGTTCAAAGTTAGAAAGATTAAATCACATCATTTAAAGAGGGGCATAGTTGAAAAAATTTATCAATTAAGGACAAGCACAACGAGTTAACCGTCATTCATATGTGAGAATTAGTTAGAAGTTCTTTATAATAAGGATTATAGGGAGTACCAAGCAACAATAAAAAAATCTGTTAAAAAATAAACATATAAGACATTTTTTTGAGTTATACACAGGACCTGACCACTTTCTTTTTCCATGCATTGTTTTATTTCAATTTAATACCAGAAGAAAAATAACACAAAATGAGTCCATGTTTCTCAAGCAAAGCAGAGGTCAATGAATATACAAGAAATTAATTCCAGGGATTTGTCTGTAAGACTGCAGTTCTGTGATAAATTCAAGCACATCAAAGATGAAAGCTCTTTGATATTTTTGACACCATCATCAGTCAAGCCTCCACCACATATTTCCAGTGACCTCAGGATCTTAAAGTTTGTTTCACCAGGTAAAAAATGTTAGAGAAACATTGAACAAAAAAATGATATGAGCTCGAGTGAAGAAGTAGCACACTTGTCAAACGTTAATTGAGTTGACTGACTTGATTGTGCAAAACATGGTTGTTCCACACATGAAATTACGAAGAAGTTTTGAAGCTTGTTCTATAACTACAGTCCACAAAAAAGTCCAAGAAACATCATGGATGCACTACATATTATAGTTGCTGAATCAAGACTTAGAAATCAGATCAATATTGCAACCCAGAGAATAGCAAGAATTTATAGCCAAAGAAAAAACCCGCCAGATATCAGGGAGATCAGTTTAACAAAAACGTAAAAAAGATTAGGTTTAATCAACACATACTCTTTCTCTCTAAAACAACCGTAGATCGACGAGGAGGGAGGTAGCGAAGATCGACGGGCATGGAGGCGCCGAGGCGAAAATCGACGGCACGGAGGCGCAGAGGTCACTACAAAAAAGGACTTTTAGTGGCGAACATTTAATGTCGCCGCGGAAAACTTTGGCGGCGACTTTTAATGTCGCCGCGGAAAGTCGACTTTCGGCGGCGACTTTTCATCGGGAAAGTAGATTTGTCGCCGCCAAAAGGGTGTTTTGGTGGCGACTTTGTGTCGCTGCTAAAAGTCTAATTTCAAATTTTAGTTTTTTTTTTTAATTTTACTACTTTCGGTGGCGAAGTCGCCGCCAAAAGTGTGTTTTGGTGGCGACTTTTGTCGCCGCCAAAAGTCTAATTTCAAATTTTCGTTTTTTTAAAAGTGTAATACGTGGCGGCAATAAAGAGTGGCGACATTATGTCGCCGCCGAAAGTCTAATTTCAAATTTTAGTTTTTTTTTAAATTGTACAACAGTCATAAAAGTCTAATTTAATTTTTTTTTAAAAAAATTGTAATACATTCAATGGCGACAGCTATGTGTCGCCGCCAAAGTGTGTTTTGGTGGCGACTTTTGTCGCCGCCAAAACTAATTTCAAATTTTCGTTTTTTTAAAAAAAGTGTAATACTTTCAGTGGCGACAGTCATATGTCGCCGCCAAAAGTGTGTTTTAGTGGCGACATTGTGTCGCCGCCGAAAGTCTAATTTCAAATTTTAGTTTTTTTTTTAAATTGTACTACTTTCCGTGGCGACAGTTCTTAGTCGCCGCCAAAAGTCTAATTTAAATTTTTTTTTTTAAAAAATTGTAATACATTCCGTGGCGACAGCCATTTGTCGCCGCCAAAAGTGTGTTTTGGTGGCGACTCTTTGTCGTCGCAAAAAGTACTTTCAGTGGCGACAGTCATCTGTCGCCGCCAAAAGTGTGTTTTGGTGGCGACTTTTTGTCGCCGCCAAAAGTCTAATTTAAAATTTTCGTTTTAAAATTGAAAAAAAAAAAGAAGTTTCATAATGCACACATGGTTCAAACACATAATTGGAATCAAAATATCTTAATCAATTGATCTAGTAGAGTACTTGTGCATTATTTCAAATTTATTTTATTTACATTTATAAATATGTAAATCCTAAATCCTTAAATGCAGTTCCAACACCACTCCTATCCAAATCCAGCGCCATTTTTTGGTTTCCTCCGTGCCAAATATTATGCTGAAATCTCCCTTCACCTCTCTCTCCTCTATAACCTTCATTTGATTTCCATCACCCGTAGTCCAATGTTCCTTTAGTGGCATTCAACTTCGTGGTGTCCGCTCAATTCAACCATGTCGTCAGATGAAATCTTATCGACATCCTTCTTCTTCTTCTTCAGTAGTAATGGTGGGAAAGAGAGAGGAGGAATTGAAGGAAATTAGAGTCATTCTAATTAAATATTATTTTATGTTGGTCCTTTATTTTAATTTTCCCTATTTTTTTCTATTAATATTTACATAATAATATAAGGGGTAAAAATGAAAGAAATTACGTTGAATTTAATTAAATTTAGACATTCATAATAATACCTCTTATTACATGTATATGCAATGTACAGAAGTCTTAAACCTACCAAAATATCTACTTTTAGTTTCAATTTTTTGCAATTTAAATTTGGGGACTATAACATTTACTGAATTTAGTGCTTTATATCCTCATTACAATTTTCTCTTGAATCGCCTCTTCCCCTTCTTTCTCATTTTTCTCCATGGCTGAACCCTAGCTCATCGCCACCATCATCAAATCCATCAATTTTCCAATCACAAATGTCAACCCCATCGGAGCTTGTGAGATAAACAGAGTTTGCGAGATAATGTGTTGTGCATGAGGGAGTAAGAGGAATAAAGTGGTTTAGTGTTGTTAACTATTATAAATTGATAATATTTCAGCACATTTTTCTTTTCCTTTTAACTATTTTTGAAATCAAAGTGTACATAAAAAAGAAGTTTTATACTTATTTTATATGTTGTCAATTGCTAACAATTAGAGGTAATCCTTAATCATTGTTGTTCTAAACCTCGACGAACCCATCGGTATCAAAACCCCGATTGTATTAAAAAATGTAGACAAATTCGAACCTTATGATGCAACCAACGAAGAAAAGTTCAAAGAAACTATAACAATGAACTTGAAAAATGCCTTTAGAAATTGGAAGACCAACTTGCACAAACACTATAACGAATATGCTTCTGATGAGGAGAGGCGGGCTAATCCTCCTCAAAATATTAGTTCTGAAGATTGGGAGTTGTTACTAGCATATTTCCAGACTGACGTGTTCACGGTACCTTTCTATCCTTTTAAATGGATCATATATTTATTTTAGTCATTAATTCTTTGTTACAAATTTTTTTGTAGAAAAAAAGTAAAAGAAACAAGAGCAACCGAGGAAAACAAGTAACAAAGCATACTTGTGGTAATCTATCATTTGAGGAGATTAAGTTCGCTACAGTAAGTTCAATCTCTCTTCACTTTAGTATATGTTTTGAATCATTTTTCATTTTGAATTGTACGATGTGTCGTATGCTTTGTAGATGGACCCCACTACTGGAGAGTCTGCACCCCCTGACCAATTGTACCTAATCCAAAGACACTAGGAAGAAAGCGAGATGGACGGTTAGAGTGGGCGAGATCCACAATCCGAGCAAATATACGTATGCGTTGTGTTTTTATGTTTACTAACTTCAATAATTTTTTTATCTCATTTGTTTCATGCTTTAATTGTAGGCTAACTTGCAAGACCTTCGCCAACAACAAGAAGAGCTAGAGGTTGATTCTCGAATGAATTCTGATGAAATATTGACAGCTGTTCTTGGTGAAAGGTCAGGGTATGTAAGAGGAAAAGGGTATGGAGCAGAGCCATTGAGGAAGAAAAATCGCTCTCAATCCAATGATAATTCAGCTGTGGAGACTATGCGTACCCAATTGCTTGAGGACTTTGATAAAAAATTCGGGAGGAGCGTGAAAAGATAGAAGCGAGCGTGCGAGGAACGTGCTAGGATGGAAGCAGAGCGCGCGAAGAACGTGCACAATTTGATGAGAAGATTAAACAAATGGAGCAGAGGATTCTAGCCGTCTTAATGCAACAGGGCAAGGAACGCTCCTACTTCATCTACTCCAAGCCTTCCTATCCCACCAGTGATCCTTCTTCATAGTTTTATGTTTGATGTTTCCTTCCAATGAACAATCTTTAGACTTTGTTTATAGAGAATTTAAATATTTCATGTTAATTTTGAACATTTATGTTAGTATCATTGTTAGTTAATATATTGTTAGTTTCAAGTTTTTATGATCTTAATCAATGCAGAGACAGGTTTTAATTGTGGTACAATTTTAATTTTATCAATTTACATTTAAAATTTTTTTAAAAAAAAAATTACTTTTGGCGGCGACAAATGTCGCCACTGAAAAGACTAATTGTCGCCGCTAAAAGTATTTTCAGCGGCGACAATTGGTTGCCACGAAAGGGTATTGGTGGCGACATTTTGTCGCCATCGAAAATACTATTAGCGGCGACAATTTCGTCGCCACTAATAGCCGATATCTGCGGCGACACAATTGTCGCCGCCAAAAGGTTATCGGTCGCGACAATTGTCGCCACCGAAACCCTACTTTCAGTGGCGACAAAATGTCGCCACTAAAAGTCTACTTTTGGCGGCGACAAGATGTCGCCACTGAAAGTCTACTTTTGGCGGCGACATTAAAATGTCGCCGCCAAAAGTATTCGCGACAACGGTATAGGTGGCGACTTTTTGTCGCCACTGAAACACTTTCAGTGGCGACTTTTCGACTTTTAGTGGCGACTTTTGTCGCCACCAAAAGTCAAATTTTTTGTAGTGGGTGGAGACCGACGAGGACGGAGGCGGCGGGAGACTGACGACAGAGATCAAAATCGGGGACCAGAGACAAAGAGCCAAGGAGCATAGGCATATCGAGAGAGAGAGAGAGAGAGAGAGAGAGAGAGAGAGATAAGAGAGATATATACAGTTAGTGTGGGTTTTTTGTTCATTTCATTTAATATTTAAATGTCAAAAAAGGGCCCTGGGGCCTTTTCTGGATTTGGCAGAGTCTTGAGGCCTTAAGTGGGATATCTGAGTTTAAAAGGGCCCTGGTACGGATTTTCCCAATATTATATTATGAGGTTCAGAAATCCCCAAATGTTAATTGGAAGATCGTTATAAATAGTGGTTTGTTTTAATAACCATGTTAGGTGGATTGTACCTTTTCTACCATGGTTTTGACATCCAACTATTATAGAAAGGTTTTATTTATACATGATAACATATAAACGATTGGTTGTATTGTCTTATATCATAGATAGATATTTGCAATGATTTTAATTCATTTTTAACCATGGTAATGTTTTCAAGTTGTTAGTTGAACTCTTTTTCTACCATGATTAATTTTTGAAAGATGAGTTGTAATCTCTTCTACTATGGTAAACCTTTGGGTTTAAGTTTTCTCTTTTACATCATAGTATTGTTTATTATTTCAAGATTAGGATTAAGTGTATGACTAATTGAGTTATAAGTAAAGGATTTTACAACAATAGTGACTTGTGAATATTTCTTCATTAAAGTTGGTCTTAAAAATGCATAGTTCTTAATATAAGATATATAATTTTTAATGCAAATTACATTACAAAATCATTCTTATATATATTAAGGGACGTGGGTAGTATTAGAAGGATCGGAAGTAGCGTGTGTTTTACAGTTAACATAATTTAAATCGGAGATTATTACTTGTGGATGAAACATCTCGTTCTTGTTTTTTTTTTCCCTTGGCCACTCAACCATGACCTAATCCACTATTGGAACATTGGATTTTTTTTTTTTTTCTGAGAATAGACTATTATGATCCAAAAGTTCATATGAAAGAGTTATATTTGAGGCTAGCAATACCCAAATGTGATTCGATAGTGTTAAATATGGCAATAAAAGATATTATGATCTTCAAATAAGATAACGAAAAACTCTTTCACCCCAAAAAAGAAATAAGGTAGAGCATTGTTTACTAGTTTCCACATAAGAAGGAATTTCAAGGGAATAAGTGCTTTCTATATTGTTCTCCAGAAAGACTCTTCATTGACGTCCCTTGTATGTTGTGACAAGAAGAGGAATTACCTTTCCGGAACAAACTGCCGGGAGAATCATTAAGGACAAAGGAGTTGTAAGTATTTCATCAGCAGGATGGTGATACAAGGCACAAACAAGTGGCTGTTTCATATCTTGCGGCATTCCAAGAAGATGGGATATACATTACTCTTTATGATTCTAATTATAGGACATATTTACCTAATTTTGGAGAAATTAAGAATAATAATTATATTATTTAATTATATTTATTTTTTCCAAAATGTCCTTATTTAAAATTTAAAATGGCATCGAGTTACTCTGATTCCTTGTTCTTTGTCGGACATCTCCTACCTCACACAGTGACGGAGCTAGGATTCAATGTTTGTGGGTGCACAACCCCCGAAATTTTTTTAAAGGAAGTTTTAAATGCATTAAGCCAAAATGTCAAACATAACCTGAATCAGTGACTTGATTGCTGAGACTAAATTGGTCTCACCATTAAGCCAAAATGTCAAACAACGCAATTAATTCAAATAGAACCACCAAGCAAGAAATGGAAGAGACAACCATCACGAAGAAATAATATTTCAAGATGGAGCTCCCAAAGGAAGCACCCCCAAAAATAGAAGATCTGAAAGAAACCAGCAGAGATTGCAGGAAACTTGAAGATAAATGACAGTCAAACTGTTCTTTTGCACTAGAATGCTCAAACAATTTTGAAATGATGCATGAAAAAAAGAAAAATCAGACCACAATAAACACCAAATATTTCCCTAGAAGAACAATAATGTAGACATCAATATAATCTGACCTTTTAAATTGAATCAAAATCTAGCGGAAACAAAAGAGGTAATTCAAACAGTTGTTCTGCTTGAAATAGTTATGCAATGAACCATCTAGTAACTCCACCAACTGCAATATAGAAACATGATATTTTGTGAGGCATGATGATTATATTTAGAAGTTGATTTCTTCTTTAACAACTCAAGAATCTTGGTAAACTAACTGAACAACAAATCATGCGAAAGCCAGTAGCACAACCTATTACTAAATAATACATACAAAATTTCACTATATCTAAAACAAATTTCCCAGAACTTGTTATTGTGCCACCATAAAGGAAGGAATGCCTCATGAGATTTGCTTATTAAAGACAAAACTTGATGGGCAGTATATTCCCATATGCTGCAGTAATGTCAAAAATAGCAAAGTCCATACAACGTAAAAAGTTGCTTGCAACCCACTACAGACACACATTGAAGTGGATACTAGCACAGAGTAGCTCAAAACAAGACAAACATAAACATGAACCAAGAGGGAAACTGGATGACTGGCTTCTCATACTTCTTGGGGACCTGTACTATCTTTGACGCTGAAATATGGGCAATTATTTGGGGCCTTAAAACCACATGGGATCTGGGGTTTAGGAATATTTTATTAGAATCAGATGCGAAGTAGGTAACAGATTTGCGGTTGCATGACCAATTTGAGTACAGGAGATCTCTTCTATACTGGCAAGTCAAAGAACTGCTTCAAAGGGATTGGAGGATTCGTATCAGCAATATTCCCAGAGGAATAAACATTTTAGCTGACGCATTGGCAAAGGAGGGCTTATCCTCTTCGAGAATTTTCAATGAGTGCCCTGACTTCCTAAGGGCTATGTATTTGCATGACTGTTTGTGATTAAAATCCCCATTGTAATTTCTTTTCCTTAATTAATATATGAAATCTTCAGTATAAAAAAAATAAACATATATAGGCACCCAAATAAATCCACGAGCCGAACACACCACTTTAAAGCATCGATGAGCTAGCATGGAAAAACAACAATAACCAAGAATCCAAAAGCCAATACAAAATACAAAAATTCACTTATATAGTGTGTGTGTGTGTGTGTGTGTGTGTGTGTGTGTGTGTGTGTGTGTGTGTGTGTGTGTGTGTGTGTGTGTGTGTGTGTGTGTGTGTGTGTGTGTGTGTGTGTGTGTGTGTGTGTGTGTGTGTGTGTGTGTGTGTGTGTGTGTGTGTGTGTGTGTGTGTGTGTGTGTGTGTGTGTGTGTGTGTGTGTGTGTGTGTGTGTGTGTGTGTGTGTGTGTGTGTGTGTGTGTGTGTGTGTGTGTGTGTGTGTGTGTGTGTGTGTGTGTGTGTGTGTGTGTGTGTGTGTGTGTGTGTGTGTGTGTGTGTGTGTGTGGGCGCGCGCGCGCAAAAGAGTTTTTGCTTGCTGTTTTTATATGCGTATGTGCGTCGAAAACCCAAAATATGTTGATATAAATTTGCATGAAACGCTGCATATGTATATTACTGCACACCCAAGCCGAAAACATGATCTATATATGTATACACTTACTAATATATATATATATATAAAGAGAAAGACTTTGTTGTTTATCTATGTATATCAGTTTTTTTTTTCCCACCTGATTTAATAGGAAAGGATTTTAGTTTCCTTATATACATATGTCAGGGTTGGGTTTCTCTCATCATCATTTTCTCATTATCCCTCATAATCTCTATATCACATCCGTTCAATCAATAAATTACTACTTTTACTTTTCTTTCATTTTCTCAATCAACGGCTCAGATTGAGCCAATGAGAGAAAATGAGAAAGAGGATATGAAGAGAATCTCATTCCCATATGTCACGACACCTGGGGTAGTAACAAGAAAACTCTGTAATATATAGATATTTATGAGTATTAAATATATATTAGTACTATATATATAAAGAAAAAAGAAAAGAAAAGAAAAAGGAAACATGATATTTGTTGTTAGTTGAGATTACGTGGTTATATAAATATAAAGAAAGAAGAAAACTGTGTGTTATATATATATACCTATATCATAATAAAATATATTTTTATGTGGTTAGTATTTATAAACTCCTATAAAATAGGATCTAATCTAACTAAACCCTATATTATTTCACTTGTAATATTATTTACAAAATAATATATATACATAGTGAGCATTTATAAATTTCTAATTTAAAGAGTTAGGATAGCCTCTGAGAGTTTAAATTAATTGTAGAGAAATAACAATAATTAGTGAAATAATAATAATTATTATTATTATTATTATTATTATTAGGAAAGGAAATAATTAATAAAATAGATAAATAATAATATTATTTATTAGTAAAAAATGAATAAATAATAAAGGGAGTTATTAATTAATCATATAAATAAAACAGAAATAGGAAAATCTTATATAAGTTATTTATTCTTAAATTAATGACCCAATTTAATATTTAAATTTGAGATATTTTCCAATCATACCCCTAACCATGTCCATCCACGGAAGCTGGGACTCCATTGCTGTACGGACGAGCCTCACCACGGAGCTATATTCCGGCAACGCACCAATTGAATATCATTGATTTAAGAGCCAAATTTGGAATAACAACAGAGAAATCAGAAGTGGATTCGTCTTTTAGCTTGGAAGTGAACCTTAAGTAGATGCATATCTACATATTCCAGTGCACCAAATTTGCATTTTCTAGCATTTACCATGTATTTGTGGAATTTAAGATTGGCATCGGGTGCAAATTTTCCATTGCTCACTTGTAGAAATCAAACATTGATATAGGGCGTAGCTGGAGATGGATTTACTAATAGCAAAATAGCAGGTGAGTTGCTGAATGACGGAACCGTACTTAGCGCTAGGTTTTTCTAGCGGTCCAATATCATCGAAATTGGTACAATAAATAAATAATCCAAAGTTTAAATAATCCAAACTGATGAATATCATCGAAGCAAAGGTTGCGGAATCCCAAGTTGCACAATAAATTATCCTTGGTTGCGTTAGGGGTGTTTCTCTGATCTCTCTAATCATTGGGTTCCATGAATGACCAAATAACTTACAAATACTGAAACAGAGTTCCGTACATATATTAACTAAAAGAGATTAAGGAATGAAGATTTAACATTAGAACCAACTTACTGTAGCCTTCTTTGTCGATTTTCTGACTTTGTCGAGGCCTCCAATGAATTTTCTGCTGTTAGGGTTCTTAGGTAACGCATAAACAATCTTGTTTGGTCTTCAATTTTGTTTTTTTAATAACTAAAAGACATAGAGGTAATTTGACCCAAATTTTAAATTTCTAATCGTGTCACATAACCTCATTAATAATTTGTTAAGTTTAGTAACCCAAATTATAATTTGGGTAATTCAACCGTCTTTATATGAGATTCTCCCTAAATAAAAAGAGTGTTATTATTAATTAATGATAATTAAAAAGGGTATTATTAGTAAAGAAATTTTTAGGGGTTAATCCATTTTTAATCCCCTAAAAATAATTCGTGTAGCTAGTTACTTTACGACAAAAGAAGTGACTAACGACAATGATAAACATTTATAGGCATACCTTGACACCTCTACCGATCCCAACAACTCCGGACAAAGTTAAGGATTCAAGTTTGAGGTGGGTAATCGCTTATTAGCTGTCCATGTATGACTAACCATGTATGCTAGATAAATTGCTTATGTGTATCCTAGTTGGATTGGGGCCGCGTGTCCCAAATGGTCTTGCCTTGGCCGTTAAACGATGCGACTTGTTTTATCTAGATAAATGTATCCGAGCTATGGATTGGGGCTGCATGTCCTAAAGGGTTGCGGTCCTTGGTTGTTAGCTGCGGTTAACAGTGCGACTTGTTTTCTCTGCAAATTAATCTATGCTTAGCATGTGGTATGTTGTCATTTGTATATCATACTTGCATATAAGATTAACTATTACCCCTGGGGTTCATTCATTTGAACTCCAGACCGCATGAAAGAGACAGGTAGTGGATCGAGATCGAGAGGAAAGCAGCAGCTGTAAGGGTTACAACAAAAAGGGACTTTTGAGATAGTAAGAGTTGATGGACTATATAATTTCGTTTATCATTTGTCTATTTTGGATTACTGTATTAAGAACCCACTATGGAGTAAATTCGAAACGCGAAAAATTTATCCTCAGTTTTTCAAACTAAGTTATTTTATGAAACTTTTCTTCTGCAATTAAGTCGTCCAAATTACTTCGATGCCTGTGCGCTATAACTCTGATAAATAAGGGCGTCAACAGGACAGGCGTTACAGTGTGCTTGTTTAAGATCATGTTTAAGGTCTTCAAAAGTGTTTATTTACGTAAATCGAGACAAAATACATCTCACACATACTTACCATATCTATAGTAAATGACGATTGAAAAGTTAATTTTTGAAGTTTCCAATTGCTATTCCAAACAAATATAAGAATTTGCATGGTCACAAAAAGTCTTCAATGCTGAAGGCTCAATCATGGAAGCTACTTTAGGCCGCAAGCCTGTTTTAATTGGTGTTCGAAAATCACATTCACATAAGTTAAGATAAAACTCATTTCGTATACTTACCTCGTATACCATAAATCATATTAAAAAATTAGCATGCTATGTTCCGGCCACAAAGATAGAAGAGAAAATGATGATGCGGAAAAATGGAAAAAGAGAATGTGTCTTTTAAAAAGTGAGTCTCACCTTATTTTTTTTAAGTATAAATCGAGATTAAGGGCCCTTTTAGATGGGCTTTTTTCATAAAAAAAAAACACTTTTTTAATTCAAAAAAAAATTAATTTATGTGTTTAGATGATATTTTTTTAAAAAGTAAAAGTCACAAAAAAACTAAAATGTTTTTTTCAAAAGCTCAAATTTTGAGCTTAAAAAAAGCACAACATGGGGCTAAAAAAAAAACATTTTTTTTTAAGTCAATCCAAACGGGCTCTAAGAGACCCGGAACAAGCATAAATAAGAAAAATTAAAGGTGAGTGAGAAACACCCATAATATCACTTAAAAGAATCAAGAGCTTAGATGTTGCAAAAGTATCATAACCAAAAAAAAAAAAAAATTAAGTAATAAAATTTAACGATGAAGTCCACTCTAAACCCAATTGATCTTCATCATTAATCTTCAATCAAGCTCTAAAAATCTGTAAAGATAAAATAAATATTCTATAGCCACATGCCTAAAAATCACATTAAATAATATATCGAATTAAGTGTCTTTTAATAATTACAATTTTTCAAAATAATACATTAATTCTTATATATATATATATATATATATATATATATATATATATATATATATATATATATATATATATATATATTAAATCTAGCACATTTCCTTGTGAATCATTTTACATTTAAATATATTTTTTAATTAATAATCAGAACATAAATCACATTATATTAACTAACATTTATCCAAACTTCAATTTGTAAAAGTAACTTAACATAAAAAATCATTTTTGCAGAAAACCAATCAGGGTTGAGTTTAGTGAAACAGACCGATGTCTCTTATAATTAATGTGCTAAACTAATGTTTAAATCCACGTTAGGAGAGGAGTGCCAAGTTATTACTCCCTCCTGTCCTAATTATAAGATAACATTTGAGAGTTGGTTTTGGTCCTAATTATAAGACAACATTCTAATAATTGTCAATTTTTTCCTAAAATACCCCTATTTTATTCTCTCAAGTGTGTTTGATTTTTTGTGAGTATATGTATGTGGACGCGTATACTCTTCCAGTCAATGAAATTTTTAGATATATATATATGTGTGTGTGTATCTATGTATGTATTTATGTGTGTGTCTACACACAAATATCTATAGACACTATAGACACACACACATATGTGTGTCTACATATATGTATTTATGTATATATGTGTGTGTCTACACACATATATTTTGTGTGTGTGTACACACATATTTATGTGAGTGTACGCGCGCGCGCACACACACACATATATCTGTGTGGGTGGGTGTGTACATATATGTATATTTGTGTGTTTGTCAATATGTGTGTACAAATATAAACACTTGGAGAATGATATAGGGGGTGTACTGTACACACACACACATATATATATATGTGTGTGTGTGTGTGTGTTTATATGTGTGCGTACATATATGTATATTTGTGTGTTTGTCAACATGTGTGTGTACTGTGTGTGTACATATATGTACAAATATAACTAATTTTATTCAGATATATACATGTATATTTTTGTGTGTGTGTGTGTGTGTTTATATGTGTATGGGGTGTGTGTGCCTATATTTGTCTGTCGATATATGTACACATATATATGTGTGTGTGTATATATAGTAAGACCATTATTTTAATTAGATAGCATGTAGAAAAAAAAAAAGGTTGGAGAGGCATGTGGTAGGAGCTATTGATTTACTTTCACTTAGGTCATTTTAAATTTATATAAGGACATTTTAGGAAAATGAGTAAAATTAACTAATTTAACTTCTTTCTTTAATCTTCACAAAATCGGTTAAATATGTCTTATAATTAGAACCGGAGGAGTAATATCTAATGGTGATTCGAACAATCATCTTCAATAAATAAAAAGATACTTGCATTCTACTTATTTAATAAAAAATTATTTTACTGAGTCTAATCCAAATAAAGTCCGAATTCATTTTACCCATACTCAAGTCAGTAACTACAAAACGCTCTTGGTGGCATCACCCGTCCCAACTGTCACCCCCACCGGTCTCCAGCTAACAGAGTCTAGGACCGAGTCATACACACTTGATCTTAGCCACAACCCACAAGGACGAGTCCTATATATTGCCCCAATTTCTGTTCTCTCTCTCTCCGCTTTCCCATCTTCTGTGAAAATTCATGCAGAGAGAGAGAGAGAGAGGGAGGAGAGAAACGGAGAGTCAGGGACAACAGAATTGAGGAGAAAATCAAGGGCACTTTCCCTGAAGACTCTCTCTTTCTCTTTCTCTCTCTCTCCCCCTTGAAATACGAGTATACAACAACCGCAAGACACTCTCATTCTCACATTTCTTTTGCCATCATGATCTCATCTAATAGATGCAGCTTCCTGGTAAACTCAAATCCATAAAATTTTATCCATATGCCTTATTCTGCCTCAACAAAAATAAAATTCAAATTCATACTCAAGCACTAATTTAGTAGTTTTCTTCTGGTAAATCAGAACAATGGCTTTATCTGGTTGTTATTAGTTCCTACTCACAATTTGATATGACGAGAATGTAGACCCGTTCATTGGAAATTATGCTTATGAGTTGTCTATTTAGAGTTTTGATGTTTTAAAAAGTCTAATGTTTCTTTTAATTTCCCTGGAGATTGCTTGTTTTGATTATCTAGGTATAGAGATTTATTACTATGAATTTGTACACAGAGCAACACAGGGTTAGTTGGGTGTTCCAGATCCTCTGGTCTACAGAGCAAGCGTTTAGTTTCTTTCAGGGTGGTATGCTTGGCTTCTAGCAGTAGTTCAGGTGGTGACAGAAAACTCACAGCTGTGATGGAAACTGTAGCTGACGTGGACAATAATCAAACTGTAGCAGGCGGCGTTCAGGATGTTTATGGCGAGGATAAGGCCACGGAAGATCATTTTGTTACTCCATGGAGTGTTTCTGCTGCTAGGTGAGAGTAATAATGTTCTATAATTAAAGACTATTCAATTTTTGTGCCATCTTGTTCTGACTTCAAAGCAAAATATGGGACTTTAGTCCCACATTGAGAGTTTGGGATTCTAATATAGGATTCGTATTAACCTGGTGTGAATGAATATGTTCATTGGCAGATATTACCGGCGCTTAGTTTTCTTTATCTCTGATAAAGCACAATGGGATAAGGAGATCCATGTAGCCAACTCACCAGCTCATGTAGTGGGATGAGGCTTTAGTGGGATAAGTTTTTGTTGTTGTAGTCATCTTCAAACATTATTCATGAATATTGGTTGATTTGTCTGATATGCATGCTTCTAAGTATTTGATGTTTTTTCAATGGTTATTGTTGTCACAACAATGATTTAGAGGTCACGGATTCAAATATGAGAAACAGCCTCTCTGATTGTGGGGATAAGGCTGCCTACATTAATCCCTCCTCCTCAGACCCCACCTGGGTGGGAGCTTTGTGCATTGGACTGCCTCTTTTTTATGTTAATAGAATGTTATGATCTTAGTTAACACCCAAATGATGGCAACAATATATTCAATGGGATGCCTTCTATTTTCTATATAGCAAGAGAATAGAATTATCATGTTTTGACGTCTTTGTTTTTTAGTGGGTATACCTTGTTGCGAGACCCACACTTCAACAAAGGGCTTGCCTTCACCGATAAAGAAAGGGATGCTCACTTCTTGCGAGGTCTTCTTCCCCCGACCAGTATTTCACAAGAAACTCAGGTCAGATAAACACTGACTTGAAGATATTCTGAACATTTTTCTTATATGCTGACTTAATCAATTGGTAATGTGCTCATACAACATTGAGTATAAGTGGTTGCCATTTTATCGTTCAGGTGAAGAAAGTGCTCCAGCATATACGTCAGTATCAACTTCCCTTACAGAAATACACGGCAATGATGAATCTTCAGGTTGTCTTATAAACAAGTTTACATATACATATACATACACACATTTTTAACAAAATAACAATAGAAAAAGAATAAATCTTCTGGTCTCCTTCTATTTAGTCTTTATTTTACTTATTGCAGCAAACTGGTTTTCATAAAATTGTAGACTGCACAACAATACCATTGCTGATATGTACCACAAATCACTCTTAGATTTTAGATGGGGTAATTTGGGGGTGAAGTAAATTTTTCAGGCTTTCAAATCTCTCCATGAGAAAAACTTTTGTTGGATTTGCAGGGAATGAATTTTTAAATTACTGAGGTTTTGTGTTTCCATTTTGTTTGTTCACTCGTACAGATAGTCAATTGATTTTTGTGATTTTATCTGTGATTTGTTTACAGCAAGATCATTGCTTGAGGGTACATGTTGATTTGCAAATTTTGGACTAGAACTCTAATGCTTTCAGAGTACATGATGGTTTTCAGGAGACAAATGAAAGGGTGTTTTACAAGCTTCTTATTGATCATGTTGAGGAGTTACTCCCAGTTGTCTACACTCCAACTGTTGGAGAAGCTTGCCAGAAATACGGGAGCATCTATATGCGTCCCCAGGGTCTTTATATAAGTTTGAAGGAAAAGTGAGTTTGGTTCCAATTGCTTTTTTATTTCATCCTGTATTTTCACTGTTTTTTTTTTCTGTCAAAATAATTTTTTCTCTCTTTTGGATGGGATTTAAAGGGGGAGGATTCTTGAAGTGCTAAAAAATTGGCCTGAGAAGGACATTCAGGTTATTGTTGTAACCGATGGAGAGCGGATCCTTGGTCTTGGTGATCTTGGCTGTCAGGTATTTCTGTTACTGTTATGGAGACAAATTTTCTGATAGTTAGTTTGAAACATAAGATGTAATACTGTAATCTCTTCTTCTTTGTTAATTATGCTGTGTTTCTCAGGGGATGGGAATACCAGTGGGAAAACTTTCTTTATATACTGCACTTGGAGGAGTTCACCCTTCTGCTGTAAGTGCTAGCAATACACGTTGCTACATTGTATATTATGTCCATATAAAATTGCAAGGATCAATTGATATTAGTTATTTTTTTGACTTTACAGATGTTATCTTATAATTTCTATTTCTTCCTGTAGTTATGATATTATCTTATAATTTGATTGTTTCAGTGCTTACCGATAACCATTGATGTTGGTACGAACAATGAGACACTGTTGAATGATGAACTATATATAGGGCTCAGGCAAAGACGAGCAACCGGGCAGGTTCATGATCTGTTTTCTTCTCTTGGCTAGTGTTGAATTAATTGTTCTAAGTAATCTCTATCATTACAAATTGTTGAACTATTATGTAATATTTTCAGTTATTCTGATTCCAGGAATATTCTGAACTTATCCATGAATTTATGACAGCAGTCAAGCAAAATTATGGGGAAAAAATCCTTATTCAGGTAATTAAGCTATATGCAAAGGAATAATCATTTCTTGGTTTGATGGACTACCTACAGAAATCACTAATTTTTTGTTTTCAGTTTTTTTTTTTTTCTGACTCTGTTGTGCCATATTTGTAGTTTGAAGACTTTGCAAACCACAATGCTTTTGATCTACTTGAAAAATATAGATCAACACATCTTGTTTTCAATGACGATATTCAGGTAAATATTTTTGTCTCTAGTTATGAACCAAGATAATTCAATAGATAACTCCAATACAATGACCCCAAGCCCACTGATTTATCTTTGATATTTCTATCCACTTCATTATAGGGAACAGCATCGGTAGTCCTCGCTGGACTCGTTGCAGGTCTGAAATTTATAGGAGGAAATTTATCTGATCATAGATTCTTATTCCTTGGGGCTGGAGAGGCAAGTCTATACAACCTGTAATTGTGTCTCTTAATTAACTGGTTCATAGAAAAAGATTGGAACGTAGGAAAAGATTATGTCCTTATGGCTAAATTATATGGGTGGTTGCAGGCTGGCACCGGAATAGCAGAGCTCATAGCACTTGAAACCTCAAAACAGGTTGCCATCTACTTTTAAGAGTCATGAACTCTGATTTTTTCTTTTTCGCCTCTTCTTGATTCTTTTTTTTATGTTTGTTTGTGGGGAGTAAATTTATATTTAATGAGAAACTGAAACTGTTGAAGCAGACAGGGGCGCCAGTGGAAGAAGTGCGCAAGAACATTTGGTTGGTGGACTCAAAGGTTGTACATAACAACCTAGTTTATTTCTCACCTTTATAAAATAGATTTTTTGTTTCACACCAGATTAATCTTTAGATCTTTTGCTGCTACTTTTGCAGGGATTGATTGTTAGCTCCCGTAGAGAATCACTTCAACATTTTAAGAAGCCCTGGGCTCATGAACATGAACCCATCACAAATCTCTTAGATGCTGTTAAAGTATGAAATGTTCCCTTCATATCCAGACATACATTATCACACGGTTGCACCCATGTGCAAGAGAACAGAAATTTTAATTTTAATTTTTTTACATTTTTTATCTTGTTTTCCCAGAAAATTAAGCCAACCGTGTTGATTGGAACATCGGGTCAAGGTAAAACTTTTACTCAAGAGGTGGTTGAGGCTATGGCTGAAATTAATGAGGTACTATATTCAATCAATCGATCCATCTTCTTAACATGGACTTTTATTCCCACTTGCAAAAACAAAGAGACGTATCATGTAACAATGCTTGCAGAGGCCTATCATTCTCGCCCTTTCCAACCCAACATCACAGGCAGAATGTACTGCTGAAGAAGCTTATACATGGAGCAAGGTAATAAGAACATGTAACCAGCATCTATTTGTTATAATTTGAGCTTCTTTGGTCTTTGCTTTCCAAGACTGTATATATGTTTTATATAAGTAATTCCTTGTAGTTTTTTTCCCTCAACATATGTGTGTGTCTGAAATATGTCATAGCTGACTCTATCAATTTTCACCTGGCCCTCATCCTTATGCATTGCTATCAGGGACGCGCCATTTTTGCTAGTGGGAGCCCGTTTACCCCGGTTGAATATGAGGGGAATGTCTTTGTGCCCGGCCAGGTCCCAGCTTCAAAGAAATTTTTCATGTTAAATATTGTCATTTGGAATTAGGACTGATAATTTATATGTTTTCTTTCTTTTTCTCTTCAGGCCAATAATGCATACATCTTTCCTGGATTCGGTCTAGGCTTAATAATGTCTGGGACCATTCGAGTACACGATGACTTGCTTTTGGCTGCTTGTAAGTACATGAGACTTGGTTTTATGTATTGCCCTTGTTCATTATCATCATAATTTGTTCCATTTCAATCACACCCAAATATGTATTAAACTCATGTCAAAGACCATTTCATTTGAAAAACTTAAGCTATCAAAGAAAGTCATTTTTAACTTGGACGTTGCGAATGAACTTGAACTCGAGTTGAAATACATATATGTCATGGAAGTATAATCTGCATATCATTTTGAACCGTATGTGTCAAGTGAAAGAGGAAGAAGGCTTGTTGCTGTTGTTGTATTCTTAGTGAAAGAATTTAATCTAGTTTTGTACGCTATGGAATTAATTTTGCTCATATTTCTCAAAACAGCGGAGGCTTTGGCTTCACAAGTGACACAGGAGCACTTTGACAAGGGACTCATATACCCACCATTCAAAGACATCAGAAAGATTTCAGCTCATATTGCTGCCAAAGTAGCTGCCAAATCATATGAGCTTGGTAAGGCCTTTTTAATCTGCCATTTTGGCAAAGCTTTTAATACATTGTATAGTCTTTTGTTATCAGATCCTCTAATGAACTACTTGCCCGTGGATGTTTTTGGACCTGTTTAGTTCAGAATAAAATGAATAGAAATGGGGCCAAAAAAAAGAAAATTGGTGAAAAGTACATGTTTGAAAATTTTATTGGTGAGAAAGACATGAGACATGAATTCATACAAAGTGCCAATACTTTCTGACATCTGTGTGTAAAAGCATATGATATCTTTCTTGCCAAGAAATTTTTCAAATAAGGAATTTTCACCAATTTCCACACAAAAAAAGCATCAAAGATGAAAAATTGTTTGTCTCTATTCAAAAAAGTGATAAAAAAGAATAAAAATGATTGAATAATGATCACGGGAACATGATGGAAAATCTCTTTCTTTCCATGATACGAAAAGGTTAATTTGTTCCTTTTATTTTGTTGTCTGTAGGTTAATTTGACCTTGTCTTTAACTTTACAAGCTTTGTTCTTGCCTTTAAATTCCCAAAAAAAAGAAAAGAAAAGAATGATGCTTGAATTGAGTTTTGTTTTTGGCTCAGGGTTGGCCACTCGTCTTCCTCAACCAAGAGATTTGGTTGAACATGCTGAGAGCTGCATGTATACTCCAGCCTACTGAAGATATCGGTGAAGAAATAATAGTCTTTTTATTATTATTTATTTTCTTGAGCATGATGTGAATTTTTACCATTTTGTAACTTGTTGAGTGAGTAAGAAAGCCTAGCTGGTAGTGTTTGTTGGAGTGGAAAATAACTTGAAAACTTCTATGTAGTAGTTTTAATTTTATATAATGAATCCTTTTATGGGGTGGGCATGATTATTATAAAAGTTTATATATATAATTTTATAATTATGCACCTTGCATCCTAGTCTTATTTTATTGTAGTAGCCATGATTGGGACTATCATGCCGACTAAATGTGCAAAATGACTAAATGTCTAAAAGTGACTTCAATTATAATTGGTTTCTTGTATACTGAAGTTGGGGTAAAAAAAATCAATTAATGTAATTTGATGTATATTAGGATGATTTTTTTTATGAAAAAATCAGTTTAACAAACTAAAACTTGTTCAGATAATATAATTAAAAAGAAGATTTAAATATAAAATGATATGAATATATATAATTTAAAAATTTTAAGAGAAATATTAAAATTACTTACTAGGGTCCTTAATAATATGATTAAAAAAGTTTGTTGAGTTAATTAATAATATGACATGTATTTTCTAAAATAGCTTTAAATATGTTAATAATAAAATTCAAGTCAGATGGTATATATGGAAAAAAAGTTATTTGTGTTTGGTAATGAGGTAAAAACGAAATTTTATCGCACTAGCAATGTTATTCTTTCTGATCCTTATTATAAGATATCAACTAACTATTCTTACAAACAAATAAAAACACAGTTAAAGTTAATAAAGTTGTCCTACAATTTAATGAACTTCTAATATTACCTCTACTAACTCCACTAAACTCTAATATCATATTAATTACTACTTTCACCCACTACCCTTATTAATTATGGGCATACATGAAAAAAAACTAATTAATGCTCTTCGGGAACAAGCAAGTGCCTTATAAAAAAGACCAAATAAACTTGCAAGTTTGTGCTTTATAATAAGAACCAGAAGGAGTATATGATAGTGAATTTTGGGCTTTAAAGAGACAAAAAGAAAAGGGAGGTGGCCGAGATAAGGATGTTGAAATGGATGTGTGATTATACAAGAAAAGATAACATTCGTAATGATTATATACGAGTTGGAATTGTCTCTATTAAAGAGAAAATGGTAGCAAATTGTTTGAAGTGGTTTGAATATGTTCAAAGAATATTATTGAGTCTGCCAATGAAGAGGGTGGGTCAAGTAGTATGGAGTCATCTAAGAAGAGGTCGAGGAAGACAAAAATGAACATTCAATGAGGTTATAGAGCAGGATCTTTTGATTAATAATACATTTAAGGATCTAGTTTTCGACAGAGTACAATGACGTCATGCAATTCATGTAGCCAATCTCACCTAGTGAAATAAGATTTTGTTGTTGTTGTTATTTCTAAAACACCCTGATCAATGGTCACCCCACTCCTCTTTGATTCTTGTTATAGGAGTATCAACATGGATAACTTATTAAAATATTGGCAAATATGAAAATTAGATCTTATAGTTAGGTTCATTATTGACTCTCCAAATATATCTTATATAAAGAACTGAAATGAGGATAAAAATGAAAGAAAACAGTTTGTTGGGAAAAATTTGTAAATACTAAAAAAAACGTAATTATAGAGCACATATTTAATAGATAAAAATGTATGTAAATTATAAATCAATGTTAAATTTTTTTAATTAACTAAATATAATATAACAAAATTAAAATTATTTTTGACGAACCTAAAGCTCGATATTATATCTTTTCTTTGAGACCTATATATAGCTTCTATAAAAATGAAGAGCAAGACAAAAGGGGGTGACGTGGCTGGGTTGATCACTTGATCGGGACAGCAAGGGAGGCCTTATTTGTAGAACTCATGGCCACTTTTATTGATGCTTTCTTGGAATTAAAGGCAAACAAACTCCATTCTCAGCAAAAGAAGATGACGCTCGTGCTCTCAGAAAAAGATAAAGTTCTCGTCCCGTCTTCGTCTGAGGAAGACGATCTGATCAAACGAAGCTCAAAAAAAGTCAAAAGTGCTGATGGTTTACGTTTGGAGGAAGAGTGGCCTGTGTTGGGAGAGGCATTTAAGAGTAAGTGGTCTACTCCTGGTATGTCTTTCGCTGATAAACTCCAAGGTCTTAATGGTGATGCGGATAAGGAAAAGAGACTAGATTGCACCAGTGATGCTTCGGATGACCCTGTTTCTGAAGATTCTGAACACGAAGACAGTGAACCTCTGTGTAAAATAGTGGAGGATCCTGTCCGTAATTTCCCTTCTTTCGTCTTTTCTGAGAAGATGAAAAAGAGGCTGTATAAAGCCTGGAACAAGGCGCTCATTGTGAAACTTCTCGGTAGGAGTATTGGGTATAAATCCCTGTTATCTATCCTTCAAGCTCTGTGGGCAAAAAAGGGTGTTATTAGCTTGATTGATATTGGCAATGGATATTTTGTGGTGAAGTTCACTAACAAAACAGACTATGATAATGCGCTAACAGGTGGCCCATGGATGCTTTTTGATCACTATTTAACAGTGAGACCCTGGGAGCCCCTGTTTAATCCATGGCAGGCGAAGATAGAGAAGGTTGTTGTCTGGGTAAGAATGCCGAAGGTATTTATGGAGTATTATGATAAGGAGGCCTTGAAGTGGATAGGGGATAGAATAGGAGAGACGATCAAAATTGATATGAATACTTCATGCCAATTGAGAGGCCATTACGCTAGAATCTGTGTGTTGGTTGATCTCAGTAAGAAGCTCATGTCGGGGCTAACTCTAGAAGGACACGATTACTTCGTAGAATACGAAGGTCTTCACTCATTATGTACTCGGTGTGGTGTCTATGGTCATAGCACGGTGGAATGCAAAACAGGGGATGTTCAGAAGCGGTCTGAGAATAATGAGGAGGGGATTTCAAGTCAGGAAGCAGATGGTGCAATGGAAATGGAACAGTGTGCTGAACCTTCGCAGGAGGTTTGGCGGGTTGTGTCTAAGCCATTGCGCAAGAAGAAGGTGACTAAGGAGAGGATTAATGAAGGCACACAAGGAGAAAAACAGGGATCTCGGTTTGGGGTGTTGGCCGCCGGTAACGTTGGGATGGCCGGTGAAGGCTCTAACAGGCAGGAGAATTTGGAGGCTTCAGTTGGTAGGGTGGATGACGACGCAGTAGGTGAGGTGAAGAGTGGGAGTAGTGTACGGGTGAGTAGGTCGAAGAAGGGAGGGGAGCAGAAGAGAGCTGGGAAGGTGAAGAGTAAGTACAGGGAAATTAATGAGGATTTGACTGGTTCCCTCATTCAGAGGAAGGAGAAAAGGTCAAGGGAAGCGCGCCAAAAAACGTGTGAACAAAAGGAACTTTTGAGGATTGAGTGTGTGAAGAATACCGAGATGACCAATGGGAATGAGCAAGTGAGTAGGGTGGGGCCGCTGGTGGGGTCCGAAAACCAGATCCTGGGTGAGGGGAAGTTTTCCTTTTCGTCTGTACCTGAGGAGCCTGGTGAAGGTGGGAGGCACGGTTGTATAGGAGGAAAATTTTGGAGTGGGCCCAATGGGACAGAGATTGAGGACGAAGTAGTAGAGGAGTCCTAAATGGAGGATGATGGGCCGGCCCAATCTTATTTATTGTAGGGTTGGGGCTTATTTCGGAATTCGTTTTTGCTTGTGGTTTGGGCCGCTGGAATCTGTTTGGTCCTGGGTGCTTTGGTTTTATTTTTTAATCAACAATCTGAATGGTTAAGTGTATTTACTGGAATTGTCGAGGGGCGTGTAGTTCTTCTCTGGTCAGATATGTGCGCTCGATGTGTCATAATATCAAGCCTGCTCTGGTGGTATTAGCTGATACTAGGTGTGATGAAGAATCGAGATTTGAGGGTTTGATCCGTTTGGGATTTGATGGCTTTGCTATGGTGCCTAGTGTTGGGCGATCTGGAGGGATTGTAGCGTTATGGCGTACAAGCATGGTGGATCTATCGGTGGTTTGCAAGAGCCGCCAGTTTATTCACTTTAAAGGTGCTTTTGGTGGAACCTACAATTTCTTCCTAACGGCTATCTACTCTCTTCCTTATGAGCAACTTAAACAGGTATTTTGGAATGATTTATTTGATCTTTCTTTGTCTATTTTATCTCCTTGGGCTGTTTTGGGGGACTTTAACAATATTTTGTCGGGGGCTGAAAGATCTGGTGGAGTTGGTTTTCAGCAAACTAGGGCCACTCGTTTTTTTGACCATCTCCAGGAGTGTAAGCTATCGGACCTGGGATCTATTGGTCCTCAATTCACTTGGAGAGGTCCTTGTGTTCAGGGTAATAGACGCCTTTTTGAACGGCTTGATAGCTAACGAGTTTTTCTTGAGATGTTTCTCTGACAGTTTCTTGCAGGTTTTGCCCAGAACAAATTTTTCTGACCACAATCCAATCTGTCTTAATTATTAATTCGGTTAATGCTTCTCTTCGCCCTTTTAGATTTGAAGCCATGTGGATGGCTCACGGGGGTTTTAAAGAATTTTTGGAGACGTCATGGAGGTGTAAGGATAATCTGGATATGGCTCTAAAAAATTTACAGTCTAATATTAGCCATTGGAATCGTCATACGTTTGGTCTTGTGGAGAAGGAAAAGTCTAATATTCTGGCTAGGTTGGCTGGCATTCAACATTCTACTGCTTATCCCCACTCCCAATTTTTGTGTGACCTGGAATTTCAGCTGCAGAGGGACCTGGATCAATTGTTAAAGTTGGAGGAGATTAAGTTGTTCCAGAAGTCTAGAACTGAGTGGATATCGAAAGGAGATCGCAACACTCGTTATTACCACTTGAAATCCAAGATGCGGAGACGAAGAAATAGGATTGTGACCCTCAAATCTAGTAGTGGGGAGTGGATTGATAATGGAGAGGCTTTGAAAAAACATGTCTTGGAGCACTTTAAAGGTTTGTTTTGTGTGGCTCCTCCTGTTTTATCCCAGCTGGTTACAAGAACTTCCTTTCCTCCGTTAGAGGCGTCTCTGGTTGCTTCGTTGTCCGCCGTTCCTGGGGATGAAGAAATCAGAAGGGCTATTTTTGCTATGGGGAGTTACAAGTCTCCTGGGGCGGATGGCTATCCCCCGGTGTTCTTTAAGTCTAATTGGAATATTCTGGGATCTGCAGTGTGCTCGTTTGTGAGACAAGCTTTCTCTGGAGGTGTTTCGCTGTCAGTGGCTAACCAAACCTTGATTGCCCTGATTCCTAAGAAAGATTCTGTTGAACGTATCACTGATTTCAGACCTATTTCGTTGTGGACTGTGCACTACAAATGTATCACTAAAGTGCTAGCTTCCAGATTGAGAGGGGTTATGGATTCTTTGATTTCTCCCTACCAAGTGAGCTTTATTAAAGGGCGCAACATTCAGGACAACATTGTGATTGGCCAAGAGCTTCTTCATGTGATGCATCGGACTAGAAGCAAGAAAGGGCTAATGGCCATGAAGATAGATCTTGAGAAAGCCTATGACAGAATCAGTTGGAACTTTGTTCAGCAGGTTCTTAGTTTAGCTGGCTTTGATGATGTTTTTACTAGTCTTATAATCATATGTATTTCTTCTGCCTCGTATAATGTTCTCTGGAATGGTGAGCAAACTGAATACTTCCATCCTAAAAGAGGGCTCAGACAAGGTGACCCTATTTTGCCTTTAATCTTTGTGTTATGTATGGATAGGCTGTCTCATCTTATCTGTGATGAAGTCATGAGGCGAGGCTAGAGACCTTTGTATACGTCTAAGGAGGGTCCTCATATTTCGCACTTGATGTTCGCTGATGATGTCCTCTTGTTTGGTGAGGCCACGGTATCTCAAGCTGAGTGTATGATGAGCTGTATGGAAAAGTTCCTTCTGGCGTCGGGTGGCAAAATTAATAGAGCCAAATCTTCTATATTTTTCTCCCCTAAGGTGCCGATGCAAACTAAGCTGAATATTAAAAGTAAAACCCAAATGGCGATTTCTTGTGAAATTGGTCGTTATTTGGGGTTCCCTCTGACTAGAAATAGAAGCTCCAAAGCCACTTTCCAATATGTGGTTGATAGAGTGCGGACTAAACTTGCTGCTTGGAAGGTTAATTGTCTATCTATGGCTGGAAGGATAACCTTGGCTAAATCTGTTATTGGTTCGGTTCCTCTTTATCCCATGATGGTCTCCAAAATTCCTGTGAGTATATGCTTGGAGGTTGAGAGACTTCAGAGGAACTTTATCTGGGGTCATGACGAGAGCAGGAGGAAGGCACATACAATTGGTTGGGATCAGTTAGTGAAGCCTAAGAGTTGTGGTGGCCTTGGCTTTAAGAGGCTTGTGTCTGTTAATAGAGCCTGCGGAGCAAAGTTAACCTGGGAGCTGACCTTAGGAGCAGACAAGTTGTGGGCCAAGGTTCTTCAGCAAAAATACATGTTTCGGGAGGGGGAGTTGCTTTTTTCTTACCATTCTGGTGATTCGAAAGTGTGGAAGTTTATTTGTTCCCATAGGGAGTTAATTGATTTGGGCAGTAAATGGAAAGTTAGAGATGGGATGTCTGTGAGTTTTTTTAATGACCCCTGGGTGGATACGGATATGCGCCTGAAAGATTTCTGCCTAAGACAACCTTCTGAGTTTGAAATAGATTCTCATGTTGCTGACTGGAGACAGGGTAATGGCTGGAATCTCAGTGCCTTATCTACCATCGTGAATATTGAAGGGGTTGAGAGAATCACTGCTCATCCTCCTCCTAGTATAAGCTGGTAATGATATTTTAGTTTGGGGAGCGTCTTCTAATGGGATTTTCTCGGTCAGGAGTGCTTATCAGTTGTTGGAGAGGTCTTCCTTTAATTGCCAGGACCAGCTTTTTAAGATGTTATGGAAGTGGCAGGGTGCGGAAAGAGTGAGGGTGTTCTTGTGGAGGGTGGCTTTGAACAGACTTCCTACTAAGCAATGGAGGAGTTTATGGTCTTCGGAGCCGGCGGTGTGTGATTTCTGCAAGGGCGGTATTGAGGATAGTCTTCATGTCTTGAGAGATTGTCACTATGCTAGGAGAATGTGGAGTAACCTTATTCACCCCAGATTGGCGGCTCAATTCTTTGGTGCTGGTCTTAAGGACTGGTTATTTATGAATCTCAAAAGGAATTTGGGTAAGAGTATGGAGGGACCCTGGGATCTGATTTTTGGTGCTGGGGCTTGGTTACTATGGGTTTGGCGTAACAAATTTTTATTTGAAAATAATTTTTCTAAACCTTGTAACCCGGCTCTGGTTACTGCCCGGATGTGGATGCGCTATACTGATGTGGCTTCCATTGCCAGGGCTGGTCAGGTGCTGCTTAGACCGAATGATGCTTGCTGGCGAAAACCGCAGGTAGGTAGGTTGGATCAAACTCAATGTTGATGGGGCTGTTGCCTGTACTTCTCTTAGGGCAGGTTGTGCGGGGGGTTTTTAGGGACTATTGTGGGTCCTGGGTGTTGGGATTTACTTTGGAAATTGGAAGGTGTCAGATTAATTGTGCTGAATTATGGGCGATTAAGAGGGGTCTGGAAATGGCTTGGAACCTGGATATGAAAAAAGTGATTGTGGAGTCTGATGCGATGGAAGTGGTCATTGCCATCGGTAATGAGAACCAGAGTATTGATTGCCTCTTACTCTTTGGGATTCGAAGTTTGTTAAACCGTGACTGGCAAGTTGTCGTGCAATGGGTGCCGAGAGAAGCTAATCGGGTGGCTGATGCGTTGGCCAAGACCGGAATTAGCAAGTCTGATGTTTTTGATTCTTGTCCTTCCTTCCTTTGGGCTTGGGTGGATCAAGAGGGCTTGGGATTAAGTTCTTGTGTTGTGTAATTTCTGTCCTTGTACTTTTCTATTGTCGTTTATAATAATAATAATAAAAACTCCATTCTCAGCTTTTCTCTGAACATCTTCAACTGTGCATGTCACAATTGATTATCTGTTGTTCATACAAATAAATCAATTCATATCTCTCTTTCTTTTTCTGGTTAAGGTGTAAAAATATACATGTAGTTTTTTCTAAAAGTGCACCCAATACCAAGTATTTTTTTTTTTTTGGTGCAAAAAGTGACTATGTGGTTATAAAAGTGAAGCAAAAATATGATCGTTAGTTTGACTTTTTTGTATTTTTAAGTCTGACATGGATGATGACTTAGCTAAATTTCATCACAGCTGGTAGTAAAAAACTAGAGAAAATTACAGAAAATGACATAGATATTTTAGAAATTACAATTCAGCCCTTCTTTCTCCCAATCCCAATCTTACCCATCGGGCTGCCCATCTCCACCTCCTCGCTGCGTTGCCGCATTTTTGTAATTTTCAAAACTATATGGGCCCTTTTCTGTAATTTTCTCCAATTCTCCACTACCAGCTGGGATGAAATTTAGATGAGTCATCGTCCATGTCATCATTAAAAATACAAAAATGTCAAACTAACTGTCAATAGGTATTTTTGCTCTACTTTTATAACCACATAGTCACTTTTACACCTAAAAAAAGTACTTGGTGTTGAGTACACTTTTGAAAAAACTACATGTATATTTTTACACCTTAACCCTTTCTTTTTTTGAAATCAAGGGGTTCCGCTCTCCGGCTTGGAATCCCTCCTATTCCCTTCTCATCCTCTTTCTGTCCTTTCCTTTTCTAACCAACATTAACATTTGAATGATTCAAATTTAATTTTATACAAAATATTATTTTTTATTTTTTATTGTAGTATTGAATTATTCATATCAAAATTTAGAAATTTATATTTAATTATTTAATTATATTTTTATAATTTAACATTTTAATAAAAAAATATAAAATATTAAATCTAAACCATTTGTAAATGTTGATCTTATCTCTAAAAAGAGAAGAGGAAGACCGAGACGTCAAAAGACAAACTCTATGTTTGTATATGGAAGCAAAATATCCCAAACCTACTACTCTATTACATATTTTTCTAGATATTATTGTGGAGAATTACATCAACCTAATAATAATACTTTAATAAGAAGCATATTTATTGATTCTGTCTTGCTGTCTCCTAGGTCCCAGATTACTTTGCTAGCTGCACAGTGAAAAAATTGAAGCAATATTAGAACTCAAACTTGTTACCATGTTACTCAAACACTTATAATGCAAATAAAATGTAGAGAACCAACCTGAAAATAAGTTTCAAGTTTCTTTCTCAGTACTGCATACTCTTTCTTCAGTTGTTGGAAACTCCTCATGCATCTGCATTTATATATAATAAAATATATGTCAAGTCGCATTATTCACAAGTTAAAAAAATGGATCTAGTTTAGAGATTGGATTATATTACCCTTCAGCATTTTCTGCTGCGCAATATTCCCTAAACAGAGTACACTCTGCTTTCACCTTTTGAGCTCCAATACTGCAACCCCATATAAAAAACAAGTGAGTTCAAATCATTTAGGTTTCATGGTTATGACGATCATGGAGACATACAATAGTGTGTGTTTGGATTAGTTTTTAGAGAATAACTTTTACGATTTACGAAGTAAACATGTGAGAAGAGTTTTGTCTCAGTCTGTGGAAAAGGGCTTCTAAAACCACGGTTTCGAAGTTAGCCAAATACTCACTTAAACTGATAATAATAATATATATACCTGGAGCTGCTTCCTTTGAACTGATGCATAATGTTATCAAGCTTGCCAAAATCCAGCGGGTTCCTTTCCCTGCAAAACAACCACAAGATTCACACAATCACATGCAAAGAAAGTAGGAAAAATCAATCACTATGAGGTCCAGTGAAGGAGTGAAATCACCAAAAAGTCCCTCAATAAGTGAGCATGATCATGCAAAGTTCCTTCACTCCCTCAACAAGTGAGCATCATGCAAAGTTCCTGGTGTAGGAAATGACAACAAGTCCATGCTGCTCACTTGTTGTAGGACTTTTTGGTATTCTTTCCTTTGTCTCATAGTGATTCTCCAAGAACGAAAAAATGTGAATTTGAATGAACTGACATTGCTTGGTCTAGGTTGGAAATGAATCGGGAAGAATCACGGAAGTAAAGAGTCACGATCTCTTCTGCAAAGTTAGGGTTGGCATCATCTTGAAGTTCCTCCAATTGGATGAATTGCTCATCCAGATATCCCTGAAATCAACCAACCACAAGTAGCTTTATATGTTATTATCTGTGGCATACAACATTGTGTAAGTAAGACTAGTGTATGGTATTAGCCATGCATATCTACTTACGATATGTGAAAATGACTTCAACTAATAGCAAGAATAGATAAAAAGAGGAGAGAAGAGAAGAACCTGATCAAAGAGGGATTGTTTCATGGCAGCAAGCTGCCTGTGAGATTGGTTTCTGTCCATTGAAGAGGAAGTGAGAGTGGAGTGGAAGAACATACATATGTATGGAAGAAGAGAAGGCAGGTAGAGGGCTTATATAGAAGATGAAAAGTTGAAAGAATGAGATGCATGAAATGAGATAGTTTACGCTTTAATGGAGAACTCAACATATGTTATCACACATCAGGGTCCTCTCTGTTTGAATTTCATTGGTGGCTTTAATTTTTCATTTATATTTTACAAAAATAAAAATAAGTTTAAACATAATTTTAGAAAACGATGCCTTGTATTAAAATAAAAAATAAATAATATCTCGAGTTTGAGTTCATTGCAAAAAAAATCTTTGAAAAAGTTTACTTTCAATTGGGTCTAACAATGCTCCCATCTAGCCATTTAGGTGACCATATCACCCCCCAAAAAAAAAAAAGTACAGTTCAAATTAATATTAAAAGCTTTAAATTACGTATACTCCCCAAGAAAAATGCTCCTTTTATGTAATATTTGCTTTTCACTAAAGTGTCGATCTCTGTTTTTTGCACATGGTGTATACTTTCTTGGTGGTAAAAATTAATTCTTTTAATGATATTCCTCCCAATTAGGTTTTTTATTGAGTGAAATTTTAATGTGTAAAGCATAAAAGTGCTTTATTTTAGTAATTTCAAATTTGTAATGATTTAATGTCATAACTCCAAATTTTAAGTTCTTAAAATTTGAAGTCATTTTTTATGATTATTTTATTTTATTTACAAAATAACAAGATTTTTTTTTCAAGAATTAAAATGTTAGGATAAAACATCTTGAAATTGGTCTCCATAAAAAAGATCTTAAAATTTGAATCATTCATATCAGTTAATTGTACAATTGAAGAATCTTTTAAATAGATATACTTTTTTATTCACTTTCCCTAATTTCATCATATTCATGAAATTGTCCTGAAAATTGTATTTATCTTGTTTTTGCAGATACATGTATCTCTTACAAGTCTTTTAAAAAAAATCATTTTCTATATTATATCTAGTTTTATTTTTAGTTATTTATCAGGAAATTTTAAAAATAAAATTCAAGTTATAATAATATTAATAATTAATAAGTAATAAAGCTATATATATATATTATGTAAAACTATTGCAAAGTGGATTAACCTCATATACAACTCATTTATTATATCATTCTCTCTTTTATTTAAAAAAAAAATATTATATCATTTGTTTTTAAATAATCCAAATTTTAATAAAATTATTGATAGAGTCTCACACACATATATAATTTTTTCCCAATATTTTCATTACATATTAAAGAACTTCTGACACACTCTCGACCAAAATGTTGTTCAAATGCATGCATGACGTCAGTGCTCTCAACATCGTTGCCTTCAAGCAAATATCAACGAAGGAAAGTTACATTAATTTTTGAGAAACTCATAAAGAAAAAAAATAGAGAATTTATTCTTAACTTAAAAGAGAGTCGAAAATCTAGCTTGCAAAGCATGATAATGAAGTTATACCATTTTATCATTATGATATAATATTATAATAATAAAACAACTCCTCTTTACTTTTGTTGCTATCACTTTATAGTATGATATTAAATATTATTATTATTATGCAATTATGCAAGCCTTCTTTTCGTCGAAAGAAAAGTTGTTTATTCTACGAAAATGACCCTTATTTCTTATTATATATAATTAAACTCGCTTGATCATTTTTAGTAAGATATATACTTTTTATTAATTTAGTTTTCATAAAATTATTTCAGAGTTTACTCCGAGATATGTTAATCAGATATCTCAAAAAAAAAAAAAAACTTATCTTCTCAATTTAATTATTTATTAACTTATATGAATAAATGAAGTTCATTGTAGTTCTCTCAACATAATTTGTTCTGGTGTAGAACCAGGACACTAGCCCTGATGGACTAGTATGTTGATATTGATTAGGACTTGATCTAGCTAGGAGCGATTCCTAGGGCCTACGTACCCTGAAAAGGGATTAAAGTCCACGTAGTTCGAGGATTACTGGAGACGTTTAGTCAAAGGGGGTGGTGTGTGCGCTCTGTGTGCAGTATATGCAAATAAGAGATCAGAGAGCGTAGAAGAAGATGTGTATCTTAGGGTTTACCATCTATTTATAGAAGGTACCTTAGGGTTAGGGTTTGGACTGGTGGGCCTCTGTGCCTCCAAGCCCACGTGACGTGACGTCATATCTGTGTCACGTTGATTGCCCCTTGTTGGGCCATATGTTGAATATAGGCCTTATGCAGTTCCTTAACATAATCTTTTGGGAAAAATAATTTGTCAACCCTTATAGCTTTACCTAATTTATAATGATACTTTTAGTTTTATTATCGCATCCTTATAGTTTTCTCAATTATTGACATTAGTACCTATGCTTGATGTGAATGATGATTAAGCAACATGTAAGTTGTCACAAATTGAAAATAAAAAAAGATCAATTTTACAAGAAATAAAATTTAATTATTCATTATCAACATAAAAAAATTATAATACTCTATAGTCATCTCCTTGCATCTATATATAATTGCTAATCTGGTTTATCTTGATTTTATTTAGATCCATGTGGCAAAATTAATACAAATGTATGTTGAGTAAGAATCGCGATTAGCTGTGAACGTTTTTCAATTATATGAACAAGGAATAATACTTCAAATGAAGAAGTATTCACATGAGAGGATCATGATACTATACAGAACTCTTTAGGTTACAAATTACGCTTATTGATTAAGCAAATTACTCCATCTGAACCTTAATATAAGACAATATTTGAGAGCTGATATTAGTCTTAAATATAAGACATGTTTTTAATATTTATCAATTTTTCATAATTTACTCCTATTGATGTTTTCTCAACAATAATTACGAAGGAGATGAAATAAATGAATTAAGGAAGATCACTATGATGTTTTAGAAAATACATGTTATATAAACTAACTTATTAACTTCCTTAATCTAATCAAATAAGGTAAATATGTTTTATATTAAGGGCCAGATGGAGTAAGTTATAAGGTTGAGTTTATGTTAACATATTTTTCAATCAAAGCATCAAAATAAGAGAAATTTTTAAAATACCCAATAATTCTGAGGACTGGTTTTTGAGATCACGCCTATTGGTTAGGGCAGAGCAATGGGCGGATTGGGTAGCCGGAGGCCAAACCCATAGCCCGCCCATTGAACTTTAAACGGGTATGGGTTACCCCATACCCGTACCTCAATCTATTTAAACTCGTGTAAATGGGCTAGCATATAAATGGGCAAGCTCATCAGGTTTTGGGTCACCCATTTATATTTGACATGTTTATTTTTTTTTTTTTGAAAAAAAAATATTTATAAGCATTAAACATCCATCCAAATTTATCATTCTAAATTCTGAAATCTGAATCTTCAAAGTTTAATAATTACAATTCACACAAATTTAGACAAGTATCACCATAACATAAATTTATCTAGGATAGGGAATCAAGGAACACCTTTAATTTACCTTATACCAAAATGCAGAATGAGAGGGATAACTAATAAAAAAATACTAAATGGGCAGGTATAGGCAACCCGTAGGTATGCCCACGGCCATAGCCCGCCCATTTAAGTCTTAAAGAACTCGTCCCATTATGAGTCTTTTTGGACAGGTTAAAAATGACCCAATTACATTAGGTTGTAGGTGGGCTCATGGGTTATGGGTTTCGTACTCAGCCCTACTATTGGTTAAGCAAATCAGATTTTTTTTCCTGAATGGAAGTTGTATCATGCAATGTTATTAATCCAAAACGGATACAATAATAAACCTTTTTCATCATCTGCCACCTTCCGACAACAAATTAAAGTAGAGATTAATGAAAGTTATAAAAGTTTCTTTTAAATCTTTAGCATATCTAGCACACACAAAAAGGCACAAAAGTCAGCTTCGCTATACACACACACACATACACAATTTTAGAAGGTGGGGTTTGCCATGTATTTATGTGGTATATTCAATGCTGATTACAAAAGGAAGTTATTAGTATTGATTTTCTTTATCTAAAATTCATAATGTAAATGCATATATAATTACTAGCTCGTGTGCTTAATATATACTCCCTCTGGTCTTTATTATAAGGCACCAACTAACTTTTCTCACAAACCAATAAAAACAGTAAAAGTCAATAAAGTTGCCCTACAATTTAAGTAATTTTCAATATTACCCCTACTAATTGCATTAAATTTTAATATTTTATTAATTATTACTCTCACTCATTACCTTTATTAATTAGAGGCAGACATGGAAAAAAAATCAATGTTCCATGGGAATAAGCAAGTGCCTTATAAAAATGACCAAATAAACTTGCTAGTTGGTGCCTTAAAATAAGGACTAGAGGGAGTATAAGAGCTAAATAATTAATTTGCGTTGGAAAAAAAATAACTAATTTACGAATATTAAAAATTAGTTAAGTTAGTTATGTGTAATAAATAGGTGTTAGTTTTCCAAAAATATCATGTTTGATCATGTAGCTATAATTACCCCTAGATGAAAAATCTCTTAACACGTGCAATCAATATAGATGCTTTAGAAAAAAAATTATAAATTTGGAAGATAAAGTAGATTGAAGATTCTATATCTAAGACCAAAGTGAATCCATTGTCTAGTTCTTATTATTTAGAAGGGGAGGGAGTAATGTGTGTGCATGCATGCTTAGCTTGTATGTATGATGCATGTATTATAATATTTCGATCCTATTTATAGAGTAGGGAGAATAATTTTATTGTTCCTATTTATAATCATGAAATTTTTTATATGAATATACTATTTTATCCTTCATTTATTGTATCGATTTTATTCTCATGAGATATAATATATATTAAATAGAGATAAAGTTAGAAAGATGTGGAATTTTAAGAGTGATTTTTTTTTTTTGGACCTGGAAAGAGAGAGTTAATGAAGTTTAAAGTTTTTCTCCGTCTTTATAAAACATACTAGAAGTAACTTATAAATAGTACCAAATAAATTAACTTATACAATCAAATCATAAACGGCACTTTGTCAAATAGGCGCTAGCTTATATATGGGTTTTATTGTTTATTATGTGTTGCTTTGGCTAAAATATTCATTATATTGTTATGAACATATAAGTATAAAGAGAGAAGTATCCCAAAAGACGGCAAAATCCTTTGTTGGTAGCCTTGTTCACTGAACAACGTCCTTCCAATAAACGTATTCTTATTATGAACACGAAAGTCCAAAGGGTCGAAGAAATTAATTCCAAAAGACTAACTTATCAGTTAGCATGAGAGCCTTGAACTTATAAATTATAAGGCTCTATGATTATGTATGGAACTCATAACACATATCATACCAACCAGACTCATGATCTACTTATCTATTCCACAATTGATTAGTGAGAGAAAATGTTTATAAAGCAAGGGAACCTGGCTAGTTGTTAAAGGACTGAGAGTTACATTGATGTGGATGTAAGAAAGTTTTATTGGGAGAGGAGAACCACTTGAAACACATAACACAGTGGTCACAGTATTTTTGTCTCTAAATAGACCTTTGCATATACATGGCATATAATTAAATAAAGTCAATACATTTTATTTTGTACTACACTCTTGATGCCCAAAAAAGTGTGCACCACTCTTTAAAAAAATAAAAATAAAAGCTACCATACCATAAATTAACAATATATTATTGCAATATAATGAAATATATGTTGAGCTTATATACATATGCATTGTTGGGCCATAGGATGTCCCTCCTATATGGAGCCAAAGTTGTAATTGTTCAGTTTTATTTATTTCTTATTTTGTGTTTTTCCCAAAAGAGAAAAGAAAAGGAAATAAAAAGAAAAGGATAGAAATAAAAGAGAGAACCCTATTAAGGGAAGAAAAGGCTGCAAGTTTGTGTATGGAAAAAAAAAAGGAAGTTTATAATATATAACTCTTGTGAGAGAAAATATTTTCTACAGCTTTTCAGCCTGAGCAGTTTTGATCTTGCTGATGATTTCTTGTCGGAGTGATCTGAATTTGTTTGTGGAGGCTCTAGACATACGGAATTTCATTTTGGACTATCAGATCATCCATGCAGTCTTCTATTTTCCCTGGAATTTTCGTAAATGTTCGTTCATGTCTGCTGCAGAGTGAGTTTGATCAAGTCAACGATCAGACTGTTATTTTTGTTCCGTTTGGCCTAAATTTTTTTGGAGGTGTTTGATACATATATGGACCATGAATCAAAATGGTGGGATCATGGAGTGGAGCTTAATTTGTACCTTCTCTAGATTTCACGTGGACGTTGGTATAAGATTTTGTGATTGCAGCTTTTGCATTTGGTGATTTCCAGCACACACACAGATTGTATCTTCGCCTAAGAGATACATATTTTATTGCTCTATTTTCTCTTCTATTTTATCAATATAGTCCTTTTGGTGATTTTTATGGATGAGGTGAACTTGTTGTCATTCTATAGTTAAGAGTTGTGTATTAGAGCAATAAACATTATATTCCTTTTAAAAATAATAGAATCTTTTCGTTTTGTGTCGTGCTCATTTCCCCTCACTCTCATTGAGGGGGAGATTTTTCCACATTAAATTCCTATATCTCCATCTGTTATTTTGTTGCTTATTTTATTTTCTACTTTAATTGACTGCATACGATCATTTTTCATTAAGAAAATTTAGTATTTGTTGCACACTTCCTAACAAGATGTCAACTTCTAAAAAAAAAAAATCATGTAGTTTTCTTTTTAATTAAGGGGTATCACTATCTGACATACACTAGCTTTTACTTTTATTTTGTTGTTTAGTCGTGGTCGCCATTCCCACTTTGATTTGGGACCTCTATTTTTTCCAGATTTCTATTCGCTCAAACAGTATAAAGCATGGAAATCCATGCATGTGGCCAATGTTGCCATTATTCTTCTTTGGCTAAATTACATATAATCCCTCAAGTTTGAATCATATATATATATAAAGGATTAGCCGTTGTAAATTATGGGTGAGTTGCGTATAACTTCTCTAACATCGAAAATTTTAAATTAAGGACTCTTAATTTTTCATATTTTAACTATCAATCCCTTACCTTGTCATATCAAAAAATTTATATTTTTAACTATATGTTGTGTCATTTAAAAAATAACACTTAACATATGACAGTAATTTTAAATATAGCGATCGATGCTATCAATTGATTTCAAAGCCATCTGAACAGTGAGAGATCATAAAAGTCATGTTGTCTTCATGTTGATCAAATTATAAAGTAAATTAACCAACAACAACTAATGATGGTTGAATTGAGTAGAAGAAATTTGATATTTTTAACCGTAAGATCATGATTTCAAATCTTATAGGTAAAAAAATCATGTTGAAAAAGTTTATTGTTATTTGAACATAACAAAACTCAAATATAATTAATACGATAATAATATCATATTAGATTGATATATACTTCCTTTGTCCTAAATATAGGATGTTTTAAAGAAAAACCATTAGCTTATAATATAAGTTACCTAGTGAGTCATTAATAATTTTTTTTCAAATACTACCCCTCTTACAATTTACTTCAGGGAGAAGACTTAAAGTTTAATTTAATGTTTTTCTATGATTATAAATATGGGTCAAGTTGTAAAAACGTTTTATTTTCAAACAAAACTAATGAGTCAACTATACATCTCCTTGATTCGGGTGTAGTAACTAGAAGTATCACTCTGATTCTATTTATAAGTCCATTTTGACCAAAAAAATTTGTCATTATTATAAGTTCAATTTCAAAGTAATAAATGTGTTTTTTTACTTTTTTTGCCGCTATTAATTTTAATAAACAAAAAGAATTTACTTATGTTGACTTTTGGAAGTAATCATAGATAATGACAAAATTGGATTTTTAGCCCATAATTAATTAGTTAACTATCTCTCCATTAGTATGTAATAGTTTGTTAAATTGGACTTATAAATAGGACCTAAGTAGTAACTTATAACTAAGTAGAAAGAGTAGACAAAAAAACACTAATTAGCAAAAAACATACTTCCTCCGGTCCTTTTTTATAAGAGCCTAAAATTCGGGTTGCATTGATCTTTTTTATGAGAAATACTTACATACTTTAGAGTGTCACATCATATGTGCTCTAGCCAATTAAAATACAACACATAACCTAACTTTAATAATAGACATCACTCCTTATTTTTGCTTGGAAAAAAAAAAAAAAAACCTCCCCCAACCCACGCGCCCCTTCATCTCCCTACAGTCTTGATTGCGCCCCTCCACCCTCACCATGCTCTTCTTCCTCCCAACTTCTTCACCAACGCAAAGCTTTCTTCTTCTTCGACCTAACCCTTTGCTACACAATCTCCTCCAACCCGCCTTTTCCATATATCGTGTTCTCATCCTTCCTCTTCGTCGACAAAGATACAATCAGATCTGATTTTGGATCTTAAAATCGCAATCACAAAATCCCAAACCGAACGAGGACAATGTGCTACAACGAAGAAGACGAGGAGACGAACCTTGATGGCGGCATTTGTTGGAAATTATGCTCTAGGGGCAAGTCATTGTACTTTAAACATCATCAATATTTAAAGTATTTCTCCTTTTGTTATCATATTATTTGCATGTTTGTTATGATAACAGCTATATCCTTGGACATATCATATAGATTGTCCTAAATGTCTCTGGTCGGTCATCTATGTGGGAGCAAAGATGAAATAAGACTGGTATGTGTAACATCCCATTTTCTAAAGCGGAAATTTTTTTTTTTTTTTTTTGCAATCAATCAGAGATGAGCAATGGAGCGTAAGAGTAACTGATCATAATATAACATGAACCATAGTGTAATAAAGTATTGATTACAGTGATCCTAAGGTTCGGAAAGTAATCGACGTAAAGGAAAAGAAAGCGATAAGATAAAGATGACTTCTTCCGCAAGTCACTCCCGCCGCTTTCCCGGACATCAATTCGCGGTCCTCCGCACTCGAAGCTACACCGAGATTCAATTTACCGCATTGAATCTCGTAAAATTCAAGTAACCTTATGCTCAAATAAAACAAGATATAGACAATAGATATTCATGACATAACAAAGAACATCTCATCGAAGTGTGACACGCATGTAACATAAGCATGAAGCAATTATGTAAGGTCCTACACAACAACATTGTGACACAGACAGACATAAGCATAAAGCGTATGTAAAGTCCTACACATATATAGCTCGCACATTACTCGTGCCACGAACACGTGTCCTCGCCGCTAGGAAAACTCAAAGCGGTATTATCATGTCTTATAACCCGTACAAGGTCAGATGTAAAGCGGCGACCCTAAGCAGCCCCCGGTATATGAACGTATCTATGACATATATGTATATGAGAGCTATAGGATTAGTGTTACAATGACGCGTCCGTACCTTCGTTGATGTACGTAGATGTTTCAAGCGAAATCGTACTTTCGACGGAAAACAATGGCTTGTCCGACAAATGCACGTTGGACAACGTAACGGCAACAAATTAGATTCTGACGTCCTATAAAAGTAATATCACTTTTATTAGTGATTTGATACTACAATCGGCATTTTAGGTAAAAATTACCATTTTGCCCTATACCCCTACTTGGCGGAATTTCGCCGCTCCGCTACATAGGCTATTTTCTTCCCAAAATTTCGCTTAACTTCGACGCATTTATGATTCTTGAAAATAAAAACTAAAATAGCCCTCCCATATGATACCCAATCATACTTGAAATTTAAAGGCTATTACTACCCCTAATTTTGAAAGAGTTATAAAAACTACAACTTTTCAATGACTCGATCCCTACTATGTTTACACCTCGCATATTTTTTCAACGCAAACAAGGCTCTAAAACATTTGTAGGAATCTTGTCACCTACTTTCTAAATCTATCTACTAATTCTACTAACTACTAAACTAAAAACGAAAGACTAAAAAAAAAAACTAAAGCCCGAAAGACTTACCCGTTGAAGACTTCTACAGAGCTTCCGCCTGAACTTCTCTCTCTTCTTTCTCTCCCTAGGAATTTCGCCAAAGGAGCTCAAAGAAGTGAAGAGTGATGTGCAGAATTTTGAAGAGAGGAATGGCCTATTTATAGAAAAATGAAGGGCATAATGGTCTTTTTGCATTTAATCTTAGCCCTTGAATTAAACTTGTTTGATAAGGCAACATCTTGACCCTTGAACACACTTGGTCGACATACATGAAGAGGTGGCAGCAAAATTGCATCATCCTTGATGATGTAATCAACTTGTTAAGGAAGGTTTTGTACCGATAAACCTCGATCGGTACCCGATTCGCGTAATTTTGGAAAAATCTCAAAATTATGGATTTACAACTTTGAAGACCTTCTCTTCCTCATCAATAATATCTATTTAAACTTGAATTTTGACTTTAGACAGGGTTCCAACCGTCCTACTGAAGTTTCTCGAAAACGTGTCCGATCGCGTCGGTTTCGAACGCATTTCAAATTATCAACTTCTTCGAAAAATTCACCGATTCCAAATATGTCAAAATAAATTCAAACTCATGCCTAGATGTTGAGTTAGAATTTATTTTCCTTATATCCAAAAATATACCTATATGCATTTTTCCCTATTTTGTTTTATTAGGAAATGCACCAACGACTTCAATTTTCTCCCTAAGAGTATAACGGAAGACAAAATTCCACCGATCATTATTTTTCCCTGACTTTGGAAATCTCATTCCTAGATCTCTAGATAGGATCCGTTTCCTATTTATTCCATTACTATTCACTACAATTAATTATATTATATAATAATATAACTCTAATTAATTATATAATATAATAATAATACAAACTTACCAACTAAGTTATCCATTTTTTTCTTTTTTTTCTGCCCATTTTTATTTTCGTTTTTTTTATTATATTTTTATTAATTATTTAATTAATTATTTAATTAATTATTTAATTAATTAAATAATTATTTTCACATAATTTCTACAAAATTTTCCTATTGGTCCATTCTTGCATTTAGGCTTAAAAATACCTAAACTCATCCTTTTTCCTTCAAATTTTCCAATTAATTAACCAATATATTTATGCTAATTTTTAGCCATTTATCACTAATTTTGGAGCTTTACATAATTATCTCCGAATTTTCTATACTTGTGCTTAAGTAATTTGCTAATAAATACTTAATCACTCAGTTATCACTGCTTAGTAATTTTCTTAATTAGAATACCACATTACCTCTTAACCTTTGCTTTAACATGAGATTTTTCATGCATTCTACACTATAATTATACAAGACTGGAGATTGAATTTTCACTTATCAGAATTATCCAACTTTTATTTATAATATGCCGATAAATATCCGGTATTACATTTCTCCCCTTACACAAAATTTCGCCTCGAAATTTAATCTATACTAACTAAACTTCGAACATGAACTCGGGTACTTCTCCTTCATGTCACTCTCGGTTTCCCATGTTGCCTCTTCGGGTGTCAAACCCTTCCACCACCTTCACTATCGAATAGTCTTATTTCGAGCCGTTTCTCCTTATGATCAATGATCTGCGCTCGCTCAACGATGAAGGTATTATCATGCCGTACTTCAACATCCTCGTACTCGATGACATGATCATGGTCGGTTGGTATTTCTTCAATTGTGACACGTGAAAACGTCGTGGAGGTTACTCGATTCGGGGTAAGGCTAACCGATAAGCTACTTCTCGCGCTTAGTCAAAATTTCGAATGGTCCAACATACCGTGGACTGAGTTTCTTCCTCTTGAGCGTCCCGCCGACACCGATTCACGGAGATAACTTTAGAAATACATGGTCGCCGACATAAAACGCCGAGGTCTCCTCCTTTTGTCCGCATAGCTCTTCCGTCTACTATGTGCGGCTAGGAGTCTCTTCTTGATCAATGCGATCTCGCTCAGAGGTTTGTTCAAGCATATCCGGCCCAAGTAATTGCTTTTCAGATGAATCTGTCCAGCATAATGGTGATTGACATTTCCGCCCATACAATGCCTCGAACGGGGCCATTTGTATACTAGCATGATAACTGTTGTTATATGCAAACTCAGTGATATAAATCTCCGCCAATCGTTCGGAGAATAGTGGATACCGATGGGAATAAAGTGTGCCGACTTGGTTAATCTGTCAACAACTACCCAAATCGTATCATGATTCCCGATTTTGGGCAGACCTACCACAAAATCCATGGTTATGTTCTCCCATTTCCATTCCTAAGCTCTAGTCTTTGCAAAAGACCGGGGGTCGACGGTGTTCAATCTTCACCTTCGACAGTCAAGCACTTGGCCACGTACTCGTAACGTCTTTCTTCATTCCGGCCACCAAAGTTCGGATTTCATACTGGGTACATCTTGACCATGCCTCGGATGTAGAGTATATTTACTCTTGTGAGCCTCATCCATTATCTTCCGCCTTAATTCATCAATCGGCGGTACATAGATTCGCTTCTTGTACCCGACCAAACCACTAAGTGATAGGTCATGGTCTTGGGTCTCACCTCGAGAGATTTTCTCACGTATCTCTTTTGCCCAATCATCTTGTCGCCGAGCTTTCTCAACTTCATCTCTCGATCATACTCCCTTGACTAACAAGAAGAGTTGCAAGATAGGCATCACCGGTGCATGAAGACCCATGCAGACTTGATTGGATAGATTCAGATCTCTGAAATCTTCCAACAATTTCTGCTCTTGTATCATCATATATGCCACCGCACCGTCTTCCCGCTAAGAGCATCAAGAACGACGTTTGCTTTACCGGATGATACTTGATCTCCGTGGTGTAGTCTTTAATCGCTCCATCCAACGACGTTGTCTCATGTTGAGTTCTCGTTGATCGAACAAGTATTTCAAACTTTTGTGATCACAATACACTTCTACGGTTACACCGTACAAGTAATGCCTCCATATCTTCAAAGCGAACACGATAGCCGCCACTCTAGATCGTGTGTAGGATAGTTTAACTCGTGAGGCTTCACCGACGAGAGGCATAAGCCACCACTCGCCTGTTGCATCAGACACATCCCAACCCTTGCCCACCGGCATCACTGTAAACAACATACTTTTCATCCGGATCTGGGATGATTAACACCGGTGCCGTAGTCAATCTCTCTCTCGGTTTAAAGCTCTCCTCACGCCATCTCCCCATACAAAGGGTTGATTCTTCCTCGTAAGCTTTGTCAATGGAAGGGCTAGACGCGAGAAATCCCGTATGAATCTGCGGTAGTATCCCGCCGCACCAAGAAAACTACGGATCTCCGTCGCGCCTCTCGGCCGTTTCCACCCGTAACCGCATCTACCTTGCTTGGATCAACCGCAACTCCGTCGCTAGATATAACATGGCCCGAAATTTCACTTCCTAGCGGCCAAAATTCGCATTTGCTCGGTTTAGCATAGAGTTGCTTCTCCCGAGTATGCTCAACACCTTTCGCAGATGTTCTTCGTGCTCTTCTTTGCTCTTGGAATAGATGAGAATGTCATCAATAAACACCACCACAAACCGGTCTAGGTGTTGTCGGAAGATACGGTTCATGTAATCCATGAATACCGCAGGTGCATTTGTTAATCCGAAGGGCATCACAAGAAATTCATAATGCCCGTACACGGTCCCGAAAGCTGTCTTGGAAATATCACCATCTTTAACTCGCAACCGATGATATCCCGAACGCAGATCAATTTTGGAGAAGACGGTGGAACCGGATAACCGATCCAAAAGATCATCAATCGGGGAAGTGGGTACTTGTTTTTGACCGTTACTTTGTTCAATTCACGGTAGTCAATGCAGAGTCGGAAGCTTCCATCTTTCTTCTTTACAAACAACACCGGGCTCCCACGGTGATACACCGGGTCGAATGAACCCTTTCTTCAAAAGCTCTTCCAGCCGCTTCTTCAACTCCCGCATCTCGTTAGGAGCCATACGATACGGCGCCTTTGATATTGATCTGTGCCGGGCATCAAATCAATATTGAACTCCACTTCTCGGATAGGAGGTAACTCGTGAGATCCTCCGGAATACATCGGAAATTCATTCACCACGGGGATATCCCGGAGTGAAAGATCGGCTCTGCTTTTGATCGAAAAGAATACCATGTAGGCATGGCATCCTTGCTTCACGCATCGATCGGCTTCTCAGCGGAGAGAAAGTTCGAGCTCACTTCAACTTTTCTCCGGAAATGATATCTTCTTCTTGCCACAGTCGATCATCGCACCGTTGGCCGTCAGCCAATTTAGACCGAGTATGACGTCGATGCCGTGAAGAGGTAGACGTATAAGGTCCACTTTAGAAACTCGTCCATACACGTTAGTAGTACAGTTCATACACGCGTCAGAAGCTAAAGATTTTACACCCAATGGTGTAGATACTACCAAATCATAAGGTAAACTACGAGGCATTCATTCCTAGGCGACTTGCACAATCATAGGAAATGAAAGAATGATGGCTCCCGAATCATACAATGCCTCAAGTAGATTTCCGTTGAGAGAAATTGTACCTTGGACCATTTCGGGGATTGTCTCGCTTCGTGTTCGTAAGTGCAAAGATGCGGCTCGTGCTCGAGGTCTCGCCTCTCAATCTTCTCGATACACTCCGCTGAAGTGTCCTGGCTTATAACATCGAAGCATATCTCGCTTCCTTCAAGCTTCACTCCCGGGTGGTTCCTTTTACATTTTGGGCACATCTGAGATCCCGGCAGTCTCGGATAATTTTGTTGTCCAGCTTGGAACGGCCTTTTGTTTCCACCACGGGGGTTACTCCAGGGCGCCTTCCTCTTTTGTGAAGAGTTCTCGCGGTTGAAACCACCTCGACCAGCATTGTTGTTGTTGAAGTTCCTTGATCTCTGGAAGCCTCTGAGATTGCGCTCGGTCATCCGACAAGTTTCTCTGCGCTTGTCAAGTTCGGAATCGCTGGGACATGAGCCTTTCACCAATTTCATATTTAAGCCCATGAATCAGATATTCACCATACCGCTTTCATCGTTGCCCCTTCGAAGATGTGCCGAGTATCGGACACGGGTTGGTGAACCGGGCGTAGTAATCGTCGAAAGATTCCTCCTGTCCTTGTCGGATATGGAGAAATTCCGACTCCTTGTTCATTTTCACCGAAGGAGGAAATATTGCTCATGAAATTTCTCCAAAATTTCCCCATGTCACGGACGAGTCATTGGTCTCGTAGGGTTTCGCCGTGACTTCCCACCAACGGTCGGCATCTCCTTCAAGTTGGTAAATTGCTAGTTGGGCTTTGCGATTCTCGGGCGCCAATCACCCCGAATACTTTCTCTAGTCTCTTCAGCCAATCCTCCGCCAAATCCAGCTTTCCTCGAAAATTTGGCGGCTTCAGCTTACAAAACTGATTAACCCAATACTGGGTATTCATTTCCCTTCTTCCTCGTCGTGGAGGTGATTGTGATCTATCAGATTCCTCAGCATTTTCCTCATGGTCTTCCTCACTTTGATTGTCATTGTCCTCCTCTTCTTCTTCTTCTTCATTCTCCTCGTTTTCCTCATTGTTATGCTCTTCCTCTTCGTGTTGACGTGCGTCCAATTGTCTTTGGGCTTCTTCATCCTGTTGATGTTGTCTTGCTAACAGAGCATCAATGAGAGCCCTCTGCTCTAGGAGAGTTCTCCTTAGTTCTTGTACTTCGTTCTGTTCCGGCTGATTTGGTATAGCATTTTGCTCGGGTATTACGTCCATTTGAGGCTGCCTGCCTCGCTCGACCTCGGCCTCGCCTCGGCCCCTACCTCTTGGTGCACCGGCACCTCTTATGATGGCCATGTTTTAACTTTTCCTTTATATCAAATAACGGATAAGTGTTAGAACAATAACACAACACATGGCATCAAGTCATATATATTTTCATATTAGATGTAATGTACATGCTAACGTATACTACATCATCCAACCGGTTTATAACCGGTGGTTACTTTGTATGTCCCCACGTTGTCGTCATCGGATGAATGATCCGAGCCAACAGTTTCTCTCGGTTCTATGGGCATACTGGCCATTGACTCTACCCTAAGTCCGGATCATATTTCGGTTTGGGGTCATTAGAAATATCAGGGTTTCGTCTTCGTCCCGCCGTCTCTGGAATTACGGATCTACGCGCGTTACGTCCTATTATTACGGAATAGAAGATCTACGACTTTTTGTTTCTGTCCATCACTACCTATTACACCTGTGGTCATAACAGTACTCCTTTTCAAAACGTGCTCAAAGTTTAAAAGGCTTAAGAACCTAACTCCGTTATCCGAACAGAATGGCCGGGTAAGTGTCTACCATGGGGCCTCACCGGGTTAGCGGTGGATCGATTGGCACACCCACGTAGACTAGCCTTGCCTTCGGCACCAAACCGTTCGTGGTAACATAGTTAAACACTTGCCGAAAAGATTGCTCTGATACCATAAAGTGTAACATCCCATTTTCTAAAGCGGAAATTTTTTTTTTTTTGCAATCAATCGAGATGAGCAATGGAGCGTAAGAGTAATCGATCATAATATAACATGAACCATAGTGTAATAAAGTATTGATTACAGTGATCCTAAGGTTCGGAAAGTAATCGACGAAAAGGAAAAGAAAGCGATAAGATAAAGATGACTTCTTCCGCAAGTCACTCCTGCCGCTTTCCCGGACATCAATTCGCGGTCCTCCGGACCACTGAAGCTACAAATGAGATTCAATTTACCGCATTGAATCTCGGGTAATCAGTTAACCTTATGCTCAAATAAAACAGTATATAGACAATAGATATTCATGACATAACAAAAACATCTCATCGAAGTGTGACACGCATGAACATAAGCATGAAGCAATTATGTAAGGTCCTACACAACAACATTGTGACACGAGACAGGACATAAGCATAAAGCAGTATGTAAAGTCCTACACATATATAGCTCGCACATTACTCGTGCCACGAACACGTGTCCTCGCCGCTAGGAAAACTCAAAGCGGTATTATCATGTCTTATAACCCGTACAAGGTCAGTATGTAAAGCGGCGACCCTAAGCGAGCCCCGGTATATGAACGTATCTATGACATATATGTATATCGACTCGATCCCTACTATGTTTACACCTCTGCATATTTTTTCAACGCAAACAAGGCTCTAAAACATTTGTAGGAATCTTGTCACCTACTTTCTAAATCTATCTACTAATTCTACTAACTACTAAACTAAAAACGAAAGACTAAAAAAACTAAAGCCCGAAAGACTTACCCGTTGAAGACTTCGGCGAGCTTCCGCCTGAACTTCTCTCTCTTCTTTCTCTCCCTAGGAATTTCGGCCAAAGGAGCTCAAAGAAGTGAAGAGTGATGTGCAGAATTTTGAAGAGAGGAATGGCCTATTTATAGAAAAAATGAAGGGCATAATGGTCTTTTTGCATTTAATCTTAGCCCTTGAATTAAACTTGTTTGATAAGGCAACATCTTGACCCTTGAACACACTTGGTCGACATACATGAAGAGGTGGCAGCAAAATTGCATCATCCTTGATGATGTAATCAACTTGTTAAGGAAGGTTTTGTACCGATAAACCTCGATCGGTACTGATTCGCGTAATTTTGGAAAAATCTCAAAATTATGGATTTACAACTTTGAAGACCTTCTCTTCCTCATCAATAATATCTATTTAAACTTGAATTTTGACTTTAGACAGGGTTCCAACCGTCCTATTGAAGTTTCTCGAAAACGTGTCCGATCGCGTCTGGTTTCGAACGCATTTCGAAATTATCAACTTCTTCGAAAAATTCACGATTCCAAATATGTCAAAATAAATTCAAACTCATGCCTAGATGTTGAGTTAGAATTTATTTTCCTTATATCCAAAAATATACCTATATGCATTTTTCCCTATTTTGTTTTATTAGGAAATGCACCAACGACTTTAATTTTCTCCTAAGAGTATAACGGAAGACAAAATTCCACCGATCATTATTTTTCCCGACTTTGGAAATCTCATTCCTAGATCTCTAGATAGGATCCGTTTCCTATTTATTCCATTACTATTCACTACAATTAATTATATTATATAATAATATAACTCTAATTAATTATATAATATAATAATAATACAAACTTACCAACTAAGTTATCCATTTTTTTTTTCTGCCCATTTTTATTTTCGTTTTTTTTTATTATATTTTTTATTAATTATTTAATTAATTATTTAATTAATTATTTAATTAATTAAATAATTATTTTCACATAATTTCTACAAAATTTTCCTATTGGTCCATTCTTGCATTTAGGCTTAAAAATACCTAAACTCATCCTTTTTCCTTCAAATTTTCCAATTAATTAACCAATATATTTATGCTAATTTTTAGCCATTTATCACTAATTTTGGAGCTTTACATAATTATCTCCGAATTTTCTATACTTGTGCTTAAGTAATTTGCTAATAAATACTTAATCACTCAGTTATCACTGCTTAGTAATTTTCTTAATTAGAATACCACATTACCTCTTAACCTTTGCTTTAACATGAGATTTTTCATGCATTACGTATTATTACGCATTTTTCCATAATCGTAAGGGTATTATGGTCATTTCCTTACTTTTTGAGTATTCTTCTACAATTTCTCTAAGTTCATAATTTATTAAATTACAATAATTAGAGATAATATACTCTCCTAATTTACTTGGTCACTTTTCTAACTTTTGGTATTTTTCCATAATTTCCTAAGTTATTTATGTCCCTTAGGGGCATTTTGGTCATTTTGGCACTTTGGCCATTAATTTCCCTGATTTCCTACAGAAATTCTACTTAGAAAATAGACTATAATTATACAAGACTGGAGATTGAATTTTCACTTATCAGAATTATCCAACTTTTATTTATAATATGCCAGATAAATATCCGGGTATTACAGTATGACTTTGATGAGTATGAAGATACGAATCAAAGTCATAGGCACTTGTAAGAGTACAAGGTGCTGGATCGACCCACTATGAGAAAGCTGCATGGATTTAGTCATAAGCTTTTCTCATGTATAACCGCGTCACAATGCCCTTTGACCTGAGATCATCATAGATTCCTACATGATGAGTCGCTGATCCTTGACCTAGTCAAAAGTCACATTTGACCGGGTGATGATAAAGGCTTGGATCGGGATCAGTGGTTTTCATGCAGAGGAATGTGAATGGTCAAGATGGAATTTGTCCCTCACATTTGTAGAGAGATAAAACTGGGCCCCTCGATGAGTGAGTCTGAGAAATGTATGGTCATACTACCATGGAAAGGAGTTTCCATTTCAGTTATTAGATTACTCAGGAATCGAGAAAGTAATGGTCAAGAACAGGAAGTTGACATTATTCATGCCTCATCCTTGACCAAATTATTGCGTGACAAAAGGGATGTCACATGGTTGTATGATAGGTTGTATCGTATCATCGATCCCATATGAATTGGGTAGTCGCAATGTCTTGCTAGAGGCCGCTTGCAACTTGTGGGCTGGCACAATATTGGCCCACTGCCATCTCATGTGGGCCTGCAGGGTCGCACACAAGAATAGCCCAACACGAGCAATAGTATCCAGATTCATTGAATCTTAGATATGTCTAAGATCTAATGAATACAACATTTAATCTAGGATGAATATATATATATATATATATATATATATATATATATATATATATATATATATATATATATATATATATATATATATATATATATATATATATATATATATATATATATATATATATATATATATATATATATAATTTCGAAATTAAATATAATATTTGTTTTGTATTTAATTTATTTGATAAATTAAATATTTAAAACAAATAGAGATATTGTATCTCAGATTTAATTTTTGAATAAAGATGTAGTATCTCATATTTAATTGAGTTCAGATATAGTATCTCGATTTAATTAAATAGATAGATATCATATCTCGATTTGATTTATAGAAATAAATTAAATCAACGGAGCTTTTAATGTGGATTAATTAAATAGATTAGATTAGATCTGTTGCACAGATTTAATTACTATATTTAATCCAAATTCAAAATTCAAGGACTAATTGATATTAGTCTTGAATATTTTAATACGGCCCAATTAGGGTTTTAGAAACTCTATAAATAGATATTGATCTAAGTCGTATTAGAAGAACGAACTAACAAGCCTCGAAAGAAATCCTAGAGAGAAAAATGAGAGACACAAAGTAAGAAGGCGCTAGCACGCTGCCGTACATGTTGGAGAGCTGTTCAGTGTGGGTACCGGTAGAGGGAGTGGATTCGTAGAGTCGGCTCCTAGAGATTGATTGAGCAAGAAGGTGTTAGCCCACGTGTTTGCAAAGGTCGCTCACGAGTTCGCACAGGTACAGTTTTTCCTAACGAACCTTGATTTAAACACCATTGATAGATCCTCTTTGGGATTCGTAAAATTTTAATGGATGAGAATCCTTCCGCTGCGTGTACAGATCCCAACAGCAGTCACGAAGGAGATAGAGGTTATGTGTTTCAAAGCCCTACTTTTTTGTGTTTCGAAGCCACACCTTCTTCATGTTTTAGAGCCCTACTTCTATTTTCCGAATTGTTCTTGGCTTGTTTGTTATGGATTTTTCTTCCACTTTGAAGTTCTTTACTCAAGTGAGTGAGATTGGATGTGGGTTTTTGCTTTTCGGCTCCTCCTCTTGGGTTTCAATGTTTTTGGGATGATTTTGATTTTCAGATTATGTATGAAGATCTTACATCTCAGTTGGCATTCCGAGGGTTTGGTTCACTATCTGTATGAATTCAGAGGAAAAACCAAAAACCTATTTCATCTGAAAAAAATAGTAACCTATTGATTTTGAGGAAGAAGAAAGCTTTGCGTCGAAAAAGAAGGTAGGGCAACAAGTCCTGGAGTTGGATGGGACCGGCTTTCGTCCGATGCTATTAGCATCCACTGAGATCCGATACTCTAAAAACTACGTCATTTTGGCGCTAAAAGGTGCAGCTGCCTCTTTTTTAAAAAAAAATCAGGATACTAAGAGGTGCTAAAAAGATACTTTAAAATATTGATCGGTACTAAAAAATACTTCACGATCTTGAAAAATTATTTTAGGATCTTGAAAAAATATCATAAAGTATATTTTTAGTGTCATTCAGTACCCTGAAAAATGTTCAGGATCCTAATATAGTTTTTGAAGATTATGAAGTATTTTTTCAGTACAATTCAGTATTATGAAGTATCCTTTTAGTACTGTAACATCCCAACTTTTCCAAAGCAGTATATTTTTTTTTCATCAAAACATCATTTCAAATCATCAGAGTAGAGCATCGGAGCAATTGAGTAACTGATATGTATATATAAAATGCCGTAAGTCTGGCCAATTTACAGAAGCGGTACAAAACCGTGTGGTTCAAAAGTAGATAACAACATCAAAGGAAGGCTTCAGACGGAACAACAAAAGAAGTCTTCAACCCGAGAACTTCTACGCGGTGCTTGTCTCTCTCCTCGGTCCCTCTGGCACCACTATATGCGAACATCGCATACCATATCTCGCGGTATAAATTTTTTTTTCCAAAACATCATTTCAAATCATCGAGTAATCGGTTAACCTCATGTTTATGTATACACATCCGACGACAACATCATCACGCAACATATGTACCACATACCATCACTCTATCACAACCCATGCATATGTATCGCCCCCAAAGATGTAGACCTATTGCCCGTACCAAGATACGTGTCAGAGGATATGCGTCAATATAACAGCATTGCTTGTTGAGATCCCCCATCAAAGATACTTTGACCTAATGACTAATCTTCCAAAAGAATTTCAACATAACTCCTACTCCAAACATAATTTAGAAATATAAATCATATTAATTAATGACATATCCTCTAACCACTATATGCATTCAAACAAGACAACATCTATACAACACACATACCACATACATGCACCATAAACATCGCTATGTTAAAAAGTGTCTTTGAAAGCGAAACGGAATCTCCAACAAGGCACGTCGGTGAGATCCAGCGCATGCCGGATCTCGAAAAGTAACGGTTAACCTCATGTTTATGTATACACATACAAACGACAGACATCCACAACATCATCAGCACATACCATCACTCTATCACAACCCATGCATATGTATCGCCCCCAGCATGTAGACCTATTGCCCCCAGCATACCGACATATTGCCCCCAGCATACAGACATATCCTCTAACCACTATATGCATTCAAACAGTACAACATCTATACAACACACATACCACATACATGCATACCATAAACATCGAGTTAGTGTTACATGCGCGAACGTACCTTCGTTGACGGTGAGACGGTACTTAAGTCGGAAATCGTATTTTGTACGGAAAGCTGAAACGTCCAACGGTGGCACGTCGGGCGTTGCGTAGGACGAGATCGAGTTTCGATATCCTATAAGAGTAATATCACTTTTATTAGTGATTTGACATTACGACCGGCATTTTAGGTAAAAATTACCATTTTGCCCTATACCCCTAATTGGCGGAATTTCGCCAAGACTCATTACTTTGACCTTAAAATCTTCCAAAATTTTGCGAACTTCGACCCAATCATGATTTTCGAAATTCTAACTTAAAATAGCCCTATCATATGATATCTAATCATACTTGAAAGATTAAAGGCTACTCTAACATTACTACTCTAACTACTGAAAGAACTACGGAAGCTTAAGTACCGAAAAACTTACCCAGAGCTTCGCTGCAGTTTCTCTCCAGAGCTCCTCTCTCTAAAACCTCTCTCTAAAACCGAAATCTACTCTTGAAATGGTGTGAAGAGTGAATGGAAGGGGGGTATTTATAGAAAAGGAGGTAGGATTTCGGCCGTTGGATCAACTTTGTGAGAATCGATCCGGGTAGTTCATTGCATAACTTTGGAAACAAGTTTTCTCCTTTTATTCTCCTCTTGGCCGAAAATCCCATGCCCCAAAAGTCAAGGGAAAAGAAAATCAAATGGTGCCAAGTGTCCACCTTCCAGAAGCCTTCCGGTCGAATTCTCTAGATAGGATCTGTTTTCTATTTATTGTGTTACTATTCACTATAATTAATTATATAATATAATAATCCAATTTGAATAAAATATCTAGATATTCTTTTGCTTATTCTTATCCCATTTCTTGAGCAAAATTCGGCTGCCCCCCTTTAAATATTATTAAATATTTATTTTTCAATTAATTAATTAATTATATATTTCAATTTTCCTAAAAATTTCACAAAATTCCCTTATTGGTCCATTCTTGTACTTAGGCTTAAAAATACCTAAACTCATCCATTTTCCTCAAAAAATTCCAATTAATTAGCAAATATGTTTTTACTAATTCTTGGCCAAAAACCACTAATTTTAGGGTTTTACATAATTATCTTTGAATTTCCTTCGCTTAAGCTTAAGTAATTAGCCAATAATTACCTAATTACTTTCTTATCAATAGTTGATAATTTTATTAATTAGAATGTCCCATTACCTCATAACTTTGGCCCTGACATCTTTGTTTTCATGTCTTCTGCATTATTTTAGGATTTACGAGGGTATTTTGGTCATTTCAATACTTTTTGGACATTCTTATACAATTTCTCCAAGTTTGTAATTTAATAAATTATCTAAATTAGGGACAATATCCTTCCCTATTTCAAATAGATATTTACTTGCCTATTTTATAGCTTTCACAGGGTATTTATAACCCATAATGTATTTAGGGACCTATTTGCAAATTATCTAATTTCAAGGGAAATTACCCTAACAACAAGATAAACTCAATACAAGGTGTTTGAGACCTCATATTCACCTATTTTCAATAGGTATATTTCCCAATTTTTGATATTTACCCTAAGTGTGATTTTTAGGGTATTACAAGTATCATTCAGTACCTTAAAATATTTTTTCAACATCTTGAAATAATTTTTTAAAATCATGAAGTATTTTTTCAGTACCAATTAGTATTCTAAAATATCTTTTTAGCACTTGTTAGTATCTTCTTAGGATTTTTTTCAAGATACTAAAATAATTTCTCAAGATCGTGAAGTCTTTTTTTAGTACCGGTTAGTATCTTGAAGTATCTTTTTAGCACTTATTAGTATCCTGATTTTTTTAAAGGAGGCAAGCTGCACCTTTTAGCGCCAAAACGACACAATTTTAAGAGTATCAGACCGCAACGGATGCTAATAGCATCGGACGAAAGCCGGTCCCGGGATGGATTGGAGAGGCGCGTGGGAGGGTTTTTTTTTTCTCGTTTTCAGCAAAAACAAAAAGTGACTGCTAGTATTAAAGTTAGGTTATGTGTTGCATTTTAATAAGTTAGAGGATGATGTGGCACTCTGAGAGTGTGTAAGTATGTCTCCTTTTTATAAGAGCCCGACCATAGTTGTTTGAACATTTAACGAGTATTTTTTATTTTTACCCCTCATTAATTAAAAAGCTAGTAATACTTATATTTATTTTATTTCTCTCTCTTACTTACCCCTCATAAATAAGGGTATACTTGGAAAACAAATTTTATGCCAGACATTTTTATTATTTTTAACTAATTTTAACCGTTTTTTTAAACTGTGTAATTCGATTATTGAGTTCTTATAAATAAGAGAGTAAGAGAGAAGCATATTGGTGTTAAAGATAGGAAGCAGGTGGTAATGGAACAGGGATTAAAGGGGGAATCATCAATCATTAATTGAACAAAACAGGGAAACATTAGGGGGACAAGAATCTAAAGCATTAACTGCCATGAAAACGCTAAAAAAAGAGATTCTTTCCCACAAGAGTTGTCTCTTTATTAATTCCTCTGTAACGCACTTGGAATGAAACGACAAAATTAAATACGGCTTTGAAGATCTCTCTAATGGAATGGTTTCTTTATAAGTAATGTGCTCCTTTGCCCATCAAAAGACAGAATCTGGTTTCTCTGTCTCTTTCCATTTTCTGCCACATTCTGCTTCTTCCCACATCCATCACTAATGTTGATAAGAATTCCACACCTTGCACACTCATCAATCCTAGCTTTCATGATTGTTATATCTCTCCTTTTTTTCTTTCACAAATGAAAAGGATTGATCTATTGCATGTAACAAAAATGTGAGAATTTAAGGATTATATTACTGGCTGCACAGCAAATTAAGCATGAAAGTGAATGCGGCTGAAGGCTTTTATTCTGTAAAACCTATATAACATTTACTATATTCGATCCTTAATATAAGATCCAATTTGTAGTGATATTGTATTAAGGACTGAAGGTAGTAATATTTTTTTTCCAATGGTGATGTTGTTGGGTATTGTTGAGTAATTATCTTGGTATTCAGAATATGGATGAGTAAGATTGAATGAGAACTCATTGATCGAGGGTATTTTTTAAAAGATAGTAATTTTTAGAACTATAAACTAATTTTAACTAACTTTTTTATATGTTAATTTGAATTAGTTAAACATGACTTTGTAAATTGAAAGAATATATGGTTGTTTAAACAAGAAATTTTGAGTTTGAGCTTATTTGAATGTTAAAAAAAAAAAAATTTACTAGCTTACTTACCTTTGGAGCCTGACTCAACTTAAATTCAGATTAATTAGAGTCTAGTGTGGCTAAATGTAAAAGCTAGTAAAAGGGGTTTGTGTTTTATCCTAAAACTAAGATCCTAATACACTTCTCCAGTCTCTCTATTGATTAATATATAAAAGGGGTTTTCCCTTGATAGAGTAGTTTTTCCAATACTACAATTGGTACTTTGAAAAAAATCAACACACATTTTTTTATAAATAACTAATATAACTAATTCTTCAGTATCTTTAAATTACTCATCCAATCCTCTTAATGTAAGATTTAACAAGGGAAATTGATTTTGACCCTAAATGTGAAACATATTTCTCATATTTGTCAATGTTTTCTAATTTGCTCCTATTGATATTCTTTCAACAATAATCAAGTAAAAAAGATATTGATGGAGTTAAGAAAGATGATTAAGATGTTTTTAAATAATTAAAAAACATGTCATATCAATAAACTTAACTAATTAACTTTCTTAATCTATCTAAATAAATTAGGTAAATAGGTTTTAACTCCTACATTTAGTATCAGATGAAGGATGATTTATAACAAGTGTAATTATCATAATATCCAACAAAGCAATCATATAGCTTTGCACTATATCAACCCATCCACTAGCTAGTCGCATCAAGATTGGATTGGAGCCACGTACGTATGAGTGAACATTATGTGTGCAGATGTTAAGACATATTCTCTTAACAATATGAGAAGAGTATAAGTATACTGTATACAGATTAATCCAACTATATATAAATATCGACATCAGGTGGGTTCAAATTGGCAGGAATGTTACAAAAAGCATAAGTAGTAATCGGAATCTTAAAAAATGTCGAACTTCTTTTCACATATGATATTATATCAGAAAACACAGAGATTGAGAGATTCCAGTGTGACAGAAATGTGGCCACGTAGTCGAAGCATAAGCAAGAAGCTCAAATGTAAGATCCATATTCTATGCTCAACAATATCCATCAGGTTAGTTGATTTCTTTATTGCAAGCATAAATTCTAATGCCCATCTTCTCCTTCTCCTTCTTCAGAATCTGTAGCTTGCAACCCATCACTCATTATTATGCAGTAAGAAAGTCAGCTTTTGTAGTGTCCTCCAAAATTATATCTGGAAAAGCAAACACCCATATATAGTATGATGTTGAGATAATAATGGACCACCAAAGAAGTAAAGAGGTGTGCAAATATGTAATATGATGGCCGAATCAACAGAAAGCAACGCTCCTAAAGAACCCTCTGCAAGAAGATACTCCATGGTCCTTAATATAAGATATATATCGGGGAGTTGATATTGGTGCTAAATATAAGACATGGTTTTTATATTTGTCAATATTTTCCTTATTTACCCTTATTGATACTTCTTTAACAATAATCAAGGAGGAGAGGGGAGGAGGGAATCAAGGAAAATGATCAGGGTATTTTAGAAAATGGGTTAAATACCATTTTTACCATGAAAGTTTAGCCTAAGGAGCACTGGTCACCAAAAGTTTTTTTGGTCTCATTTTTGCCCCGAAAGTTCAAAAACATAGCAATCTTGCCCATCAGTTGATCTTGACCGTTGAATTGTTGCTCTTATTTGTAAACTTCCAGGGGCAAAATTGCTCATACAAAAAAATTTCGGAGTAAATTTGCTCCTAAAAAAAACTTTCGAGGCATATTTGCTCCATTTTGTTAATGTTCGGGGCAAAATTGAGACAAAAAAAACTTTCAGGTGACCGGTGATCCTTAGGCTAAACTTCCATAGCAAAAATGGCATTTAACCTTTTAGAAAATACATGTCATATTAACTAACTTCCTTAATCTAATCAAATTAAGTAAATACACTACTAGAAAACAGCTGATAAGCGACGGAATTTTTTCCGTCGCAAATTTAGGAGTATTTGCGACAGAATTTAAATTCCGTCGCAAAACCTCTTTTGGGTTTTGCGACGGAATTTCTATTTCTGTCGCAAAATCATTTTAAATCTCCCAACTTCTTTTTCCTCCTTCATTTTCACAATCCGCCCCTCCCTCTGCGCTCTCCCTCTTCACCGTCCGTCCTCCACCTCTCGTTGTCGTGCTGCCACCCCGGCCCGGTCCCCGCCGACACCCTTGTCGCCACCCCTTCTAGTCTTCGCCGTCGCCGCTTTGCCAGGTAAGTGTGAATTTTTTTTTTACAGCTTTTTTATCATTTATTGTTAGATAGTTGCTTTGTATTTGGATATGTTTGTTGTGGTTTATACACTTGATTGAGATCCTTTAGTATAATGCTTTGATTATAAAGAAGAATTCCATCTTCGTTTCGTTTTATCATGGAAAAGTTCAGCAGAAACGACACTGAGTTATTGGGTCAGTTATTTTTTTTCCTTTCCATGCTAATAAATCGAATTGGTACTTGGGTATTCTAGAAAGCTTCACATAGTAAGTGGCACTATTTGTAAGATGTGAAAAAAAATATGATTTGACATAGATGTATACAATATGTAGATGATATAGAGATGGGTGAATTTTGAGTGGTGTGTTTGTTAAGGGTGGACATCAACATATTCAAGTCACTCTTGTATGACCAAACAAAGGCAAATTAGATCGGATCACACTGATTGAAAGATTTTTTTTCGAAAAAATTTTCTATCTTTTTTTTTTTACCACAAAAAAAAAAAAAAAATCTCTATCTAATAACTTTAGAGAAACCAAAATATGTTTGGCAATTAGGCCCCGTTTAGTTTGAGTGAGACGGAGAGGGAAGCGTAATTATGTTTGGAATAGATAAGGAAGGCAGAGGGAACATGTTACTCAAAAAAAAAAAAACATGAAAGGACTGAAATATTTGGTTTAATATTCAAGAATATAAGAATCAAAAGTAGTTTATATACTATTATCTATATTTTATTAAATTAGCATAAAAATTCGTTTTCATATTTTTATATGTTGTAATTTGTAATTCTCATTTATATGTTTGGGTAGTGGATTCATGATGTAATTATGTGTTTGCATTGTGATGAAATAATAGTATAAATCTATAAATATTGATTGTTACATTTTCATTCTGATCTCTTGTCCATTTAAATAAAGTACAAAAAATAAACTTACTTCCTACTATTGTTTTTGCAGATGAGATGAAGAAGATGAAGGCGTTGGTGCAGGAGCAATTAGCAGTTGAGCTGAGCCAGACACGGCAGCAGATGAGTCAGCAAGCAATTGAGCTGCATCAGACACAGGCAATGATAAGGGAGATGCAACTTCAACTCCAGTCCCTATTGAAAGCCAAGGGTACGAGGTTGGCTCCTGATGATGATGATGATCATCCTGGTGATGATGATAATGAAGATCATACTGCTGCTATTTAGACTATTCTTTTTAGTTCATATTATTCGCAACATTATTATTTATATTTTGTTTTTCTATGTAAAACTCTTTATGATTGTTATTATATATTTTTATGATATACAGGATTTTTTATTTATTTTAATTATTTTGAAAAAAAAAATCTTTTTAAAAAAAATGTCAAAATTTGCGATGGTAAATGATTCCGTCGCAAAAATCAACATTTGCGACGGAATCCATTTCCGTCGCAAATCCCAGGATTTGCGATGGAATTGTTATTGCGACGGAAAAACAAATCCGTCGCAAACGCATTTTGTGGCGGAAAAATTCCGTCGCAAAAAATAATTTTTTTTGTAGTGATATGCCTTATATTCCGGAGGGAGTGCCAATTGGTGTAGTGTTTCAATACTGGATTGTTTGGATTAATGTTCGTAAAAGAAATTAGGTTTTATCCTAGCTGACTTTTGCAAATTAAAATTGGGGTAAAGTCAATTAGTGTAATTGATGTGATTTATATTTGGATAAGTTTTTATTAAAAAAAATTGAGAGAAATTCGTCTGAAACTTTGAATTAAAAAATGGTTTAAATATGAAGAAAAACAAAAAATAAGAGATACTTCAACTCAAATTTTGCAAATTGAAGTTGATAATAAAAGTTAATTATAGTAATGTAATTTATATTTGTATAGGTTTTTATTAAAAAAATTAGTTTGATAGAAACTTGTTTAAAATGATATATTAAAAAAATTCATTTTAAGTTCGAATTTCAAGAAGCGTGCTTGTGGAGAAGGAAAAATCATTTGCACTCCAAGTTTTGAAAAAGATTAGGCCTCGTTTGGTACGAGGAAAATTTGAGGAAGGAAATAAACTTAAAGGAAGAAAAGGAAGGGAAGATGAGTTGTTTGGTAGGAAGAAAATGAAAAGGTAGAAGTTGGTAAGAAATCAAGAAATGTTTATTTTACCCTCAAAAGTAATTAATTCAAAATAAAAAATAAAAATAATTTTTTTGCTAAAATATATTTTTAAAAAAATATGCTCTTGTCAAGTTCGAACTCATGTAAAAAAAATTCACCAAATTCGAACTTTCCCGCCAAGTTTAAATTTGAGGGTAAATTTGTCCAAAAATGTGAACAATGACATGGGAACTTGAGTCCCACCAATTTTGGTAGGATCTGATCTTCCCACATATGAGGGAAGATTTGTGGGCCCGGGAATTTGGATTCCCAAGAAGATTGGTCCAAAATGCGTACCAAATTGAGGAATTTTTTTCTTTTTTGGTAAAACCGGGGCATTTAGCCCATTCATATCACTGAATCAACAATACAGCGTGGGTAAGTAACACCCATAATATCCTGTTGCATCTGACTAAAGACATTCAAAGGAGGCTGAGTAAAACTAACATACATCTCCTCCTGTTTAAAGCTACCCCTAGCTAGTATATCTGCACATTGGTTCCCTTCTCTATACACATGTTCAAAAGCTATACGTTGCACATTCTGACTTACTTCAATAATCTCAGACAGTACACGATTTCCATCTTCCTCAGCAACCAGCATTCTTTTTAGCATTTGTACTACAGCTGCTGAATCACATTCAACAACAATATGGTTGTATTTCATACTTACAGCAAGCTTTAAACCAGTTAGGACTGCCCAAAGTTCAGCTCTCATAACAGAACAGAATCCTAGTTTTCTTGAGAAGCCACCAATCCATTTACCCGTATTATCTCTTAGTATTCCGCCACATCCTGCTAACTGTTGCCTTATACATGAAGCACCATCAACATTTACTTTTATCCAGCCCTGTTCAGGGGCTACCCAACCTACACAGACCCCAACACGCCTACCTCTGGCACGCCCATACTCCACACTTGCCCTCTGTATTTCATCTACAAACCACATCACAGTAGCGCATCTGTGTCCAGGTAGCTCAAATCCAGCTTCAAAGCGAGTCTTATTCCTCCATGTCCACAGAAACCAACACGCGACCCCAAAGATTAAGGCCCAATTGTTTCTCCTTTGCCTTAGGTTCCATCCAAACCTTCCTTTCTCGCAAACTCCTCATCATTACAGCCATTCCCTAGTTCCTCCCACAGTTGTTTAGACACATCACAATCTCTCAGTACATGCATTAAACTCTCAACTTGCTTAGTGCATCTGTGACAGCACGAATTTCCACCCATCAATCGGTTACACCTCTCACTCGTTAGAAGTCTATTGTGCATAGCTAGCCAAAGAAAAATCTGTACTCTACGTGGCCCCCTCCACTTCCATAGTACCTTCCATTCATTTCCACCTCTCATCCTTTCCCCCCTTAGGTTCTGATACATTTCGGCCACAACATATCTGTTGTGCAAAGATGCTCCCCACCACACTGCATCCTGTTCAGCATTGGGATTAGGGGGTCTCACATTTGCTAGAATCATTTTTCCTTTACCATTTAATCTTTCTGCTATCGCCTCCATGTTCCATCTACCATTTTCACTCACCATATCAGCCACCCGAAGCTCCTCTGCATCCTCAGGAAGTGATCTCCAACTCATGTTCTTTAGCTTCATTCCTCCTTCAATCCAATTATTATGCCAGAATTTTATCCTCCTCCCATCACCTAGCTCCCAACAAACATTTTCAGTGAGCTTTGGCCATATTCTAGCTATATTCTTCCATATCTCTGAGTCTGATTTTAGCATTTTGCACATCCGCATAAGGTCATTTTGTCTTCCATACTTCCCCACCAGCACCTTGGAGCAGAGATTTTCAGGTTTTGATATGACATTCCAAGCAACCCTACCTAGAAGAGCATCATTCATCGTTTCTAGGTTCTTTATTCCCAAACCTCCATTTTCCTTCTCCCGACAGATCAGATCCCAATTTACAGCGTGCACTCTTCTAGCCCCCGCCTCACTTTGCCATATAAAGTCTCGCTGCATTTTCTAAATCTTTTGACACACACTAGCAGGAATCCGAGCATGTTGCATATGATATACTGCTAGCTGGTTTGTAACAGCCTGTACTAGTGTAATTCTTCCAGCTAGGGATAAGGTTTGCTTTTTCCAATGACTCAATTTCCCTTGCATTTTGTCTAAGAGATGCTGATATTTTCTACTACCACTCCTGCCCTTCACCAAAAAAGCTCCTAAATATCTCCCTAACTCATCCATTTTTCTAAAGCCAGAGAGGGTACAGAGCTCAATTTGCCTTGCACGATTAACATTTGAGGAAAAATAAATGTTAGTTTTTTGAGAATTCACTCTTTCTCCCGATACCTCCCCAAACTTTTCTAACACATCCATCACACAGTGCATATTCTCAACATTCGCTTCACAGATTAGAAGCAGATCATCAGCAAAAAGTAAGTGTGAGATCTGAGTTCCATACCTTCCCATCTTGAGCGGCTTCCATGTTCTGTTATTGACACAATCTGTGATCATCTAGGACAGCTTCTCCATCCCCAACACAAAGAGATATGGTGACAACGGGTCTCCTTGCCTCAGTCCTCGAGAAGGTGTGAAGCCGTCTCTCTTGCTTCCATTCCATAATACAGCCATTTTTGCTAATCGCATACACCCCCGGACAACTCTTCTAAAATGCTCATCAAACCCAATATCCTCAAGCACCTTGCCGATGAAATCCCATGACATTCTATCATAGGCTTTTTCCAAATCAATTTTCACCGCCATGTAGCCTTTTTTACCATTCAGTTTATTCAAAGAATGCACAATCTCCTTTGCAATAATGATATTGTCATGAATGCTACGTCTAATGGAGAGACTAAATTATCCATGAAAGGCTTAAGTCTATTCACTACCAACTTTGACAAGCCCTTATAAAGTACATTGCATACTGCTATAGGCCGAAATTGACTTACATTTTCAGGTTGCTCCACTTTCGGAATTAACACTAACATAGTGTCATTTATTTCACCTATGCATTCTGGATTGCGCCATAGCTCCCTTAAGAAAGAGGTCACAGCAGCCCCCACTACTCCCCAATTTTGTTGGTAAAAGATAGCCGGGAATCCATCGCTACCGGGTGCCTTGAATCCCCCCATTTGAAAGAATGCCCTCTTCACCTCCTCATTTTTGTATTTCTCTCCCAATCCTTCTCAATTTCTCATCAGCTACCCTTCCCCAACTCTGATCTGTATTGATCCAGATTCTATTTTCATTTTCTTCATAAGATAATTGCATATAAAACCGTTAGAACATCTCCACAATTGATTGCTCATCCTCACACCACTCTCCTTGGCTGTTCTTTAACATTGTGACCCTGTTTCTCCTTCTCCGAATCAGTGTTTTCGTGTGATAGTATTTTGTGTTTCGGTCCCCTTCCTCTATCCAGCGACCTCTTGATTTCTGGAACCACATCACCTCTTCTTATCTCAGTGTTTGTAGTAGTTCTTCTGTCAGATCAGATTCCATCTTAAGCAAAAACTGATTGCTACTTCTATCTAAGCTACACTGAATTCCATACAACCTATTTAAGAGTCTCCTCTTCCTTCCCGCAATTTGACCAAACACCTCCTTATTCTATTCCATTAGGTTTTGTTTCAAGGATACCAACTTCCTATGAGCTTCATCCTCTCCCCCCCAGCTGTCTCTCATTACATCACTAAAATTCTCATGCATTTGCCACATGGCCTCATACCTAAAAGTCCTCACCCTCGGGATGTGTGTTTCAGTCAAGAGACTTACAAGTATAGGGTGATGGTCTGAACAAACCCTTGAAAGAACACGTACTTCAGCATCTGCAAATTTCTCCAACCACCTTATGTTGCACAAGCACCTATCGAGTCGCTTATAGACTCTATCAAGCCCCTCCCACTTTGGTCCTTTCCATGTGTAAAATGGCCCCTTGGTTTCTACATCAATTAAGTCACACTCCTGAATTCAATCATTGAATCTCCGGCAGCGTGTATCATTGACTCTGCCACCTCCTTTTTGTTCTAGGGGTGTCTTGATTTCATTGAAGTCTCCAGCAATCAGCCACGGTTCAGTCACACTAGCCGCTATCACCTTCAAGTTTTCCTATAGTCCTCTTCTTCGTTGCTCATTGGGGCTCGCGTAAACAGCAGTAAGTAGCATATGGTTATCCCCAATTCTGATCCTGCAGTGGAAGAATTGCTCCTCTTTAACCAAAGCATCCAGTAGCAGATCATCTCTTTCCCACACAATCCAAATACCTCCCTTAAACCCATCAGCCTCCACTCTACTCCAATGTCTGAACCCCCAGCTTCTAATTACATTATTTTCATGATCCGGGGCTCTAGGATAACAGCAAAATCTAGCTTATAACGAATTCTTGTGTCTTTTAACACGGCTGCAAACCCTTTGCTAACCGCACCTCTACAATTCCAAACAATGAACTTCATAATGGTAAACAAATCAGATTTTGTACCATCAGCCAAAGCCAACTCATCCCACATTTTCAAACAGCAAAGTTAGAGGTCCCTTGCCCCTCCTCCATGCTTGCCCCACCAATCACCGATATATGCTCTCTTCCTTCTTTTAGGCCTCTGGTGCCTATATCCATGTCCCTGGATTCCTTCATCTTCACGCTATCGTCCGGGTTCAAGTTTTCCTTCCCAGTCATTCGTACACCCTATCGTTTCTGTGAAGATACAGCACTCTCTGTCATATGCTCAGAGCTATGGGTACCCGGGATAGCGTCCTTTTTATTCCTAAGCCCTACTCCTTTGTCTTCATTAATTATTCGCCTAGTGCTCCCCACTAAAATACTCCTCTTACCATCCTACACTTGCCTTCCTAGGACAGACGGTCCCGACCCTTCCCTCTGTCTACTGATGTCACCCTGAATATTAGCCATAACCGGCCTCTTCTGGTATCTGTTACTTCCCTCCTTCTGGGCCCTCTCCGCATTACTCTTCCTCTTACTAGGATGCTGGGCTTCATCATTCATCAAAGTCTGAGCTCCAGTCGTCTCCTCCTCCATAAGAACACCATATCTTGATCCCCCTAGTATTCACGTGCCACCGCTACATTGTTGTGAGGACGTCTAGCTCTTGTCACCGTCTTCCAACGCCCACCAATATATTCCTTCACATTCCCAGGGTTTAACTTAGGACCCTCACCCTCTCCCTCCACTTCCATTTCCTTGTTCAGGTTGTCTTCCCGCTCTCCACGACATCCTTCCAGCTTATGTCCAACACGTCCACACCTCCGGCATACCAAATCCAAACTCTCATAGACCACACTTAAGACTTGTCCCTCAACATTAAACTCAGGGACTAACAGTTTTGTAAGGTCAAGTTCTACGCACATCCGCGCAAACTTCCCCCTAGCTCTTTACGCCGTATGAACATCTAATCTGATCGCCTTGCCAATTGAATTTCCAAGGTTAAACAGGAACTTTTTATCAAACAGAGGAGCTGGTAGATCTGGAAATCTTACCCATGCCACAACAGAATCGATCTTCGTATTCTTTGGATTAAAATCAGGTCTCCATCTAGCAACTTTCAGGTAGGCATCCGCAATCACCCAAGGGCCTCCGACCAGAGCATCCATATAATCATCATTATTCTGGAAATTTACCAAGTAGAATCCATTTTCCATATCAAAGACGTCTATAGCACCTTTCCTTGCCCAGAGAAGCCTTAATTTCTTCACAATAAATCCATATGAAATCTGCCTTCCCATCAATTTCACGATCAAGGTTCTGCGAAAAGGCTTGATCAGTCTTTCCTTTTCTTTGTCTCCGAAATCGAATCTCGGACATAGAGGATCCGATAGATCCACTCTGATTCCATCGCTTGGATTGAGCACCTTGCCGAAATCCGTCCCCACACCATAATCGTCGATTTCCTCCTCATCTTCGTTCTTCGCCCATTCACACCAACAGACCTTCGGATTCACGTTCTGCAACAGCAACTCTCTATATGATTTAGGCGGCAGCGCCTTTTCCTCTGGCTTCATCCATGCCTCTTCTCTAACCCGTAGCGATTCACTCTCCGAAAATTCACCACCCACACCATTCACTTTCCTCTTTCTGTGGTTCGAAAATTCCCGATCCTCCTCCATCATACCCTCGCTCCCCCCCCTCGCAGCTCACGAAGAGAGGGATCACTCATTTTCTCTGTCGCAGTAGGCGACGGAGCACTCAAACTCACTATCGTGAACAGCAAGCCCTAGCAGAGCTTCGAAAATTGCCAAATAACTACTTTATGTAAACAACGCTTTTACTGATTGATACCAAATGGAGGAATTTACTAATGTTTCTTTCCCTTCCCATCGATTCCTTGTACTAAACGGGGCCTTAGTTTCAAATTCAAATAATGTGGGATGCCTTTAATCGAATAAAAAAAATCAATTTTAAAAAATTCAAATGCCTTTGATCGAATTAAAAAAAAAAATCAGCTTTAAAAAGTTCATATGTGAAGAAAAACTAAAAAGTTATCCCAACATAATCCCAAACACACTTGCTGTTGTTGTTTTGGAAGTTCAAGATTTTCACCAAACGTTTTTATTTTCAATAATATTCCTGTTTCATAAATTTATCACTTTCGTTATCTTTCTATATTCACTTATCATAATTTTTTGGCCATCAATTATACAAGGACAAAGATGTTTTAGTTTGGGGTGTTCGTGAGGCTCATATGCCAAGTCGCCCACAATGGCTACCCGAGTCCGGTAAAAAAAGCCCATCTCGACCCTAAAAAATTAATCCATAAATTATTTGGTCATCTTTGAGCCAGATCAAGTAGTGGGCAGGGCCGTGCACCACGAACAACATGCTGCTCTACCCATTTGGCACTGCTTGAAATTTATATATAATTGTATTTAAATTTAAAAATATATATATAACACTATCTCGTATCTAAATATAAGACACAGTTGACTTTTTTAAAAAAATTAAAGAAGCTAATTAAATTACTTTAAAGTTTATACCAAAAAAAAAATTACTTTAAAGTTTTTATATTTTTATTTGTTTCTCTAAACTAACTTGTTTGATTTATAAATTGATATATAATATAACGATTATTCAAAAAAATATATAATAAAATGATACACAACATATAATATGAGTAAGTAACTTATTTAGTTTCTGTAATCTCTCTAAAAAAGTTAATTGGGTCTTATATTTATGACTAAAAGAGTATACACACATCTATTCATTATTTGACAAAACTGAACAAGTATATTTACTTACTATTACCTTCGGTCCTAATTATAGGAACATTTTTGTAATACAAATTGCACTATAAAAGTGTTCCTATAATTAGGACCGGAGAGAGTATTCAATTTGAATACAATGGACAAACATATTTTCTATTTACTCTGCAAATATGCATATTTTTTATAAACATATCTAATTAAGAAATTGGTAAAATGAATTTTTGAGAAATAAATTATTATTAAAACAGTGAAAAAAATAATCTATAGTCAAAAAAAATTTTTATGGGCCAATGAATTGAATCTAAACATTAAAATCTAAAAATGACTATTTTAAAGAATATGTTTTTAATGGCAAAAAACTGTTTTTGAAATATCAAAATATAATTGTTTTTTATATATATTTTTTGGATGCTTCATTATTTTTTTCAATTTCAAGGAGATTCTTGGGTATTGAAGCCTGCTCTATCCAGCCCCATCCGAAATTGCTTGGGCTTTTTACGTACAAAAATCCTGTTTTTTCTTAATTTGTTCCAAGCAGTTTCTAAATTGATTAAGCAATGTCTCGGGTTCGAGCCTTGTGAATGCAAAAAACCCCCTCTGGGAGACTCTCTTACTATAGCTAGGTGCGCGACACGGGTTGGATCCGGATTAGTCGGGGTGAAGCTCTGGTAAACCGGGTAGGCAACCAAAAAAAAAGTTTCTAAATTGCTAATACTCATCAAAACTAGTCGCATTCCTAACAGGTTATGGAAGGCCACACCTAACCTCAGCTTTGTCTCCAAGGGAAAATGGTTTCCAAGTGGCTTTAATATTTTATTCGATTTAAAATACAAGTCACCTTCAACTATCTCACAAGAACTAATAAAGAATGATTAATATATTAAATATATCTTAAATTAAAAAAAAAAATCAACTTTATACCTATTCAAATTTGTCTCACATCTCTCTCTCTTTTTTTTTTTTTTTGTAGCGGGTAAGATTGAAAAATAATAGTTAATACTAGTACCTTTTTTTATTATTTATATTATGGACCAAAGCGTCATATATTTTGGACGACATTCTTATTTTTTTTTTTTTTTGAGACCTTGTAACAAAAATAAAAACAATTTGAAAGAGCTTCAATCATAAGACCTAACCCAAATCATGCATGTACATGACCAGGCCTGTGTACATTGTTAGACCGGGCTTTGGGCATGAGACAATCTCAATCTCAGCCCATTCTGACCAATGCATAATCCTTACTCAAAAGTCAAACTAGACCTTAACAAATTAGAGAAAAGTAGGAAACAACACTTGTATTGGATAGAAATGAATTTAAGAGGGAAGATAGGCAGAGTAGTTGGTACTCACTGGAATCTGTTTTTTTGGAGTTGCTATTTGAAAATTTTGGGAATGGATAAATCTTCATATATTTGAAAACAACTTTGAAAAATCCATTAACCCCGCCATTATTTGGGCTTGTTTGGATTAGTGGTGGGAGCGGTGACTTATTTTCTATCTAACTTTTATTGAAGTCTGATAGAAAAAAGTTAGATGGTAAATATGATTCGTGTTTGGATTGACGGTGGTAGGAGTAGTTTTTTCCCAAACAGAAACGTGTTTGGATTATGATTTAAAAAGTCATTTGAGATGTAAAATGATTAAAAAAGACAAGAATATTTTTTAATAATACATATATTAATATTATTTTTTTGAAAATCATAATTATATGTGTTCAGATGATTATTTGAATTATAAAAATATTATTGTAATAATTTTAAGAAAATACTATATTATAATTATAAAAAAATAAAAATACTAAATTATTGTTGGAAAAAACTTAAAACTACTAAAATACTTAAGTATAATAAATATGAAATAATTAAGGGAAAATTCCAGATAAATACCAAATGAATTTGTAAAACCCCTAGAAGTCCTCCGAATTTGCAAAAAGACTTAGAGGTGATAAGGACTTTTGAGGGTTATGCAATTTCGTGGGAAAAGACTATCTTGCCCTTAACTTATGTGAGATTATTAAGACGGTTAGGCACTTCACTTCGTGTTCTCATTCCAAATTTCCAATTCCAGTTGCCCACCTCCTGCCCTAACGCGCGATTTCTTCACCCACTGCCTTCGCCGCCATCGCCGTCACCATGGAAGCCATTGTCGCCGCCGCCGCCCTTGTGGAAGCCATTTTCGCCGACGTCGTCAGGTATCTTCGTCCTCCCATTAGTTCCGAGCCCTAAACTTCTTCTTCTTCTCTGTTTTTTTATTTTTGTTCTAAGTTCGAACCGCATATCTGAAATTGTTTTGAGGTAGCTTATAATCACAGATGCTTCAGTGTCTTTCTTATGTGGGCTACCTATCATCTGATTAATAGTATTATTTAATGAGGCACCTTCCATCCCCCTTCCTCGCTTTCAAATTTTTGAATCCAGAAGTTATTTGGGAATGGTAGACCCAGCTTTATTTTAATGCTTATTACTGTACTTTTCAAATGGTGAAGTATTTTAGAAACCGAGTTCAATGCTTTAGAAGCAACGCATGTTGATATATGAGAAAAGCCTATCCCATGAAAACAGAATTGAATTGTTCTGATGAAGAAGCTTTTAACTTCGAAGCGGATCCGTCTGCGTCGTGGTTTTCCCCCCTCTGTCAGTAAGCTTCTATTCTTCCCTAGATATCTTGCTATATGTAAGCTTTAGTCTCGGAAACCTATTCTGAGTTTTCTATCGACCTAGATTCTCCTTATTTGTCATATGGCGAGATATTGCTGATTATCGTCCCTTTTATTCTTTTACGTGCTTCACCATAAATTGACTTCGTTGTTCTTATTTTTTCGCCCTGGTAATTGGATGAATGATCAGATCTCAAGGATATGGAATCTGGTGGTGTAGGTGAGCAATTTACTATACCAAAATGAAGTTTGGGATTCAGCGATGTTGTGCCTGATATTGCTCTCTCATCAAGTGAATTAATGCCTTAGGTGTGCCTGATGGCTTTTTTAGGTTCACCAGGTCTAGGAATTTGGGGAATGCAATTCTGAAAATTTTAGAGTAATTTACCATAAGATGCTGAAATACGCTGTTGGCAAAATGAAATTGAGCCAGCCACATGGATATCTGTGATGATTTTTAAGTTCTTTCATTTTCTTAAATTTCTCGATGATTTAAATATCACTCTATTTATCTGTGGAGTCGTGATTTGTATCTTTCAATTGGTATGCTAGACCTGCTGACAGAGGCAAAGAAACTTGAGGCTGAGGTATTATCTACTATCAAGTTTACTCCTGCACATGTTTCTGGTGGTCTTGATAAGCTGCTTAAGGATGCTTATGCTATACGATGCCCAAAACCTATTGATTATTTCAACAGGAAGGATTTAATTCGTATCTTCAATATTATAGCAAAGGAAATATATGGTAACCTTCTGTAACAAAGTTCAATAAATTTCATCATGATTGTACATTAGCAGAGATAGTAAATTTTAAAGTCATCTTATGTTCCTGTTTCTATATGACTGCATATATGATGTAGTTTAGTACAATACTAAATAGTAAATATGTCATCTTTGAACCTTCCAAACGCAGGCTAAATGTATTGCTAGTTTTTCTTCTAAGAAGTAGGATCTGGTAAAGATTAATTATTATATCTGGTAAATATGTCATCTTTGAACCTTCCAAACGCAGGCTAAATATGCATAGGACAATGGTTTGGTATAGATGGTCATGGGTGTCACATTAAATACACTTTAAGCTTTGATGAAAACATCCTAGTAGACATGGTTGATGATTACGAAATGGAAAATATGTTTAATTATAATGAAAGAAGTGCACATGTCTATGTGGGATGTAAAGGTACTCATTTTGCAGCTAGGGAAATGGATGATCAACAAAGGTATGTCATAGTTAGTGTAGGTAGAGCAGTAATAATGTGATATAGGGTTTTTTGTAATATCTTGATAAAAGTTGTCATTATCTATGCAGGGTTCATCAATTCATGGGTCTAGAAGAGCAAATGGCTTACATTGAGGATCCAATGTCATATGGGGTGAGTGGGGTGAGTGATGATGAACGACCTCTTCTGAGCCTTCCTTGTGCAAGTCAAAGCGCACCAAGGGCGATTGGGAAGAACAATCCTTTCTTACGTGTGACAAGATACACCGAAGACCATCACCATACAACACAAGACAATCTTGAGGTGACCCATGCTCGAAGTGCTTCCTTGACAAGTACAATTATTCTTGAAGAGGTTAGAAATCACACAGACAAGCGTCCGACTGTCATCCCATTGTAACTTTTTGTAATTGTGTACTTATCAACTTCTAAATGACTATGTGCTTGGAGACTATGTAATGGTAGTTACATTTATGGGAAGTATCATTTGAAAATGTTGTTTCAGGATTTGTAAATGACTATCTGTTGTCATTCAGGAATAAGTAATTTGCGTTTGTAAAAAAACACGTTGTAAATTGCGTTATGCAAATGGTAAATTGCGTTATGAGATTTGTAAATTGCGTTATGCATTTTGTAAAAGTTTCTTTAACTTTGGTTTTTCATTCAGGCATCTAAGTGTGAACTTTGTAAAAAACACGTTGTAAATTGCGTTATGCAAATGGTAAATTGCGTTATGAGATTTGTAAATTGCGTTATGCATTTTGTAAAAGTTTCTTTAACTTTGGTTTTTCATTCAGGCATCTAAGTGTAAACCCCTTAAAAAACACGTTGTAAATTGCGTTATGAAAATGGTAAATTGCGTTATGAGATTTGTAAATTGCGTTATGCATATTGTAAAAGTTTCTTTAACTTTGGTTTTTCATTCACCATCTAAGTGTGAACTTTGTAAAAAACACGTTGTAAATTGCGTTATGCAAATGGTAAATTGCGTTATGAGATTTGTAAATTGCGTTATGAATTTTGTAAAAGTTCCACACTTTCAATGCACTCAAGTGTGCACACTCATTTGCGAGTGCACTTTCAGTGCACACTCGAGTGCACTGAAAGTGTGCACTCCAGAGTCACTTTTTTTCTCTCTTCTTCATTCTTCTTCCTTCCTTCCTTCCTTTTCTTCTTCCTTCCTTCCTTCCTTCCTTCACATCTTCTTCTTCCAATTTCTTCCGGATCGACCGATCAAAAAAATTTACCGTTTTGTTTCTGTTTCGTGTTTCAGTTTCTTTTTTTTCCTTTTTTCACCGGTGTCGGCCGGTGCGGCGTCCATGGCGGGTGCGGCGTTGTCGTCGACGTCGACGGTGGAGGTAGACGGTGGCGAACGTGCACTTCGCTTCGGTAGTCACGGCGGAGCTGAATGAATCTGTGGTGGTGGTCCTGGTTCAGAGAGGGAGAGGAAGAGAGAGGAAAGGCAGAGAGAGAGGAAGGGCATTATGGTCATTTTGTATGAATTTGCATAACCCTCAAAAGTCCTTATCACCTCTCAGTCTTTTTGCAAATTCGGAGGACTTCTGAGGGTTTTGCAAATTCATTTGGTATTTAAATGGAATTTTCCCAATAATTAATATATTATAAATGCAGGAATAAAAATATATATTATAAAGCATAAAAATATTAAATAAATATGAAATAACTAATTATTTATAAAGCAGCCCATCACCTTTTCAAAATATTAGTTATTTATGATGTATTGTTTTTTTTCAGACCCGTAATCCCTGCCTCGCCATCAGTGGTACAACGGAAAAGCTTGGATTAGTAGCTTTTGTCAAGAAGCCACTTTTTAGGTAAAAGTTAGGTGGAAAAAAACTGATCCAAACAGGGGGGAAAATCAACTCAACTGAGCTTCTCCACGTTTGGGCTCGCAACGCTGTTCTAACGCTCTCCACTGGGCTCTCCAAACAAGCTCATTATTATGCAATCTTGGACTCGATTTGCCATAGTTCATGACCCTGACCCTACTGTGAATCATTCAATCATTTCGCCATCTTCTTCAGTAGCTCTGGCTTGGCAAAAACCACCTGATGGTTGGTTAAAATTAAATGTGGATGGGGCAGCAGCTATACGATCTTCAAAGACAGGGTATGGGGGAGTTTTGAAAAACCGTAAAGGTGAATGGATAGCGGGATTTTCAAAACAAATTGGAATGTGTAATGCTAAAATGGCTGAAGAATGGCCAATGTTTTAGGGTCTAAAAATGGCTTGGGATTTGGGCTTTAAAAAGATCATCATAGAATCTAATGCCAATGAGCTCGTTAACAACATTTTGGAAGAAAACTCTATTATTGGGAGTCTAATGTTATTAGAGATTAAGGAGATGATTATAAGAGATTGGCAGGTTACTTTGCGCTATATCCCACATGATGTTAACAGAGTGACGATGCTTTAGCCATAAGTCTACAATACTGGACGTATGCCCAGTTCTTTATGGATTTGGGTGGAACAAGACTCATTGGGATTAATTTCCCTATCTGTTAATTTCTTTATTGTAATGTCGATTTCTTAGCCTTCTTATATATCAAAAAGAAAAAACACTTATCAAGACAACCAAAAAACCAGGTTCAAAGGGTAAACACGTGTTTTGATATCAATCGTAAAAAATTGTGTTGAGAAAACTTAGTTTAAACGAAAGTGTAGTTTAACAAAAGCAACATTATTGGAAAGATTAAGGTTTGAACAGCAAAAGCTGCCAAAACAAACATTCAATGAAAATTGCGGTTGCAAAACTGAGTTTGGGTGATATCTAAATACAGTTGTTCTAGCAACTTTTGTTTGTCTATTTTGGTGAAAGCAAATTATATAATTATCTGATAAGATTTAAACATTATAAAATTTATTTGGATATATTTTATAATAGGAAAAAGACAAATAAAGAACTTTACAAATAGGGAAAGAAAAAAAAATGTGTTTCAAATATTCATAAAACTAGAAAGATGTTAGTACCTCCTTGTTTGTTGTTTTTGAAGTTAAAAAGAAATGACACAAATAACTTCAAAAATATATATATTTTTTTTTTAAAAAGAGTAACCCCAACCTACCACCGTCGATGACCTCTGATCTGATCTTCTCTTCCTCTTCTAGAATTCAGCCCACTTATATGGTCCTCAACGAAACCCTCCTTCCTCCATTTTTGAAGAAGATGAAATTAGTCCAAGAACATCACCGAATCCCACTCTCCCTTGCTCTATAGCTCAAAGAAGAAGAGGAAGAGGAAGCTTGAACAATTTCCATAGTCGTCTGCTCCTCTCTCCTTGCTTCAGCTCTCTCAAAGTCACCAATGAAGATGCATCAACAATAGAAATTTGGTTTTGAATTTCCCACTAATCTCCTCGAAATCGCTTCAGATTTTGGAAATAACATCATCAAATAGCTTTGAATGAGAATGGTCCCTCGACTGTGTTGGGATTCGTACACGCAGCGGAAGGATTCTCATCCATTAAAATTTTACGAATCCCATGGAGAGGATCTATCAACGACGTTTAAATCAAGGTTCGTTAGAGAAACCGTACCTAAACGAGCTTGTATGCGTCTTTCTCAAACACGTGGGCTAACACCTTCTTACTCGATCAATCTCTAGGAGTCGACTCTACGAATCCACTCCCTCTACTGGTATCCATACCGAACAGCTCTCCAACACGTAGGCAACGTGCTAGCGCCTTCTTACTTTGTGTCTCACGTTTCTCTCTCTAGGATTTCTTTCGCGGCTTGTTCCTTCACTTAATACGACTAGAGCAATATCTTTTATAGAGTTTCTAAAACCCTAATTGGGCCGTATTAAAATATTCAAGATTAATCTCAATTAATCTTAATTCGAATTTTAGATATAAATAGCATTAATTAAATCTGTCTAACATATCTAATCTAATCTATTTATTTAATCCGAATTAAAAGCCTGCTGATTTGATTTATTTCTATAAATTAAATATGAGATATGATATCTTTCTATTTAATTAAATCTGAGATACTATATCTCAATTTAATGAAATATGAGATATTACATCTTTATTCGAAAATTAAATCTGAGATACAATATCTCAATTTATTATAATTATTCAATTTATCAAATAAATTAAATACTATACAATAATATTATTATCTATAAATAATAATATTATTATATTTTTTGAATTTAATTTTATATATATATCCTAAATTAAATACAGTATTCATTAAATCTTAGACATATATAAGATTCAATGAATCTGAACACTTTTGCTCGTGTTGGGCTATTCTTGTGTGCGACCCTGTAGGTCCACATAAGATTGGCAGCGGGCCAATACTGTATCAGCCCATAAGTCGCAAGCGGCCTCTAGCAAGGCATTGCGACTACCCAATTCATATAGGGATCAATGATAGGATATAATCTATCATATAATCATGTCACGTCCCTTTTGTCACGCGATAACTTGGTCAATGATGAGGCACGGATAATGTCAACTTCCTGTTCTTGACCATTACTTTCTCGATTCTTGAGTAGTCTAACAATTGAAATGGAAACTCTTTTCCATCGTAGTATGACCATACATTTCTCAGACTTACTCATCGAATGGCCCAGTATTATCTCTTTACAAATGTGAGGGACAAATTTCATCTTGACCATTCACATTCCTCTGCATGAAAACCAATGATCTCGATCCAAGCCTTTATCATCACCCGGTCAAAGGTAACTTTTGACTAGGCCTTGTACTCTTATAAGTGCCTATGACTTTGATTCGTATCTCTATACCTCATCAAAGTCATACTGGTCTTATTTCATCTTCGCTCCCGCGTAGATGACCGACAAGGGACATTTAGGATAATCAATAAGATATATCCAAGGATACAGTTATCACTATAAACATGCAAATGAAAATGATAACTAAATGAAGAATACTTTAAATGACATTCACGTTTAAAGTACAATGACTTGCCCCTAGGGCATAATTTCCAACAAACTCCCACTTGCACTAGGTGCAATCATTAATTACTCTAATTCTCATTGTCCTAACATGACGCTCATGTTTTGCTTGTGCAAGCGGCTTAATAAGAGGATTAACAACATTGTCTTCTCCTGGTACTTTGCATAATTTTATATCATATATATCATTGATTTCTCTTATAAGATGAAATCGCCTAAGTATGTGCTTGGTTCTTTGATGTGACCTAGGCTCCTTGGTCTACGCAATAACACCGCTATTGTCACAGAGCAAGTCTATTGGATTTGAGATTGTAGGAACCATCCCTAGTTCAGTAATGAACTTTCTGATCCAAACGGAGCTGCATTCAATGCTACTATATACTTAGCTTCTATTGCAGAATTAGCTACAGTGCTATGCTTAGAGCACTTCCAGCTTACCACACCACCATTCAAAATGAATACATATTTAGATTGCGATCTTAGATCATCCTGGTCAGTTTGGAAACTCGCATCTGTGTAATCAGTCACACAGAGCTCATCTTCCAATCCACATATACCAAGAATAAGTCCTTAGTCATTCTTAAGTACTTCAGAATATTCTTGACAACAGTCCAGTGACCCTTACCGGGATCTTGTTGATATCTTCGGGTCATACTTAAGGCACATGATATATCCAATCGAGTACATAACATGACATACATGATAGATCCAATGGCGGAGGCATATGGAATCTTACTCATGCGGTCTCTTTGATCTTGTGTACTAAGACCAAATCCTTACTGAGATGGATGCCATGAGACATGGGCATGTAACCCCTTTTAGAATCCTGCATACTGAATCTATGCAGTATCTTGTCTATATATGTGCTCTGACTTAGGCCTATTAGCCTCTTGGATCTATCTCTATAGATCCTGATCCCTAGGATGTAAGTGGCTTTGCCTAAATCCTTCATTGAGAAAGACTTTCCTAACCAAGACTTGACACTCTGCAAAGTAGAAATGTCATTCCCAATAAGTAGGATGTCATCTACATAAAGCAATAGAAATACAACTGTGCTCCCACTAACCTTCTTGTAAACACAAGGTTCATTAATGTTTTGAATGAATCCAAACTTTGACTACTTTATCAAAACGATGATTCCAGCTCCGAGATGCTTGTTTCAACCCATAAATGGACCTTTGAAGCTTGCATACTTTACCAGAGTCCTCTGGACGCACAAAGCCCTCAGGTTGTGTCATGTACACATCCTCAAGGAGCTTTCCGTTAAGGAAGACTGTTTTGACGTCCATCTGCCATATTTCATAGTCATAATATGCTGCAATAGTAAGAAGGATTCTGATTGATTTGGCCATTACAACTAGGGAAAAGGTTTCATCATAGTCTACACCATGAGTTTGAGTGAATCCTTTTGCAACCAGTCGTGCCTTGAAGACATTTACTTTGTCATCCATGTCAGTTTTCTCCTTGAAAACCCACTTGCACCCAATCGTTCTTACACCTTCAGGTGGATCGACTAAGGTCCATACCTCATTGTCATACATGGATTGCATTTCAGACTTTATGGCATTAAGCCATTTTTCAGAGTTTGGTCCCACCACGGCTTCTCGATAGGTAGTTGGCTCATTCTGCTCAATGAGCAAAACATTACGACTTCTAGTAATCAGAAATCCATATCTCTAAGGCTGTAGATGTGATCTATCGGACCTTCGTGGGCCTTGTGTTACTTGAGTAGGCTCAACAACTTGTTGTGAGTCTTCTCCGTTTTCCATCTGTGGTTCTATGTTGTCTTGTGACTCTCAAACTTCTTCGAGGTTCACCTTACTCACCATTCCGGATAACAAACATTTTGTGATCGGTAGGATTATAGACATAGTATCCCTTAGTTTCCTTAGGATACCCCACGAAAAGGCATTTTGAGGATTTGAATGATAATTTATCAGAGGCTTGTTGTTTAACGCAAACCTCACATCCCCAAATTTTGAGAAATGACAAACTGGGTTTCTTCCCAGTCCATATCTCATATGGTGTCTTTTCAACTGCCTTTGGCGGAACACGATTTAGTGTGAATGCAGCTGTTTCTAGGGCATGGCCCCAAAAAGAAGGTGGAAAATCTGTTTGACTCATCATAGATCGAATCATATCTAACAGAGTTCGATTCCTTCGCTCAGAAACATCATTCCATTGTGGTATTCCTGGAGGAGTTAGTTGTGAGATGATCTCACAAGTCCTAAGATGGTCAATGAACTCTTGGCTCAAATATTCACCACCCTGATCAGATCGAAGTGCCTTAATTGTTTTGCCAATTTGGTTTTGCACTTCATTTTGGAATATTTTGAACATTTCAAAAGATTCAGACTTATGTTTCATTAGATAGATATACTCATATCTACTAAAATCGTCTATGAATGTAATGAAGTACAAATGACCTCCTCTGGCAGATGTATTCATTGGTCCACACACATCAGTATGTATAAGGCCCAATAAATCAGTGGCTCTTACCCTATGCCCAGTAAAAGTGTTTTTTTTTTGTCATCTTTCCCAATAAACAAGACTTATATGTATCAATGATTCAAAATCAAATGAGTTAAGAAATCCATCTTGATGGAGTTTCGAAATGCGTTTCTCATTTATATGGCCTAGACGACAATGCCATAGGTAGGTCAGATTCAAATCATTTGACTTGATCATTTTAGTAGTTATGTCATAGATATATCCATTCAATTTTCTAATGTCCTTAAGACCCTACACATTTATACAAATGTGAGAACCACATGCAGTATCTAATACCCATGTTGAGGAAGTAGAGAAGTGAATGTCTATGACATAGATACCTGAAGCGATAGCCCTGTTATCCTTCTTTTTTTTTCAGATCTTCGATGTAGAGTCTGCAATTCCTCTTCCAATGACCAAGTTCATTGCAGAAGAAGCAGACCTCATCCTTCGGAGGCTTTGCCTTCTTGGCTGCAGGCTTAAGTTCGGGCTTGTTTGACTCATTGGTCTTACCAGCTGAGATTTTACCCTTTCTTTTGCCCTTGCCTTTCTTTTCATACCCTTTCCTTTCTGAACCATCAAAACAGTGTTGGGCCTCTTCTTAATGTTCTGCTTGAGCATCCCATGCAGTTCAGAAATTGATTCCTCCATGTTGTTCATGTTGTAATCCATGACAAAGTGATCATTACTTCATGGGAGTGAGTTCAAGATCACATCTGTAGCTAACTCCTAGGACATGGGGAATCCAAGCCTCTCAAGGTGATCAATGTAGCCTTTCATTTTCAACACATGAGGACTAATTAATCCACCTTCAACCAACTTGTAGGAATATAAGGCCTTTGTGGTCTCATACCTCTCTTACCTTGCCTGTTGCTGGAACATTTCCATAGGATGATCAGTCATCTCAAAGGCCTCCACAAGTTTTAGATCTCTATCGAGGTCTGGAACCATAGTGGCAGGCATCAGGCATCCTGCATCCACAAAGTCATTCTTATGCTTCGTATAAGCATCAGTCTGAGCTCTTGGATCAGTAGCTGCAGCTCATCAGGAATGGGTTGATCAAGGACATAAACCTTTCTTTCCTGCTTGAGAACAATTCTCAAGTTTCTAAACTAGTCAAGAAAGTTTGTCCCATTGAGTTTGTCTTTCTCAAGGACTGATCGCTGTGACGGTGTGACAGTATTGCTAGTCTACATGATTCTACAACTAAAAGATATGCAAAGTTTAATCAACAACCTCCCATTAAATTAACAACCCTCATTATAATTAGTAGGCTAAGATCCATATTTGGCTTAAATTTAAGTCCGCTTTGGCAGGACGCTTAAAATCAAGTTATTTAGGTAGGCAACCTCTTTACCAATTACATCACATGTAATTCTTAAATCTTTATGGGATTCGATCATCACATGACCTGGCATGTTTAATCCCATCTAGGGTTGTCCAAGGACCGGGCTAGACTGGGTTGGAGGTCAACCCGAGGTCTGACCCGATATGACCTTGGGTTGAAAAAATCAGCCCGAGGTCTGGTACCAACCCGAGCTCGGGCTGGATCGGACTGGACTGCCTGGACCAGTCCAGCTTTTTTTTCCAATTTTTTTCAGTTTTTTTTTTTTTTTGCCTTCTTGGGATGTAATATTTTAGTCTGATTTCACCTGACTTTCTAAAATAATAAAAAGTGACATAGTGAAAAGTGATTCCTGTAAATTAAAAAGCACATTAAGATGTCCAGACTCTAGTAAGTGGCTCAATGTAGTGGAGATATACCAAAAAAAAACCTCGGGTCAGACCGGACTGGTCCAGGGGGTCTAAGCCCCTGTACCGAAGTCTAGTCCAACCCGAGCAATTTGGTCCGGTCCGGTCAAATTGTCTCAAACCATTTTTTTGCTTACCTTAGACCAGGTCGGGTTGGACCGGACCGGGCCAGACCAACCAGACCTCGGGTTTTTTGGACAACCCTAATCCCATCTAATGCTTTGAGATCCAAAACTATTTTGATAATCTCAATTAAGTCAAGACAATAATGAATGTTGAGTATCACCATTACCCACTCTTGTCTCACCAAGATAACTCAAGTGCATCCACTTTGGTGGAACATACAAATGGGTGATCTAGGTTTTGACAAGTATTCATTAATTAACAGCATTATGACTTAAGATTTTATTTAGAGGGTATATTTGATATTATCTAATTAATCCTATTAATTCTACTTATATGAATGCAATCAATATTGTATCTCATATAAACTCTAAATTAATCATGCAGTGATCAAATCAAAACATAATTAAAAACCGTGACACAACATGACTCATCTAACCAATAATCCTCTCAAGCCAATGAGGGGACTTTTCTAAATAATAAAAGGAGAAATACATCAAGAGAAACCTCGTTTAACATACGAGGGGAGTGAGATGAGAAGAGAATGTACATCAAGAATATTTAGAGAAAGGCATGGCTCGCAGGCCATATTTAAATAATACAACACATGTAAATTCTAGAGCCATGTTGTTCACCATACCCAAACAACTTTGAATAATTAATCACAACAAATATTAATTCATATAATATGAAAGAAAATATCATGATTAAATTATCGAGTTTATATTATATTATATAGATTGATTGATTGAATTTAATATGATGAATCATATTCATTTCTTATCAACCAAGTCACGTTAAATTCACATCTTGATTGATTGATTGAATTTAATATGATGAATCATATTCATATCTTGATTGTTGGATTGCATTTAAGATGATGGATCACATTTATTTCCTTTCCTTTCTTCAAAAAAACGTCCATAAAAATGGCACATAAGAAATCAGCACTTTATAAGAATCTAACCCTAATTTAAGTGCTCACAAGAAAGGTCCAATCCAAGCTTGAATTGGAAAATCCAAATCATAATGAATTAAATTCATAATCTATAATATAATATCATGATTTAAATTCTCGCGCTACGAATAGTTAGACACGGCGGTCCCGCTAGGTGTGAACGTTTCAGAAACGCGACCTAGGTGTGAACGTGACCGAAGATTCAACATGATCGTCGTCGGATCTGAACAATTCAAAACTACACTAAACAGCCGTGTGACTCGAACGTCCTAACTTTCGATTTAAACGCATCAAAAATCGATTTATCATATATCGATTTAAAGCATATAAGATTCGGTTTTAAACATACATATATCTCATATAATCGCATGTAGAAAACCCTAACGCGAACTATCAATTTGAACGCATAACAAATTCGGTTAAACTTTACATACATCACATGTATTCGCATATAGAAAACCCAATCTAAACACACGGTTGACCTGACTTTGATACCACTGTTGGGATCCGTACACGCAGCAGAAGGATTCTCATCCATTAAAATTTTATGAATCCCATAGAGACGATCTATCAACGGCGTTTAAATCAAGGTTCGTTAGAGAAACCGTATCTATACGAGCTTGTATGCGTCTTTCTCGAACACGTGGGCTAACACCTTCTTGCTTGATCAATCTCTAGGAGCCGACTCTACGAATCCACTCCCTCTACCGGTATCCACACCGAATAGCTCTACAACACGTAGGCAGCGTGCTAGCACCTTCTTACTTTGTGTCTCACGTTTTCCTCTCTAGGATTTCTTTCACGGCTTGTTTTTGCACTTAATACGACTAGAGCAATATCTTTTATAGAGTTTCTAAAACCCTAATTGGGCTGTATTAAAATATTCAAGATTAATCTCAATTAATCGTAATTCGAATTTTAGATATAAATAGCATTAATTAAATCTGTCTAACATATCTAATCTAATCTATTTATTTAATCCGAATTAAAAGCCTATTGATTTGATTTATTTCTATAAATTAAATCTGAGATATGATATCTTTCTATTTAATTAAATCTGAGATACTATATCTCAATTTAATTAAATATGAGATACTACATCTTTATTCGAAAATTAAATCTGAGATACAATATCTCAATTTATTATAGTTATTCAATTTATCAAATAAATTAAATACTATACAATAATATTATTATTATATTTTTTTAATTTAATAATTAATATATATATATCCTAAATTAAATACAGTATTCATTAAATCTTAGACATATATTAGATTCAATGAATTTGGACACTTTTGCTCGTGTTGGGCTATTCTTGTGTGCGACCCTGTAAGCCCACATGAGATTGGCAGCGTGCCAATAATGTATCAGCTCACAAGTCACAAGCGGCCTCTAGCAAGACATTGCGACTACCCAATTCATATGGGGATCAATGATACGATACAACCTATCATACAACCATGTCACGTCCCTTTTGTCACGCGATAACTTGGTCAAGGATGAGGCATGGATAATGTCAACTTCCTGTTCTTGACCATTACTTTCTCAATTCTTGAGTAGTCTAACAATTGAAATGGAAACTCCTTTCCATCGTAGTATGGCCATCAGCGACTCATCATGTAGGAATCCATGATAATCTCAGGTCAAAGGGCATTGTGACACGGTTATACATGAGAAAAACTTATGACTTAATCAATGCAGCTTTCTCATAATGGGTCGGTCCAACACCTTGTACTCTTATAAATGCCTATGACTTTGATTCGTATCTCTATACCTTATCAAAGTCATACTGGTCTTATTTCATCTTCGCTCCCGCATAGATGACCGACCAGGGACATTTAGGGTAATCAATAAGATATATCCAAGGATGCAGTTATCACTATTAACATGCAAATGAAAATGATAACTAAATGAAGAATACTTTAAATGACATTCATGTTTAAAGTTCAATGACTTGCCCCTAGGGCATAATTTCCAACAGACTGGTCATTCGGATCGTCTAGATTCAGAGCCGAGATATGAGTTTGAGGAGGTTCCAATTCTGGTGGTGGAGCAAGGAAAAAAGTATTGTGACAGACGTGAGGCTGAGATTGAAAAGATTGAAACTTGAGAAGCTCGAGATGTTGTGAGAGACAACGATGGAGGAATGAGCGAAAGGAGCATTAGGGCCAGCTTCGCTCCAATTGGGTTTAGCGGGTCACTTATAAGGGAGGAGCATAAGCGACTTTATGTGTTTGGTTTAAGGGGAAAGAATGGGAGGGGAGGGGAGCGAGGAGAGGGAAAGGAGGGTATATTACCTTGTTTGGTTTTTTATATGGAAGGGGAGGGAAAAAGATCCTTTGTTTAAAATAAAGGGAAGGAAGGGAATTTAATCCAAAATTTTGCCTTCCCTCCCACCTAAAAATTTAAACCAAATGAAGGGGAAAGGTCACCTCACATCCTTTTCCCTCAAACCAAACACACCCTAAGGGGAGGAGTAGAGGTCGGAGAGGGCATATAGGTTTGTGGGTTTCGACGATCATGTCAGTGGGGTGGGGGGTGTTGATCTTCGGCAAGAGTTAGGGAAGAAGAGCAATGGTGAGCATGGGATGAGACAAGGGAAGTGAAGAAGTAGGTGGTTGTAGAGAAAGAACAATGGTGAGCGTGGGATGAGACAAGGGAAGTGAAGAAGTAGGTGGTTGTAGAAAGAGAAGAACAATGGTAAGTATGGGATGAGATAGGGGAAGTGAAGAAGTATATGGTTGTTGAGAGAGAAGAACGATGTTGAGCACCAGCGTTGACTGACCACTGGAGCTCCAATGCCAGTAGGGGAGTCACTGACTCACGGTTAGCCAACCGGGTGGGTGTATATATATATATATATATATATATATATTTCTCCAGCTTCAATGCCGTGAGTCACTGCGACTCCTGCTAGCCAACGGCATTGGAGCTCCGATGTCGTCCACCGGAGCTCCAATATATATATATATATATATATATATATGTATATATATATATATATTCGACTGACCACTGGAGCTCCAATGCCAGTAGGGGAGTCACTGACTCACGGTTAGCCAACCGGGTGGGTGTATATATATATATATATATATCATTTCCTTTTAAGTCTAAAAATGACAAATAAAATACTCATACATTTTTTAGGTTATAAATATTCGAAACATTATTTTATCTTTTATTATTTTTAAAGTTCTTTTTCTAACATTTTCCCTTTATAACATAACTTCTTAGTTCTTACCCATCTAATGTAATTCGAATCCTTGATATAGTAGTAATAAATTTATAAAGGGGAGACCAGAGAGCAACTTCGAGTTTTGGATCCACAATCTAATACGTCAAATTATTCATTTTCCATTAGAATTTTGGTAGGGTTTTAGTTGCTAATTATGTGTTTATCATAATTAAACATTAATCAGGAAAAAAATGGAAACGAAGAACGCCGAGTTCCGAGAACAAAAACTCGAGATTTCCCGCTGCGTTTTTTCTTCTCTGTCACTCTCCGTCGATCCTCCGATTCCTCCTTTCAATCTTCTTTTTGTTTCTCTGTCTTCCCCCACTGCACTTCACTCCCTTTCTTTCTTAATTTTTAGGACGACTGATATGCGTCCGCCTCGTTTGCTTCCTTCTAACTTGGGTTTCGATATAGCCATAATCTTCGACAAGTTTAGAAGTAGGCTCTCTAGGGCATACACGGCATTTTGATTATTTTTCGCTTCCAGGATCTGTGTTTTGATTTAGTTGACTTCAAAATGAATTAGAGTTTGACTTCCCCGCTTTAATTTCTTCGAGGAATATCTACTCCCCTCGACAGTTTTGTATTGAAATTTCGTTTTTTTTCCTGCTAGTCTATTGATCTCTCAAAGGTTTTCGCGAGGTTGTGATTCGGAATTATTGTTGTTAATAATTTTATTTTCGGGGCTCACCCTTGTTCAACCTGAATTTTGAGATTTGGGGATTGGAGGGGGGAAAGGAATAAACTGTAGGAGGTCGCCCTAGAGCTTATTAGCTTTTCGGTTCGAAAGTTTTTTTCCTTGGTAGAACTCGAGAAGGTAATTGGAGTTCTTTTGATCCGTAGTTGTTAATCTCATTGACGGAGTTACAACCCTGAATTAGCCATGGCCTCTTACAGGCCTTTTCCTCCGCAATCGTCGTATGGTCCACCTCCGAGTCAAAACCCTATAGCACCACCAGGACATCCACCTCAACAACAACGTGGAAATCAGTACAACCAAAGCTGGGGTTATGGTGGAGGTGATGGCAGTATGCCTTCAGCTCCTTCTACTTCTTTTCCCCAAAATTACAACCAAATGCCCCAAAATTCTAATTATCATCATGGTGGATATGGATCATCTTCTTCTTCACAGCCCTATGGTGCTCCAAGAAGTCAACAACCTCCTCCCCCTCCTCCTTCCCATCAGCAGTATCCATATCAGCCTCCACCTCCACCTCCGCCTGAAACTTCTTACCCGCCTCCACCACCTCCTCCGCCACCGGCACCTTCAATGCCGCAACAAAATTCAACTAACTTGCAGCCTCCGCCACATCCTCCTATGTATTATCCATCTGGTCAGTTCCCTCAGTATGACCAGCAGCCACCTCCACCCCCTTTGTCTCCGCCACCAAGTTCTTCAATCCCACCGCCACCTCCCCCAAGTTCACCACCTTCAGCTGCAGCTCCTCTACAAAATCAAATTAAGGATGAGAGGCGATTCCACGACCACAATAAAGGGCCTATGCCCTCTGGTAGGCGTGATCATGAGCATTCACAGCATGGAATGCCTCATAAACGGCAGAAGCCTGCCGTTCCTGCAATACCACCGAAGAAATCAAATGGGCCTCCTGGGAGGATTGAGACAGAGGAGGAAAGGAGGTTGAGAAAAAAGAGAGAATTTGAGAAGCAAAGGCAGGAAGAAAAGCATAGGCAGCAGCTGAAGGAATCACAGAACAGTGTTCTGCAAAAGACCCAGATTTTGTCATCTGGGAAGGGGCATGGTTCAATTGTAGGCTCGCGGATGGGTGAAAAGAGAACTGCTCCGCTATTGAGCGGTGAGAGGATTGAAAATAGGTTGAAAAAGCCCACGACATTTTTGTGCAAGCTGAAGTGAGTATATTGAAATGGTTTCTGAGTTCAACATTTCTTTTAATTTTCTTGCTTTACCAAGTCATCAATGTAAACATAAAACATCTGTTTCTTCTTTATATATTGCGCTTGATTTTTCTCTGTTATGGGTTTTTTGTTTTAAATGATGTTTAATTTATTTTATGTACATTATATGAGTGTCAGTATTAATTCATAAGGCAGCACACTGAAATTATTGTAATGAAAGGGACTTTGTGTGCCATTTTTTGTAGTATTTCCTTCCTCTACTGATATATTCTTATATGTGTTCAACATTCAAGATTCCGAAATGAGCTTCCAGATCCGAGTGCACAACCCAAGCTTATGGCATTCAAGAAAGAAAAAGATCAGTATGTATTCTTATTTTCTTCTGCACATTAATGCTTGTTGTATGTAACATGTTTCTTCGCACCTTAGCTTTCATATATCTACAGTTGGTGGCTGCCTTTGTTTTTTTCTTTTTCTTTTCTGGGGGTGGGGGCTCAGGGCGGGGGAGCTTTCAGGTTACAGAGTTGGTTAACGTATGATGAGTAAATAGGACATGTATGAACACAATATAGATCTGACGTTCAGTGATGATATGTCTCATAACCGAACTCATAAGATTTAGTGAATATATCAACATGCGGTGGCATGGATATATGATATTGCTTTAGGCTTTTTAAGTGGATCGTTCAGAAAAGAGTCAATAATGAGGATCTACTTTTCCCACCTTTCATATTAGAAACACTCCTCAGTTGATACTGTACCTGTACTTCCCGGCAGCGTTGTTTCTTTTTCTTTTTTCTTGGGGTTGGAGGGGAGAGAACGTGTGGAGTTGATACCAGGCGGAGCTTGTGGAGAGAAATTAAGATATTGCTGGTCAATAGGACATTGTTATCTATAAGGTCTTGGGAAGAGTGTGAATTTCCCTGTAGAGAAAGTGAATGATGGAAATAAAAAATGAACATTCTAGAGAAACAGCTTTAGAGATTTATGCATCAGTCTTGAAATCGAGCAGATGAAATCCCTACTAGATATCAAGATTATAATGTGGACAAATGGAATTGGTTTATGTGTATTTGGATATTTTAGGGCTATGCTATTTATTGTTAAACTATGGTATTTTGTTGGTTTGATGCTTACAAAATATACATATTTCTCTTGGATTGTATGTTATTTTGATATCTTATGATCATTGTGCAGATATTCAAAGTATACGATCACATCTCTGGAGAAATTATATAAACCCAAACTCTTTGTGGAGCCTGATCTTGGGATACCTCTAGACCTGCTTGATCTCAGCGTTTACAAGTATTATCCTGAACTTCTTTGCTAAATTTCAACTGTTTGCACTGACTTATAAGGTCTGAGGAATTATGTTTCACTTGTTCTATAGTCCTCCCAGCGTCAGACCACCTCTTGCTCCAGAAGATGAAGAATTATTACAAGATGATGAAGCAGTAACCCCTGTTAAAAAAACTGGCATAAAAAGAAAGGACAGGCCTACTGATAAAGGTGTTGCTTGGCTTGTTAAAACACAATACATATCTCCTCTGAGCATGGAATCAACAAAACAGGTAATGGATGTGTTTGTTGGAATAGTGGCACACTATTCTCTCGAGCAGTAATAACTTGATAACATGATACTGCAGTCTTTAACTGAAAAACAAGCAAAAGAACTTCGAGAGATGAAGGGAGGTCGCAATATTTTGGAAAATTTCAATGATAGGTATGCTGTTACTGAGCTTGTCCATCAAGTGTCCATTTTAAATATGAACAGTACTATATGAGCTCAGTGATATTATTTTGGTGTTACTCGTAATAAACTAATGTTACAGGGAAAGACAAATCAAGGAAATTGAAGCATCATTTGAAGCAGCTAAATTGCCCCCTGTTCATGCGACTAACAAAAATTTGTATCCTGTTGAGGTTCTGCCTCTGCTGCCTGATTTTGAAAGGTATAGCCTCCTGAATGATTTTTGTTAGTGAACAAAATTAGTACCTTGGCATGGTAGTCTATGGGTCAGTTGATTGTTTATATTACATATTAAAGAGTCACTTAGTTCAATTAATCATATTTAATGGGAAGTTAACTCTTCAGTAAATTACTTCTCAGTAAGTTTAGTGCCCTCCCTTCTCCCCAACCAAGCAAACCCTAATCCTAAATTATTTACCAAATTTCGGTGCTTCATAACATGTTATTTGCGGTCATATTGCCTAAGCTGTGTGTCGTCTTGTTTTGCAGATATGAAGACCTGTTTGTTGTTGCAGCATTTGATAGTGCTCCAACAGCTGATACAGAAATCTACAGTAAGTTGGATAAATCTGTTCGTGATGCCCATGAATCAAGGGTAGGCCATCTCAACATGATAAACCTATTCCTAGTTCCTAGTTACATAAATTTTGGTCAGATTTAGATATTTTCCTATCTTGCTATTATCTTGATTCTTGATTTTTTTATCTTTCGGTTTTAAGATAGTAAATAAGAATAAAATTTGAAATTTGCAAGGCAGTAAAAAAAAATCTAAACACAATATTTCAAATAATGCATGTGACAATATCAGGAGAACCATTGTTGGTTTGACTGCAAGTAGTTGCATATCTCACGTCTTGTGGAATTATCTACTGGTACATTCAATTTGCATTTGAATTACTGGTATGATAGGGATACATACTCATAACTCATTGTGGTACAAAAATGGTTTTGGCCTCAGGGTCTTATTGCCCCTGTACTCTTGGAATGATTTTTTTTATTTTTGGTCTCATGGCAATCTTTACAATTTATATGTCCTTGTATCTCAAACCTTTTACTACTAAGTTACTGTGCTTTCATTGTTTATTGATATCAAAGTTAGATTGATGGTATTACTGTTCCATGACTGTTTAGTGCTTGTCAGATGTGGACATTGATTATTTTCTAATCCTTCATGTGAAGTCACATCCAGTACTTTCTTAAAAAGTGTTTTGATTGTTTGTGGTAATGACTACTGAATGTGTTGGATTTTGACTCCTATCCATTTGTCACATACAGGCAATTATGAAAAGTTATATGACAAAAGGTCCAGATCAGGAAAATTCTGAGAAATTTCTGGGATACATGGTCCCAACACCTGGAGAGGTAGACAAGCCTCTGTATTATTAAGCTTTATTCACATTTCAGTTTTTTTTTATACTTTATGCTAGATTCTCTCTCTATATATATATATATTGAAGCTGCTGACTTTTGTATCTGATTTTTATGGCAGCTACCGAAGGATATGTATGATGAAAGTGAAGATATCTCGTATTCTTGGGTTCGAGAATATCTCTGGGATGTATGTGGCAAGATGTCAAAATTCATTTTGTTTTCATCATACTAAATGAATTTCCTTATTTTAACACTATTCCGTCAATTTTGTTATAATACCTCAATAGGTTCGGGGAGACGATGCAGATGACCCGGCAACATACTTGGTTTCTTTTGATGAGTCGGAAGCACGATATTTGGTATTTTCTGGAACTAATATATCCATGCCATTTACCATTTATTTTGCTTGGCATATTGCTGCTCAGTTTTCCAGATGTGTCTTTTAATTCATTCCAATTTTAACCTGCAGCCTCTTCCAACGAAACTTATGTTGAGAAAAAAGAGGGCTAATGAGGGAAGATCTACTGATGAGGTAGAGCAATTTGCAGCACCTTCAAAAGTGACTGTAAGGCGAAGGCCAACCGTAGCTGCAATTGAACGGAAGGATTCTGTGGTATGACTATGACACTGAAGTAATCTTAAAACTTCACTTAGCCATTGAGGTAATAAAAGTAAATGACTCTTGTATTGTAATTGCTTCAAAGGGTTATGCAAACATAAAGGGCAGTTCTTCAAAGAGAAGGGCTTTAGACATGGATGACGATCTGGAACAGCAACATAGAGTTGCTATGCACCAGGATAATTATCAGTCTAGTGGAGCGGAGGATGACATGTCTGAATGAGAGCCTTTGAAGCTGATGTGAATGAATGCCTTGAAGCAGAATTTGCTCGATGAAGACGTGGCTGCGGATTTAGCGGCAGGTAGTCAATTTGACCTGACCCCGAAGTGTTTCAGTGAAAGGAGGACAAGATGGTCGATCCTATAAATTTTGTGCATTAAATTTAGATCCATACACATAAACTTCCTGATTGTAGGCAGTTTCAAGTTAGTCATCGAGCACAATCCCGAGTGTCATGTACTATCTACGATAATATTATCGTGAAAATTAGTACTTTAACATCTTACTCAGTCTTTCACATGTTGACGCTGGCGTGAAAATTATGACAAAAACCAGGTGAAATGATTCTTTCTCTATGGAGTGGAGTACAATAAACTAAAATGCAGGCTTCTTTGCCGGATGCATCTATTGGGCTTTTGGGAAGCATAATAGAGGATGCTGATCCAGATTATGAATTGCCGACGAAATCTTCTAAACTAAAAATCCTTGTGCCCAGTTTCTTTCTTCAGTCCGGGGTTGAAAAATGATAATTGACGTTGGGCGATTTGCAAAACAGAAGTTCAACCAAAATATCTGCATGACCATCTTCCATTGTTGTATCACTTGTAAAAGCCATTTCTATTTTTCATAAACAGTACAAGTTATTGACTTGATATCATTAAGTTTCAACAATTTGTTGTATTCTTTAACTTTGGATGTCGAATGATTTACATGTTGCAATTTCATATACTATTTTTTGTATCAATGCTGCCTGGAAATGATGTCCAGTAAGCAACTAATTGTGACTATCTGTAGAAGGTATAAATGAGACTTGGATAATTAATTTCATAATTCAAGTGATGGTTTCTAAGTGTTGGTAAACATCTGTACGTACACCTTTCATGGTATTCTGAAAAAAATTGAGGCAATATATAAGAAAGAATGATACAAGGGATAAAGACATATCCTCTCAAGTGTAAGAACTACGATCTTTAAAAAGAAGAAAAAGTTAGCCACTGGAAAGAAGCAAACTTCGCCGGTGGATGTCAGCCTTTGCTATGAACAAGATTCCCCTTGCTATAAACCAACGTTAAAATGGTTTCAGTTCAAAAATGAAGACTCCTAGCTGCAGTTGACGCCCTGTCAACGGTCAACCAAGAGATATGACTACAAGAAAATATGATCAACCAAGAACCCAAAAAGAAGTTATGCATAACATATTCCTCTCCTGAGATATTACTTTTTAATTTATTCTATATTTAAAGTTTGACTATTTTATACCGATTCAATATATATATTTAGTGTTAAAAGGCATAAATATGAATCAATTTGAAGCTTATATTTTGTTCAAGAAACGTCATTGTAACATTTTTAATTTCAAAAGAGGCTTTTTTATATTTAAAAAAAAAATGAGAGCATAATATTGACATTTCTGCGAAAGATTGAATTCAGTATATCACTAGAGTACAAACCATGCTTGTCGGCATTTGACAGCTTCAAGACGAACATCTCTCTTTTTATCATCAAGAGCCCTTGATATTGCTTTTAGTACCTGATATAATCGTTATGATGAGTACAAAATCACAAGAAGGATAATCTTTCTGAATGTTGAACACAGAGGAAGGTGATGATCAAATATATAAAGCCACTTTACAAGACCTAACAAACAACATTTTGCTAAACGTCAAACAAACCTGACTTCTCATAGGATAGATCCGAGCATGGGGCATCTCGGACATGGCCACGAGACATTGAATAGCCGTCTCTCTGACAAGCTGCAATAGTGAGAGAGAGAGAGGGAGGGAGAAGTCCATTAACATCATTATTGACTTTGAGCTGTTTTAGACAGCTAAGTAAAAGACTAGAAGGAGATTGAGTACGAGAAACAGAGATATGAATGTTCAAGACTTTGGACAAAGTCGTCAGCAAAGCAATGAGTTAAGGCAGACTGGCAGAGTAAGAAATTAATCTCATTCATAAATTAATAATTGAGACTAGAAGTTTCAGGTCTACCCTACTACTCCAACATAATCCAGAGCAAGAAAAATGTCTACTACTCAACCTGGCGTGTCAGGGCACAACACAAGTAATAAAATTGCTCTACAACACAGCTCAGGACATTTCAGCAGCACATAAACAAGAAAATACTTACCGATTTATGAGGGTACTCTACAAGCCTAATCATGCCATTGACGATAATGCGTATATTTTCAGCAACAGCTTCATGCCCTTCATGCACAAAATTTATACATGGAAATCAGTTTGATAGTCTCAAAGTCTAGCCCCTAGTTGAGTGGGCTAAGGAAATTAATGAGTAGCAATGTTTGCAGGTCATTGATTCAATAATATCATATAGGCCCAAAAGTCCAACGACGCAAGGAAGCAATATCTTTGCTATTTAGATTAAAGAATGTTTGAAAATCTCTCAAGGTTTCATAGTTGCTCCATGGATGTGACATCACAATGATAGCATTTCTTGAAAGAAACATTTTCAAATGACTAAAAATAGAGTCATCTGATTTTTAATCTGTAACATATTTCATGAATTTGGCATGAATGAATAATAAATGCTTCCCCTTTTCTTTCACACAAGGAAAGGACAAGCAATCAGTATGAGAAGTTCAGAACCAACAAACATCAAGTGTCTTTCATTTACATACCCTATAAATTTTAAAGAGGCAACAATAAAGATATCGACATAGTAATTACCATTTCTCTCAGTTAAGATCCCAGATAAGACAAGCAGCAGACCATACAACATATCTTTATCCTGAATATCCTCTGTCAACATGGACAAACAATCCAGGAGAATCGGTATCAACTGCAAAATTAGCACAGTAATACTATAATGAACTGGGTGGCCAATAAAATTCAACATATGTATGTATTTGTAATTGTAATATTTAGTTTCAAATTTCTGAAACTAACCTTTTTGGCTTCACTCAATACTACAATTAGTGGAGTATCAGATATGATGTGTGCAAAAGCTCGATATAACGCAGACCTGAAATTGTGTAATATAATGGCGTAGGTATAAGCATTTTGTTGTGGAATGAAAAGATACAAAAGAAAACACCAGGTAAAATAGTTCATTGCCAGTACTATTTATAGTGTTTTTTTTTTTTTTGTGTGTGTACCTGGATGTTGGAGAATGAGATTTTGGGATCAACTGCAGAAATATAGGCATCATGGAAGAGAAAAACCGCTGCTTATAGAGTGGCCGTATTCTGGCATGAAACTTTCGGTTTAAACAATCTTCAGAATCACTCATAAGAATATGAAAGGCATCAGCAGCACATTTCATTACTAAAGGATCCAAATTCTTCATGCAAGTTTCTTCTTGTGAATCTTGGATCAGAGGCAAGCCACTCTTTGTGCCCAATGATAAACACTTCAAAAGAATCATAGTGACATCTTTAATCTTTTCATGACCACGTAGAAGCAAACCTTTTCCAAGCCACGATAATCCACAAATGGCATTGATTTGGAGTGATCTATCAGTTCCAACTCCAAGACATAAATCTGTCAGAACCGCATCATTTCCTTGATTCATTTGACTAAATATCTGACCATATATTTTTGTGTTGAATACAATATCAACAGCTTCTTCCAAGGTAAGATCACAGGAAGTCTCAGTAACTTCAGATTTTGAAATCATTTTGTTAATCACGGAACCCAAGGCCTGAGCAACTGGAACAACACCCCTGAGGATGGTTATTATAAATAGATGCAAAACTATTCTTTCATTTGGAATGCATGTTTGGGGGGAAACTGCAATAACTGCTGATGCAAATATAGATAGCACCCATTTATCTCGATTGGAAACATCATATTGTCCAGGAACTAGAGGTGATCCTTCCAGTTCCTTAAACTGAAAACTAGTGTGTGACAAAAGTATGTCGTACGCTTTTTTAATTATAATATTCTGGCTTTCCACAGAGCAATAGCCAACAGCAAGTTTCATCACTTTCATAATTGCACCTAGAAGTCCCTAAGATAAAGAAGAAAAATCAGCATCAATATTGGATTGTGTCATGTAATTGCTATTCAACAATTAAAAAGTACAATATGTAAGTAAAATTTAGAACTCACAAAACAAATTAAGCTTAACCAAAACATGATAATCATAACTATATATACCTTTTCCTCAAATGGGACACTAAAGCCCATGCAAATTCCTATTTGACTCCAAATTTCCACAGCAAAATGCACCACAGGTTCCTCAGAACATCCATTTTCATGGATCCTGGCAATTTGATTCAAAATTTTCAGATTAAAACGAAATCACGTAAATAAAAAGATCTTCCAAGACTCTTATGCACACTGAAAAAGAGTCTCTCCAGTTGATATAACCTGACACGTGAGAGGGAGTAAGTAAGGGAGATGGGGAGAGAGCTATCAGTCCATAACATACTTTTATTTCCAGTATAAAATATATTGAACATATAGAGTTTCAATTAGTTAACCTTTTCCAAAGGAGGGATATTTATATATAAATTGTTGGTGAAGAATATTTGATTGCTCATCACTGAACAGCCACATATATCACCTATGCTGTTAATAAAGAACTAATCAGTTGATTATAAAAGGCTAAGTCAAGAGCCCAATTATGAATACAATATCTATCATAAATTTTCTGCATCTTTCAAATCTGGAGAAATTGCCTAAAGACACCTACACGGTGCACACTAACATTGTAAAGAAGTTTTATATTGAATACATATGACTTTAGTAATCTGCAGGTCAAAAGGGGTGCAGAAAATTTAACAATTACTCTAATAGCCAAAAGAGAGTGAAAATACTATAAAAGCCATCTGGTACAATTAAATACCATGGGAGCAACTTGTCTGAGAAGCACTCTAGAAGCTGAACTACGGTTTCAGAAGACCTTAAATTCCCATGGACCTACACAAACAAATACCACAAAGGTCAAACACCGATGATAATACTGAATTTATTGACATAAAGGGATAGTAGATGACATATTGGAGTTATGTACATACAAAAATCATAGATAGATTAGCAAATACAGCCCCTTCAAGCTCCTGAAGAACTCTCAGCATATGCATCACTCCAGTCATGCCTATGTCAGATAATGCTTCCAATTTGAGTGGAAAAGGCATAGTAGTATCATCAAGAGACAGCAGTTCGACAATTTTTTCTACAACAAAACTCCTATAGCTCTTGGCCTTTTCAGACTCATGAAGCTTATGAATAAATGAGCCAATATGAACCAATGCTCTCAATGCCGCCTTCCATAATATGGTTTTGTTGAAATCCTCTGTGATAACTGACATAAATTTCCTCAAAATATTTTCAAATAGAAGTTTCATAATTGGAAAAGTATCTCCCGGAAACATAGCCAATATCTGCAGACCCTTCACTGCACATCAATACCAAAGAAAATATGGAATTCAGCACCTTGAACAAACATTTTGAAAAATTTACTATGTAGTGAAACAAAAGTACCAAAGAGCAATGCCACAATATATTTATTTGTGCATTTAACAATCAGCAATATGAATTGTGCAACTAGTTTAAGCATTAAGTATAACAAAAATAAAAAGAATAAACGTAAAAGAAATCATATTTTAAAGTATTTAAATTGAATTAACAGTCCAATTTGATCAGATTGTATCCACAGTTTACATTATATAAATTTTTGGATACAGAACAGTTATAATGGACAGGTAAACATTATTAAAAATCAGAGGATAGGACTGCCAACTGTTTTAGATGGAAACATTACAGAAAAATCAACCTTATAAAAACTAGTGAGACTATACAAATAGTTCTCCAGTCAACAAACAGATAATATTTTAGTATGTTTTTTTATGAGAAGGGGACATAGGGACATAGGGACATCAGAACTACACAAAATAAACCTAAACAGACCATGTAATTAGACCACGTTATAAATAAACTAGGAGTCCATAACAAAGTTCTCAAGGTTGAGGAGTCAGAAAATATAATCATGCTCAAAAAAAAAACAAAAGAGATCTCACCTCCAATATAAATATCTGGATCAAGATGATTATCAGCACTAAATGACAAGGAAGAACCAAAGGCAATGAATAACGAACTTGAAATATGATTAAGCATGGTGCAGAATGTCTCATGCTCAAAATCACAACTCAGCCCTGGTTCCTCAGACACCGCAATCAAATCCCTGCAACCTGAAAGTAGTTCAATGCAGAGATAAAGGAATCCAAACTTAACTCCTGTAGGGGGCAACATATTATCATTTGGCAAACTATCGATTTCTCTTATGGGAAATCCCAAAGCATCCATCATTCGAGAGAAAAGACTCTGAAACACAAGATTGCAAGAGGAAAAGGAAGTCTTGGCAGTAACATAGAGAAGACAACCAATAACATGTAACTTTTGCTTTCCTTGAACAGGAATATCATTGTATTTCCCATGACATGCAATGGAGTTGAAAACCATGTTCACATCTTCATCGTCAATGATCAAGCTCACTAACAAACCACTATTTTGCTTGACAAGCAATTGAAGAAGGGATAGAGCCTCTGTGACAATTTCATTCTTCTGAAAGTTAACACCAACTATAGGTTCTGAAGTAAAAGAAAAAACTGGTTCTTCCAAATAAGTGGATATTGCATCTTTTAACGAAGACCAGATAGCCCTAGCATGATTTGCCATCCTCTCTGCTCCATACTTGGAGGAGCAAGCCTTAAGATACTTCAAGGAATCAACCTATAAGCATGGAAAATCAAAAGCAGAAAAAATTCATGTCTCTTTATTCAAAAACCAATTATTGTAGAGAGAAGGAAAGCATAGAGGTAAATAACAAATATCTAGCACTTCAGGTAGAACTATATATATTCCATTAATACAAACCTTTGCTGAAAGAAGGGAAGAAGAAAGTTTCTCGATAAGCAAAGGAATGACAAATGGTTCAAGAAAGGGCATGGAAGAGAATGCAGACTGCAGAGAAGTCAAACAATTAGTTCAAGATAGTAGCAAAATAGAAATAGCATTTGCTCACCAGTTTCACATATAAATATAATACAAGCACCACAATGTCAGGTATATCTATAAAAATATCAAACAACATTATTTTAGATGGAAAAAACAATATAATGCAGAAAAGACAAAACAGTAGTCATCCTCCCAAGAAAGTAAAACATTACAGAACTTTTAGCTCAAAATGGTGTTCCAATCTCTTCATATGTCCACAAGGCAATCCCCTAAAATATCATCAGCACAAACTTTTAAGAAAGGCCAAAAACACTACAGATTTAATTGTCTCACATTCTGTCCTGCCCAAAGGCATTACAGACCAGCAACATAGCACAACGCTTTTAAGAACTTATGCCCCCTTTTTTTCTAGCCCAAACCAGTGAATTTATGGTTAAAAAACCTACAAGCCAGCTGGAGAAACCTAATCCTTCTGAAAAGAGACAAACTAACTACTCTAAATCTGCCAAGCCACTTTTTTTAAGGGAAAATTAGAACAATACTTGTATAAAAAAGCCATCAAAAATACTAATGCCAATCTAGTGCGACAAAATTACCTCATCTTACCATCAGTCGGGAGTCTGGACAAAAATTTCAGAAATAAAGAAAACTTTTGAGGTTTGACATAGATAAACAAACACAGACAGAGTAAGCAATAAAAATGTTTCTTTCTGTGGATACTGGATAGGCGAGCAATAAACAGTTGATATGATAAGTTGCTATATGACCTAAAGTAAAATGTTGCCCAATCTGAATGGAAGTTGCACATACCATCAGAGCCCTTGACAGTTCCTCTCTTTGGACATTAATATGCCCGCCCCCTGGCTGGTCAAGAAATAGAAACACAAATAAATAAACCCCTAATGAAAATGTGGATCTTTTGAAAGAACATTAGCATCTTGTCACATGCTTTCAACATTAAGTACAATTAAAAGATTAGATTAACTTCAAGGTAAGCTCAAGTGATTTATAACAATTAACAAAAGAGCAAATGAAAGCTGTTCAACGGAAATATAAGACCAAAAATTAAGCTTACATGAGTAAAGTGAATGGGAAAGTAAGATTCCAAAATCTCAAAAATATCTGCCGCAAAATTTGCAAGTACACCAGAAGGATCAGGATATAATCGTGCCAAACTCTCAATACAATGAAAAGCAAGCATCAAACATTCTGGATCCTTTTCAGCGTCCACAACTCCACAAATTCCATAAACAAGATCTTCTCCCTACAAGACATTCAAGCGGCAATGTGTTCTGAGATGTTTAAAATATAATTCCACATGTGTCAGATAGATAGATCTCAACAGAAAATACACGTATGAAAAAGCAAGCATCAAACGTTCAGGATATTTTTTTTTTGGTTACAGTATAAGTGTTCAGAGAAAGTAAGACTACCAGTGAAGAAACTGCATCAGAGTATAGTTCCAGCAGGACATTAAGAAGTTCAAAGCAAAGCTGCAATATTGAAGAAACAAAAGCCAACATGAAGTATTAAGATGACATCACGAAAATCAAAATAAACTTCAAAAGGAAAATTTTCTAATGTCTTTTCCATCCTGGGATAAGTTTCTAGGGAAAAACCATCATCTCTTAGAGTGAATAATGTATTAATTAGAGTGAATGCTTGAATATCGTTTGAAAACACATTTTCAGTAATCATCTTCTAGCTAAGGCCGTAACAATAACTTACCTTCCTGTCATGTTGTCCTAAAGATTGAACTTGCAGATTCTCTAAAAAGGATTGAGCAACAGCTTTGGCATCACTATCAGTTACCACACCAACATTACTTTTTCTCCTTATCAGTGCCAGACAACCAACAAGTGCACCTCGCAGTGCTCTCCAATCTGCCTGATTAAATACAATATTATGTTGTTAGCACTATTTTAAAAAACTCATGATAAAATTATTTACAAGAGATCACAGATTATCAGTGAACATTTTGTTAAAGTAAAAATGAAAAATGAACCTGCCCAATCAGAAACTCACAAAACAAACAAAAGAACAAGAATTCCAGCAAGCCTCAAGTTAAGAGGAAATTAAAGAGATTGTAAGGCTTGATTTTATGGAGATTTTGCAGAAGGAATATTAATACTGACCAATCTGTCCTTGAAGAAAGCTATCAAGCTATGAACAGTAGCAATGTCAAGAGGTTTTGATTCAATGCGTGTAAGCACCTCAGCTAGAAGATGGATTCCTGAAAATGTGTTTCCAAACGATATTCAAGCATTCACTCTAATTAATACAGTATTCACAGTCACATGTGTAACACCATTAAAATTCACATGCATTGGTATCCATATGTAAAGTGTAAACATTATTGAATGCATGCATAAGATGTGTAAGCACGTATGTAGTTAAGAATGTCACACAAGCTGAGAATAAATACGACGCACCTCTTGCACGAATGATGTCGTCTGTTGTGGTCAAATACATCCCCAACTCTCTAACCTTTAAAGTGAAACAGAAGCAAAACAAGAATGGGGAGAAAACTAGCATGAATGCATGGAATTAAATCCAAACATTAAAAAAAAAATGGATTAAGTGAAAAGCATACCAGTGCTTCCACAGTTAAAGCATTATCCTTTACAAGATTCCCAATTGCATCCATACTCGCGACCTGCAGTGCAAAGCATATTCTGTCAATGGCAACAACCAAGAGAAAAGCATGCATGAGGGCAATTAGCGAAAGCACACCCTACTCACAGAAGGAGGAAAATATGTTATTTTCTTCAGAAAACAGCGAAAATTATATAACTAAAAAAAGTAAGGAAGAAAGAAAGAAATCAAGCTGCTTCGTCGAAAAACTGAACTCTGCTCATACAAGTATTCATTGTGCAAAAAGAGAATTCAAAGAAGGGGGTAGACCTGCTGAGCGGGAGTAGCAGACGAGTCGACATAGGACTCAATGTGTCGAGTCAGCTGATCAAGCTTCGCCATTGACAACGAACACAGATAACTTAGGGTTTCAGAATTTACAGGAAGAGAATGATTTTGTGACGGTTGAAGGGATTTTACAGAGATAGTGAAGTGAAGAGAGATTTTTTGTACTCGTTCGGAACGGCGGGAAAGGGTACAAGGCAGGAAGGTGCTGGAGGCAGAATAAACAGCCGGGACCTATGGCCAGTCAATAACAAGTCTTCGGAATAAATTTTTGGTTGAGGTAATGTATAAAAATGTGATTTTTTATTTTTTTTATTAGTAGAGACAAGCCAAGGCTTGAAAAATATGAGAATGGAATTAGACTGTGAAAAATCTAGCCCGAAATACAACAACTAGATAATAAGCTAGTGACGGCAGGACCGCTGGTCCTTCAGAATCATATCACGGCATCCTTCGGAAATTGTTCAAACTATAACCACATCTGCGTCAGCAGCACCATGTCATTACTCGAAAATGTATACAAATGTTTGGAAAGGTAACATCAAATATAAAAATATATAGGAATAATATAGTAAGCGATAAAATTATCCTTATCTAAACATATAATAATATATACGTTGATTCATAATAATTTTTTGGGAAAATCTTTTTAAAGTCTCAAGAGACTAAAAATATTAAAAAGGTCTCAAAGAGTTGTTAAAACTCACAGATGAAGTTGTTAATCCCCTACTAAAGAAGTTGTCGGTAGAAATTTTTTGACATCACTTTTTTTTTCTTGAAATTTTTTTGGTCCTTTGAAACCTTAAAAGTATTTTCTCTAATATCTTTATTCTGGGTTTTTAGTAATTTTTTAATATTTAATGGCAAAAATATTATGTAGTGTACTATAGCTTAGGTTCATGTTAATTTTTTAATATTTAATGAGATATTTTAATTATTTTTTATGGTAGAATATAATTTTTAAATGGGGTATATTTCTTAAATTCCTATATTATTAATTATTTTTTAATATTTAATGGTGCTAATTAAAATTATCTAATATTTAACAATATTTATGGGAGGGCACTTTGATCAATTCAAAAAATTATAAGAGCAACAATATCATTTTTACTTGATTATATGATATCTGCATTCTCATTCATCAGTTTTAATATTGTAATATCATTTGATGTTATCAGAATTACAAAATGTCAAAATGTAATCATCTTTACCCTATATAAGCTCAACCAAATTCTATAATCGCTTTATTACATTAGGATTATATGTAGTACTCTCTCATGTAATGGAACCAAACCGGCTGTGAGTGTTTCACCTCAAAAAAATATTCCCTTCAATCCTAATTATAAGAACACTTTTGTAGTGTAAATTGTATTACAAAGTGTTCCTATAATTAAAACTGGAGGTATTTTTTTTTGGCTAAAAAAACTACTTCATCAGTCAAAAAAGTTAGAACCCCTTGCTTACTTCACGTAGCCTTGTTTTTTTTTTTTTTTTTGGGTTCAAACATAGCCTTGAAGTTGTTTGTATACATCCTCTTTGGACGTCTTTAAAATTATAATCACATTGTCTTATTAAAAAATATATTTGTTTAGACATTTTATAATCTATTATTGAAAAAAGATAAGAAAATACCACATGAATTTAAAAATCATAAATCAATGATTTTCTACTCAAATGAATTATCAATTGTTATACTTTTATAATTAATGCATATTCTCTTATAAATAATACCATTGATTTAGGATTTTATAAGAGAGATAAACATTATGTTTTTAACACACTACAATTTTTTATCCATATGGGTAAGTAGTTAAATTGATTATCAATATAATTATAATTATAAAAAAATATTATCATTATAATTAAATCTCACTCATAATCAAAATTAAAACTTATTTGAGGTAATCACACACTAACTAGTAACTACTTATAACTTGTGACACCACTTATAGTCACCACTCACCACTATCAAATGTTAGTATAAAACAAGAGAAATCCTAAAAATCGGAAATTGTAACTTCAATTCCTCTGTATTTATATTTATATATGATAAAAATGCTATAAATAGGTTGGGGTGATGTAAAAAGTAAAAACCTTATTAAATTTCAGTATAATCTAAAATTTGAATTTTATTATTATCCAATAATATAATATAATATAATATATCAGATGTAACAAACAAACAAAATATATCAAATTATATTGCCATTAAATATATCAAGGTTATCACTCAAAACTACTACTCTCTCCATCTTTATATATAAGAGTCCGCAAAATTCTTAAAAATAGTTAAATGTAATAATTATGCATGATTTTTTTTTCCAAAAATACCCCTATTTATGAATGGGCGAGAGAGAATAATAATCAGAAAATGATGAAAGAGAATGCATGTAGCATAATAATTAATTAAGGGCAAAATGAGAAAAAATGCATTTATTGTTGAGACAAACTTAAAAAAGATCTTACATTTAGGAACATGCTTATTCAAATAAAAAGGCTCTTATACATGGACGTAGGATTTTTTTTTTTTTTTTTTTTACAAGGCGAGGGGAGGGGATCGAACTAAGGACCTAAGGGGGGGAAACAAATCCCAATACCACTACACTCATAGTAGTGCTGGTGGACGTAGGGTTTGTTAAAGTGGATATATTGTATATTGTATCAATATAATTAAACAGGATCCAAGAAACAGGAATTAGAACAATTCTTCCTGCTTTAAATTCTGCCAATAGACAAACGCACATGATGTTGAATGTGTCTCATATTCTTGTGATAAGAGTAAATAATGATTGATACATACAAGATTAAATTGGGGGATGCAGAATCAGAGAACACTTCCCAACTCCCATAGTTTCATTTGACATCGTAGGGAAGGAACAAAGACCAGCTAAACAACATAGCTTCATCAAAGTGTCCAGCATCCCCTGCCAAAATTATCTTCTAGGCGGCTCGTAGGCCTCTTAGCTCCAAACCTAACAACATGAGCTTTGTCCAGACAAAATTTTCAATTTCCAAAATGAGGGAAAAACCTATTTGCTTGCTGAGATATTGATTTTTGTAGTGTTCTTAATCATCATAAGAAGCTTCTTCCAGAAGATCCATAAACCCTTTTTGAGTACTATTGCTAACTGCGGTGGTTTTACTCGGAAGCCCCTTGGTTGATGCTGCTTCAAACCTCGTCCAAAATTCTTTCTTCAGTGTGTTCTCACCAGGACATTTCCCTGCTCGAAACGAGCTTTCAGGCTCAAGCCACATAGGGGATAAGTTGCCACCAAGATGTTCTGCACAAATAAATTCATAAATAAGCCAAAATCATGACAACCCAAAAGGTCAAAAGGTATGAACAGTGGAAGATCACGTACTACCTTTGTTACAAGATTTTTTGGTTTGATTATGGTCTTCGAAAACATCTTCTTCCAATTTGCTAGTTTCTTTATTAATAATAACAGCATCTGTCATCTGTAAACCTTTATCAGCCTTTTCCAAATCAAACGCCTTCTCATCAGGAGGCTCCAGCAAAACACAAGTTTTAGGAGGCGACATAAACCAATCTGGGGATGCTTCTACCCTTTTCTTTCCAGCTCCAGATTTAGAAATATGTTGTATCCCTAATAGCTCTGGATACTTCAATGCCATACCTTTTGACGCATCACTACCAGAAGACTCAGAAGATTCTGAATCGCTGTAATGAATCCCAACAGGAAACGGAGTGGATTTTCGTACCTTGTTGTCTTTGCCTGGATCACAGATTTCTGATATGGGTTCAAGCAAAACACAAGATTTAGGGGGTGACATTTTTAAGCATGGTGTCATAACAAGAATGGAGCTTTCTCTTTTAGGAAAAAAAGGCGAAGAAATAGATCCACTTTCTTGAGCATTTGCCTCTTGAATAGCAACAGAGGCAGAAGGTTTAAGTGGAGTTGGCTTCACTACAACAGCATCAAACGAGCAGTCAGGTATATCTCCAGATAACGCAAAAACAGTTGATGTCCCAAAAGCATTAGTAGAGGAAGATAATCTATTAAACTCCGACTTAGATGGCTCCTGACGTTTGCATGATAATGCTTTTGATATAGGAAGAGGTGTGAGCATAAACATTTGTCTAGCTCTGTCAATGGTACAGTTAGCCCGCCAGGACACGAGAGGAGAAGGAGAAACCAGCAAGTCCAATTTTGGCTCCTCAGGACAGTCACAGACTTTACTTTCTTCTGTAACCTCATTAGATACTGGTTTTTTGGCCAAAACCTGTTGAGGCTGACAGTCAGACTCTTCTGAGGTCGTAGATATTGCCCTCTGGAAACTGGCCGCCCATGGCTGCAATCAGAAACGACACCTATCAACAATGAGTGAAAACAGATTATTCAAGCATGAAAACAAAGACAGAGCATTGACCTTTAATGACGATAGCATGTCAAACAACACATGCGAGAAAGATTCAATCTCTTTTCTCCCCTCTTTGCTTGTGGTCTTGAGTCTAAAAGCTTGTGCAACAAGCTCATCAATCTGCCATTCAATTCATTAATTCATGAATATATTTTCAAGCACTTCTGAAAATTATTATTGAAATAAAATAAGAGGCAAAATCCTTAGCGCAGATTTTAAAGCCTTGAAACCACAAAATCAACGAACAAATCTAGGAAGAAGCACCATCTGGTTGGACAAACAGAAGATTTTGGATAAGAAACTAAGCCAGCTAATCGATTTCATTATATACTCTATTCAAGTGGCCGTGGTAATATTAGTGTAATAAACTTAGAAGTAGTCAGCTTGGAAGAAAAAGAATCCGAAAATCAAAAAAGAAGAAGAATACGTCTCTATGAACGAAAATTCCAACTAGGAATATGCCTAAGTTCACTTCTCAATAGAAAAACATCATATCCGTCAGCAATTCCTCCAAAACCAAACTCGGTCAACTAAGTAATTGCAGTAAAGAAAACCACCATAAATCCTAATGACTTCGTTGCTTCAAAAACGACGGAAATTGATTTCTGATCGCTTGGAAATCTAAAGAACCAAATAAAACACTACAATCCGATGAAACGGACACCTGATGAAGAACAGAGGAAATGTCAGAATGAACAAGAAGAATGCGATCGAGTACGTCGTCATCTTCTTTCTCCTCCTTAGCAGTCTCTTCCTTTTGCTTCTGAGATACCGTCTTCACGTTCATAGATTTAATGGATCTCCGATCATAGTTGTTTGTTACATTCCTGAGAGGCTTCCTCTCCGACTTAGCGTTCACTTCATTCACGGGCATCTCTCTCCCTCCCTGCGACTTTGCTCCGTCGAAGATTTTTGAATTTATCGTCGGGTTTGGAGAGGCGGGCTTCTCCTCTGCAATTTCTAGAAGTGTCGCTATTTTCAGTTCTTCCAATGTTAGCCGTTTGATTTGGGGGACAGGAAGCAAACGACATGGCGTTTTTCGAACAGGATTAAACGGGCCATAGGTTTGGATCAGATACAACCCAACAGGCCCAATTCAGAGTAGGCCTAGGCAAATCAAAAACCTGTGACCCAAAAAACAAGGGAAAATCCCCCTTAGGGCCCGTTACCAAAATATTATCAAAAAATGCCCAAAAAAAGTCAGATGTCTCTGGTATTATTTCAGAAAACGTGGTACTGATATAGTTATTAACGTGTACTGATTTAGTTGTTAGGATATTGTTATTAACGTATACTAATTTAGTTGTTAATGTTGTATTGGTTTAGTTGTTAACGTTTATGAAATAATATCAGAAAAAAGTCCTAAAGTCTTTTTTGACATGTAACCTTTTTTGTGGTCTTTTTTGACAAATTTTTGGTTACTTGGGCCCTAAAGGGGATTTTCCCAAAATAACAACTAGCGTGGTGGAGGTGGTAAGCAATCTTACCTCCATAAAGAGAAGAACATAAGTTCAAATCCTAGGAAATGCACTTATTAAAAAGGGTAATAACTCTTTTGCCCAATGTAATCCAAAAAAAAAAAAAACTCTTTATTCATGTAGAATGATAGTTTCTGTTTTATTACCATGGAAAAAATGGAGGGATTATAGGGAAGATAATGTTAGGTTTTGAATCCATATCTATAAAAAAATGTGTTAAGTAGCAAATCCGTCCCGGAGGTATAGACCCAGGAGTAATGTTGCCCTGAAAGGTTTTTTTTTGTCTCAATGTTGTCCCGGAAGTTTCAAAATGTGGCAATATTGCCCTATTCCGTTAAAAAACTAACGTTGATCGTTAACTTTTTAATGTAAATGAACAACATAGCTACGTTTTAAAACTTCTGGGATAACATTGAGAGAAGAAAAACTTTCAAGATAACATTGCTCCTAAGTAAAAACTTCTAAGACAAATTTACTACTTAACCCTAAAAAAATTCAGGCTTCGAATTATATGGAAACCTTCCCCGGCCATCCTCAGTTTGTTTCCATTTTTAGAAATATTTCAATTCAATATAATTATAACCAATATATGATATAAAAGTTATAAAATTTAAATTATCCATAAATCATCAATAATACTACTTACTTCAAACTCCATGCCAAAATACAAGCACACAATAAAATTACAGTGCACTTCTATCTTAACCATGTACATCTTGCTCCTCTTATAAAGCGTTTTAACTGGGCTCATTAATTCTAATATCAAAAGAAATTTTTAAATAAGTGTTAATTTAAAGACAGAAGTCAACAATGCATTTTGCTTCTGAAATGCCTTTCCAAAATTTCCTCTTCATAAAGACAAAAGGGAAGGTTAGTGCAAGAAGAAAGCAATGAATCAAAGAATTCAAACAAGCTCAAGGTATGAATTACAGACTATATATATCAATACCAATTACAGAACTCCAAAATCCTTACCCAGCTCCACCATATCACATAATCTAACTCAGGTCCAAAATTTCCTACACACTAAATTGAAGTTTTAACAAAAATGAAGATCAAGTACTTTGAGGCATTTCAAACGAATGGCAAAAGAGATATTAACCCACAAGTTCTTTGACAAGTCTGTTCCTATGAATACAAGAACTATGAAACTTAAAGGAAGGTAAAAAAATATATATATATATCAGGATAATGGAAAAAGAATCCTGTTGAGGGTAGTGTGTGAATGAAACAGATCTCGCTCTTTTAAGTTTTAACTATCTTCCCTGGACAAGTCCACTGAAAACCTGACTGTTCCCAGCAAGGGTTGCTTCCCACTCAATAGAAGACAAGAGAATCTGTGAGAGAGAAATCACAACTTGTTTCATGTCAGGTCGTATGATGGGATCGTCGTCCACACATTGCTTCGCCAGTATCGCCATCTGTGCATCAAAATTCAGAACATGCAAAAACGAACAAATGAAGAGCCAGTCACTATAGTCAAACATCATGGAATTTCTTTCAGGACACAGCCCAAGTTTTCAAGTGTTTACTCTCAGACTAGCATGCAATTGGATAATTCAAAAAAACAAAAAAAAAAAATCTCATCATGTTCTTAGCAAATATTTATGGAAATTTAATGAAAGTTTCATCCTTTTTATTATATTGTGTGTTTTCAGATTTCCAAACATTCGAGAAGTTGGTTTTTTGGCACTGACAATATTGATAGCATGAGAATTCAGTAATGAATGTAACAAGTAGAAATTAGGCTGAGCTTATTCTTCAAACATAAGCTTAATAGGAGAAAAGGGAGGAGAAACTTACCTTGTATACACAATCATGAGGATAAAGATCCATCATGTTGGGATCAATATAGTCTCTCATGTTTGACATGCTCAACGAATCGGGTGTGTTCCTAAGAGCTGCCAGCATCTGCAATTTGGTGATGAATGTTAGCGCAATGCCCCAGATAACAGTTGCAACCATAGAGCACAGAGATACGCAATCATAAATTAAATCAGACAAGGAGAAAAATATACATAACTAACAACATAATACTGAGAGCATCGCAAAAATGCAGCCAAGTTTAAAACGTAAGATATAATGCATAAATATGACACACTGCCCTCTATGATTGTATGTTAATCATACAACACAACTTGAAAATCTGAAGAGGTTGACAGGAACAATTTGTTAAAATTATTACATGATGATAAATCATACTACCTCCGGTCCTTAATATAAGATCTTGTTTGTAATACAAATTACACTACAAATTAGATATTATATTAAGGACTGGAAGTAGTATTATACCATTTTTGTTCGACTTTTAAATTTACAATGTCAATAGCACATCTTTGTGGATATTGTGATACTAGTGCTGGTGCAATAAAATCATCACATTAGTTACTAAAGCTAGATGAGCTCTTGCAACATTTTACTATGAAGCAATGTAGAACTATAAGCACATTGAACTGTAGCACACATTCCATTGTATTTAAATTCATATCTCCTGAGCCTAACTTACAATAGATGCCAATGAACGTCTTTCTGGGTTTTTTGTCATTGAGCCTTCTGTTCGAATGATAGCCTCCTTCCCAGATATAATCTCAAAGATAACAACACCAAATGCGTAGACATCACTTTTGGTTGTCGCAAGGCCATCACTCAAGTACCTGCCAAATATAAGAAATAAGAAGATATATATTTTAAAATTTTTGGTGGAAGAATGAACTCGAAGAAATTGATGAACATTACTTACTCAGGAGCAAGATAACCATATGTACCAATAACTCTAGTGGTAGCAATTTCTCCCTCATTTGCTGTCCCAACAAGTTTTGCTAACCCAAAATCTGAAATCTGTAGGGAGAAAGAGAGGAGACATTAGCTGAAAAAAAAAGCACAAAATAGTTAGAAATGATTTAACAACATTTAAATTTGTTATTACCTTTGCTCTAAAAGAAGCATCTAGTAAAATGTTGCTTGTTTTGATATCTCGGTGGATGTAATGGGTTTTGGTGTGCTCATGTATATATTCAAGGCCCCTAGCAGCATCAAGTGCTATCTGGACCCTCATGATCCAAGAAAGAGAGGAATGACCTATAAAAGCAGGGGGAAAGGGTCATAAACTCTGCAGAGTTTGTTCATGCTATGCACCAACAAGAAAATGACAGTTCTAACCACTCAAGCCTCAACTTTTAAACATTGTAGAAAGCCTTTTCATTATTGACTTCCATTACAAATTACATTACAAACGAGATCTTATATTAAGGACCGGAGATAGTATTAAATAAAGATGCAACTATAATGACATGTGATATCCCAAACTTAAGGTGCTGAAAATCTATGCAATGAATACAAATTTACTTGGAGCAGGGAAGCAAAAACATGCCACGCCATCAACCACCCATCCAGCTAATGTACTTTAATTCACAGATCACAACTATCTCGTTGATCAAAATACAGGAGAAGGTCAGATCATCTGATATTTGAATATTCCTTGATCTTCAGTAATTGGAATAAGCCCCAGAAGAAGCAAATGTGCATGGAGATATAACATATCAGAAGACTATAATGCAAGACCCAATTTTATTTTCTTGTTGGGTGAACCCAAAATACCATTTCCAATAAAAAGAATAATATGATAGGCACTAAGTCTTTGAAATTAACAACCATAATAGATTTATTTTTTCTTGAAGCTTAAAAGAAGTCAAGGGGAACCACAGTGCGAATCTTGCCCATCCAAATTTTTCATTAATATGAATATGAATTCACAAGCTGCGAGTCCAATCATATGCCCTTGAATTTCTCAAGCCAAAGCATGACAAGTAATCTTACCCTTAGTCTGAGGATCATGTAAATGGCTTTTGAGTGATCCCTTCAGTGCATATTCGTAAATAAGGAAAAGTTCATCATGTGTCGTAGCATAGCCGATCAATTCTACCTTGACAAAATAAAGAAAGGGACTCAAACTTTGAAATTGTTAAATCGATTTCTCCATCATCAAATCATTTGGTTTACTTTTCCAACAAAGAAATTACCAGATTTGTATGATGAACCCTGCACAAGACTTTCATCTCAGACATAAATTCTTTAGTTTTTGTAGCTGTCATTCTTTTTATAGCAACTTCCTACAATGATTTACCACATGTTAATAAATGTATAAAAAAATGATACTTGCCTTGTACTATTACATACTAAAAGAAGAGAGCCGCAAACCTGGTCACGGAGCAGGCCATAGTAAACAGAACCATATGTACCATGCCCAAGTAGATTTGAATCAGAGAAGCAATCAGCTGATGAGAAAATCTCTTCATATGTGAAAATCACAGGCTTATCCATGTCAAATACATCAGTCCCAAGAGCTGGAATAACACAGGAAGGTTTATCATGAATGAATTCTAATTTTAAAGAGCAATAGGTCCAGAGATGTAAAAGAGAACCAGAGATGCATAAATTTCTGAAGTCAGACCAATCATATATCACTGCGAAAATACCCTAATCCATAAACCAGGTGGTCAAGCATAATAGCAATGACTATTCATTTTGATGATGTAAGAGCTAAAATAAGATGCAATTGAAGTACAATTAACATGACAGTCAGAATAGAAACTAACATCCATCAATCATTTGATACATTCTGACTAGAAACTAGCATCAGCAGCTGATGAAACCCACTCCTCTTTTCCCCCTTAACTGAAAAGTTATAGATCAAAATGTCTCCTAGACACAATACATAATTGCATAACCAAAATCCTCAATTCTAAATAAAAAGGGCATTAGCATTCACCATATTTAATTTTAATTATATATTCTACTTCATGCTTGCTTGCCATCAAAATAGCACCTTCTACCGCAATACAACATATGCAAAACATAAGAACTTTTGGCTGAAATTATATTTGTATATGAGTTTGATGGATAGGTTGATTACTTGGAACTTTGGGAATGGTAATCTGGACATTGCTAGGTTCACCGTCAGTTTGCTTCTGGTCTACAGACTTTTCACTGATGTACCTTCCTGAACCACAACAAAAACTTGAACTTTGAAGAATATGAAACTTATGAAAGGTCTTGGGCTCAGTATCTTTTGCATGGCTTCTGGCTTGATTGAAACAATGTGAGGATCGTAGGGAAACACAGAGAATTATGCTTAGTATGATGAGAGCAAGAACAACCCCTAAACCACCAACGATCCATTTGTATGGCACATGAGCCTTATTATCTACTTGATTAGCTGCCAAAAGAAAATTTAGCACATAAGTATTCAATTATAGTGCAAGTAAATGCACTATTTGCAGCCTAGGTTGAAAATTATAGGAAGTAAATACTAAGAAACAAAAATAAAATCAGTGGATTTAAAAGCCAAAAGAAAAGTAAGAACCACCAATGAAAATCCGGGAGAGATGAAAAACTTTTAACTCATTTCTTTCAACTCAATTTATCATAAACAATGATCAGTATTTTAATGTAGAATTTACAAAAATCCAACTCGCTACATTAATTATTCAATTAGCTTCGTGTGTAAATGGTACTGAAATCCCACTTGCTAAGCAATCACCAGAATGCCATTAGCATAACCGCCTATGTTCATTTTCTTTTTTTATTAAAAGCATCAGCTTACAGGTTGCATGCTAACATTTAGAAAACAAAACTTTAACTTCAATTAATTTGTACATAGATAGAGATGCGAAAAATGATTTGCTAAACCAAATTAGGAAAAATAAATAAAATAAAACTAATCTTCTTTCCTTTTTCTAGATATATTATTTTGTACCTAAAAAATTGTCAGCAGATGGGGCGGGAACAGGTGCCGGAGGAGTATCATTCTTCAAAGGATATGGATCGCCAGGAGCTGCAATGCAATTAAATAATACAAAATCAGGACTATGGCAAGCATAATATTGTAATGTTTACAATATACAATAAGAATGATCATTCTCCTCTCTATAAGAACTAGGGAATGCAAAAAAATCCAATACATCTCAAATATTGAACCTATATGTTCAAGCAAAGAAAATTAATTGAGCTGCTTCTGCAGTAAGTCCAGTAAAACTCCAAAGTGTTCAATTTATACTGTCCCATTTAATAGTCCATTACACCCTCACGCAGATAGAGGCAAGTAGGCAACAGAAAACAATAGGTCCTATGGAAAACTCAGCTTTTAATCATTTACAGACAGCAATCACTGAACTCCTCATATGTCCACCTTTACTCCCTCTGATCTAGTTTCTTTTCATGCAAACACTGCACAAATTATACCTCAGATTCCAACTAATTCTAGCCGTTGATGTGAAGTATCTGCCTCGTCGTGCAGGAGTTTCTCGGCACATTACATGCTGCCACTCAAGTCATGACAAATAAAATATTTCTCATGCTGTAACTGCTTGAGGTCGGTTGTCATTTTAACAGAAAAGTGCCATAATTTGTTTTTTCCCCTTAAATCCACACTCACTTTTCCACTTACAATAAACATGTTCCTTTCTCTTTATAATATCAATGCTCTTCCTCAGAGTTATTATGTCCTTAACAAAATCCAAGAAACTGACAGAGCAAAAGGTTAATGCACTTGCATAACACAAATAAGTTTAGCTGAACTAAAGAATAGCTTTGAGATTACTTTCAAGCACTCAGTCACTAGTTCCCAACTATTACACCATCAGATACACTCCAATTCTCGTGTTTTATCCAGTTGTTCTGAAAGAACCAAGATGCAACTTCATAAACCAAAATTGAATGTAATAAAAGCTTGCTCCCAAACATATAGGTGCATACAAACCCATAAACACAAAGGTACCTTACAAGAAGATTATAAGCACTAACCTGAATTCAGAGGTATATAATAAAGAGATCCCACGGTGACATTATCTGGATTAGTAATACTGTTCACCGTCTCAATAGCATCCATACTAACCCCAAACCTACTCGCCAGAGATTCAACACTATCACCATCTCTCATGACATAACTCAACAAATAGTTCCACAAGCCACTAGAACACCCACAAAACAACCTCAGCGATATGACGGCGCCGTTTTTGGCCCTCCTGGTGGTGTTGGGCAAGATAGCAAGGCCATCATAGGCATCCATCACCAAATCATGCACAATCCCTTCATTGGATTTCACTGTGAAAGTAGTGTTGGACACATATTTCTTTATGCCATAAGCGCATGAACAGTTCTTCCTGATGAACACATAATCCCAGTCATTGCCCTCCACGGTGATATCTCCGGGCAGTACATCGAACATACTCTGCATAACTGCTAGCGTCTGGTTTGGTTGAGGTTTGAAGGCCAAGAATGAAGTGCACAACCGGGTCGTGTCCGTACATCCCATGGGGGTCGGGTAGGAACACGGTGAATGAAGGTGAAGCAGAAAGAGAAGAAAGTAAAGAACCTTAACATGGGGGTTTCGTACGAAGTTCATTTCCTTGAGCTTGAATTAAGAAGCTAGAATTTTCAGTGTCCCAGACTAAGGGGAAGCAAATTTGAGCTGAGAGGATAGCAGAAAATAGAGGAATCAAGAAGAAAAAAACTCGATCCAAAAAAGGAAAGATAAATTGTACAAGTAGCAGTCTATCACGGAAATTTAAGAAACCATTTAAAGAGAGACAGACTTGCAAGTGCAATTCCAATTCTGAGAACTTGTTGTGGTCCTGTACCTCAAAACTCCAAAAAAATGACAAAACAACGAAAAAAAAACTAGGGAGATGAATCAAAAACCTGAAAGCTCGAGCTAAGAGAGATGATTACAAGTGAATATTTGGAGAAGGAATTGAGAAATCGGTGAAGAGTGTAGGAAGGAAATGAATAATGTAGGAAAGAAGAGTGAAGTAATGATAAGGATGAGGAGAGCAGAAACAGAGCATTTGGTTTTGTTTGTTTGGTAGTATTGTGGTTTTTTCACGGGGTGAGAATTTGGTGAAGCGATTGCTGGAGAAGACAGTGAAAAAGAGAAGAAAGTGACAGGCACGATGAGAGAAGAGAGACCAGCCCACCTGGAGAAGGTGAAGATCCTTGGTCGAGGTCGAATATTTTTTGACTACTTCACCCTTGGTAACGTTCAAGGATCAATGCACAAGCTACGCTAGAACAATGATTTATTATTAGTTTGTGGATTAAAATAAAAGCATTTAAAATATAGCTTAAGCTAAGTGACATTACATTTCTCAATCAAACAAGGTAGGGGATTACTAAATTATGTTCATTATCAAATATATCACACCCCTTCCATAGAGAATATAACGGGTAATAGAGGAATTTATTTTAATCATTAATATTAATAAATTACATGCACATAATTCTTTAAACAACAACTGTCTATTTGGATTAGTAGTATAGGCTGTTTTTTCAATATAATTTACGATGTATGAGGTAAATATATAATAAAAAAAAAGTTTTATCTCAACTTACATGAATATGTTTTTGTAACGCTAATTCAAACAGACTCAAAGCCTTATCACATTAAGTGGGTCGGCTACATAGATCAAACGACACAATTAAACGTGATCAAAAACCAAATTTCAGGACCAACTAGGGTTGAGTCTAGCGGAAGGGGCTAGTCCCTCACAATATGATGAACCAAAGTTTGAATCCCCATTGGGGAAGTACCCGCATTTAGTACTTAACAATGCCTCGAACAAGATTATCTCCAATATAAGGATACTTATACTTAGCAAAAAAAAAAGTCTTAAAATAAATTGTTAACTAAAAGATCTCGCTCAATAAAACGTTATCTTCGATCTTCCTCTACCCCTCCTTATTGGCCCATCCAAATGTTTTCTATGTGCATGTCCGAAACCGCCTTAGACAATTTCCTATCATGCAAATAAGTCTTTAATCAATAAAAAATTGTATATTTGAAAATTTTGTAAATGAATTAATATAATTTCGGTCTAAGAATTTAAATTAGCTATTTTTATTTTTATTTTGGGGGGGGGAGGGGGGACTTACTGAGGTTTTGAAGGTGTGTGAAAATGTTAGATTGGGACATGATCAAAAGACAAGTTAATTGTGTGTGGGAGGGTCTTTTATGTAAGTTTAAGTTTAAAGTTAATATTAAAAATAGATTAACTATATGATTTATATTCAATTAAACTTTGAAAACCCAGGATTTTGTTTTTTTTTTGAACAAATGCTATAATAATTTAAAAAAAGACGAGAATCGAGTAAATCCTTTAGTGGGAGTAGTTCGGGAATAAAGAAATTAATCATGTTGTATTGAATTGAAAGCTTGATTAACTTCTTAATGCTTCAATGCTTTACCGTAAAACGTCATATTAATCATCTAAAAGTTAGATGACAGCCACGAAACCAATATCAGACGACGATATAATTATTATTTTTTGATTTATTGGCAGAAGGCCTTACTCCCTCTGGTCTGGTGCTTATTATAAAACATCAACTAGCAAGTTTATTTGATCATTTTTATAAGGCACTTGCTTGTTCCAATGAGTATTGATTATTTTTTTTCCATGTCTTCCTCTAATTAATAAAAGTAATAGGTGAGAGTGATAATTAAGATAATATTAGAGTTTAGTGCAATTAGTAGGGATAATATTGGAAATTACTTAGATTTTAGGACAACTTTATTGACTTTAACTATTTTTATTGTTTGTGAGAAAAGTTAGTTAGTACCTTATAATGAAGATCAAGTGGAGTATAATTCTTCTTGGATGTGGAAATGTATCTATAAGTGTGCATCTCTCATATGTGATCATCTGCAATAGAGAGTGGGATCTAGTCATAACATCTCATTAAACCATCCTTTGTGGTGGCCTATGCAGTCCAGGTCTATAATAGAAGTAAATGTTACTTAAGTTAGAGATTTGTTAGTGCATTTTTCATCTTCTTGGCATCCAATCAGATAGAATGTTACTTTGGTAAGAACCTTATATCCTAGACAATAATCACCAGCATCCCTCTTCCTATAAATGACACAAATGATAGACTATTATGGAAACTCAGTTCTACAAGAGATTACTCTTCAAAAGATGGTTTCAAATTGCTCACAAGTACACATTTAGGCACTTCCAATGATTTATTTTGGAAAGTCTTTTGGTCTCTGTCACTACCCATGAAAGCCATTTTGTTCATTTGGAAAGTTTTCAACAAGGGTATTCTATCTTTTGACATACTTAATGCTCATCATCTTGATATCAATGGAAACTGTGCTTTTAGATGTTTTGAAATAGTACACTTGATCATTTGTTCTCACACTGCCCGTTCACAAAGGCAGTATGGTATGGTTGCCTATTAGTAAGATTCAACTTTCCATCCTTTAGTCATATGAAAGATTGGATCAAATCTATCCTTCCCGAATTACATCATGATGGTCTCTTTAATGAAATAGTCAAGCTAGTCAAATTATTTTCAATTATTTGGATGAAAAGGAGTAAGCTTTTTCATAAAATAAAAAAGGGAAGAAAAAAACTCTGCATGTCAAATCTTAGGATCCACCTATACAGAGGTCATTGACAACAGCGTTAGAATGTCAGTTGCTTAAGATCATCCCTTCTCAAGGTTGGACTATCTTACTATGGAAAAGAAAAGGAGAAGCTCACACAATATGTCAATGGGATACGTTGTCATGGTCAATTCAATCTTTTATATGGAGGAAAGTCTCTCTACAACCTTTTGTCTCTTTACAATGCTTTAGGGGAGCTCTACTTTGGATTGCAAAATCAACATTATTTTTGGATCATGATGATAGAAACCTCAGAATATATTGTTACAAAAAACTCATTCTACCTCCTTTTTTGGAATTAGATAGATCACATAATATTCTATATCGAGATATAGTCATCCTTTTGAGTTCTTTTCACCATGATATTAAATGTAGGAAATCACCTTATTAGTTCTCTACAATCCTGTTCAATTGTGCTTGTAGATATATGATGTATTATCTTTACTTAATGGTAATTGCATTTTATCAATAATAATAATAATAATAATAATGGAAGAAGCTTATCTCCAAGAGGACACACTAGCATGTTGGGGGTTTGTAGGCTAATGATACAAAGTTTCTTTTAAAGGGTTAAGTAGCAAATTTATTTCGGAAGTATAAGCTCAGAAGCAATTTTGTCCTGAAAGTTCTTTTTAGCTCAATGTAGTCCCGAAAGTTTTAAAACGTAGCAATATTCTTGTCTTTTTCCGTTAAAAAACTAACGTTGACCGTTAAAAAAATGACATTGATCGTTAACTTCTTAATGGAAAATGACAAGATTGCTACGTTTTTAAACTTCCAGGACTATATTGAGCCAAAAAAAAAATTAAGGCAAAATTACTCCTAGGCATGTACTTCCAGAGTAAACTTGCAAGATGGACATGAATCCTTCAGATAGTAGTCTACCTTTTAGGATGAAGAGACGGTAGTTCCCTATTACTTTATCTTTTGCAATGATAATTAACAAGAGTCAGGGTCAATCATTACAAAATGTTGGGTTATATTTGTCGAAGCCAGTGTTCACACATGGACAATTATATATCGTTTTATCAAGAGTGAACAATATTGCTAGTCTAAAGATTCTCATACAAGATGGTGCAAATGGTGGAAAATGTATACAAGGAAATATTTAGAAATGTTGTAGTGACAGTTGAAATATATTTCTTGTTCATTTTACATGTTCAAAAGTTGATGTATTTGCATGTCTACCATGTTCATGTTACAATCAAGATGACCTATAAGTTTTCTAAGCTGTTGCATCGCGCAATGTGTAGGGGATGTCCTGCTTGTTTAACCTATGATAGTTAAAAAAAGGTTGAGCTTTCTTGAACTGATCGGTGTTGGTCATAACCTCCGAGCATAAAGAGATCTGACCGTTTAAACAAGAAGCTTTGAGCATGTGAGTGTAGAAAATGTTTTTAAGGGAGTTGTCCTCAGTTTACTTCGACAATATTTGAATTTGAGGCAATCATATAGCTAAATTTATTTATTAAAAAAAAAAAAAAGGTTTCCTTGAACAGACAGGGGTATTATGGGAAACTGTGAGTTGTCTGGGAAAAAGGAAAGCACAGGTAGGCATGGAGCTGGCAAAAAGACGAGAACCTCAGTTTGGATAGGGCCCCACAAAGAGAAGCGAATGCCAAAAATAAATAAAAAAGCAAATAAAAGAAAACTCGGCGCGCAACTATAGAATCGTCTGAGACTATCCGAGTAAAAGAATCGTTGACCTTCACTTGTTTGACTCATCACGGTAACCGACAGTGAACTGAGAGAGGTTGAGACTTGATTCTGTGCATGTGGCGTAGCGTAAAAGAGAAGTGAGTCCTGAGGTGGCGAATTATACGGAGGGTAAGGTGAAAATGATTGGCTGGGAACCAGGGAATAACGTAGTGAATGAGGCGATGTATGGTAGGGGATAAAAAATCGGAGACTTGGGCCTCGTGGAGTGGGGCCGCACGTGGGAAGAAGACAAGTGTGAAGTTTAAAAAAAAACCAGGAATATTAAAATATGGATACAAAAGGGGACAAGAAAAAGATATTTTAGAAGACAAGAAGCCTGCGGTAAACGCCAAAATATACTTAACTACTCTATCAGCCCACTGAAGCCATAAATCCATCATTTTCACCTTTATACTGTATTTTGCTTGACTCTCCCATTTGGTCCTATTAAGAAAAACCAAACGGATTAAGATCCACGGGCACTATAATTACAGAGTGTAAGTAATAGTATATTTTGATATGTGTGTTTTGGGCAGTAAATGTTAATGATATGTGGGACAAGCTAACAAAATGAAGGGTTTTTAGGGGAGCAGATCCCCTCATAATCTATTTTTTTTCATTATCTTTCATAAATCTATATGATATGTTGATTGAGAAGATGAGAGAAAAGTTAAAGTAGTATTGTGACTTTTCATATTGATTGGACCAACATGATTTAGAGATTATGATAGAAATCTGACCCGGGTTTTTAGCTATGGTATACCTTAATTTATAGTTGGATTGAAATTATCTAGTTATGGCATACCTATGACAATATTTAGTTATCCGTGAAGAAGTATGCAGAAAGAAATTAATTAAAGGTTAAGTATCAATTTTACCTCTGAAGTACGTGCCCAAAAGTAATTTTGCCTCTGAAGTACGCGCCCAAGAGCAATTAAGTCTCAAAACGTAGCAATGTTACCCCTCCGTTAAAAATCCTAACGTTGACCGTTAGGGTTTTTAATGGAGGGGCAACATTGCTACGTTTTGATACTTCAAGGGCAACATTGCTACATTTTGGCGTAGCAATTTTGCCCCTGAAGTATCAAAACGTAGCAATGTTGCCCCTCCGTTAAAAACCCTAACGGTCAACGTTAGGGTTTTTAATGGAGGGGCAACATTGCTACGTTTTGATACTTCAGGGGCAAAATTAGTACTTAACCCAAGAAATTAATATAAAGGTTAAGTATCAATTTTGCCTCTGAAGTATGCGCTCAGGAACAATTTTGCCCCTGAAGTTTTCGGCATAGCAATGTTGCCCCTAAAGTATTAAAACATAGGAATCTTGCCCCTCTGGTAACAACCCTAACGTTGACCGTTAGGGTTGTTAACGGAGGGGTAACATTGCTACGTTTTGATACTTCGAGGGCAACATTGCTACATCGAAATTGCTACTGGGTGCGTACTTTAGGAACAAAATTGATATTTAACCCTTAATATAAAACGAGAGACGTAATGGAAGCTGCTATAATGACAATGTATCATGTAGAGTTGTTCTAGCAAGTAATTTCAGCTCACATGTTCATCTCACCCCACCCAACGATGTGGTTATTGATAGATTACAAATACCATTTTGGAAGTTAATGCAGTGTGCAGCCTCCAAATACCTAGTAAAAAGATGGGGTTAAGGTGCAAAAATATATATGTGCTTTTTTCCGAGGAGCGCTCAGTAGCAAATGCTTTTTTTAGGTGCAAAAGTAACTATGTGGTTACAAATTAGATGCAAAAATAGCGTTTGACCGTTAAGTTTGACTTTTTTTGCTGACTGGACGATGACGTTGCATTTCAAAGGTGCAAAAATAATTTTAGGATCTTGAAAAATATTTCGGTATTGATCGGTACTAAAAGGATACTTGAAAAAATATTTCGAGGTCGACTGGTACTAAAAGTATTTTCATAATTTTGAAAAATTATTTTAGGATCTTGAAAAATATTTCGGTATTGACCGGTACTAAAAGGATATTGAAAAATATTTGAAATGCCACGTCATCGTCCAATCAAAAAAAAAGTCAAACTTAACGGTCAAACGCTATTTTTGCACATAATTTGTAACCACATAGTTACTTTTGCACCTGAAAAAAGCATTTGCTACTGGGCGCTCATCGGAGAAAAGCACATGTCTACTTTTGCACCTTAACCCTAAAAAGATGTATCTAACTTGTGAATTGATTTGGGTATTTGTTTGTCAATTGATTCTTAACTGGGCTCCATAACAGACACAACAATTCATACATCAGAAATCTAATTTCAAAAATAACATAATGATATATTTATATTTCCTACAATCTTTAATATAAAACATTTTTAAGAAGTTAATCTTATTTTTAAATGAAAACATGTTTATCAATCTTATCATAATTTATCTTTATTATTAATGCTCACTCGATAATAATCAAGAATGTGAGAATTATAATAAAGACAACTATGGCCGGTGTTTTAAAAAATGTATGTCCTATTGATTAACTTAAACAATTGCTTTAATAAAATCAAATTAAATAAATATATCTTATATTAAGGATTGAAAGAATAATACATTATCAATTGAACGTGATTAATGGTTTCAAAAAAAAAAACAGAGAGATTAATAGATGGTCCTATAAAAACACAGGAGAGATTAATAGAAGGAAGAGGTCCACATTATGTGCTTAGAGTTAGGTGCTTATTATGTGCTTATACCTCTAATTAGAGGTATAAACATATATTTTAAAAAAATATATATATATATATTGTATTTATTTATATTTAAATTATATTCTGCTTTCTGAGATATTTTTTCCACCAAATATCTCAAATTAATTAATTTCTAATTCTGCATTTGTTTGTAACACCAGTATTATGAAAATTAATTAATTTGAGACAGTGGGTGTAAAAAAACATCTCAGAAAGTAGCATATAATTTAAATCTAAATAAATAAAATATAAAAAAATTCAAAAATTCAAAAAAAATATGCTTATACCTCTAATTAGAGGTATAAGCACCTAACTCTTAACACATAATGTAGACTCAAGGAAGAGGCAATTCCAGCAACCTTAAAATAAGATTACGCAAAAAAACGAATCTATGGAGTGTCTTATGAATTATGATATACCTAACCAACCTAATCTTTGGATTATAAATTAATAAGAACAAATATTTTTGCATAAAAAATTACAAGAAAATAAAAATGGGACCCAGCAGTTTCGTCGGTTGCATGTGAATTTAGCTGGAAATCTTTCGAAACACAAATCATTGTCTGCAAGCCACCACCATGTGCACCATCTTCGTAAATTATCAATCAATATAATATATAAATATATTTATCTTTTTCCCAAAAAAATATATTAATTGAGTACATATTAATATTAATATCAATAAGTTCATACATTTGCATAAGTAATAAAATTCATAATAACTCATTCTAATTAAATGTAATGAATTTACAGAATCATCCCTTTGGAAAAACGATTTTATATAATTAAATCATATAGCAAGTTAGAATTATTCATAAGTTATAAATAATGTGATTATTTTTTAGTTCACACACACACAAATCTTTATGATTAATGATTTGTCATTAAGCGTAATGCTCATTCATAGTGTTCTCCTTTTTATTTTTTTATTTTTATTTTTAAATTTTGTAGTATTATCATGATTAATAATTTGTTTATTAGGATCATGACTCTCGGGTGTAGTTCAATGTATTTTACTTTATTTTTTAAAATATGTAAAGGGGAAAATTAACAAAAAATAATAGCAATTAATTTGGTGTAATACAATGAGTGGAAATCATTGAAGTTTTGCTGTTTACTTGTTTGTTTGTGGTAATTAACATAGCAGCTCACCAACTTCTCTTCATCTCCAGACTGGATTTGTTGCAGGTAACATTACCTGTTTCTTAAAATCAAAACCTTACTTCGTACTCTCTTAAATATAAATTGATCCAAACAGATAGAGGCTTCATAAGAGAGAAAATCTTTGTTTGGGGTGATCAAGTTTTAATCATGAAATGAATGGCATGCCTAAGTTCTACATTTTGCCCTTTGTTATAATCATTTGGGGAAGATTTATTGTATATTTCCTATAAAATAAACTGAGTATAATTTTTTTTCTCACATTTTTTAAATAACTAATTCACATCAGAATTTGAATCCTTAATTCAATCTTCACTTCAGAATTCAGATGTTAGAATTTCATTTCAAAGCATTAAACCAAATCCAATTTTTTGGCTTTTTTTTTTTTTTGATACAAGGCGAGGAGAGGGGGGATCGAACTAAGGACCTAAGGAGGGAAAACAATTCCCAATACCACTGCACTAGTAGTGCTGGTCCATTTTTTTGCTTTTACTCGGTCTGGTTTCTTAACTCATGATTATCGGGAGGCCCATGATTGTAGGTTTTTTTTTTGGGGGGGGGGTAATATAGGCAAGCGGAAGTTTGAAAAAAAAGTAGGAACTAGACTATAAAAAGCTATGTTTTTTTTTTTAATAATATAGGCAAGCCGAAGTTTGAATAAAAAGTTGGAGCTAGACTATGAAAATATAGTCCTTAATATTACAATATACTAGAAAGAAAAAAACTACTCGTAACAAAACCATTGATCATTCAAAACCATAGCAAGATATCCTCTGGGAGTTGTTAGAATCAGAACCACTTTAGCATCGACAGCAACGCTATGACCTTTTTGGCCATATAATTAGCACATGAGATGTCTTCTTTCGTAGTATGATGTAACTCCACGTCTCAGTCCCGCAACAAGAGATCTCTAGTCTCTCCACTGATGTCTCTTAAAGGGCGATCAATTGGATAGTTTCTCATAAGAATATTAACAGCATCAAGAGAGTCAGAATAAAGAATTATTTTCAAATATGCTTACCTTAACCAGCTAAATGATGTCATATTTGAAACATATAATCTATTTTTATTTTAGATTGTGAGGGTTTTTATTTTAGATTCTAGTTTATTTTCTTTTGGGTGTAATTGCTTTTTAGACTTATCGTTAGCTGCTTTTTTTTTTTTTTTGCTAGGCATATATATTCTTCTATTAGAGATAATCATATTTGAGATATTATTGGTCAACTGGGCTGGGAAAAATGTTCTGAGCATATCATTGGGTTTTCAAGGTCCACTGGGCTGGGATTTCCCCAAACTAATATGGGCCTGGGTCTCGACCTAGAATCAGAGACATGAACATTATGGGCCTCTGGCCCATTAGTGCCACAAGTATATGAAGATTTATAATTTTTACATTAAGGAATTTAATTTTTATTTCGCCATAAATAAATATATTAAAAATGTTTTAAAATAGATATGAAACAGGTAGATTTTGCTTGAGTGGGTGTGAAAGCAATAGATATTATTTTCAATAAAATATTTTTATGAAGAAATGTTTACTCCTATGTGAGCTACCTTTTTTTTGTAGAGAATAAAGAATATGCTGATAAAAAAATAGTACAATAAAATGTATAAAAATGCAATCAATAATCAAGGTCACTTTAATCATAATTATTCTCCTTTTAGTTAATTTATTTTATAGCCTCCTCAAATCACTAATCAACTCAATAATATTTCAAACTAATCATTAGATTCTTAGCATTTAATTAAAGGAAGGATGCATGAATCCATCATAAGTTCGGGCTCAAAAGAATATATGTGTGTACCAATATAATATTCACAAATCATAATTAAAATTTAAAAAATTGTAATCCCTCTAATCATTCATATAATAGCTACTAAACTAATTTTAATAGATATGGAAATGAGATTAATTATAACACCTAGGTTCTCATATATCAGATTATAAGTTAAATAAATCAATACAGAAAAAAAAAAAGATAAATATAAAAGATAAAGTGGATTAAAATCTTATATTAAAGAACATGGAAGGAAGTATATATTATTTTGTTCTCACACACACACCCTCCTTCATTTGTATTTTTAGCTTGACCTCAAACTCTTATTTATATTTGAAGCAATATAATTGTTCAATAATCATTATAATTAAATCCATATTGTACCGGCCTGTTCGACTCAGAAACTAGTAAACCGGTTCGAGTATTAACCTGGTTTGATTTTTATTTTCTTTATAATTTCATATTAATAACCCTGAAATCTTCAATTTCTTACTAGTTTGGCCCCGGGTTAGCTTTGGTTTGACTTCAGTCTAACCCACTAACCTTTGACCCAGTGTAATACCCGGATATTTATCTGGAATATTATAAATAAAAGTTGGATATTTCTGATAAGTGAAATTTCAATCTCCGGTCTTGTATAAATACAGTCAATTTTCTAAGTAGAATTTCTGTAAGAAATTAGGGAGTTTGAGGGCCAAAGTGCCAAAATGACCCTAGAAAGGGTAATTAACTTAGAAAATTTATGGAAAAAAATCCTAAAAGACAGTTAAATGACCAAGTGAGTTAGGAGAGTATATAGTCTCTAATTATTGTAATTTTATAAATTATGAAATTGGAGAAATTGTTGGAAAATACTCAAAAAGAAGTGAAATGACCATAATACCCTTGTAATTTCTAAAAATGCAAGAGGCATGAAAATACTAATGTTAACACAAGAGTATGAAAGTAAAGAGGCTTTGTAATTAAGAAAATTATCAACAGGTGATAATGAAGTAATTAAGTAATATTGGGCTAATTACTTAAGCATAAGCAAAAGAAATTCAGAATAATTATGTGAAGCTCAAAAATTAGTGGAAATTAGTTGAATATTAGTAAAAATGTATTTACTAATTAATTGGAAATTTTTATGAAAGATAGTTGAGTTTAGGTATTTTTAGGCCTAAATACAAGAATTGACCAATTATAGAATTTTGTGAAATTAATAAATAAATAAATAAAAAAATTGAATTAATAATTAATTAAATAATTAAATAATTCATGGAAAAGATTCACAAATCCAAAAAAATTTGGGGCTGCCGAAAATTGCCCAAACAATTGAAGATAAGAGTGAAATTTTAATATCTAGATATTTGTTTTATTTTAGCACATGCTTTATTATTTTAATATATAATTAAAGTGCATGAATAGTAATGTATAAATTAGAAACGGACCCTATCTAGAGATCTAGGAATAGGAATTCCAAAGTCAAGGTAGATTATTGATCGGTGGAATTTTATCTTCCGTTAAACTCTCCTAAGTTAATTCAAGCCAATAGGGCTTTTTCCTAATAAGACAAAATAGGAAATTCGAGAAAGGGCAGATAGCCAGGGTTGGAAGTAAAGACTTCAAAATTAGAGTTGTGACAACTGAGAAAGAATTGGGAAATTTTATGGACATATTTGAAATCGGTGCATCTATGACTATAAGTTTGGAACTTCCTGATTTCGTTTGAAACCTAGGACATGTTCTGACACGTTTTCGAGAAAACTTCCGTCAATCCGGAAATGGCCTAGGCAGAGTCAGAAAAATAGTTGGAATAGACATTTCTAGTATGGAAGAGAAGGTCTTCAAAGCTAGTTAACCGAATTTTGAGATTTCCGAGATTACGCGTTTGGACACCGATCGGAGACTTTATCGGTATAAAACTTCTTGAAGAAGTAAGTGACATCATCAAAGTACATGGATGACATCATGGGGATGATGTCATATGGAGGAAAGAGAAAGGGTTGGATGGCCAAGATTTTGCCACCTAATCGTGTGCGTCCGACTAGTAGGAATTCATCCGGTAAAGTGTGAATAGTAGCACAAAATCCTCTATAAATAGGACCTTGCTCCTTTGGAAATTTCACACCACTTCCTTTGAGCAAAAACCGAAAATAGAGAGAGAAAGAAGAGAGAGGAGCTCTGGGAAATCGTAGCGAAGCTCTGGGTAAGTTTTCCAGACTGAGCTTTAAGCTTTCATAGTTCCTTCAATAGTTAGTAATGCTAGAGTAGTCTTTATTTTTATGATTGGATATCATATGGGAGGGCTATTTTAGTCTTTATTTTCGAAAATCATAGTTGCGTCGAAGTTCTGGCAAAATTTTGGGAAGAAAATAGCCTATGTAGCGGAGCTACTGGCGAAATTCCGCCAAGTAGGGGTATAGGGGCAAAATGGTAATTTTTACCTAAAATGCCGCTTATAATGTCAAATTACTAATAGAAGTGACATTATTCTCATAGGATATCTGAAACGCTGATTTTGCTGCCGTTCGTTGCCCGACGTGCCATTTGTAGGACTTTGCACGTTTCTCCGTAGAAAGTACGTTTTCACGCCAGTAGTACCTAACGTTGCCAACGAAGGTACGGACGCGTCTTTATAACACTAATCTTGCACATCTTAAATACTTATATGTCAATGATATGTTCGTAGACCGTTATACGGACAGTTATACGGGTTATAGTTTTGATAACGCCGTTTTGTTTTCCTAGCGAGGACACGACTAATTATCGTGGCACCGGTGAATAGTGCAAGCCGTTGTTGTTATTTACCTTATGGGGCTTTACATATTGCTCGTGCTTATGTTTTGTCGGCATAATGATCATGCATCTCTAGTATGCTTGTGATATACTTGTTGTATTAGCTCTTGAATATCATTGGCCATATCTTGTGTTGTTTGGGTATGAGGTTAATTGCTACCGAGATTCAATGCGTTGAATTGAATCTCACCTGTAGCTTCGTGGTCGGGAGGACCACGGTTCGTGGATCGAGGCAAGTACCGGAATAGGCGTGCGGTGAAGACTATCTTCATCTTATCGTATTCTCGTTATTACACTATTTCCTTTCTAAACCTTAGGATTACTGTAATCACTACAATGTTACACAATGGTTGATGTTTTGGCTAAGAATCCAATTACTCTTTCGCTCTATTGCTCTACTCTGATTGTTTGTTTGAAAAAAAAAAATTCCGCATTTCAAACTTGGGATGTTACACCCAGTATCCTGATCGGTTCAGTGACCGATCCGATTTTAATAACCTTGTCAATAATAGTACATATGAGATAAATTTCATTGAAGAACAATATCACATACATATGTTTAATATAATTGGCCAAACTAAAAAATAAATCCCAAGTAAACTCCTTATGAATTCACGTAATTTTTGTTTGCGCGAGCGATGTTGGGTCAATTTCTTTATATATTTAATGTTGAATAAACCCATCTATAATTCTAAATGATCCCTTAAAAAAAAAATCACACCAATTATAAAGGAAAGGAAACACTGAAACGGTGAACTAGGCCTAATAATGTAATTTTCTTTTCTTTCTTTTTCTTTGGGATCTTGGGAAAGAATGTTGCATTAATAATTAATAATAAATAGAATATATTATTGTCTTTGAAGATTTGGATAAGAAGAATAATCCGAGTGGCACGACCATGATAAGACATAAGTGATTCTGATTAAGATATCTTCCAGAAGAGAGAGGTGAAAAGATGTTTTTTCCCCCAAATCTAATATTGACTTAATGACGAATAATTAGTAGTATTAATTAATTAATTAATTAATTAATCACACACTATCAACTTCAAAGCAGCCCAAAATCTGAAATAACCAATCATTCATGGAATTTCCTGTGAAAGTACTTGATCTCTATTAAGACCAAGTATTTATTCCATTGTGGAAATTAACTCATTATTTAATTGGTTAGAATGTGCAAATTATTTATCTGCCGTAGAAATATTTTTTTCTACCACACTCACATAAAAGTGAGTGGATCTCATTGTAAAGAGAAGAGAGAGAAAATATTAGTAAGATCCACTCATTTTTATGTGAGTACGACGAAAAAATATTCCTGCAGCAAAAGTAGAAACAATAAACCTTTTAATAAAGTCTTTTAAATTTAAATTAAATTTATATGGCTATATTCCTTTGTCATCATCATTATTGTCAAACTCGCGAGTGGACTCTCCGAGTTTACCGTTTTTACGATTCCACCTTATTAAATCGAGTCGAGTCTATAACAAACTCGTGTCAGTTGTAAATTCAGTTAAACTCACGAGTTTACATATCGAATTTATCGTTTTTACGTTTCTAGCTTACAAAATTATGTTAATTTTTTTAATTTTGTCATCTCAATGGCTTTATATATGAATTTTATAGAAATTTCTTTATTAACTATAATAAATTATGAATGTTAATATATTTAATTTCAATTATTTGGATTTAAAATGTATTTAAATCAAATTGTTGTCATTTTTTATATTTTAATTATTTAATTATACACTGTTAATACATATTTTATGATAAAAGTACACTTTTATGAATTTACGATTCAAGTTAACGATACGAGTTTACGTCACTGTCACAAGTTTACTTAAACTCGTGAGTTTGACAACTTTGATCATCATTGTATAGTTTGTTATTTCACTTTCATGACTCAGAATACAATATACCAACAATTAATAACTTTTTAAATGACAATTTTTCCACAGATCATTTTTATTTTTGTTTGGAGCAAATAACCCTCTCAATTTTTGAGTTATGTATGAATAAATTATGTTTTTAGATCAAGTTAAACAAATTTAATAATAAGATAATTTGCATAAATTATTAAAAAAATTAATTTAGGCTGTTTAAATTTTGAAGTTAAGAAAAAACACGTTTATTACATTATCCAAAATCATGTTTTGCCATTCGAACATTAAGGAAAAATCAGAATACTTAATTAAAAATCTTGTACTCTTGGTCCATACAATTACATTTGAGTAAATACCCTTTCTGGTCCCTATCAAAAAACACGGACCGTATTTTGGTCCATAAAAAGGATGAATAAATGTCGATTGGTGGACATTTTGATCCCTCACAAATTTCCAAAAGGTCATTTTTAGTCTCATAAAAAGGACAAATAAAGGTCAGTTTTTTTGTCAGGGTCCGTGTTTTTTGTCAGGGACCAGAAAGGGTATTTACTCATTACATTTTAATGTTTTTTATTTTCAAATTTAAATATATTTGTACACACGGACCTTTTTGATGATTTTATTCTTAAAAAATGGAAACCCTAGTGGGTTAATTCTTTATGAGTTGAGAAAAAAGGTTTGGTAATAAAGAGTATAGTTGTCATCAACTTCAATTTTTATATATAGATCGCCTTTAGCAACTTCATGTTTCTAGTGATAACAATCATAATCCTCGACCCCATGTCTACCCACTTATTACATTAAACAAAAAAAGCCTCTTCATCTTTATTTTTTGTTCACATTAATTATTTAAGCAAAAGCTAAAGAATATTGGAAAAAATTGTTGAAAAATATCCTCTATTACAAAATTTATTACTTATAATGTATCTAAGAATATAAGCATTTAAACACGTGAAACAATTAATCCATAGTGGTTGCATTTTTTTTTATACATGTGCAACATATCTTTACCGATATACGAACCTAACTGAAGAAGAGTTACACTCACTAAAGATATGCTATATCTTAGTTATTACTCCTTCTGGTTCTAATTATAAGACTAAGTTGATTTTATTGGAGAGATTAAGGAAAGTAATTAAATTACTTCATATTATTTTTATTGTTATTTTTTTCTAAAAACTAATTAATTTAATTGATAAACTAATATATAATCTAAGGATACACAACATAAGATATAATTAAGTAACTTATTTAGTTTTCTTAATCTCTCCAAAAAAGGTCAATACAATCTTACAATTACGAATTGTTGTCAAATTCGCGAGTTGACTCTCTGAGTTTACCGTTTTTACGTTTCTACCTTGCTAAATCGAGTTAAGTCTCTAGTAAAATTATGTCAGCTGTAAACTCAGATAAACTCACGAGTTTACACACCGAATTTACCGTTTTTATGTTTGTAGCTTACAAAATTGTGTTATTTTTTTCAATTTTGTCATCATCAACAACTTTATATATGAATTTTATAGAAAATTCTTTATCGAATATAATAAATTATGAATGTTGATATATTTAATTTCAATTATTTGGATTTAAAATATATTTAAATTAAATTGTTGTCATCTTTATATTTTAACTATTTAATTATACACTCTTAATACATCTTTAATGATAAAAGTAACTCTTACGAGTTTACTGATTCGAGTTCACGATACGAGTTTATGTCACTGTCACGAGTTTGTTTAGACTCGTGAGGTTGACAACCTTGATTACGACTAAAGGTAGTACATAGATTTCAGATATCTTTAGAAAATAAATTTCGTAAATAAGAGATTTTTTTTCAATATTTGTTTTCCAAATATGTGCGTGTGTGTAGGGACATGATGAGGAAAAGTTGGATTCTTTCAAAGATTAGAGTGATCATCACTAGAATAAAGCACTATAAGCATGAAGAAAGACAAATCCAAATAAAAAGAAATGGAAAGTCTTTAAGATCACATTGTACATCATGCATGACGTATTGATTATAAAATTAGATTTGGTTTGATATAAGAATTAAAAATGAGAGTAATGAAGGATTACACTAAATATAAGAGTGATTAGAAGAAGCTTTGTTGGAATATTTTAAACTGAATTTGTGTTTTTGTAAAGTCATTTTCTTATAAGTTAAGGGATTATTTATATGAAGTTGTGTAAGGAGATATAACACAAAAAGTCACTAAGGTTAAGTCTCTTTAATTTCTAAAGACACATGTAAAAGGTTATAACCGAAGGTGAGATAGCCAAAAATTAGTGAAAGGTTGTGTTGTATTTATAAGAAAACTCTAATTAATATAAAGATATAACTCTTTACATGTTTGTTCATGAATCAACAAACCAGATTCATGAATCTAACAAATTTTTATGATTTTTAATTAAAAATGTGTTATTTCAAGGAGGTACCACTTCGGAAAAGGATTATCTCAGTATCCCTCCCTCCATTTCCCTCAGTATCCTAATCTGGGCCGTCCAAAAATGAATCTGACGGCTAGAGAGAGAGCTTTAAAATTTTCATATTTACTGCATGCGGTACTGGCACCGCATGCGGTTTTTTGACATTAATAATTCTTGACCCTTAGATAAACTTTTGGACGGCTCAGATGAAAAGATATTGAGGGATCCGTACCACTCCAAGGCATTATTCCATGACCTACAAGTACTCATCATCATCAGCCCATTTACACATCAGACATCACACCATACAATAACAGGGAATCAAACTCAATTCCTTTGTCTTTGAATGCACACAAAGATAGACTCAAATTATCATTTTATAAAATCCATTGTTGTCTTGGTTTAAATGTTGAAAGTGTAATCCATTCTTAAGAGTCATTAGTGTATCTTATAGAAAATTCGTCCCTCAATCCAAATAGCACCCTCTAATGAAGTTTCAGATTTGTTTAGGAGTTAACTCAAATGAAATCTCTTCCATGGAGGCTAACTGAAATTTTATTAAAAAACAATGAAGAAGGCAGCAAGTGTGAAAGGATAAATACAATGTTGGGCATGGGTGGATACGATTGCGACGCACGAGCCAATGATAGGCATCAAAAAGCAACCGAAGGCCCCAAAATAAAAGTGTAAAGATAGTGAGACTTTTTCTCGCTCAAAAGGTATTACAAATACCGATATTAAAAGTTACATTAAAGCAAGACAATTACACTAAATGAAAACAAATTAGAATAGACACTAAATGAAAACAAACCGGAATAAAAAGACTAACAAATACAACAAAAACAAACTAAATATAAGAAAAACTAATCACCATTGAAAATGTGGGAATAAAAGTAACATTAAAGATTGCAGTAAATCGGGCTAGACCGGACCAAATCGAGTGTGGCTTCAACCCGAAGTATAGTTTGGATAGTAAATCGGGTTGTCTTGGTCCGATCTGGTCAATAGATGAATGGTCTGACCCTCCGAGATTGAATTCAAGTTACACCTGTTTTTTGGCAAGATGTTTTATTTTTTCTTGCTTTTACCCCTTCCTTTTGGGTTGAATGAAGATTGTGTTTCAACGGGTTGTACTGTGTGTGAGTGTGTGGTCATTAAAAATAAAAAATGCATATCGAGTCAGACTAGACTAGATCAAGGGGTTTGAAGCCTTAGCCCGAAGTTTGGTCCGACCTGAGAAAATCAGTTTGATCTGCCTAATATTACTTTAGGCCAATTTTTCTTCCACTAGACCGGGCCAAGTTAGGTCAGACCGAATCAGGTTACTTGGACCACTGGCTTTTTTGCTCATCCCTACATAATCTAATAAAATAGAGTTAGTAAATTACACATTTTACGGACTACTATATCTGAAACTCACAATGACATTGTTTCATATTCAACTAAGTTAATTAACCCATATAATTAAAATCATTGAGCTGAATCATGAATCCGTATTGGCTTTTAACATATATGGGCATATGATAATATGTAGTGTGAGTGGAATTGAAGGAAATAACGACAAAGAAAGAAAGAAGAGAGGATAGGATGAGAGTGACAATGAAAGTATAGTGAGAGGAGTCATGTTTAGTGGGAATAGATAGAGATATTCATGTTTAAACACGTGCCACAAAACAAAACAACAATTTCACCAAACAAAAAGCCAATATCATTATTCATCACTCACACACGCTTAGGACGCTGTCTTGTAATCCCATAATTTCAATGCTAATCATCAACATCAAATAGTCCTATACAATTGAGCACATCATGACATATTCCTTAATTCCTTCTATATCTCTTTACTTAATTACTGTTGGAGGAATGTTAATAGAGGAGTTTTTAAAAAAACATTGATAAATATGAGAAATAGATCAAAATTAACTCTTTAATTACGTCCTACATTAAAGACTAGTAGAATACAACTTTTATCCAAATTGTGTCTTAGCATATGAAATATAATCAAGACCATTCATTAAATGTGACTATAGTTGCAGACTGATATAGAATTCCTCTCACTATTGTAGAATTGATAGGGATAATTTATGGGCTATGCTTGTGTTGATGCTGTTAACTTAGCTTATTGCACAAAGGTTGTGGCATTACACATCTTTTTCGAGATGTTATAAATGAAACTAGATTATATATTTATACGTAATGGTGTTTATAAGTCCTTGACGGACCAATTTAGTGTCGGTTTAAATTAATGGTAGAAGTTGTTTTTCTGACGTGATTTATAGTGTACAAGGTAACATGTGAGGAGGTTTATCTTGATTTACGTAAATATAGTTTTTAAACGATGACTAAAACTAGCTCTTATAAGAAATTATTATGCCTTTGATCAATTTACCATCTTTCTGTATTTGAGATGGACGGTGATGAAATATATAAGCTAGGCTAGGGGCATATTGTGATATAAAAACAAACTCTTGAAAGTTACCATCAAATGCTTAGGTTAGCTGGTAAGGGGCTATCATATCTTAACCACGGGTCTTGAGTTTGAAACATGAGAATGCAGCGTACGTGGGTGGTAAAGGCTTCCCCCCCCCCGAAAGGGGCCAACCCGGTCTCGGTCCGGATTATTCTGGGGCCGTTGATGTGCCTGAAAGATGACCTGCCTTAGGACACCGGATGCACTACAAAAAAAAAAAAAAAAACTCTTGAAAGTTAAGTAATTTGCATTTGTTCTTCATCACTTGAGAGACAGACATACTAAATACACCTTAATTAAGAGAAGTTTAAATACCCCATTGTACTTTGATGGTTTTTCTTAACAAATTAAGTATCTTTTTTATTAACCTGGTAATATTATCTAATTAATGAATTTTAATGAAGATATATAGTTTTCATAAAGGTTTATATAATACTTCATACTTATAGTGTATCTTCATTTTATTTCTCTTCCCTATATTTTCAAACAATAGGTTTTAATCCTTTAAAAGATAACATAATCCAATTTTTATTAAAATATAAGGACTAAAATTTGAGATTTTAAAAAAAACTTAATGTTTAAAACCTTTATTTTTTTATTTTGTTCTAAAACCTTTAATTTAAAACTATAGAAATAAAAATAAAAATAGAACAAGCTATATAAACCACCCCTTTTAGTCTTCGATAAAAAAAAAAAAAACCACCCCTTTTAGTGACGCTTATCATAAAAACATAAAAGTGGCATATCGTACAGTGATGATTTTGAATTCATGACAAGACACCATTAATCCACACCTTTCATTTTTCTTTTTCAAAATTTAATATTCAGATCAACACTGTCGAAGACTCGAAGTTGTAAACACATAAAAAACTTAATAACAACGAAAAAAAAAATTACAAAAAAAAAATAAATAAATAAAAAAGACTCATTCGTGTCCCATTCAGTGAATTAAAATTAATTAACATTAAGTTACTATTTTTTTATCACAAAAAAAGTAGTCCTCATTTTTATTTGCAGACTATATATTTGTCTTGCTATGCATGGTGAGTGGTGACAGTGTTGAAAAGATTTTAAGTTGTTGAATTATTAAGTCTAAATAAATGCTTTTGACACTTTCAAAAGCACTTGCCTCTAAATTATAACATTAATTAAATGTGACACAAAATCTTAAAAGCTTTAATGCCAATCCCAGTTCGTGACTAATCCTAATTGCTGAATGAATCACTTGGCAAGTGGTGACTGGTGAACATGTGACGTCTAAAATCAATAATCATTTGGATAAGCACATCTCCATTCCCTTTCCTTCTAGAAGCTCTATTCCCCATAAATTACGATTATATTATACCACTCTGATCTTATTTATAAGTTCATTTTGACCAAAAAATTTGGTCCTACTTATAAGTCCAGTTTCATATAATAAATAAGATTGTGACAATTTTACCCATATTAATTGCACTTATGAAGATTGAGATAAAAGAAACAGTTGAAAAATACTCAATTATAAATGAAGGCAAAGTTGAAAATCTACCTCATAATCATTGAGTTAACTATTTTCCTTTGGTATGTGAGATTTGATCAAAATGAATTTATAAATAGAATTAGAGTGGTATTCTCTAATTTTTTCCCCCAAAACCAAAAGCATCAAATTTAAAGGAAACACCGAAAAAACCTAAAAACCAAACAAAGAAACAAGATTCAACATTTTGAATTCCCAACCAACCTTTTATCATGTTGCAATGTAACACCCAATCTTTCAAGCACTTCTTTGACAGAGTTATCCAAGCAGCAGACCAATACATGTGTCTCTGTTTGGGGTAACGGTGATATAAATGACTTATTTATAATCTGACTTTTATAAACCGGAGATAGGATAAAAGTCATATTATAAATTTGATTTGTGTTTGGAATGACGGTTGGAGAAATGGTTTTTTTTTTTTTTTGCTATTGTTTGGATGATTATTTAAAAAGTCAGTTGAAATAGAAAATGACTGAAAATGAGATGAATCTTATTGAATATTACATATTTATATTAGTTGTATATATTATGATAAATGAACATACAAATTTAAATTTGATAAAAAAATTAAAAAAACTATAAAGTACTTAATTAAATATAGGGTTAAGGTGCAAAAATAGACATGTGCTTTTCTCCGAGGAGCGCCCAGTAGCAAATGCTTTTTTCAAGTGCAAAAATAACTACGTGGTTACAAATTAGGTGCAAAAATAGCGTTTGACCGTTAAGTTTGACTTCTGATCGTTAAGTTTGATTTTTTTTGCTGACTGGACGATGACATGGCATTTCAAATATTTTTTCAGTATCCTTTTAGTACCGGTCAATACTTGAAATATTTTTCAAGATCCTAAAATAATTTTTCAAAATTATGAAATATTTTTTTGTACCAATCAAGATCCCGAAAATACTTTTTAGTACCGTCGATCTCTGAAATATTTTTTCAAGATCCTTTTAGTACCGATCAATACCCGAAATATTTTTTCAAGATCCTAAAATTATTTTTGCACCTTTGAAATGTCATGTCATCGTCCAATCGGCAAAAAAGTCAAACTTAACGGTCAAAAGTCAAACTTAACGGTCAAACGCTATTTTTGCATCTAATTTGTAACCACATAGTTACTTTTGCACCTGAAAAAAGCATTTGCTACTGGGCGCTCCTCGGAAAAAAGCACATGTCTATTTTTGCACCTTAACCCTTAAATATATTCTAATGGATAAATTAGAATGCATACAAATGTATATTTAATAGTAAATTGCTTATCGGATTATTTATCCCTAATATTTTTTTCCAGAAGCTTAAAAAAGTCACGTCAGAAGTTGAAAAAAATGACTTCTATCATAAGCCACTTTTTTACAATAAGACCATCTGACCCAAAACCCATCACAAACAGTCCAAATTATCTTATTTTTCTCCACTTGGCTTATTCCACTGTGCACTACCACGCCATACATGTTCATATAGTGTTTGTTGGGGTTAATGATAGAAGATGTTTTTTCCAACGTAATTTATGATATATAATGTAAGTATATGAAATGAATTTTATCTCTATTTACATAAACATACTTTTTAAACTTTTAACTCAAGCAAGTCATAATTAGATTATGTTTTCTTGAGATCTACTCATAGACACACACGAGCTAAATTTTTTGCAAGATTCATAATTTTTTCCCAACAAACTCAAGTTTACATATCCATTAGTTACTGGCAAAAAAATAATTGGCGTACTTTCTCTAGTGTTTATTATAAGACGCAAACTAACAATTCTTATAAACCAATAAAAGTAATTAAAATCAATAAAGTTATAACTTCCAATATTACCCCTATTAATTACATATACTCTAATATTATACTCCCTCCGATCCTAATTATAGGAACACTTTCGTAGTGCAAATTACACTACGAAAGTGTTCCTATAATTAGGACCGGATGTTGTAATAATTATTACCCTAACCCACTATCCTTATTAATTAGGGGCAGACATAGAAAAAATAATAATCAATACTCATTGGAAACAAACAAACACTTTATAAAAAGAACCAACTACACTTTATAATTTGTGTCTTATAATAAAGACCAGAAGGAGTACAACGATGTGACACACTTACGCATGGATTAATTATGGAAAAGATATGGAGATTAGCAGCCTCCACTAGATAAAACTAAAATATAGTGATATGCATAATCACATAGTAATCAGATGACTATGTTTATAATGTGACTACACTACATCAATCCCATGAGAGAGGCCTCTAGAAGGTTAAGTATAGTGAAGTTGAGAAACAAATTCTCCCATAATATTTCTTTTTATTATCTTTTATCAGTCTATTTGGGCCACTGATTGAGAATAGGAGAAAAAAAGTTGAAGTAGTATTATGACTTTTCAGATCGATTGGAGAAACATGATTTAAAGATTATAAAGAATGATGAGAGAAACTCATTCGGTGTAATTGTTGATGTCAAATTTAGTTAAATGTAAGAGACATGAGGATTATTGTGAGGAAGAATCATTTTGGGGAAAGTTTACAGCATGATTCGTTCACACGAATGAAAAGGGTTGGGGATGAAGCAGGTTCTTTGAATGAAAATGACAATTCAATTATTGGGACTCAAAAGGGTCACAATCACCCAACAAAAAAATCCAATTTAAGCAACAAGACACTTTGTTCACTTCTCCCTAACATTTTGCTTTCCCTTGTCTTGCCCATGAAATTTCAACAATTTTAATTAATTTGTTAATTACTTTTACTTTTCCTGTGTGAATTAATTAACCGGGTCGGGTCGGGTCGGGTCGATATTGCTGGGGAACTCAACTAAGACCTATACTAATTTAGATCAAGATGAGTAAAACCACAGTGTCCTCTTATTTCATCTGGTCTATTTAAAAGTTTTAGTTTAGTTTTAATTTCTATATTTGTTGGGAATGACAGCCACTAATCTCGAACTGAATATTGGATAATAATATCGGGAAAAAAAGAGTTTTACATATTACATATAGTAAGAATTCTTAATGATGAAGAGAGAAAAGAACGAAAACAATTATAAGTGATAGTTTGAATAATAAGGAAATTGAAATCGTTAATCATCTAGAAAGTATTTCTTACTTCTTCCGGTCCTAAATATAAGATAAAGTTAATTTTTTTGAAGAGATTAAGAAAGCTAATTAAATTACTTTAAAGTATTTTTATTTTTTTTCTTCAACTAATTAGTTTGATTAATAAACTAATATATAATCTAAGGACGATACACAACATATGATATGATTAAACTTCCTTAATCTTTTTTAAAAAAATTTAATTTAATTTTATATTTAGAACCGATGTACTATGTAATATTGGCCATAGGAGAAGAGTTAGGTCATTTTTATCTCTACTAATTAAATTTTAGTCATCAAAATAACATGGGGTGTATTTTAAAAAGTGTTCTCTATATATTAATTACAAATGGCTGGTTTGTAATTTATGGATAATTAAAAAGATATTATATTTAGGAACGGAAATAATATTTGTTCTGGTTCAGAACTCAGATGTCCGGCCTATTGAAGGTCCGGTGATTTGATATAGGATCTGTGTGCTCCTCCTGTATGCTTATGGGACAAGCATTCAGGAGAAGGTATGATCACGGTACACAAGCAAGCGTTTCGCCTAAAGGGGTCTTGTGTGTGCCGTGTGATGAATGTAGATTAGTCGGGGCTTAGAGATTGTGTACACTGCGCCCGTCTCCTTCTCTCGTATATATAGAGTATACCGGTTAGTTAGTCCCTTGGCTGCCACACCGTACGTGTCTGGATCGTGCTGTGCATGTCCGGGATCGTGTGTGCGTGTCCAAGGTCATGGCTGGGTCCCACGGATAGTGGGTTGCCCCCTGTACTAGCCAGTGAGATAATGGGCCTAGACTAGGTCCGTAACAATATTTATAATTTATTTTTATTTATTGATTAACAGAATATAAGAACAATATCAAAATTTTAATAATACTGTTATTAAATGGGTTTTCATAAAAAAGAATAAATTATGATTTTTTCTGATAACTTGCAATTAATGTAACTTACTATAACTTTTTATAATTGATATTAATAATTAAAAACATGAGGGAGATTACATGAATTTTCGTAGGTAATTCATTCATAAATTATTATTAAGTGAAAATTTGTGGCCTTTTAATTTCTTTTTCTTCTTCTTGTAAACATATATAAGAAAATAGTACCTATGATAATGGTGTACAAGAAAAATGAGAATGAAAAGAGGACTGTGTGTGAGGGTAAAGAGATAGAGGAGAGGGGACAAGGCATCATGAGTGGTACGACCATAAGCTTTATGTGCCTATCGACAGGACTCCAGTAATTTAACACCGTCCATTCTCCAAAAATCAACGACCCTATCATCACCTGGACTTCATTTCCGTGCTAAGGACAGCCAATCAAATCTAAACCGTCTAAATATGATATTAAATAATCCAGATTTAAGTTTTAATAAAATAATGATTTCTTAAATAAAAAAAAATATAGGTAGGAGATTGTTTTTATTTTAGATTCTATCTATTAAAATCAATTTTTAATAAAATATAAATTTTTTAAAAATCAAATGTGAACCATTAGTAGGCATGAAAATATGTCAGGTCATGTTTGGGCTAAATAGGCCTAAGTTTGTAATGGGATTAAAAGGCCTAAGTCTGGGCCTAAACTTGAATGCAGACTTTTTTCTAGGCTCAGGCCAGCCTTCATAAGGCCTGGTCAAGCCTGAAGCCTTTTTAAAGGCCTATTTACAATGTAAGCCTTTAAAAAGACCTCATATTGTAGGCCTTGAAGACCATAAGTAGGCTTCATGCATTTTGAGCCTATTAAAATCTATATAAATATAAGAATGAAAATATAAATATGGTGTTATTATATGATATAAATATAAATATATTTATTTAACGTGTAAATAGACCAGGCCTGAAGGCTTACAGGTCAGACCTTAACAAAATAGGTCTGGCCTATTTATACATATAGGCCTTTAAATAGGCCTTGACTTGGTCTTTTTAACAAATAGGTCAGGTCATACCAGGCCCTAAACAGGCCAGGCTGTAGACCGCCTGATAAAGGCCTGACCTATTTCCACCCTTAACCATTAGATTAAATCTGGATGGTTCAAATTTAATAAACACCCCCTAAGCATTTTTGCTTAGTTGGATATGCTTACCAAGAAACCAGTTCGATCATTAGCGCTACTTCCACATATCACACACCCTGTCTTATTTTGTTTCTACCTATTTCTCTTGAAAATTTTGGATATAGGAATCTAATGACATCTTTAATTTATTTGGTGGAAAAAAAGACTTAATAATTCTTTAACTCCAACAAAAAAGCATGGAAAAAAGTGTAAAATAGAGAAGCTAAGTGCTCATTTGGATTAATTAATGTTTCAAAAGTTTGAATTTTATCCCAAATAATTTTTATGAACTCAGCAATAGCCATTGGTCCAAATGAAAGTGGCTTTACTACTTAAGTACAATGACTCAAGTTCAAGGTTATGAAAATGTTTTTGGGCTCAACAATGTTCAAATATAATCCAATTATATGATTGTGTAAAAAAATCAAGTGCTACAATGTGATTTACGTTTAGATAGATTTTTATAATAAAAAAAATCAATTTAATATAAGGAAAAATTCTAAAAAAAATATCACATAAACTTCAAAAACTTAAATATGTGATTTATCATTAAAACGAGTTGTCGATTACATTACTATTATTGTTAATCTTATTACTCTTATGGGCAACAAGATTTTAAACTTTGAGTGGTATTTTTCTCTCATTTTTCCTTGATATAAACTTGCCTGCATAATATATTAAAAGGACAATTTTATAAAGTTCAAATATGAAAAAAGCTAAAATTTAAAAAAATGTTAATGTTAGTTTTGGTTCAAAAGTCATTTTTCTCAAAAGCTACACATTTTCATGGAAGTGGCTTTCTTTTTGTTATAGCTAACTTATGAATCCTTCTATGGGTTTGTTTAGAAAGTGGAAAAAAAAATGTTTTAAGAATTTTTTTCATAAGTTATGATAAAAATCTTCTTACATATTTACCTCAAACATCGTAAAAGCACTGCTAAAAAATTAAAATGAAATTATGCTAAACATGTTCTAAGATGTAAATATTATTTGGCAAATGATGTCTTGCCCACTTGGATATCAATGTGCCTCTCCCTGGGTGCTTTAATTTGGAGACAGGCTGAGTTTGTCTTGACGTAGATGGCGCCATTAATGAATTTTGAAGCTAAAAGCTTCTTGTAATGGTCTCATATGAGATTCTCATAGGAAATAGGTTAGAGGTCTAAAGGAAAAGCTACAACTTATAGGTGATGAGTAGCATTATGGAAGGTTTCAAATTTGGGAGAATTACACTCAGGTCCCAAGGAAGGAAAAAAATTACAAAAAAGTCCCTTAAAATCATAAAATTACAAAAAAGTCTCAAGAGAATTTTTGTTGTAAATACATACATTTCGTGTTGTAAATACATACAAATATTTACAACAGGAAAGTATATATTTACAACAACACGAAAAGTAATTTTCATTCCGTACAAATAATATCAAAAAGTCCCAAACCATTTACAACAGGAAAAGTATATATTTACAATAACATTTAAACACCTGACCATTTACAACAGAAAAAGTATGTATTTACAACAGAAAAAGTATGTATTTACAACAACATTTAAAAAATTATGTACAAATAATATCAAAAAAGTCACAAACCATTTACAACAGAAAATGTATGTATTTACAACAGGAAATGTATGTATTTACAACAAAAATTTTCTTGGGACTTCTGGGTAATTTTGTGATTTCAAGGGACTTTTTTATAATTTTTTTCCTTCCTTGAGACCTGAATGTAATTCTCCCTTCAAATTTTGTAGGGGACAAAAATGTAGCTAGGATACGAATTTTGTACAGTGATAGTGGTGGTCCCTAATTTTGCAAATATGATCAACAAGAAAATATTTATATGGTGAGGCACCCTAGTAACAAATGATTGAACAAGTTAGTTTTTGGTATCTAGACCTACCTTGTTTTAATTTAGAAGAATTATTAGGGTCTAAACTAATTCAGATCTAATTCAGATCGAGGTATAATGGCAAAAAACTTTATCACCAAACACTACTGTATTCTCAGAGCTTGAATTCGAAATTTCTAGTTAAGTTGAAATAACCTCTACTAGTTGATCTTGATGCTTAGAAATTGATGTCTAAAAAAGTATTGTTTTCCCCTGGTTTATTCATCTAATTCTTTTTTTAATATGTTTATCAGAGAGTCATGTTTGCACATTGTTAGACTGAACTAGAATATCTCTCTCCTAAAGTGTTATCTCTATTCCACAAAACCAAACTCGAAATCTGATACTCCCTCTGGTCCTTATTATAAAACACCACCTAGTAAGTATATTTGGTCCTTTTTATAAGGCACTTGTTTATTTCCAAGGAATAGTAATTGTTTTTTTCCATGTCTGTGCATCATTAATAGGGGTAGTGAGTGAGAGTAATAATAATATAATTAGAGTTTAGTGCAACTAGTAAGGGTAATATTGAAATTTACTTAAATTTTAGGATAACTTTATTGATTTTAAATGTTTTTATTGATTTGTATGAATTGTTAGTTGGTGCCTTATAATAAGGATCGGAGTGAGTATTTAAATAGCTAAAGTCTTTTAATTAGAGCCAACCTCTCCCTCTTATTAATATGATGATTTTTTTTTTTGCAAAAAAAAAAAAATCATCATATTAATAAGAGGGAGAGGTTTATATATTTATATATAAATATGATGAATATTTATATATAAAAGTGATGGAGATGACGTATAACGTTGTATGCCTGCTTGCCTAGAAAGAAATGAGAGAAGAGGGTAGGCTGCGTTTGGCACAGTATCCAAAAAGGCTACCAGCCGACCACATGTCTTACTGTCGTTCCCAATTTAAACATGCCAATCCTTCATTTCAACCAACCATGCCCTTATAACTATACTACTGCTACCGTTATTTTTTAATTTTCTGGGGCCCACCCTTAACAATACTCATATGGAGTAGTTACTTGTTAGTTAACTGTTAACTACCAGTATGGATATGGATTACCCTTTTTAAAAAAATCTACCTGTCGATGTGATTAATTTCTATTTGTACCATGATGCATATCCATGCTTTGTTTTCATTTTCCATTATTAATTTTAGGGTTAAGATACAGATTGACCAACAAAGTATTAAGTTATAAGTATCTGGCACAAAAATATTTTGAATGTATCAAAATTATCAATGAACGATTGAAAAGAAGCAAAAATACCAATGAATAATTTAAAACTTCGGTGAATAGACAAAAACGGAGATTGTACTACTTTCATCGGAATTTATTTATCCATTGGTATTTTTACTCCCTTTTAATTGTTTTTTTTTTGCCATAAAAATTGTAGGAGAGGGAATCTAAGGGCAGGGTGCTTTGGCTTTGTTCCCCAGGGTATACACATACCTCCACCTCAACCTGCATTTGCACAAATTCACATCACCTTAGATGCATCCTCCAGCGTCTTGACCAACTCCAGGATTGAACCCCCTCCCTTTGGTGAGAGTGTCCGACCCCTTTGCCATTTGAGCCCAAAGACGAGGGGTCCCTTTCAAATGTTTATTGGTATTTTTGATACTTTCAAAACATTTTTGGGTCAGATGCTCCTAACGTAATACTCTGTTGGCCAATCTGCACCTCAACCTTTAATTTTAACACTAGTAACTAATGATGTTATAGCTTAATGATATATAAACTTTTCTTATAAGCTGAAGGTCACAGAATTTATCCCACTGACTTTAGGTAGATAGTGTACGTCTTTAATTTAAAAAAAAAAAAAGCAAAAATCAAACACTTGTAAATGAAATTATTACTATTTTTATTTAATTTGAAACATAAATGCACACGCATGCTAATTGGTATAAATTCAAATATCTGGACACATGAGTTGAATGAACATACATGCATATGGCTTCAAATGAAACAATTTGGTCACGCAAAGTTTACAATGTCTGTGAATGTGTCTTCGTCAAAATAGAATTTGATGTCGTCCCAGCTGAGCAGTGGCTGGGGAATCAAATAGCAAATGTGTCACTGTGTAGCATTTGAACATTTGAACTCAATCTCTCAGGTCAACCAAAAACACTCAATCTCCATCCCTTAAATAGTATATTTGACCCGCTTTTCATTTTTTTGACCCATCAACGTCTCATTCCCCTCTCCATAATTACCAATTTTCTCCTTTTCAATTCCTTTTTTTTTAAAAAAAAAAAAACCAAAATTGCATGTGGTTGTCATAAATATTATTAATTACTAGTATTAATTAATGTACTAATTAACTAGATTGTGGCCGATTTGCTTCATGCAGAGTTTAAGGTTGGAAGCAATTAAAGCACGTTTAGTCTCTTGTTTATGTTTTAACTTTTTTATAAATGCTTTTATAATATAGGATAAAAGTATGTGAGAGCTTTGACTTAGTTTACAGAAAAATGATTTAAAAATGTACTTTTTAGAAGTTCCTTTCCACTTCTCAAACAAGCATTTAGCAAGGTTTTGATTTTTGAAACCCAGATTGGACCTGAAAAGTGAAAACCGGCGAACCGCTCCTAGGAGTCAAATCAGTTTTTTTCTTTAAAATTTCATATTAATAACCCTAAAATCTTTAATTTATCATCGGTTTGCTCTAGTTTGACTTTGGTTTGACCTTCTGATCATTGTTCTAGTATCCTGACCGGTTTAGTGGCCAATCTGGATTTAAGAACCTTATACAAAGGAGGTGGATGTATCTCTTCCTACTATGAGCTAGTTTGGCTTCGTTTTTAATTCAGAAAAAAAAATTAAGGTTTGAGGTGCTTTTACCATATATTAATGATTTACTCCTTCAAGTACTTTTTATAGTGTGTCGTCAACTGGAGTATATTTTTTAAATTAATGAAATCAGTCAAATTTAATTTTTAATAAAAAATATAAACAAATTTTATAACTTTCCAACATCACGCTAATTGTTACTCCCTCCGGTTCTAATTATAGGAGCAAATTTTGGAGTTGGTTTTGGTCTTAATTATAAGAGAAAGTTTTAACTTTTGTCAAATTTTTCCTATAACATCCATATTTATACTTATCATTAGGTGCATTTATATATATGTGTGTACATATATATATATATGTACTCCCGTTTTAAGTCTGTGAATTTGGACTTCATGATGGCCCTGTTTATTTCAACTGTTACCCAAATCAAACGGTTGATCTAAGCGATCAAAACATCCTTGATGTCCTCAAACTCAACCTAAAACTCAATGGCTTCAATATGAAAGATCTATACTGTTGCTCTATTATATAGGGTACAGTATAAGGTCTCAAACTCCTCAGCTTCAAATGTTCAACGACCTCCTGATAACGGTCAAACAGTTGTCTTCCTCACTGACCATTTAAACACAAACATCACAATTCCTCGAACCATTATGTAGAACGATGTTACCCTTCCCGAAGATTGGGTTATGGATAAGGTTGTCCAACCTATTCCAAGACCAGTAGGAAATATCGGTAGAATTTCCCAAACTCAACTGGATCTGTTAGAATGGCTTTTGACAGGACCTCGAAGTTCTACTTCATCTATATCTTCAAGATATGAGGATTTTAGATCGTAAACTCGAATTACCAAGACATTCCATTTTTTCAGAACGATCCTTTCCTTCAGTTATCAATCTACCTCCGCCTCCGCCATCACAGCCTCCTGTTCCCCCTCCACAACCAACGAAAAATCAACCTTCCAATGTCTCAATTCAAGGAATCAATAATTCTGGAACAATTCCTCATGCAAACTATCAAAGAGAGGATGACCAAAATTCAGTTGAGTCTATACCTTATCTTGAGTTAGGTGAACCTCAGACCATGGGTGCTCTTGAGCATCATTTTCAAATTGATAAACGAAGTTTGCAAGAAGAATTTTACTCAGAACACAATACTTTGCAAAGAAACTGGTTTTTAGAAAAGTTCAAAGGATTATTACGAAAAAATATCCAAGAAAATTTCTACAGTTTCCTTGAAAAGTACCAAGTGAATCTTCCATTTTTTGATATACCAATCTACGGGAGTGACCCCGAAAGGATCGGAAAGGGGAGGGGGAGATGTTGAAGACAGAGAAGTAAGGACCAGGTAACTGGATAAATTAAAACATAAAGTAAAGAACTGGAAATAGATGTGCAGAAGAAATAAAGTAAGGACCGGATAAGCGGATAAGGACCGGATAAGCTGGATCAAAGCATAGAGTAAAGAAGCGCAAATAAACGTGCGAAAGAAAACATGATAAAAGGAAACACGAGGTTTATTGAAATGAAAAACTTACAAACGAAAGCTTGGAAAATCAAAGTAGAAAGATAGCGAGAAAAGGAAAAGGATAGGGTAGAGAGAGGCGAGAGAAGGGAGGTAGAGAGAAGGAGTGGTTCGGAACTGCCTCAACCGAATGGAGCTTCGACTTTTATAGGCGGGAGTGAAGCTTTGTTTTGAACAGTTTCGATCGGGGTGGCCGTCTGTTCGGTAAACATTTGAATGATTAACTACAGTGTCTGCCGACACTACAGTAACCAATTTTGTGACCTACGAGCTACAGTTTTTTGGTGCTACAGTGAAAATACCTAGCACTACTATAGCGTACAATAGGACAGTTTATACAGCCTTATACATGGAAGCTACTTTATTTGGTGCTTAGTCAAAAGCTGTAAGTTTAGTCTTCACCCAAATTGACAACGAAATCTTCATCATCACTTTGGTCCGAATCTTGATTTTTGAAGAACTTGCTTGATTCTCGGTTTCGCTTTCTTGGAGTTGCTTAAGCATAACACGAGTTGTTGGATGTAATCCTTTTTATTTGAGATTGCGGCGAGGTAGTTTGAGCATGGCTCTTTTGATTTAAGAACCTACTTTCCTCGGAAGCAGAAGAAAACTTGGGTTGTCTTTGAACCACCGTTCTCTTGCATTGGAGTCGACCTTGGACGAGGTTGAATTTTGCCCACCATCGTACATAGGGTACTCTTTGTAGGGCGGCAAAATCGGGAACTCCTATTATTATGGGAAAACTGTATTGCCAAGAGAAAATCCAGGATACAAGTAATTTGGAAAAATAGTGAAGATCAATTGGAAAAGGATCACCACTATGATTGAATTTTTCGAAAAGATTCAATCTTTGTCTGAGCAGTTGGTGGAAGAATTTCGAGGCTGGTCCATAAAAGCCCACCAATGTTGAAACCATTGAGGAAAAATGTACTTGGTTTTTGGTTTAAAGTAAATGAACCAAGTATGTTTGAAAATTTTATTATGATCCCAAAAACATAATACCGGGCTTTATTATAGTCCCAGTAATTGTATCCTTTAGGTTCGTATTTAATGTCAAAATATTTTGGTTTTGATAAATCCTGTCCCCACCGGGAAGGTGTGAGGACCTTTACAATTTGGAGAGTAGAATGAGTTATTAAAGTTTCATCCTCTTTTGAAATGTACAGAGTTAACTCGATAGATTGAGAATGAACCAATATTAGCTCATAGTATTCTCTGGTTTTTGTGAGTTGGTAGGAATGAAATGAAATCTGAAGGAAAACTTTCAATGCTACCTCGTTGGGTGTTCCAAAGAAAAACTCGGGTTCAATTTGTAGGACATCTTTGTACTTGAGCAAGTTTTGCAATGTAAGGAGTGTCCAAAGGGTTATTGGTGGAGTAACCAATAAAGGTGTTGGAACTGAGGAGGCCTTTTAAGGCTAATTCAAGAGCAAATTTAGCATTGGCTAAATCATACTCTTGTTTATTGATTGCCTGTGAAGAAGAGGCAATTAACGATAAAGCAAGTGCTCTATCATGTTCAAGGGCTTGTGTTTTGTTATCCTTTTTGGCCAATACTTCCTCCCAAGTTTGGTTTGGAGGTTGCTTAGCATAGGAATCAGTAGTTTTTCTGCCCGGTTTGGAGGAAGTGAGTCTTTGGGTTTGAGACTCAGTTTTTGGAGTGGATGACTCTTAAGGAAATCAGGAAGAGAATTAGAAGTGCCTTTGATAAATTCAATGTCAAAATCAAAAACACTCAAAATGGCTTGCCAACGGGCAAAAATTTGTTTTGATGCAAGATTTTTAACATCCTTTTGTAAAACATCTTTTGCAGATTTACAATCAATGCGGACTAAAAATCTTTGGTTTAAAAGATCGGCTTGAAATTTTGAAATACACAAAACAATGGCCAAAATTTCTTTTTGATCGTAGAATAATTCTGTTTGGCGGGATTCCGGTGTTTAGACGTGTAAGAAATGATTTGTTCTTTTCCGTCGAACGCTTGTTTAAGAATACCTCCATAGCCTAATTCAGATGCATCTGTTTCGACTATTTTGAAGGCAGATGGAATGAGAAGGTTAAGACAGGAAAGTTCTCTAACTTGTCGTTTGATTTGTTTGACAATTTCAGTATGAACATCTGTCCAGGGAGAAGGATTTTTGTTTAGACGTTGGTGAAGGGTTTAACAAAGTTGCTAAGTTGAGGATAAACTTAGCAACATAGTTTAAACATCCCAAAAATCTTTGAAGTTGATTTTTATCAAGAATTTGATCAGGAAATTTTTCCGCAAATTGGATTGCTCTTTCAATGGGATTTATGGTTCCTTGATAAATCCAATGTCCAAGAAAACGAATCTTGGTTTGAAAAAGACTAATTTTTGGTTTGGAAACCACTAAACCATTTATTTACTGCGATTCGAATAAATTTTGAAACATGTTTGAAATGATCTTCTAGGGAATTTGAAAAGATTAAGACGTCATCAATATAAACAATAATATATTGACCTTGATCATTAAAGATATCGTTCATAATCCTTTGAAATTCAGAAGGGGCATTTTTTAAGCCAAAAGGCATAACATTCCACTCATCTTGACCAAATGGAGCAGTAAAAGCGAGTTTTATACCTATCTTGTTACGAAATTTGGATCTGCCAAAATCCAGACTTCATATCAAACTTTGAAAAGATTTTTGCGAATGCAAATGCTTTAGTAAATCAGCCTTGTTTGGAATCGGATATCGGATCCCTTTGTAAAGCCTCATTTAGAGGTTTGTAGTTGATAACAAGCACAGGTGTTCCACGTTCAATTTCTGCATTTTTGTTGACGTAGAAAGCGGCGCAAGACCATGGACTACGACTCGGACGGATGAGTTTTTTGTCAAGAAGATCTTGAATTTCCTTTTTACAGGTGTCAAGGAGTTCTTGAGTCATCTGGATGGGTCGGGCTTTTGTTGGGATGTGTTTTTCAGAGAAATTTGGTTCGTAAGGAAGATCTACAGAATGTTGTTTCCTATTCCAGAAGGCATTTGGGAGATCAGCACAAACCGTTTGATGAATCTTGTCAAGATAAGATTGTATTTTTTGTTGAACCGCAGGTTGTTGGAGTTGTTGCTCAATCCGTTTAAAAGAGACTTCTTCTTTGAGAAAATTGATCTGGTTTTGTTTGCGAAAAGAGAATTTAATTCCTTAAGTCCGGGTTTTTCGAAAAAGGAAATAAAATGGTTTTGCCAGATATTGTTTTGAAAGACCATCGGGTTCAACCATAAAAGGAATTAAGAGTTGTGCAAATGGTGCTCCAAGAATAATTTGTGCTCCCATATCCTTCATAAGAATAAATGGAGTTTTTATTCGAAAACCCTTATTTTCAACAACAACATTTGAAATTTTGTACTGGACAGATAACGCCTTTATTGGTTACTCCAGCCAATAACCCTTTGGACACTCCTTACATTGCAAAACTTGCTCAAGTACAGCATGTCCTACAAATTGAACCTGAGTTTTTCTTTGGAACACCCAACGAGGTAGCATTGAAAGTTTTCCCTTCAGGATTTCATTTCTCTGCTAACAGAACTATATCTTTCAGTAGTTTTCTCAAAATATTTGGTAGGAACTAAGCCTTCTAAAATACAGTTAGCTTGAGCCCCGGTATCAAATAATACAGATTGTTCTATAACAAGATCATTATTAATAATGATTTTTGCTTGTATATAAAACTTCTGAAGGAAAATTCTTGTAATTATATTTAAAAATGGTGTTTCTTGTTACGGATTATCTTCCTCAATTTCGTTTTCTAAAACTCGATCAATATTCTCATTAGAAGAGTTTTGGAGAGAGGAAAGGAAGTCTTGAATCTGCGATAAAAGCGAGAGGTATGAGAATCGACTGATTTGAGGACACGAACTTCAACCTTAAGATTATTTATCTACGATTGAAGATCTGTATAGTAGTTGGTTTAACGAGTGTTTGAATCTTTCCAAAGTTTTGGTTAGATCATATTTGTTATAGAAACCGAGAAAATTTAGAAGAAGAAGGAGGAAGAGGAGTAGGAGGAGGTGACGAAGGTTGGGTAATATCTCTGAATTTTGAAAGATATGTACCTTTGTCAGAGTCAGGAAGTTTACTAATGATATCCAAAAGCAAATCCTGTTCTTTGGTGATGACATTTATTTGAGGAGAGGAATCATCAGATGTTGAGTTGAAATCATCCTCTTGGATTTGGTTAAGATCTTCAGAAGAACTTTGATCTTCTTGAGAATCGAAGATGTTTCAAGCAAGAGATTGTTTATCTGCTCAAGGAGAGGTTCCTCAAGTGAATATTCCTAATTTTTGGGAAAATCGGCAATACTTGGCATAATGACCAATTTTACCGCACCTGAAACAAGTTACTTTATCCCTTCTCGAGACATCCTTTTGGAAATTATTTTGGGTTTAGAAGGGAAATCCTTTTTGTATTTTTGAGGAGAAGTGTATTTATCATCCTTTTGATAAGGGCGTTTGTTATAAAACCGTTTATTTTTTGAAAAAGCGGGATTAAAACGGGAGTTTTGTAAGACTTGTGTTTGGGTTTTTGCAAGAAGGAAGACCAAATTGTTCACAAAATGATCCTAATTCTTTTCTATTGACACCCTTTTCTTTGGCAAGTGATGTTTTATTCCATCATCTTGATGATTTTTAAAGCGGTTTTACGAACATAAGAAATTAACTCTCCATATGTTAAAGAAGAGCGATCTTTCCAAACATTTGGATCACCCACAAAATGTTTAATAATTGTAAAAGTAAGGGTATTAACAGAATCTGGAATAGGCTCACCATTATGAGTAATTGGAGTTCCATCAGGTTCAGTTTTAACAAAACCAGATCAATTTTCTCAAAGAAGAAGTCTCTTTTAAACGGATTGAGCAACAACTCCAACAACCTGCGGTTCAACAAAAAATACAATCTTATCTTGACAAGATTCATCAAACGGTTTGTGCTGATCTCCCAAATGCCTTACGGAATAGGAAACAACATTCGTAGATCTTCCTTACGAACCAAATTTCTCTGAAAAACACATCCCAACAAAAGCCCGACCCATCGGATGACTCAAGAACTCCTTGACACTGTAAAAGGAAATTCAAGATCTTCTTGACAAAAAACTCATCCGTCCGAATTAAGTAGTCCATGGTCTTGCGCCGCTTTCTACGTCAACAAAATGCAGAAATTGAACGTGGAACACCCGGGCTTGTTATCAACTACAAACCTCTAATATATATATATATATATATATATATATATATATATATATATATATATATATATATATATATATATATATATATATATATATGTCTATCTGTGTTTATATGTGTCAATATATATGTGTGTGTGTGTGTCTATATATATATATATATTTATGGCGGTGGAGCGATGGGGTGGGGATGGCGGTGGCGGCGGGGGTGGTGGTGAGGTGGCGGCGGCGGCGGCGGTTGTGGTGGTGGTAGTGGTGGTAGGCGGTGTGGCGCGGTGGCGGTGGTAGCGGTGGCGGTGGTGGCGATGGGGTGGGGATGGCGGCGGCGGCGTTGCGGTGGGGGTGGTGGCGGCGGTGGGGGTGGCGGTGGGGAGGGAAGTTGACACTGCGAAAGGATTTCGAGAGAAAGAAGAGAGGTTGTACGTTGAGGAATAAATTCGATTTTGTGCCTTAAATAGAAAAGCATGAATTTTTGCTTTTTTTTTCTATTCCCTAACACAAAAGTTGAACCGGTTCATCCCGGGAACAAAAAAAACCGGATTTACCAAACAGATTTCTCATCCATTTGTGTTCCGGGGAACAAAAATTAACAAAAAACACATTCTGAGAGCGTTACCATGCACACCCATAGTATTCTTGATTAATGATATATCGGTAATCTAAATATGTAGACATAAAAATCGAATTGGTATATCGGTAATCTTGATTAATGATTAATTTTAACTTAAATAGTATTTATACGGTCTTTAATATAAGACATACTCTCTCTAGTCCTTATTATAAGGCACCAACTAACTTTTTTTACAAGCCAATAAAAACAGTTAAAGTCAATAAAGTTGTCATAAGATTTAATTAATTTCTAATATTACCCCTACTAATTGCAATAAATTCTAATATTATACTCCCTCTGGTCCTTATTATAAGTCACCAATAACAAGTTTATTTGGTCTTTTTTATAAGGCACTTACTTATTCCCGATGAGCATTGATTGTTTTTTTTTCATGTATGTCCCTAATTAATAAAAGTAATGAGTGAGAGTAATAATTAATATAATATTAGAGTTTAGTGGAATTAGTAGGGATAATATTGGAAATTACTTAGATTCTAGGATAACTTTATTGACTTTAACTACTTTTATTGGTTTGTGAGAAAAGTTAGTTGGTGCCTTATAATAAGGACCAAAGGGAGTATTAATTATTACTCTCACCTATTAGCCTTATTAATTATGGGCATACATGGAAAAAATAATTAATGCTCCTTGGGAATAAGCAAGTGTCTTATAAAAAGACCAAATAAACTTGTTAGTTGGTGCTTTATAATAAGGACCAGAGGGAGTATTTAACTAATTTGATTATATCAAAAAAATTGGTTAAATTAGTTAATATGACATGTATTTTTTAAAATACCCTAATTATATTCCTTAATTCTCTCAACCCTTTTCTTATTAATTATTGTTGATGGAATATTGATAAGAATTAAAAAAAATGATAAATATAAATATTATATTTGAATTAAGAAAAGGAGGGGTAATAAGGGAATCCAGCTAAGAGAATACAAAATTATTAAATTATGGACATGCGTAAAGAAAAGCAACAAAAGTGGGGGCCCTTTGAGCTGTGCGGCAAATCAGGTTCAGAGTTTCCTTTTTTCAAACTTTTTATTATGTGAAAAAGGAATAAAAACAAAGAAAAAAACAGAAAAAGAAAAAGAAAAGAAATAATTCATTCAACTTTTGTCAGATTACGTGTAGCATGTAGATAAATAGGGTTTAGGGGATCTGCACTGTTGCAGATTGCAGAGGGAGACCACACACCACACACACATCTCAACATTAAAGGATCAACGGCTATAAGATCGTAGGTGTAGGATTGCATGTGGAAGAAAACTGCACTAGATCATAACCTGGGAGGGCTCGCATTCAGCATCATCATCATATGTGGAATGAGGATAGAGGACGGAGAGAGAAAATAAGAATCGTACTGAGGCGTGCATGGTTTGATGGGGAGGGGAGGAGGAAGGTAGTTAAAATTAAGATTTTACGTAAAATTAAAAAATGGATAAAAAACGTAAAACATAAAATAAAAAAATCGTAAAAACATAAAAGTGTTTGGAAAATTAATAAAATCGTTTTAATAAATTATTTTTTGTAAAAACGTAAAATCACAGTGATAAATCTAGATTTTAATTACTATGGGGAGGAGAGATCTTTTACCCCATCTTTACCAAAAAGTTCATGAAAACTTTTTAATATTCTAAAAATATACTCTCAACAAAAAGGAATATTCTTTTCATTAATGACAATTTGGTTATTTTCCTACTTTCCACTCCCTTTCCTTCCCTCAAAACAAACACACCCTAAGCGGCCACAAGCAGCGAGGGGCGGAGTTAGGGAGGTGCTAGGGGTGGCCCCCGCCCCCTAAAATTATAGAAGTCGACCCAAAGTTTTAGGAAATTGTATTTTAGTCTTATAAAATTTTTAACATTTTCACTTTAGTCCCTACTAGAAGTTTAATGAAGGGATTAAAATGAAAATATTGAAATATATATGAGGCTAAAATATAATTTCCTAAAATTTTGGGTCCAATTCTATAATTTTCTCTCCTAATTTCAAATGCTGGCTCCACTATGTTCTTTTCTTTAATTTTCGCCCCCTAATTTCAAATCCTGGCTCCGCCCCTGCAAGCAGCAGCACGAAATCTTTTTATGCGTGCTTTCGTTTGTCTCTCACTCTTTCCTATTTTTATTTTAGTATTAATATAATATAATTCTTTGTCCATTATTTTTATGGGTTAAATAACAAATTTATCCTGAAAGTATATACTTAACAGTATTGCCCCAAATGTTTTTTTAGGTTTAATGTCACATCGGAAGTTTTAAAACGTAACAATGTTGTTCGATATAGTTAAAAAACTAACGTTAACCGTTAAAAAATTGATGTTGACCATTACCTTTTTAACGGAAAAGGGCAACGTTGCTTCGTTTCAAAACTTTCATGGTAACATTGAATCTAAAAAAACTTTTATGGCAACATTGTTCTTAGGCGTATACTTTTAGGAGAGATTTGTACTTAACCCTATATTTATTATCATTTTAGTTTTGATTCCTTAAATTTCAAACAATATTTTTATTTCATCAAAATCAAAATGCTCTATGTTTTTGTTAAATTATAGGAATCAATGCTTTAAATGAAATAAAATTTGATAGACCAAAACCTATAATTTAAAATTTTAAAAAATACAACTAAAACGAGGGTAAACTTAAAAATACTATTAACCATTTATTTTATTTTCATAAAAATAAAATCAATTTTTATTTAAGATAAATAACTTCCTTAATGAATATAAAATTTTATACACCACTAACTTGTATCTAATTTCTTCAGTGTTTTCATCAACATGGATTTAAACACATGATAAGTGGGAGGATTCTCGTCTTCAACTTAATAATTAAGATTTGTTGTTGTAATCTCTATGTGTTTTTTTCTTATTAAATTTAAATGAGGAGATTTTCTTATCCATTACTTAATTTTTAATTAATTATTGTTAGGGCTTGCTTTGGTGCTAATTGCCAACATGATTTCATAGCTTTTCAGGAAAAGCTATATATATATATATATATATATATATATATATATATATATATATATATATATATATATATATATATATATATATTTGTAAAATGACCAACTTTTATAAAACAGTGTGTTGTCCCTATGACAGGGAAAAAAATGTATTCACTCCACTCTACAATATAAATAGTTTATACAAGAATGATTTGATTTATAATATAAGTAATTTTGAGAGTAATTAATGTCAATTTATCATTTTTTTTTGCTCATATACTCCTTTTGGTCCTTATTATAAGACACCAACTAACAATTATCACAAATTAATAAGAACAATTAAAGTCAATGAAGTTGCCCTAGAATTACGTAATTTTCAATATACCCATATTAATTGCACTAAACTCTAATATCTTACTCCCTCCGTCCCTAATTATAGGAGCAAATTTTGGAGTTGGTTTTGGTCCTAATTATAAGAGCAAGTTTTAACTTTTGTCAATTTTTTCCTATAATACCCCTATTTATACTTATGATTAGGAGCATTATATATATGTGTGTTTACATATATATGTATATTTTTGTTTATGTGTGTCAATATATATATGTGTAAATATATATGTGTGAACACACACACATATATAAACACACACACACATATATATATCTGTGTGTGTGTGTGTGTGTGTGTGTGTGTGTGTGTGTGTGTGTGTGTGTGTGTGTGTGTGTGTGTGTGTGTGTGTGTGTGTGTGTGTGTGTGTGTGTGTGTGTGTGTGTGTGTGTGTGTGTGTGTGTGTGTGTGTGTGTGTGTGTGTGTGTGTGTGTGTGTGTGTGTGTGTGTGTGTGTGTGTGTGTGTGTGTGTGTGTGTGTGTGTGTGTGTGTGTGTGTGTGTGTGTGTGTGTGTGTGTGTGTGTGTGTGTGTGTGTGTGTAGATAGATCTATATGTATACACATATACACACACATATATGTATACACATGGTTATATAAAAAACAACTAATATACATATATAAACTAATATGTCATGGATATCTAACGTAAGGCAAATTAGAAACACTTATAATTAGAAACAACTTGTGTCATTTTAAATTTATATAAGGACATTTTAGGAAAATGAGTAAAATTAACTAATTTAACTCATCTCCTTAATTCTCCCAAAATCGGTTAAATTGCTCCTATAATTAGGGACGGAGGGAGTATTAATTATTACTTTCACACACTGCCCTTATTAATTATGGGCGTACATGGAAAAAGATAATTAACGCTCTTCGGAAACAAACAAGTGTCTTATAAAAAAGACCAAATGTATTTATTAGTTGGTGCCTTATAATAAGGATCAGAGGGAGTAATTAATATTTAAACATGACTCATTGTATTTTTTTTACTCTTCTAAAACCTTATTTAATATGGGTAAAGTTGAATTCTTTTTTAAATTTAAGACGAATTTAATAAGCTAACTACAATTTCTTAATGTGGATGAATTAGTTGGAATGACTTATATTATATTGTAGTGGTAGGAACTATATTCACATTGACATGAAACACACACTTATTCAAAATTATAATATCGACAATAATTTTTTTTGCAATGAACAAAAGAAAACCTCAAAAATCATGTTATGAAGTTGTAAAAAAAAAAAAAAAGAGGGAACACGAAGGATTGTAGGGCGCTTTACTTGGAGAGCTAAACAAGCGGGGATAGTAAGGACTTCAGGACTCTCGGGGAGATAGCGTGCCTTGTGCTCTAATTTCAGGATTCCACTCTTCTGCTGCTTCCTATTGGGCACACTCCGAATCTCTCTCTCTCTCTCTCCCCCCCTCTCTCTTCCAAAAGCAAGCTTGAGAGATTGAAAAGAACCAGACCAACCCACAAAGCGTGCTTATCATAATCAAAATCAAAACCAAAAGTTTTATAAAAAGCAAAGCTATCATCAATCCTCTTGCTATTCTATTGTACCCCCTTCCCCTTCTCTCTCTCTCTCTCTCTGTGCTCTTGTCATTCTTATTGTCTTGGTCTGGTTTTCTAATTTCTATCTTCTCTTCTCATATGCTGTGAGTGTCCAAGATTTTTCACACCTTTCAAGCTTTTTGGGTTTCTCTTGTTCTTTCCCTGTGCTCACATATCAAAGGTACCCAGAAGCTTGTTCTTTCTTGTAATGAAGAAAGACGAAATCTTTTTTTTAAAAAAAAAATTTATGCGATATTATCTGGACTGTAAATTGCTGATTAGAACGCCATTCGTTTCTTGTTTTTTCTCACACGTGGTTTTGTTGCAAAGGAGTGGAGTTGCTATCAGATGGATGTGAGGTCAAGAAATGAGGAGGTTTCTCCTCAGCTGCTGGATTTGATCCCAAAGGATAAAAAAGAATGGCATATGAACGAAGAAGGAAGAACCCAAAACAACAGAAACAACAAGAAGGACAAGTCTTGTTGTGAGGAGAGAAAACTTGAGCTTAGACTTGGTCCACCTGGCGGTGAAGACTGGTCTCTCCCTCATAATAACAACACCCAAAACAGTGATGAGTCTGTACTTTCTCTTGGTTACTTCTCTTCTCAGCAAACCCAGAAAATCTCTACCTCTCCATGGGCTTCTTCTTCTTCTTCTTCTAAGGCTTCCTCATTTCTTCAGTTCCCCTCATGTAGCCCTCAGAGCATGCCTGAGAAGAAAGCTTTCTCCTCATCCTCTTCTGGTAATCCAGCTGTTCCATCTAATAGCTCTCAGAAAAGGTATTTTTACTCTAGCCCTTAAATCTTCATTCTAAGATTTACCAGTGTTTCTCTACAGTAATTATTCAAAATTTGTATGGTGTTCTATTTCAAGAGACTTGCAAAATTCATCAAGTTTGAAGGTCTAATTCATAAAATGAAATTGTGTATTTCTTTTTTTGTTTTTTTGCTCATTCTTCCCCTCAATCTTGTTTCATTTATTTCTGAAAACTAAGGCAGAGGATATTCATTCACAATGAGTGGTCAAATGTGATAGATCTGGAGTCACAGCTCTGTTTCATCCGTTGCTCTTCTCAGTGATTCAAAAAAAAAAAAAAACCTTTAAAGATGTCATAATTGTGGGAAATCCTCATCAACAAAAGGGAACCATAATAAACCCTTCAATCCTATGTACTGTGCACCAGTACTACCTATTTTGTTTCTGTTACATTGAATGCTTCAGATATGTCTGCATCTTTTTTTTCTGCCTTCTATCTTCATTTATTATCCCCCTTCATTATATATTTTGTCTTAGCTTAAAATTAACATTGGCATGCATGTCAGGTTCTGACTCTCTCTGTTTTACTTATCTATTACCCCTCTTTAAAATTACATAAGAATTATTACAAAATATATTAAATTCTACATATGATTCACCAAAAAAAAAAAAAGATTCTCCATATGAACATCTGGGTGAGTAAATAACTAGATACAGGTTAATTCTTCTAAATATTTAATTATTTTAAGTCTAATATTAGAGCTAATTGTTCAGTTTTTAATTTGGAACATTCTTTTTGGATTCATAATGAACAGAACTGCTCCTGGCCCAGTAGTGGGTTGGCCTCCAATTCGTTCGTTTAGGAAGAACCTTGCAAGCAACGGCATTTCTAAGACAGCTCATGAGACACAACAGCAGCAGAATGATGTTGCAGACAAGGTTGCTGGGAAGAAACCTGTTGTTGACAACGTTGGTAAAGGTTTGTTTGTGAAGATCAATATGGATGGAGTTCCCATAGGAAGAAAAGTTGACCTTAATGCTTATGACAGCTATGAAAACCTCTCCTCTGCCGTTGATGAGCTCTTCAGATGTCTCCTTGCTGGTATGTCTTTAGATCAGAGTCTTACTATGGAAAGCTCTGTGAGATCTTTCATAAAGTTAATGAGTACTTTGACCAGTGGATTACTTTGAGATTATCACATGACTAATTAAAATCTTTAGATAGATCTAATAAGTGAGCTCTTGACTGAATTGCTCTATTTTATTTAGCAACTAAAAAAATCACTAGATTGACAAGTGAAATAGGAGATTAAACATATGGTCAATGTGTTTTCACCCAAAAACAAAAAGGAATAAAAGGTGAGTTTTAGGTTATCATGCTCAACACTTGGTTGAAAAAGTTAAAGCTAGTTATCTTCATACTTGACTTGGTCTATGGGATAAATTTTCTTCCAAAAGTCTCTTTCTTTTATGCTTTTATTTTCTTGGGTTATTGCTTATCAACTTTACTTGCAGTACATGATAGTGAAAAGTTGGTTCACTGTGGTCTTTTTTTTTTTTTTTTGTTGACTGTTCAGCTCAAAGAGATTCCTCTGCTGGAGGAATCAAGAACAAGGAAGAAGATGAAGAAAAAGCTATTACAGGTTTATTGGATGGAAGTGGGGAATATACTCTTGTATATGAGGATAATGAAGGAGACAGGATGCTCGTCGGGGACGTGCCATGGCAGTAAGCGTCTTTTTCTTTCACCACTGTGGATCTGATTCACAAACCCTTTTTCTTATTCCATTCCAATTCAAATATATATTATTATTAATTATTCCTCCACTTGGTGTTCTTTTTTAATAAGCACCCAGTAATCACAACCCAACATGTTTTTTTCTGAGTACTATATAGCATCATTTGATTTAGATTCCTTCATATTCTTATCCTGAAACAATCATATATTCTTCTTTGAAACTATCTTTCCTACCTTTTCCTTTCAAACATTAAGCTCTTTGTTATTGTTGTCTTATATATGTTTTTGTCATTACTAGCTAAACTGTGTTTGGTAGCTAAGATTTAATTTGTTTTTCCCTTTCCCTGATTTGCAGCATGTTTGTATCAACTGTGAAGAGGCTGCGTGTGCTGAAGAGTTCTGAACTTTCTGCTTTTACCCGTGAGTGTCATTAACTCAAATCTACTTTGCTTCTCAATCCAAACATGCCCTCGAGTTTGCTATTTAATTAACATGACTCATAAAAACTTTATTTTTTTCAGTTGGTAACAAGCAACACAAGAAAGCCACTTGATGAGGCAATGATCTAAACTGAAGAAATAACATTTTGGTTCTTTCACTGATGAAGATCAGAGAAAGATGATGCTATGAGCTACTTATATATATATAGAGAGAGATACATATTACTAGTGCTAAGTGATGTGTATGAATGTATTATGGTTTTGCTTTTTTGTCAATGAAAATTTGATGCTGAAGCAAAGTAGAAATAGGAGGAAGAACCTGAACGGAATGTGTGTACTTATGTGTTATTGAGTAATCCATCTATCTTGTTTTTTTGTTTGTATGCTGAAAACCTAATGTGTGGCAATTGTGCATATAGTGTTGCTGAGTTTTTCTTATTGTTTAAGGATTTTACTTGTACCTGCTATTGAAAATAAAAACCCATAATGGGATAATTAATTTTTAAGGTCCTATTTTTTCAATTGATCTATTCCTTTTTATAAGGGTCCTCTTTGAAGTTATGTCTGAGCATTAAGTGCAATTTTAGCAATCGTACCTTTAATCAATATTCCCATTTAATCATTTTTCTCATTATTATTCTCTCATTTACCCACTTAAAATAATGACATTTGGAAAAACAAGTATAATTTTTTTATTTATTTATGTATTTACTACTTTTAAGTGATTTTAACTTTTTTAAATAAGGCAATTTGGTTAATAAGACTTTAGAGGGACCAATGGATTAGCTTATTAGGATTTTTGCTGATTAACAAACTTCATTGACTAAACTTTAATTAAGGAAAAATTCCTTTAAGGTCCCAAAGACTAAGAAAATGTCAAAAAAGTTTCAGAAAAAAATTATAATTTTAAAATAGTCCTAAAGAGTTGTTAAAACCTATAGATAAAATTGTTAATCCTATATTGAAGGAGCTGTTAATGAGATCTTTTTGACATCAAAATTTTTTATGGGATTTTTTAAACATTTTTTGGGCCCCTTGGGACCTCAAAAGAATTTCCCTTTTAAAAGAATTTTTAATTAATGTGGTAGATTATTTGGATTAGCTTTTTAAAGGCATTATCAGGAGATAATTTCTCTAACATATTTACTTTGTCCACGGTAGAACAACTTCTAAATCATTTTATTTTCAAAGCCAGCTCTAATTAAGATGAACCCAAAAGTTTAGTTAAAGGAGGTTGAGTCATTTGATTTAAGGGATAAGGGTCTTAAATGCCATGGAAGTTTTTGCTGAGGAGCACTGGGTGAACGGAAGTTATTTTTAGACCAAAATTGTCATGGAAGTTCACAAAACTTAGCAATTTTGCCTCTCCGTTAAATTTGACCGTTAAGTTTAACTGAGTGCACATGTGGCATGCCACCTCATCAATCAAATAAGAGTTAAGTATTATTTTTGCCACGGAAGTTTCGCTGAGGAGCAATTTTGCCCCGAAAGTTTACAAAACGTAGCAATTTTGCCATTCTGTCCCCAATATTAAATTTGACTATTAAATTAATCAAAGAACACACATGTCATGCATTGAAAATGTCGAACTTGGAGTTAGAGAGGGAGATCCTTGGAACGTTGAGCTCAAGGCGGCCGAAATTTGTGAAGTCGAAGTGGTCGCAAAGGGACTGAAAGTTCCGTCGCAAAACCCAGATGAAGCATCACTTATGATCGAAGCGAATGAAACGCAAAACGAGAAATCATTTGTCGAGATCAAACCAATATTTGGGACAAATCAATAATGAATTGTCCCAAATTAAATATTGGTTTAGTAAGCATCACTTAAAATCACTAGAATTTTTAGGAGCAGTATAGATTTACCTTGTGGGACAAGGTGGGTGGCCTAGATCAATCTATACAAAGGTAAATATTATTACTATTAATTTGTCTTACTGAACCAATTTTTAGGACAATTCATTTCTCGTTTTGTGTTTCATTCGCTTAGATCATAAGTAATGCTTCCTCTGGGTTTTGCGACAGACCTTTCAATCCCTTTGACCAGTTCGACTTCACAAATTCAGGCTGTCTTGAGCTCAACGTTTCAAGGATCTACCTCTCTGACTCCAAGTTCGACCTTCTGAAGGCATGACATGTGTGTTATTTGATTGATTTAATAGTCAAATTTAATATTGGGGACAGAAGGACAAAATTGCTACGTTTTGTAAACTTCTGGGGCAAAATTGCTCCTCAGCGAAAACTTCTGTGACAAAAATATACTGAACTCTTATTTGATTAATGAGGTGGCATGCCACGTGTGCACTTAGTTAAACTTAACGATCAAAATTAACGGAGGGGTAAAATTGCTACGTTTTGTGAACTTCCATGGCAATTTTGGTCCAAAAAAAACTTCTGTTCACCCAGTGCTCCTCAGCGAAAACTTTCATGGCATTTAAGACCCTAATCCCTTGATTTAATAATTATTGGCATAGTAAATATATGATTATTTAAAACTTAAACAATAATTTTTCAAAATTATTTATCTGTGTAGACAATCTTTTTAGTTGAATTATATGATATTTAATATTATCTCTGTGCCATCTCAAGGATGTCTTGTATTAGCAACTTTTGCGATGGATTTGATTAAAAACAAGAATAACCAACCATAATGACATGATAAAAAAGAAAACTATAAAGACATGATTAAAAATCGTATCAAACTATAGGCATTTACATATTAATGTTTTTCATAAAAAATAAAAAGAAAGAAAAAGCACATGGTATAGTCCGTAATGAACTAGAATGTTGGAGGAATATTTATATGCTTTTATAAGTGGGAAGTGGACCAAGAACAAAGAACAAAGAACAAAGAACAAACCTACACACCCAACAACACTTTCACTTTTTGAAAATGCTGAATGATTCCACTTCCCAAAATAAATATCCTTCCAAAAACAATCCTCCTTTCCTTGTTTTTCCCTTTCCAGCTACGACATTATTATGGATACCTCATTTTCTTCAATATTTTTATCACTAATTTTCCTTTTTTATTAAGAGTTTTGAAATTAATTTAACTCAGAGTATTATAGCCCGCACTTATCATTATGTGTATTAAGCACAGCTATTAAACTCAGACTAGACTAGCAGGTCAACTTGGAAACCGACGAACCAGACAGATAAACGGTCTGAGTGAACCACTAAACCGGTTCACTAATTTTTTTTTTAATATATATTCGATTTTTTTTTTTAAAATTTTCTCTAAAATTTCATATTAGTAATATTGAAATCTTCACTTTGGCTGGGGTTAACTTCAGTTTGACTCCGATCTGACTCAGTACCTCAACCGATTTAGTGTCCGGTCTGAGTTCAATAACCTTGTATTAAGTATTAATTGTTTATTAATTTGCCGGGACCTAGAAACTGACTGGCACCAACATTGAGAATCTAAGTACTGGGACCTGCTAGTTCACAAACAAATATTACAATGATGTGGGATATGAATAATGTTAAGAAATGTGTGCAAATCATACTTGCTATCTATGATATGATGCTTTTTATTGGACACTTCTTAGAAGGAGTTGATAGTTCTTAATCTAAGTTATTTGCCATTTTTCGATGCATCGTTTAATGAGTGAGTTATTACATAAATGTCCTCCTAACCACATTATTAAACGATGGTGTTTGATTACTAGGGGCAAAAATGGAAAGTGACACAAATTTAAGACAATCTTATTGCTTTAACTAATTTTAATTTTATTGAGTTAGTTAAAAACGGCATATATATATAAGACGGGCTAGAGTGAGTATTAACTACTCCCTCCGATCCTAATTATAAAACCTAGTTGACTTTTTTGAAGAGATTAAGGAACCTAATTAAATTACTTTAAAATATTTTTATTTTTCCCTCTAAACTAATTAGTTTGACTAATAAACTAATATATAATCTAAGAATATATAACATATGAAATGATCAAGTAACTTATTCAGCTTCCTTAATCTCTCCAAAAAAAAGTCAACTAGATCTTATAATTAGGACCGGAGCTAGTATTAATTTTCATGTTTTGAGTTTGCCGCTACTACTTTATATCATAATGAGATGAGGGAGAGAAGACCAAGTCTCTTCTCCATTTTTGTATGTAGGCAACTCTTTCTCTATAGTACTCCCTTGTGCCCTTGATTATGACACTTTCAACTATCTCACACGAATTAAGAAGTGAGGCTTGTAATTGTGTTGTGTTTAGAGATAGTAGGCTTTGTCAATGATCTTATAATCTAAGTGGCACAACAGTTCTTCGATAATTAAAATGTTACTGGTCAATCCCGCTTGTAATCTTAAACTGATAGTGCCTACATTGTTCAATATGAGAGAGAGAGAGAGAGAGAGATGGAGGGAGGGAGGGAGGGAGGGAGAGAGAGAGAGAGAGAGAGAGAGAGAGAGAGGCAGCTAGGGTTTGTGAGTGTATTGGAGAAAGGTGAAGAGTTATATAGAAAAAGAAAGAAAAGGGAAAGTTCAAGGGAGGCATCATGGCTATGAAAAAGAAAGAAAAGGGTAAAGTCGGAGACAAGGGATTGAGTGAATGGTCCTTCTCATTCATATATGCCTGCCTAACTTTCATATCCTATAATAGGGACCACCCCATTATCAAATACCTATTATACTTGACACTTCATTTTTTAAAAGAATTAAAGTAACTTATTCCGAGTTTGAAATGATTTGCATTTCATGAGTCCTTTATGATAATCATGATTTACTGTAAATTATATATGCGTGTGTTTCTGCAAATTAGTAAATAATCGATCAAGAGTGTTTTATTTTTAATATATAATCATGTTTGGTTGACCATCTTGAGTTTGAGGAATGCTATGAATCTTCGAAAGAAATTTGTTAATTTTTCAGGCCTCCACCTTAAAGATGAGAGGTGGAAGTTGACCAGGGAAGTTAGACTGATGTTATATTATGATTTTATTCTCTTTTATGAAATTATGAGGGGATATATTTCATTTTCTAGGTAACTGTGTTGGTTATTAGTGATTTCCAACCATGGTGATGCAAAATGTAACATCGCAGCTTTAAAACGCATATAGAAAGGCTTGTCCATAGTTGATATGAGACTTTACACTCTATCCATCTTTGGGTCTAGTGTCGCTGGCATACACATTGGTCCTCATCGACCCGAATTTGGTCTTGATACCATTTGTAATATCACAACGCCTTACTTAAAATATTGTTTGCGTTGGGACCTATCACTCCTCACAGTTTTAAAACCCGTCTAGAGAGGAGGTACCCAAACTCTTATTAGGCATCTTTTGTTCCTCTTCTCAGCTTATGTGAGACTTAATACAAAATGCATCAACCAATTAATGGGTGAATAAGAAATTAAATTGTTTAGGATTGTAACTTTGACATTTTGTAGGTACTTTGATCATTTTAGTATTTGGCAAGTTAATTTATTTTGGCCACTTGGTTTAGGTACTTGGACTCATGGCTTGGAAGTAGGTTTTGGATTGGAGAACTAATTTAGAAATAATATTGTATTTTGTTAGATTTTGAATTTGGTTCAGTGTATATATACTTTAGATGTATTATAAGAGTTGTTCTAATTTTCTATCATGCTGGATGGCTGATTGAAAAGTTGCCTACATGCTCACACACAATTGGTATACCACTCTGGTCTTATTTATAAGTCCACTTTGATCAAAAAAATTGGTTCTATATATAAGTCCATTTTGACCAAATAAATGAGATTGTGACAATTTTGCCCATATTAATGAAGATGAGAGAGATTGATTAGCCATGTTGGAACGAGAAAAAGATGAGAAAGATTTGACAATAAATTTTAAAAGGTACCTATTCATAAATGAGGGTAAAGTTGGAAATTTGCTCCATAATCATTGAGATATCTAACTCTCCTTGATATGTGAGATTTAGTCAAACTGGACTTATAAATAGGACCAGAGTGGTAAATACTTAAATATTATTTGGTTTAATTGTCAAGTATATTGAACTTACCTGATGATTATTTAAGCTAAAATAATTGTTATACTGATCAATTAGTTATAGTATATTTTACGATGGAATTATCAAATTCCTTCGTTATTTCATCGTTGTGAAATATAATATATAGTTGTGAAATATAATATATAGTTGACTTTTTTAAAGAGATTAACAAATTTAATTAAAGTATTTTAAAGTATTTATCTTTATCGTTTTTTTCTTCAAAATAATTTGTTTGATTCATAAATTGATATATAATTTAATCATAAATAACATGATATGATTAAGTAACTTATTTAGCTTTCTCAATTTCTTTTAAAAAAATCAACTAGATCTTATATTTAAAACTGGAGGTAATATTTAGAACATTCTACACAATATGATATGTATTTGTAATAAACTCGTCAAATATGTCAATACAATAATGTTTGAGTCCAACACTACAAACCTGCAACATTTTTACTTCACTTTTTATTTTATTTTTGCTATTTAACCATCAAATAAATGACCCCCAATTTAACGGTTAAAAATCGTTAATTATAAGCTTAAAGTATAATTAATGCTTGAATAATGATCATCGTCAAACATGAAATAAGCTCTATAATAGTGATTATTGACTTATATATATGCATTTTCACATGAACTTTATAAAAAACAACTTTTTCTTAAAGCTCGTATATACAAGGCTTACAACGATCACAAAATACTCCATCAACCTATACACACACATACGTAATATCTAGCTTCAAATATTGTTAATTTATCCACCAATACATGTAATCAAAATATCCACAAGAAGAGAGGTTGATTATATCAAAACAGGTGGAGAGATTCATACATAAAGTGATCAAGATATATATATCAGCAATTACAAAACCTAGCTACAGTAAAAAGAAATGTAGCTCATCATATCTTGTTTGCCAGAGTTATTAATAGGCTTTTTCTTCGTTAATAATACAACATTTTGCCTGACCTCAGCCTGTGTGCCATAGCTCGAGAAGTACAAATGGATCAAATTAAAGTGACGATGAAAAGGTTCAGAGATGAAACAATCATGGAGTATTGTGCACCTTATGACGGTGTTCCTCGTCAGTCAGTAGGATTCACCATACTTGTCTGCATATTTTGATGATGATCTGCTGTCACCTCGATCTGAATCTCCAGCCATGAGAGGAGGAGGAATAAGAAGAAACTTTTGCAGAATGAAGAAGAAGAAAGGTCAAGCTAATTAATGGCTTTTGGAAATTAGTGAGTGCAGCTTCTATATATGACTTATATTATTAATAATGGATGGATTATTGGATCTCACCAATAACTATTTGTTTTTTTGACCATTTACTTCCCTGCTAGCCAAACAAGTAATCATATACATTTTGTACAAGTGGGGATATTTTCATTTTCACTCTTTTGTTTGTATTATAATTATATTAATCTGGATTTTTTTTTAAAAAAAAAAAACTTAAGTGTTATCGAAATAATAAATAAAAATAGATATTGACTTCTAATTTCAGAAGATGTCACTCTCTGTTGAGACATTACACACAGTTTCAAAGCTGGGTTTTGTGAAATGCAAGAAATCGTTGGATTTGCAAAAATCAGTTTGGAAGAGTTTATGATGATTGATGAAGAGAATCGAACTTTTAATTCAGTATGAAAATACAATTGAAATAATTTAATTAGAATTAGCCTAAATTTAAATTTTATTTTGAAGACAAAGTGAGAAAATTCTACCCATAGGTGCTATCTGGTACAAGGGATTTGGAGGGTAGCGAAATCTTTTATAAATTGAATTTGAAAAAATTGGAGAAATGGGGTTGTAAAATTTTAAAAAAGAGAAGATATAAGATAAAATATTAAAAAAAATTAATTAAAAACTTTTCATCCTACTTCTTAACTTCTTTTTTTTAAATCCAACTCAAAAAAAACTGCCTTTCCACTTTTTCATCCCCTCCCCTCATAGCTCATACCAAACAGCCCCATAATAGAGAGCAACGTGATTAATTAATTGCTAGACAAACAGTAATTACTTTATTTGAGTAATTTAGTAAATACAAAAGTTTCGTATTAATAGAGTTGAGTTTAAGAAATTATGTATTTCAATATAATTTCCTGTTTTAAGGTTTTGAATTAATATATGATATTGAACCCAACTAAAAACTAACCAATTTTGGTGCTCATTAGAATGGTGAGATCTGCATTGTCTAAATACAATTTCAACGATTTGCATTTAAAACTTTTAATTGATGATTTTCAAATAAAAATATTTTTCAAAAAATTGATAGTTAAGAGGTTATCTTTATTTTTTATTGTGTATCTCAACTGTCTAATTTAGATCTAAACTGCCTAATCTAATCTAGACGGTCAAAAACCACTTCCATTTTTATGAATATGTTGACTCAAAACTCTATTACTCTATTTGGTACACAGTATTCGGAGACTTGGTATCAGAACCGGTTACTGTGCTTGTCCGTACGGACAAGCTCTGGACCGTTCAAATCTTATATTTTTTTCTTTTTTATTTTTTATAAAAAATAATTTTAATGGGTAGAGGATCTAAAATAAAGATAATCTCTCAACTAACATATTTTCAAAAATGATTTTTTTCATGTAAAAAAAATAAAAAAAAAATTTGGGCCGTCCAAATCTAGATCTGGAAGGCTAGGAGCTCGTCCGAACGAACGAGCTTCCCCTACTCATTATTTGGACGAGCAGGGAAACCAAATCCCTTGGTATCGGGCTTGATATTAATATTGCTAATTTTGTATTGTTTGGTATGAGTAAATGGGGTAATTTGGGATTTAGAAATACCACAAACATGAGATTGTTTAAGAAAGATATCCCCTTTCAAGATATTACTATCTTCCGTCCTAATTATAAGACCAGGTTGACTTTTTTTGAAGAGATTAAGGAAGCTAAATAAGTTACTTAATCATATCATATGTTGTGTATCTTTAGATAATATATCAACTTATTAGTCAAACTAATTAGTTTAGAGAAAAAATAAAATACTTTAAAATAATTTAATTAGCTTATTTAATTTCTCCAAAAAAATTCAACTTCGTCTTATAATTAAGATTAGAGGGAGTATTATATTGACTTAAAACTAGATTATTGGGATTAGGATGTGAGTATATGTGACTTAATATTAGATTATTGGGATTAGACACACACAAGTTTCTCCTAAACATGCAATTATATATGTAATGCAATTTCCTTTAATGTTAAACATTTGGGCAAGTGGGTTTGAAAAATGTCAACTAGGGTTTCATTTGGAAGAAGACGGCAACAATATGGGGCACTTATTTCACCATTTTATATTCTTAAATGGGGTAGCTCCTTTGGTCAAAATATAATCACTACGTCAACCATATAATGTTTTCTTTTTTGTATCTATTCTTTTGTACATAGGAATCTCCTACAATTTTTTCCCATGAAATGCACATTACATATATATATATATAAACCTAGGGAAAAACACTTCTCATGTTGCAGGAGAAGTGTTTTCTCATGTCATACACACATGAAATGGTGGGACCCACATATATATATAATTATCATTGTATATATATGTGGGTCCCACCATTTCATGTGTGTGTAGGAATCTTATTCTTCTCATGCAACATGAGAAGTATAAACCCCCATAAACCTAATAGAAAATATTGTTTTACCCAAAGATGCATTATTTTTTAAAAAAATTAGGCAATAAATTCAAAAAAGTAAAGAAGTAAAGATAAATGATAAAAAATACAAATAATTATGATAGAATAAAGAAAGTAATAGACTCCAATGTAAGGTGCACAGTTTATGTAGCTTCTAAGTCAATTATAGAAATTGAAAAAAAAAGAGTTAGACTATGTAATTTTTTTTTCTGTATAAAAATTTTAGGAAAAGGGGTAGACTCACTCACGATCTAAGGGCAGGGCGAAATCTCCCTTTCTCCTAGGTGATACCAATGTTGGGTAGGACGAGTCGTATATTACCCTTAGACGTTTATTTAGGCACCTAAGAGCTAAAATACCTCCCAGAACCTTGACCAACTCCAGGATCAAACCTCCTCCTTTTGGTGAGATTGTCCGACTCTTTTGTTAATTGAACCCAAAGACAAGAGGTAATATGGTTTTATGTTATGATATCGACAACTATAATTATTTTTTGGACCTATCTTAAGAAACCAATTGCAGTTAAAATTTATTTAAAAACAACTGATTTTTAACTATGACTTATTTCTTATAAATGTTAACTACAGCTTGTTTGAAAGTTTAATTACCTTGTCAGATATGCACCAATCAATTTCACTCTCAGATATTTTCAAACCAACTCATTGCAACCTGGACGAAACCTGAATTTTTGTTCTGAAAACCAAATGGCAATGATCACTTTTGTCCTCTAATAATATCATTTTTTCAACTTTTTTAACATGAGAATTTTTTTTATCTTTTTTCTCAGCTCTTGTTTTTATAATATAAACGCAAAAAAAAAAAAAAAAAAAAAAAGATTATCACAGTCCCAGGGGCAACTAAAGCAAAACTGCCCCAAAAATTATACATGTCATCTTCCCTTGTACAAAGAGATGGTCATAAATGGGTAATAACCTCAGGAAAAAAAAAAGGAACATAACAAAAAAATACTACTTGAACTTCAAAATCATATTATCCACAGGAGTAATGAGATTAACAACTAGTTTTAATGAAAAATCACATATTTGAGATTTTAAAGTTCAAGTGGTATTGTTCTCAGATTTTCCCCGAAAAAAAAATTTAAATAACTCGTACCAATTCAAAAATTGAAACCACTATTGATTACCATCAAGCAAGGTACTGTGAATTAGAGGCAGCTAGAAGGGCGGCACCAATGCCTGAACCGTCGTTCGTCTGTTCAATGCAAATAGTTTTTGAGACTTCGTCGCCTAGCAATTCATTTAGGGTGTTCTCCACGCACTTGCTGTACTCTGCATAATGCTCGTATAATCCGCCATCCATGGCGATCACACTCTTCTGATTCTCACCATCCACAAGGGTGTCTCTCCCCAGTTTCTTCAAGATTCCCAAGATTCCTGCAGCTGCAAGACGAGCACCACGTGTGGCAACTACGTTGCAGAGCTGAACAACCACCTTCCTCACTTCCAGGGAGGTATCTGGTATCTAAAATTGACAACATAAACACAAGTCAATATGACAAAGTTCATATGTTGTTTGTGTCTTAAGTGACATCAGAAAACTAAATTGTTCATGAAACGTTTCTCTTGTACTTTTTTTTTCTTCATATTGTATATATTACGCTTGCCTTTCTATGAAAATAGCTTAAATCAATTTGATAGGACCTACTTCAAGGTCATCATATAACCTTCAATTCATTGTCTAATTAGTCAATGTGGGACTCTTAAAATGTTCTAATAGGTACTTGGAAATTAAGAACACTATATTCCAGAACCAAAAGTTCAAAATAGTTGTATAGGTGTTATAAAATCCATTCTATGTAATTTGTTTCCCAACAATAGAGAAATATGATCCTAACCTCCAAGATATTCTTCAGTGTATTTCCAACCACCTGGAGATTAGCAGATGTATCATGGTGCATTGCAGACATATCTGGGGTCCTGTACATCCAAAGCTATGGTCATGAACTTAAAATATGATACTACTACATAACAGTTTTATGACAGCACAGCAATCTAGGAATTTAAATTTTTTAAAAATCTTGTTATATCATGATCAAGTGAGAGCAATATTATGACATTGAATTGCTCAGACACGTCTTCAACTGACGATTGCTTACATGGCTCATGGACAAGCAAAATGAGAGCCTTCAGGGGAATATCTAGAATAACACAGAATTAACAGAGGACTTTAATAACTTGACAGGTCTAGATGAATCTGATAGTCAAGTCCATCCATGTAAAATGATTTTGTACAAACTTTGATCCAACCTCAATAGAATGCCCATGGTCCTTCAACATCAAATCCAAAAGCACCAAGACACCGGCCTTTTAATAGATTCCTATAATTAAAAGGAAGGCTAACCTAGAAGACTAGAAACATTTTTATCTATTGAAGTTCTCCATCAACCTATCCTAGCAGATTATTTTTTACTTAGTGCATGTTTGGATTATTTGTAGAAACTGTTTTTCCAATGCAATTTACGGTATAGGGGTAAGTATGTGAGAGGAGTTTAGTCTTGACTTATGTGAGCGTGCTTTGGAAACGCTAACTCAAACAAACACTTAAAAGATAAGTAGCCACATAGATACATTAAGAAGACAGAATTATAGTATTACTTGCCGGATTCATGTAGTTGCATTGTGTAAAAGATACAAATGGTTTGCAGTCTTTGGTAATTCTTAGATTATCAAAACAAAACAAAAAACACCTAACAACCCATAGTATAGTTTATAAGTAGTTAAGAAACATGATATATACTGCAGGTTTGATAGTTTCCTAGTGATGCAATAAATTTTAAGTTTGTGCTAAGAATGAACGTCAGTAGAGAGAGCTTAGGCATATTATGAGTTTCCTTGTAACTGGTTTTGTAGCATTCAAGTTCAATTAAAAGTAGAGAATAATTATAGTAAGACAAGATTTTAATCATGCTTAATTCATGTTATAAAAATTAACATAATAGTGGCTGACTGGATAACTTAATACCTTAGTATAAATTGAAGCTTCAATTTTGGAGGAACAATATCACCAAATAAGCAAGCTTCATCAGCCATTTTAAGCAGTACTCGACGAACAATTTCTCCCAGATACATACCAGAAATTAACTTCTCAAAAATCTGGAAACATCACAGTACTTCAGGAGAAGAAGTGATATAATTTTATAAACACAGATGAAATGGAACAATGGAACCTAAAATGGAAGTACTATAAGCTCACCTGATCACCAGGGTTTAAACTAGCGGCGTCTAATGCAAGATCATACTCAGTTAATGGAAGGTGCGATGAACGAAAGTTCCCCCACTCCATGTTAATAACCTGAAGCCATAAATTTAAATAGGCTTCAATTTTCATTTTACTATTCTTAATAGATAATTTGCAGCCCGCATTAAGATTAAAGATTTAAGCAAACTAATATCAGAACCTCACCATTTCTTCAGATTTCGGCAAAAGACCATGCCATTTTGGTATCGCTTGAGCATGCTCCACATATGCTGCATTGGTTCCAGTACCTAAAATAACAGCAGCCACGACATCTTTGTTTGTGTATCGACCTCCTGCTAAAGTCCCAACTGTATCATTGACCTAAGATAGATAATGAAAGTCAGTTCAGATGGAAAGCATAGTACATAGAATAGGCTTTGTCTTTAGGTTACAAGTTGATGTTTATGCAAAAGAGTCAAACAACTTCAATTACCAGAGCTGTTACACGCATATCCAGACCTTTTCTCTCAATGGCTTTTGTCAATTCTGCCACAACATCCTGGCCAACCTATTAATAGAATAAAACAAAATAAAATTAGTGTGCAAGGAAATGTGAAAGAAAGGTTGTTCCCTAAATGTAAACCCATAATCCAATAATAGAAACAGTTGAAACATGAGAAATTATGAAATAAATAAGGTCTTCATAGCTATTTAAGACACTGCACCAAAATGCAACTGCAGCCTAAAAAATGTCATACTAAAAAGGCAGATTGGAGAGAAATACCCAAGACATGGAGAAATGATTAAGCTAAGAAAATTCTAACTGATTTGTTTCATAAATTGTAAGGTTAAAAAAAGAAAATGTCTGGATTCTCTTGAATTTCGTCTTTGGTCAGTGATGCTATAAGGAAATAGCAAGAGCCAAAAGAAAGACTGTATAGTTTCATTAGAAATATAGAAAGCAGTTGAAATTAACACTTTGTTTCAAGTTATGATGCAGGTGAAGTTAGCTGAAGCACAGAGGAAACAATATAATCTTTCAAGATAATGAAGAGGGCTACTCAACATGTTTCACCAATTATCTAGTGAATTTTTTCAGAGAAGAAAAATTCTGACAACATATGTAATGAAATTATGAATTCAAATCACAAATGTTAATTACGTTACCAATTTATACCATCAATATTACAATAATAGATAAAGATAACTGTATGAAAGAAACCATGCATATTGTTCTTTGCAAATGCATATATTCTTTTTCAGATTGAAATATTCAGGTCTTGCAAGCACAATTTACTTAAAAATCTTTCTAATCCATCACAATCAAGAAGATAATCAATATTAAAGAACATGAAAAAAAGGGGGGGAAAGGATGAACCGCATCATCTATGGAGAAGCCTTTTGTCCACTTGATAAGGTTTCCAGAAGCAATTGATGTTTGCATTACAGGGAATGAAAAGGTAAAACCTAATTCCCTTTGTCTGCCAAGAGGAACGTGAAAATCTTGACCTTCATTGGCAACAAATTTTGCAACTTCTGCTGCAATATAGTCAAAGAGTTCCTGATTCAAAAATGTTTTTATAAAATTAAAAAAAAAAAATCAATCATACCTCTCACACAGCTTGAATAAAGCAAAAGTGAACAAAAGTTCTTAGGTAATAAGAGCTTACCTCTGCTGTCCCAACCATTAAGTTAGTAGGAATTGAAACCTCAGTAAATTCTTGATTAAGAACACGGCCATCCTTCCCTCCCAATTGCACTCGGAGCACACGAAAGTTAGTTCCTCCAAGGTCCAATGCATAAAACAATCCTTCCTCATTCCTGAAAAGAGAGGTATCCACAATAACAGCCAAACAGTTAATATTTGATTATCAGCTCATCATCTCTGTTAAATTTAAAGAATTGAACCAAGACAAGAAAAAATATAAGCAAATTTTAAGTTCAACTCTGAAAGCTTTCGACGTTGAAGCATGATATGATATTAGACAATAAATTGTAGTGAATAAATCCAATAATCATAAATTCATTAGATATTTTATTTGAAATATGGCTAAGAAATGATAAATTCACCAGATGTCAACACAACCAAATTAAGCAATGAAGTATTTTCAGATGCAATAAGACAAGAGAAAAGTAAGCCTTATGTAGACAGTAGGGCAAGCTCAATAATCTTGTACATGTTAAAGCATAAACATGCGGATGACAATCCCTTTTAAGTGATATAATTTGATTGAAGGATAATTCCGGAGATTGAATGCATGAATAATGGGATATTAAAATTTTGTCAAGAAACAACGATGACAACGATGACACAAAAGACCTTATCCCTCTAAGTAGGGTTGGCTACATAGATCACGTGATGCCATTTTGCTGTGTTTGAAACCATCTCTTTTGATAAGCCACCCATAGATCTCAGTTAATGACTCCCTCAAGTGTCCTTCTTGATCATTTTTTCTCAAAAAATGGAAGAACTGCAACTTTGATATAAAATTACAAGGGTGATTCCATAATTGCTACAGTTGAAAAAATAGCAGGTGCAGTATTAAAAGATGACGCATCCAAGTGTCAATGCTAAAACAGAGTTTCTTTAAAAAAAAAAGTCAATTTATGTTCTGTGCCATGCATGCCCAAATGAGGATCAGAATACATAGTTTGGCATTCAGATTTTCAAACCATATTTGAAACATCAGATGATTAAAATATTCAAATAATATCAACCATCTACGTGAAAGACTCCCCAGTCACATATGCCATTCTTCAAAGTCACCACCCGCAAACAGTTTCCGAACAGAGATAGAAACATCTAAAACACATAATATTAATATAACACAAAAGAGGACTAAGTTTTTGCTTTGCAGCTTGCAGTAACTAATTTTAGTAAGAAAGAGTTTACACGATAAACTCACACCACTAACAAGAACGCAAGCAAGCAATAATTTTGCATCTGGGCAAAAAGCAATTTATGGGCATAGAATTTGAATAATCAATCACATGATCATTGAGAGCAATCGGAAATTATTTACCAGATGATTGTATAAACTCTGAGATAACTTTTTTGGAGGTGGGGAATACAGGATTAAAACATCTCATTAAACCAAAACCAATTACCAACATAGACATAGAGTTGGTTTAGCAGTGTAAAGTCCCGCTTGATCGGGAGATACTTATGTTGGGAAGAGCTTCCAAACCAAATACCAGATGATAATATATATTAAAAAAAAACGAAACCAATGAAATAGTGGAGCACTCATAATATACACACAACTCAGATAACATTGAAGTGGATTGGATCAAATGCTACAAACTACTAAAACTGACACAAACAAAAAGTGGAACAGAATATGATATGGAAACCAAGACACGGGAAAAAAAATTCGTGTGCGTGTAATATTTAAATTTTGGTGTCATATGAGTGATTGAGAGATCAAATGAGAAATTTGCAGAGTGCGAATCATGATTTACCCAGTTGGAAGATTATCAACATATGTGATGAGCATCTTGAGCTTGCTTCCACCTTCTGAGGCAAGTCCGGCGTGCATTTCTACCGTCATTGCATCGGCGACCTGTTTCAGCTTTCCGATGGGGGTGGCGCATTTTTCCTCCAGCTCTTGCAAAATGGCCGTCGCTCTGGCCCAGCGTTGCGATTTCTTCATGTGGCAGCGCACCAGAAGAACCGCCGCTGCGCACGCCGCTGCCGTGCCTATCACTATAGCTCCGACGACCACCCTCCCCATTTTGGATTAACTCAGAAAAAAATAATCAAATCCAAAAAGCTTCAACCTTTGGCGCAAAAAATGGATCCCAAGAATAAAGTTAAAAAGAATGTGCAACTATGTCATAAATATGAGAGAGAGAGAGAGAGAGGTTTCTTGACTTGAAAGATTGGATGGGAAGGTTTTGGGAGCAATGTGGCATTGTCAGAGTGAGATTGGATTGGAAATGCTCATAAATTTGGTGAGAGATGGACATACACGGGAATTGGACCAAGATGCTGACAGGACGAAAGGCCTTTTGTAGAAGGAAGGAACGTGACAGCACATGAACTATATAGCACAACACAACATAAAAAATTTATATAAAAAAACATAAAAATTTAAAAAATTTATCATGGTTTTAAATAGTTTGTTTTGATCCCCTATAATATAATATCACAAGGATTTAATCTGACTTTAGATATATGGACTACAATCAAAACTTGTTAAAAATATTGAAACAAGCCATTTAACTGGGCCCATATCCTTACAGAACAATAGGGCTTTTTGATTAAAATAATTTTTTTTAAAAAAATAATTACCAAATTAAAGCTTTTTTCAAACTATTTACCAAACTAAATCTTACGCCATTAATGGCGTGAGAGTTTTTTACGCCATAGCTAAGTTCCACAGAGTTTTCTTACGGCATTGGATGTACCTGCTGTCAGACCTTGTGGCGTGAAAAAGTGTCACGCCACAGGTGGCGTGACACTTTTTCACGCCACCTTACCAAGGTGGCAGGGAAAAAGCAGATACGTTAACCTTTCTTACGCCATTTAACACTAGATTTACTCAGATACGTTAACCTTTCTTACGCCACTTGTACCGTACTGTCAGACTACGGGACCCACTGTATTACTTTGGTAAATAGTTTGGAATTTGATTTATTTTGATAATTTTTTTTAAAGAATTATTTTGGTCAAAAAGCCGAACAATAGAGATAGACAACTAACAATTTGAAATTATAGAAACTTTAAATCAAAATTTCATGGGACAGACAATTAGAACTATAGGGATTCTTGACTAATTGCTTAAAAAATAATTTCTAGCTTTAAAAAAACATGTCCTTAGTTGACGAGGTACGATATAAGAAAAACTTATAAGAAAAAATTAAAATAAAGGACGTAGAGAAAATAATATTTATTATAAATGATCATAAAAATTGTAATTATTTAAAAGGACTGAGCATCACAATATAAAATTAAAATTACTAAATTGTCCCTAATCAAATCTCCGGTATTATTTCTTATATTCATAATTAAAAAAATAACTAAAATTAAAACTAAAAGTGCCTGTCATGATATAATCATATATTTTTTTTAATTTTCAGTATATTATTTAATTAACAACGGTTAAACTCATATTTTTAAATTTTTATTTTTCACCAATTTATATCATCAAGTTGTGAGATTTGTATTGTCAACGTTGATATCAATTAAGCTCTTTTATAAAAATAAAAAATAATATCATTTTATATTTTTCAGTATATAATAGGTTAATAAATTTTTTAACACATTACATGAATTTTTTTACCCACATAAATTGCTTCAAAACAAAAATAAATCTTATAAACTTTCTTTGTTTAACATATATGATAAATTATATATAAAAGACTTGACTTTTATTAAAATTATATAATTAAAACTTTTGTTGGTTTTAAAAAAATTATGATTTTTACAAATTCAAGAATGCATAATTTTTTTTTCATAGATATCTATTCAAGTTGTGAAAAATGAAAATTGAGAAAATTATTATTTAATTTAATGAAACTTAGAATTTTTATTAGCTTTAAAAATAGAATGTGGAAAAGAAGTAGGAGGGAATGTAGAAGACTTTGTTAGGGGCATTTTAGTACTTTTAACTCTCTTTTTTTTTTAATATTTGGTCCTTCTAAATAATTACAATTTTTATAGTTATTCTCCATAAATATCTTTTCCTCTAAATCCTTCATTTTAATTTTCCTAACTTACAAAAGCTCACGTGGTTTACCTACTCAACTAATTTAAGTAATAGTTTCGATTTAATGATATAGCAGCCATTAAAATTCGTTATGTTTTTGGAAAAATTTGATGAGAAATTCCCCATTGCAAAATGTATTGCTCAAAAGTATATGAGATTTGTTTAATGACCCATGTACAATCTATCTTTAATTTCTTTAACTGTGTATATCTTCAACTATATGCAAATTGTAAAGCATTTGTATATAGTTTAAGGGTACATGATTTCTGGAAATAAGTTATATCTAGTGACTCTCCAAAACTATGTCGTTTTTTATTAATGAAATGTGTTTCTGTAATTTTGCAGCCTTCATTAATTCACCTAAAATTACAAACACACCCTTCATTAATTCAAGACGACGTAGTTTTAAGAGTTACTTGAGATAACTTATCTCCAGTGACTGGAGAAATACTTTTCCCATAGTTTAATTTCCAAACAGTTAGTTTTTTTTTCATATGAATAAAACATATAGACAATGAAATGAAATCTAATTAATATTAAGGAAAGTTTGAGAAAAATACCTTCAAAAAGAAAAATGTCAATTCAGTTTGTTTCTTATAATAATTTAGAAAGTCATTGTAATTGATTATTAATTCACAACTTATTAAAATTGTAATATAAAATTACTGATTTGAGATTTTTAAATTTTAAAGGTGATTTTCTAAAAATTTTCCTATAATATAAATGTTGTTATTAAAGGTGATTAGGGTGGGCAGATGCCGTCTGAGTAAAAAGTTGAAGCAAGGTCATATAGACACACAAGAGGACGTGGAGTGACAAAGAGCAAAACTGGTTTGAGTCACATTGAGAGTGACATTTGAGTGGTTGAGAGATTGAAATTGAGAGAGAAAACTAGAAAACTAAATGATGAAGAAAGTGAAAGAGGTTCAATCTCATGTATAAATTGAGATTGCCCCGGAAACTACTTTCTTTTTCTTTTTTGTTTAATTTTCTTTTGTGAAATGAGTGGCACACTATTCAATTATTAGTAATGAGTGTAAATATAAAATAAAATTAACTTTTTTTGGAGAGTGACTTTTTTAAAGAGATTAAGGAAGTTAATTAAATTATTTTAAAGTATTTATATTTAATATTTTCCCTCAAATTAATTAGTTTGACAAATAAACTGATATATAATATAAGGATATACAACATATGACATGATTAAGTAACTTATTTAAATTTCTCCAAAAAATAATAGTCAATTCTTTCTTATATTTAGGACCGGATGGAGTATGAAAGTTTTCTTTTATATTTAATATTAGTCTTAATTCTTTTGCCAACATAATATTGGTATTAATGATTTATATGTGACATTAATTTAAGTGCCTCGTAGGTATACAATTTTTTTTATCAAATTAAATGATATGTTGTTCCCTACTTATAAAAATCAATAACATAGTTTGCCCCCTTAAAGAGGAACGTATTTCGAAATTTAGTACAGTTGATGTGTATTCAGCAAAATGGATCTTGAATTGGTTCCACGGTTTATGTATGTTGAAGGCTAATGATAATAAGAATGAGTAGGGATGGAAATAAGTCTGGTCAGACTAGATTTTGGCTAAATAGGCTTGAGCCTGTAATAGGAGTAGAAGGCTTGAGCCTGAATGCAGGTTTTTTTTTAGGCTCAGACATGAGCTTTCATAAGGCTTGGTTGAGCCTGAAGCCTTTTTAGAGGCCTACTTACAATGTAGACTTTTAAAAAGGCTTCATATTGTAGGCCTTGAAGGCCATAAATAGGCTTTTATACACTTTGAACCTATCAAAACTATATAAATATAAGCTTTTAGTATAACATAAGAATAGAAAATAATAAATATTATATTATTTATATAATATAAATACAATTATATTTATTTAATGTGTAAACAAGCTAGGCTTGAAGGCTTATAGGTCAGGCCTTAATAAAATAGGTCTGGCCTATTTACACATTTAGGCCTTAAATAGGCCTTGACTTGATCTTTTTATCAAACAGGCCATGCTGTAGGCCGCCTGTTAGGGGCCTGACCTATTTCCACCCTTAAGAATAAAGCATATATTGGAGGGTGTGAACTATGACTCTATATTCTAAGTGCATATTTGAATACCGCATTTAAACTTTTACCAAAGGTTTTAGAGTTCTTGAGCAAAAAAAAATAAAGATTTTAGAGTTCAGGATTGAGACGCTTCCGGTTTCTCTCACCGGCGAGTCACTCTTCATCCCTCATTATCCTTGTATCTAAACTATCCAAATTTGATCCAAGTATCCAGAGGGAGATACATGATCTATTTCAAAATACTGCATGCGGTAATTTGAAATAGATGATGTGTCTCCCTTTGGATGTTTGGATCAAAATGGGACGGTCTAGATGGAAGGATAATGAGAGAGGCGCCAATGAGAGTATCTGATTCCGGATTGGGACACTGGTTAGTTAGGCATCCCTTTCTTTGACAATTAACAGGATATGCACTAATGATCTGAAATTATAAGTGAGCTCAAACCTACGACCTCCCATTAATAGGGAAGTTCTTATGTTACTAGGCTACAGCCTACAACACCATTGGCTTACTAGTTAGATATCTAGGGATACGAGCCCCCATTCAAGCCTAATTTCTTATTATTGTGATCAGTGGCGGAGCCAGGAATCAGAGTTTATGGGTGCACAATTAGTGAAGGGGTTCGGGGGTTCGGGGGCAGCGCCCCCGAATTTTTTTTTTTAAATGAAAGTTTTAAATGCTTTAAGATTGTATCGTTAACATTTTCTGAAAGGAAAAAAGTTTGACAAAATTAAAGAACATGTTGCAACCTATAAGAAATCAAAGAATGAAGAATTATCATAACTAGAAGGTGGGCAAGCAAACCAAAATGCTGCTTCATTCATCATAAACAAAAATCACAAGTTCAGCAAATGCATTAACCGGCAAAGGAATAAGAGAAGGATAGTTACAAACCGGCACTACAAGTTCAGCATGCCTCAAAAAATGCTATCCACTAGAGAGCACGACACTTTCAATAGGTTCAACACCAAACACCTACATAAAGGAGGAAGGAAAACAATGAGAACACAAATGCATTAACATAGAAAAATAATAATCAATAGTCAACTAACCTTTACATCATAAGGATTACAAAATCATTCTTCGATTCTTCATTCCTTGAAAATATTGCATTATATCCTCATCGTCAATCATATCAAATATATCACGTTCAACAAAAGTTAACATGCATGAGTTAAACCAATCATCACTTATCCGATTGCGCAACTTATTCTTAACAAAAGTCATTGCAGAAAAAACCCGCTCAACACTAGCAGTTGCTACCGGTAGAACGAGTGCCAACTTTATCAACAAATAGACTAGTGGATAAACAATATCCTTTCTCTTCTCAACCATCTTCAAAGCAAGGTCAGAAATTGTTTGCAAATTGACAAAATCAGAATCAGCCCTGACATCAACAATAAAATTATCGAGACTTGAAGACAAAAAAGGGATATCTGCAAGTTCATCAAACTCGGAAGGATAGAATCGAGCAAACTCAATCAACTTTTCATTGTTAAAATTAGCAAATGAATCACGAGGATCAAGACAACCCAAACACTCAAGCAACTTGATATTGACATTATCAAATCGATCATTCAACTCTTGAACCTGAGTATCTATCACTGTATTAAATAACTCCACCTTAAAGTAGTGGAGGAATGTGAATGATTCCAATCTCCGTCTCGATCTCCCTTTAGGACAATAAACATCAATCATATTTGGAATGTCAATATCATATTTATTGGCAAATATGTTTGTTTCTTGAAGCAATTTATCAAAATCATTATCCCTCACCTCTTGCAAACGAGACTTGACTACCTTCACTAAACCAATTGCATTTAAAAGGTCTTGATCTTTTCTTTGCAGTGCTTGTGACAACTCATAAGAAATCCCCAAGATCAATTTCATAAGATGCAACAAGAATGCAAATTCAAAATCCTCCATGGCATACAAAATGCAACCTGCATCGGTTCTTGTAGCATCATTTTTCGGCTCGTCTCGAATAACTTTCATCAAGGAAATTATTGGAGAAAATAGTGAGATAACACTTGTAACCGTACCAAAATGGGAACCCCAACGAGTGTCTCCAGGTCGCTTTAAGGTTGTCTCTTGATTTAAACCTTTTCCAGTTGGTATTTCACCACTAGCAATTCTTTCAACTATTAGCTCATACTGATTCATTTGAAGAATTTCCTTCCGCTTGCATGAACCCCCCACAACGGTAGTCATCTTTTGAAGCATGTCGAAAAATTCTTGAATCTTCGTGTGCTGTTTTGCAACCTTTACAAGTGCCAATTGTAACTGATGAGCAAAACAATGAATGTAGAATGCGGATGAGTTGTCTGCCAAAATCAAACTCTTAAGCCCTTTGAATTCACCCCGCATATTACTAGCACCATCATAGCCTTGCCCGCGACATTTAGACAAACTTAAACCAAGTTTAGAAAATAGGTCATCAATCGCAACTTTTAGTGATTGTGCAGTCGTATCTGAAACATGAATTATGCCAATGAAACGTTCAACAATAGACCATTTTTTGTTTACATACCGAAGTACAACCGCCATTTGTTCTTTAATTGCAACATCACGAGCTTCATCAACTAGCAAGGAAAAGTAATCGTCATCAAGCTCGCTAATTATTGCTTTAACGGTCAAATCAGCACAAGCTTGGGCAAGATCTTTCTGAATCATTGGTGAAGTCATTTTGTTATTATCGGGGGCATTTTCCAAGACCACATCACTCATCTCTTTATTTGGCTTAGAATAAAACTTTAGAATTTCAAGGAATAAACCTTGATGATTTGAACTTGTAGATTCATCATGTCCCCGAAAAGACCGACCATTGCGTAGTAGGAATCTAATACAATCTAAAGAAGTTTTCACCTAATATGATAATCAATTTTCTGTTGGTCAGAAATATTTGAAAGAGCAATATCAATATGTTGATTTTGCTTCATCAAATTTTGACAAGATTGATAACATCTATTGTGGACACTCTTATGATCTCCAACATGACCTTTGATTCTATCCTTCTTATGCCAACTTTTGAACCCCACACCGACAAATGCTTCTGCGTCGAACCACTACCTCCAACCTCCATATCAAAGAGATAACAATACAAGCAAAAACAAGCATCTTTTGATATACTATACTCCAACCAGGAACCAAATTCTTCATACCACTTAGGATTGAATCTACGCATTTTTCCATACACATCCTTTTGAGGGAATGGTTTAAGAATTGGTTGAGTTGGCCCCTTGAGCAAATAAGCTCTCCGAATATCCTCTCTTTCTATAGGATTTGATGTCATTGAATAAATTGAAGGTCTTTTCCCGGATCCGCTTCAAGATTTTCTATATTAACTTTTGCTTGAGGTGGTAATTGAAATTGAGATGTTGGTGGTGGTTGGGAGGATTCTTGGTCTGTTGGAATTGAAATATTGTTTGAAAGTTGCTCACTTTGAGCTTCGGGTTCTGTATTTGTGGGTTTTAGACGTTTGAAATAAGATTGTATCGTTGACATTTTCTGGAAGAAAAAAAGTTTGACAAGATTAGGGAACATGTTTAAATGTCACCTATATAGAAATGGGAAATCTATCAAAGGCCAAAAAAAGCTACACAATAAGGCATATATATATAGTTTCTTAAGAACACACCCGTGTGTGTAAGATGCAAATGCATATATATCTGTAAAACATGAAGGCATTGAGCACGGCTTGATCATATATATATATACATATGTCTTGTGGTTTTTGTTTTGAATGAAAAATCTCATGGTGTTTTGATGCTATGACAATAATTGAATGATTCCCAGGGGAAGGAACAGCCCCACTTCATTTTTTTGTGGTAAGAAGAAATAAGAGAATACAAGGGGTGGTCCCTATATGAATTTTTTATATATATATATTTACACACACATGAATTTAGTACTACTCGCTTGGAACTCTCAGAAACCTTTCCTATAAGACAGAAACCTTTCCTATAAACAACCAGATTTCGTTTTCGAAGAGGTAACATCCAACAAGACAGAAACCTTTCCTATAAACAATGGGAGCCACATAAATATATAAAATATCACATGGAAGAAGAAGATTTGAGGTGAAAGACAAGGGTCCTCTCAAGGCCCTATATGTGTAGTACTAAACCAACCAAAAACATCAAAAATACAGAAGTTATAGCCAGGATCAGGCAATCAGAAAAACAGGATCAGGCAACAACCAGTAAAAGGCAAATACAGAAGTTATAACCACCTCATGTTACATTAAAAACACCTCTAACCAGTAAAAGGAAACCAGAAGCATTAATCAGTCAATCAATCTGAAAATATAACCAGGATCAGGCAACAACCAGTGGCAGAACACACAACAAGTTCGTTCGATAAGAACAGAAACATAGATTAATAGCTCACAACCATTATGAGTCAAACACCTCTACAAATTCTTCTTACCCCCAATCAATCTCGAAGTTATAGCTCACAACCAACACGCATTAATTATTCTAGCTGGAAAAAGAACAGAAACAGATGAATTAAGATAAAAGATATGAGCTAAAACCTGTGAAATTGATTGAGGACTTGACCAAATTGCCGAAGAAAAGGGGGGCGGACGAGCGGAGCTTGAGGTTGAGCAGAATCAGTCGACGGGCGAGCTGCGACTTGGCTATTGCTTCAAACGTCAAAAGCTGCCATTTGATCTCTTCCAAACGGAAAGGGGGCGGACGAGCTCGGCGGATCGATTTGGGGGGGAAGTCAGGCGAACTGGGCTGATTGATTTGGGGAAGAAGAGGGGGGCGGACGAGCTCGACTGATCGATTTGGGGGGGGGGAATCGGGCGAACTGGCGGATTGATTTGGGGAAGAAAAGGGGCGGACGAGCTCGGGCTCTCGGCGGATCGATTTGGGGAAGTCGCGGCGAACCGGGCGGATTGATTTGGGGAAGAGGGGGCGGATCGATTTGGGGGGGGAATCGGGCGAACTGAGCGATCGATCGATTTGGGGAAGAAGAGGATCGATTTGGGGAAGAAGAGGGGCGGCGGACGAGCGAGCTATTTGAGGAAAGTAATTTGCAAAAAAAAAAAAGTGATTCCAGTCTTCGAACCAGGGACCTATAATACTAAAGACTGAAGCTCTAACCAATTGACCTAATCAGATATATTGTATTAAAAATTCCTTCACAAAATATATATTTTTTATGGGTTCACTTGCCCCCCTAAAAACCAGTGTGCCTCCGCCACTGATTGTGATGAGATCTCAACTATTTAAATTTAATCTGAACATATTTAATGCATTCATTGATATGTGAGAATGACTTACAAGTGATTTATAATAAGCACAAGAGCAGTGTAGTGTAGTAGTATAACGTGCTTCTTTGTTGGATATACTAAAAACGAGCTCTTATTGGTGTAATAAATGTCTGAAATAACTAATATGTCATATGGTAGAAGATTAAAATTTGATTAGAATTATGATGTGGGGAGATGTTGAATTTTAGAATTTTGAATTGGGTCCCAAACACATTGGCATTATAAACCATAAAGCCTCTTGTTATCGAAAAATTATAAAGCATTTCTTCAAAAAGAATGTATGATCTTTCTTATAAGTCACCAAGTGAAAAATTAATTACATTTTGAAGTTTCATAGATTTTTCTTTTTTCCCCAATTCAAAGATGTAATTCATAATTTTAGATTTTAGTAAATTTATATTTTTTTATTTTCAAACAAAATTAATGAATTAGCCACCTATAATTAATTTAGTGAAGTGTTTGCAGATACTCCCTCTTATTATAAGGCATCAACTAACAATTCTCGCAAACCAATAAAAAAAATTAGCGTTAAGGTGCAAAAATAGACATATACTTTTGTCAAAAGAGCGTCCAGTAGCAAATACTTTTTTTAGGTGCAAAAGTGACTATGTGGTTACAAAAGTGGAGCAAAATTAGCATTGACCGTTAGTTGACTTTTTCTGAACTGAAAATGATGACGTAGACGATGACGTGGATGTTAATGTTTTATAAATTACAGTTCAGCCCCGAATGCATTTCCAAAAATTTCAATTTAGTCTCTCTATAAACTTTAAAAACTTTCATTTAAGTCCCTGGTCAAAACTTGCATTTTGACCAGGGACCTTCTTCTTCCTCCCGACAGGCGAACCAAAACCCAGAACCCATAACCCATAATCCAATGAAAAACGCACGAATTGAATGAAAAAAAAGCCAAAACCCAGAACCCAACGATCAGCATCCGATGAACAAATAATTTCAGAACTAGAATCGTGCGACCCAATCCCCAAAATCAATCAACGCTATGAAGAACCCATAATCCGATAACTCAGGACCCAACAAAAATCAAACGAAGTAGAACAAACCGAAGCTCAAAACTGAACAAACCGAAGAAAAAAAAATCCTGGAGAATTCAAAACATTAAAAAAGGAAGAAGATGAAGGCTCAAATCAAACTCGAACAAGGCCGATTATAGGCCACAACCGAACACAAAAATTAGGGCATCAACAACACGTAACCCGGATCAACCAACAAAGCTTTCAGAAAGCAAAAATCGCAAATCGAAACAAATAAGAACACCGTTGTTCAGAAAAATCGCAAATCGCAAATCGTGACCTTTATCTATGATAAGCTTCGACCGGATCGATGAGAAGAGGAGTAGATGAAAAGGGATCTAGGTTTGTAGCAGACCCGATCGCAGATCAAGAATCCGCCGTCGACGGTAAAGACCCGATCCACGATGAGGTTGGCCGCACGTCTGCCATTGAAGTAATCGCGACCTCTTTCTCTGAATCTTGCCTCCATAGCCAGACCACTGAAAATCAATTCACTCTCTCCATCTTTCTCTGAATCTTGCCTCCATAGTCGGGGGGTTCCGATCAAGAGGTTGAAGAAGAGGGGGTCCGATCGTGAGGTTGAAGGAGGGGAAGGGTTTTGTTTTTTATTTTGAAGGAGGGGGGTCCGGTCGTGAGTCAGCATAGGATAACCCTTTTTCTATGTTTTTTTGTTTTTTAATTTCTTCTTTCACTGCCAACTAGGATAAAAATTTGCTGAGTTAACATCCATGTTAATGTTTTTGGTCAAACTAACGGTCAACTAACGGTCCATGTCTACTTTTGCTCCACTTTTGTAACCACATAGTCACTTTTGCACCTAAAAAAAATATTTGCTACTGGACGCTCTTTTGACAAAAGTACATGTCTATTTTTGCACCTTAACCCAAAAAAGTAAAGTTAATAAAGTTGCCCTACAATTTAAGTAAATTCCAATATTACCTCTACTAATTGTAGTAAACTCTAAGATTATATTAATTATTACTCTCACCCACTACCCTTATTAATTATGACCATACATGAAGAAGAAAAAATAATTAATGCGTTTTGAAAATAAGCAAGTGCCTTATAAAAAAAACCAAATACAATTACTAGTTGATGTCTTATAATAAGGACGAGAGGGAGTACTGATTAGTAACTGTATCATCATTCTCACTCTCTCTGCTAACTGTTTCAGTTTAGAGGCAACAAATGTTAGGCGCAAGCCTAAGAATTAGGTAGATCACTCTCACGAGTAAATATATGTACGTGTGTGTATAATATATATATATTATTGTCAAACTTGCGAGTTGACTCTCCGAGTTTACCGTTTTTATGATTCTAACTTACAAAAACGAGTCGAGTCACCGGTAAATTCGTGTCAGTTGTAAACTCAGTTAAATTCACGAGTTTAGATATTAAGTTTACCATTTTTACATTTCTAACTTACAAAACCGTGTTAACTAACTCTTTAACTTGTGTTAATTTTTTTATTAGATTATGCTCAACGACTTTATATATAATTTTTATCAAAATTTCTTTGTTAAATATAATAAAGATAAATGCTGATAGATTTAATTTCAATTATTTAGATTTAAAATATAGTTAAATCAAATTTTTATCATTTTTATATTTTAATTATTTAATTATACATTAGTAATACCTATTTAATAATAAAAGCAAACTCTTATGAGTTTACGATCCAAGTTTACATAACTATGACGAGTTTACTTAAAGTTACCAGTTTAATAACCTTGTATATATATACAATACTCCTCTGGAGTCAATTAATTTTTTTATAAGATTAAAGAATCAAAATAAATAATTTAATCATAATATATATTATATATTACTCTTCTTATCCTTAATATAAGACATAATTGCTTTTTTGAAGATGTTATAGAACTAAATAAATTCCTTTAAAGTATCGATATTTATATTTTTTATAATTGATATACACTAAATTATGTTTGACTAATTTATTTAGCTTCATTAACCTAACTAAAAAATTCAACCATATCTTGTATAAAGGAAGGACCTGAAAGAGTATTAGATTATACATTATTTTATAAGTCAAACAAATTAGATTGGTATAAACAAAAATACATAAATGATTTATTCAGCTTCTTTAATCTCCCCAAAATCAAATCAATTGGATCATATATTAACCAAGTAGTAGTGATTAACTCTCTTCTACGTTTCTCAAGTGCCACAGACACACAACACACAGGTCAAATAAAATATAGTATACTATTATATGTCAAAGCAGAAATGTACAAAAGACGTGTTTGCCACGTAAGTATCATCCTACTTCATACCCAAACCTACCCTAGCTTAGTCCCGTCCCAACCCAACATCTCCTTTCACTCTTTCCCTCTTGAAAAAATATGCAACAAAAAGCTAATCGCAGTAGAAAAGGAAAATGATCACAAATCTGCCACAAAACAGAACACCCAACTTGCATGCCAGGCATCCATGTTCAGGGAGAATCCTACCTAGCCAACTCTAAAAGAGGATTTCTACGTAAGTTCCATATTGCACCAGAAAGATTATGAAACTGTACAAACGTAGCGAGTTGTCACTGCTAGAAGCTCTTCAGCTCATGACAACAAAGCATCAAATTTGCTGAGATTGAAGGAAAAGCCAAGCATGCCTGAAAAGAGTTAGAGCAATGAACCCCACCATATAAATTCAGTACTTACCCGAACTTGATGGCTTTTGCTTCTTTTCTTTTCACTGCTGTGCCATCCCGCCATGAGATTGTGCTGTAATCCATAATTCGATCTCTCCAGAATTGATGGAGAATTCATTCTCTCTCATGGTTGATGCTACATTCAAATCTCCTGTGTTGTTTATGTTAAAACTGAATCTCCTGCCAATGTCCAAAACAGAATCAACAGCATAAAGACAAATTACGAACAGGTTTGCTACAAAAAAGAAAAAAAGTTATAATTATGCAAAAAGCATGCCTTATCTCTAAGCTTCTGAACAAATTGAGCCATCTATGCTCCTGGAATCAAGAACCTTACCTACTGCAGCAATTAGCCACAGATATTTATAAAAGGGAAAAAGTATATGGTCAGTGGACATCATCAGATACAATGAAGAGACAAGAAACGGAAAAATACGACTTATGTCTTACATGCAGAAATAACAACAATTCTAAAAACAGCTATCAAGACCTAACCACAGCACTGAGCAATTTGATGAACATCACTAACAATATCGTTTATCACATATGGATGCAACCAGGTCGTTTGATAGAGCTTTTAGATAGTGCGAGTAATTTGTGTGTTGTTTTTTCTTTCTTTTTTATTTTTATTTTTTTTTTTGGGGGTGTTTAATAAGAGAATATACTCATACTATATACGAAAAAAAATCTAAGCAGAAACAATGAAAGGTGCAAAAGAAATTGGAATATAAAACCTCGTATTGTTCCAAAGCTCATCTTGCATTAATCCTTTTTCACTAGTAATTGCATTCTCCAAACGTGCAACAGGGTCTCCCTCACGTGCAGCATCCTGTAAAGAGGCCATCTCGTCACCCTCTCTAACAGTCCCCTCAACTCCTACGATGTTATCCTCAGCACAGTCTGCCACTGATTCAATCCCAGCATCATCTGAAGAACCACCGTCACTTGTAGCAGATGTAATTACACTAGAATTTGATGCACATTCAGGTTCTTGTTCAGATGATGCTATTCCTTTATCCAAATCATTTTGCCCTCTGTAGGACAGTTCAATGCTCTCCACTGGTCTCACCTCTTGAGCATCAGACATGACATCAGCAGAAAATCTATTGGAAGCCAAAACTTCTAATCTATTCACTTCAAACAGGCACATTCCGTTTCTTGTACTGCCACTTAAGATATCCACTGATTTATCCAATATGTTTGAAGACATTGGATCATGACTCTCAGCACTACTGGAAAGCCTTTTTGCAATAATATCAAGCTTCTCACCCGCCATGTCCTCATTTTTCCTCTTACGGATTCCATCAACATGTTCACTCCCATAAACCTCAGTTACATGAAATGATTTAACAGGTTCCTGTACTTGTGCGGTTGGCTTTGATGGTCGAGGTCTCTTATTATAACCATTAGGTAAAACATAAGATGGAATTTGCCTTCTACGAACATGAGAAACATGTATTTTCATCCCAGGTTTCCAGAACATGTACATATTAACAGAATGCCGAAATTCATCAACTGTATCACGTATATCAAACTGTTGACCTTCTTGAACAGTCTCCCCTTGCTTCCTCTGCAGGCCCATGAAGAAAGCACAATGTGCACATTGTTTAGAAGCATCCACATAATCATGAGGATAAGGATGACACTGCAACTTTCCAAGGGTGTCACGCTCAATCTGCAAAGAATATTTAATGGCAACCAATGAGTTGGGAAAGATGGTATTTACGGTAATCCTGGCAAAATTCTTCAGTACAATGAAACGTTTAGAACTATCCTCATTGCTTGCAACAAAAATATAAGATACAATACCATCAAAGTCAGCTGCCGGAGTCGAGATTCCACCCAACCCTTCCATGTCCGCAAGTCATCAGCATCAGCCGCTACTATGTCAACTTGCAGATAGTTCTTATAACTCTCAAAGAAAAGGTACGGCTCAAACATACGACTCCAACAAGCTTTACTGAGATCTATTTCCTGGATTTGTTCAACAAGAACAAAGTATCAACATCAATTATACAAGGCAAAAAGGCTTAGCACCTAAATCATACACAAAACATAAAGCCACCCTTACCTCACATATCTTATTGCCATAATGAAACTGTTCCATCATAACACGAAGTGTACTCGTTGAAACATTGTAACTAGAATTCATACAGGGATAAGCAGGAGTAATGATGGGCATATGATGTGTTCTGTCACGAGGTTTTTTACGAGGATCCCAAACAGAAAATCCAAGCTCATTCTCCTCAATTGGGCACAACATGACAGGATTTGGCCAACGCCATTGAGTATACACCCGAAAGAATCGAGAGACAAGCATACTTGGAACTGCATTTGGATAGAGCTGGCACACTCGAGCAACAAGAATGGCCCAGTTCACACCCCCGAGAAATCCAGTCACCTAAATTCAGTATTGTAAAAAGAACAGTAGAAAAATTCAGAACAAGTAGCATAATCAATAACCATATGGATGGGTATTGCAGGTAAAGTAAACATTTTGAATGGAAAAAGAGGAAAAAGTTACTCACATTGGAATAAACACCTCGTCTTTTGGCCCAAAATTTTAAGCACCGAAGTGTCGTTCGAAAGTGCTACAAACAAAAAAATGGAGAAAATTAACTGGATATAGTCATGGGCAGAGCGAGATCCACCAAATACCATAGAGATATTTCCAAAGGAACCAGAGAACTACACTTCAGGAATAAATGACAACAGATAAATTACCTCAACATTTGGAACAAGCTTTAAAATTTGATCTGCAACTCGACATCCATTCAGACTTCGAACAGTAGGCTCATCCACATTGTATAAGACAGAAACATCAGATATGTCCAAGTTCTGCACATAAAATAGGAAATAAGTTATGGTTCCAAAAACAAAAGGGGAAAATAGCTAGGCATTCGGAATTCCAACATAATAGAAGTAACCAACATGAACACGAGTCATCATTCTAATTACATCCTTGTCAAAATAATAAAGCCACACCCAAAATACGTGTCATCCATTTTAACTTCAAAGATAAAGGAAATCCTAAAAATCTCTAAACACCTTAGCAGCAATGAGTGGAAACACATGACAGACTAAAACGAAGATGTTCATTGCAATTCAGATACAAGGTAGTTAACTTTGATCAAGCAGTAAGTGGAAACAAGGAACTGAGAATCAGCACTTACTTCCGGCACAACCAAGCAAGATATACTGGCATAAAGTAGGTCAATTGATATTCCATCAAACTTGAATTTCATAACCGGTACATGAGCATCTGGAACAGGTTGCAGTTCAGATACCTCATCCATGTTAGCCAGAATGTCATGCAACACATAGAAAAAGTCCGCCTGATGAAGAAATATGAAAGTTATACCCCAAAAGTAAAAAGATAATGACTTTGACAAAGCAATATGAATATTATTTGCATTCCTAACATACCTCTCGGTTCACATAAGATGGTCCAATACATAATGTGTCTATGTCCGCCCCAGGACCATGAACCTGCACCATAAATATTTATTTATGGATATTAAAATTCCCAAAAAAACAAAGAACGAAAGAAGGGAAACAAAAAAGGAATCATTTAATTCCTTAAAAGTGATTTGTTAGCAGAGAATGTAGATCAGAATGTCATGACAAATTCTGAATCCCTGGTAATGAATGATATAGAAGCTAAAGCATTAGTTTCATAAGAGTGCCAGAAATGAGTTCTTTAATTACGTTATCAGTTAGAGCCTTAGATGTAATTACTCCAGATAAGGTCTAGTGCAAACATAATTAAAACCCCAAGTCACATACTGCACAAGATAGAGATTAGGTTCCCCATTGAGTAATGTAGGAATAAATACCACGCGCATTAATCATTGATCGGGTTGTAACAATAAATTTTCTACAAATAGTTCATGGCATTTATGGACATTGATGAAGGTTTTAACTAGAACTAAAGTTTTGGATTAGGAATGAATTTTCAATATAGATGGAGGAAAACAGATGACTTTCATTCCTTATTTAGATTAATATGTTTGAGATAACATGCTGCACATTTCAACGTATGCACAATACTAGGCACTAAACGCTATAAATAACTATGGATAAGAGGGCGTCAGCATTGCCCAGAGTCACCGGAGAGCAAGCCTGAAAAAATGTTTCAAAAAATGCTCCCCGAGGCCAAGTCATAAAGCATCGTAAATGAAAAAACATCAAACTCACCCCAAGTCGATAAGAACCAAATGTGAATATGACAGCATTAGCATCTTCCACCATTTGATCAGTGTATCCTCTTAGCCCAGTCAGTTGCTTCACCCAATCTTTTACTATCTGAAACAGACGAAAAATTTACTACAATTATTACAAGTATTCCCTCTGGTCCTTATTATAAGGACCTAACTAACAATTCTCACAAATCAGTAAAAACAGTTAAAGTCAATAAAGTTAGCATTAACTTCCAATATTACCCCTGTTAATTGCATTAAACTCTAATATCATATTAATTATTATATTCACCCACTACCTTTACCTTTATTTATTAGGGGCATATATGGAAAAGAATACTTAATGCCTCCTTGGAACAAGGAGCCAAGGAAGTGTTTTATAAAAATGACTAAATAAACTTATTAGTTAGTTGGTGCCTTAGACCAAAGGGAGTATATATTAATTTGGGAGGAAGGGGTGAATTGGGGGATGAGGAAACAAGTTGTCTTGTCATAACATAACAAAATTAGTAACGCCAAGACTTCAATAAATAAAAGAGCAAAGCCTAGTATCCCTTCAACATACATGGAAATAACAACTAAACTATATTCCTTCATACTAAATCGAAAGATCCCACCAGATAAATTAAAACTTACAGATCATGCTTCATAACACTTCCGTACATTTATGTGGCGACATACCAAGGCTACCCGTTAAAAGTTCTATCCCCACAAGAAAAAAAGAATATTTTTACTCTTAAAACACATAAACAGGAGAACCCGAGGATAATAGGAGATGCACAATCACCTGTCCAAGTCGAAGAAGGACCTCCTCTCTCTTAGCAGCCTCCTCTTCGCTCTCATATAGCCCTGAATGAAACAGAAACTTCCGTACCCAAAAAAAAATTCCAGAATTCATCAATAATTCAAACTCAAGAATTCAAATTTGCGACATCTAAGGTATTCAACACAAAATCAAACCTTCTCTAACTCCAAAGTCCTTTGTAAATCAGCCGCAGTCGGCCCAGCCTTTGATATCGGCTTCGTCACACCATATTGCTTAGCCGCCGACTGAGACGGTTGCGTCAAAGCCATCACACCCCCAGAGTTGCTCATCTCAACCTCTTAAAAAAGATTCTCCTTTTTATATTCTCTTTCGAGGATCGGTGATCCTAAAAGATACCTAACGAAAAGAGAATGAAATAGAAATCCGCTGGTTCCGACCAGAAATTCAAAACAGAACAAGAAACGAAAATCAGATCAAACAGAAAATCGGAACCCTAAAACTCAATAAACACCGACACAAAGATATCGATGCGAATAGGAATAGAATGAACGATCTAATGCGAGCAGGAGTGGAGGAAATCAAAGCCCTAGATCCTGAGTAGGACCGTGGAAAAGAAAAGGGGGGAAATTTCCGCGAGAAAATATGGTAACGTTAATGATAGAACAAAATCGGATCAAAAGATGGACAATAGGGGGAAAACAGTGACGAAACCGATAGGTAGCATAGTGTCGGTGAGGTTGAGAAAAAAGCTCAGAGAGAGAGAGAGAGATCGGAGGAGCAAAATAGGGAGCGAGCCGGAGAATTGTGGTGGGGGGTGGGGTTCGCGGGTAATTGATATTTTTTGAGATATTAAAAGGATTCTTCACTTCGTATATACTACTAAAATTATCATAATCCATCAATCAACTGATGATTTCTAAAATTACTCACTTCGTACTTTCTTTTCTTTTTGGCTTTATCTTTTTTATTTCTAAAATTATCATAATCCATCAATCAACTGATGATTTCTTTTATTACTTTGAGGAAAATAACAGGTGTCATTTTTCAATTGTTATTTGTTAGAATATCTGTCACTCTTTTGCCACAAAAAAATAAAAATAAAAAAAAAATCTGTCACTCTTTTCGTTGCACTTACCTTCATCATCCTTGGCTTTTTCTTTTGGAAAATTCATACAGGGTCCAATTAAGGTCCAAAATTTTAAAAAAGGCCCCAACAACTTTCACATACCAAAAAATGCCCTAGGGTCTTTTCTAGTATAAACGTTAACAACTAAAACAGCCAGATTAATAACAAAATCAACACCCGTTAACAACTAAATCAGTCGCATTAACAACAATATTTTAACAACTAAATCAGTCACTTTAACAACAATATCAGCCCCGGTTAACAACTAAGTCAGTCAGATTAACAACTAACGTTTTAATGAAAAATCTCAGAAAATGCCCTAGGGCCATTTTTGGTATGCGAAAGTTGTTGGGGCCTTTTTGAAATTTTGGGCCTTAATTGGGCCCCTATATGGATTTTCCCTTTTCTTTTTTAAATAATTCGACATCCACTATGTTACCTTTTTTTTTTGCCACCACCCACTGTATTGCTTATAGAAAGTTTAAACTCACAAATTCTTTGTTTATCTTGGTTAAGAGAGTTGTTTAGTGTTATTTAGCTCACACAAACCAAACCCCAGCAAAGTTACATAGCTTTATTGTCTATCTTGTTTTCTCCTTTTCTTTAGTACTGCTAGTAAAAAAAAAAAAAAAGTTGAATATATATTAAATAAATTTTTTACAAATATGGCCTAACATAAAAAAGGTAATATCAGTAATTTTTATAGGTTAAGTAGTAAATCTGTCCCGAAAGTATATGCTTAAGGACAATGTTGCCCTTGAAGTTTTTTAAGTCTCAATGTCGCACCAGGAGTTTTAAAAAGTAGCAATGTTGCTCAAAATTTAATAGCTCAAACAATCAACCGTTAGTTGATTTAAATATGCTGAGATGATTTTCTCATGTACGATGTGATGCCACGTACTGGTCCACATGTTACCCTACATCAACATCTTCATTCTTCCTTTCAGAAACACCTGAAGAATCTCACCTCTAGAAACATCTCTTTCTTCACTTCATTCTCGTCGGAATCTCACGTCCATAAACACCTCTTCTGTCTGGAACCTTGCCTTCACTCCTTCATCCACTCCCTTCCCTCTTACACTCGACGCCTCTTCCCTCACCATGAACGTTGGTATCGTTGGTCGTTGCTAACCCCTCCTCCACATGAATCTTAGACTTCAAAACCCATCACTAGCTCTGATCGACGTCGCCGGCCTTCAAGCTTGCCATCTCATCCCTCACCATGAACGTCGTGTTGGGATCCGTACACGCAGCGGAAGGAATCTCATCCATTTAAAATTTTACAAATCCCAAAGAAGATCTATCAACGACGTTTAGATCAAGGTTCGTTAAAGAAACCGTACCTATACGAGCTGGTATGTGTCCTTTCTCGAACACGTGGGCTAACACCTTCTTGTTCGACCTTTGCAAACACGTGGGCTAACACCTTCTTGTTCGACCTTTGCAAACACGTGGGCTAACACATTCTTGTTCGATCAATCTCTAGGAGCCGACTCTACGAATCCACTCCCTCTACCGGTATCCACACCGAACAGCTCTCCAACACGTATGACAGCGTGTTAGCGCCTTCTTACTTTGTGTCTCTCGTTTTTCTCTCAAGGACTTCTTTTGAGGCTTGTTAGTTCTCTCCTTATAATACGACTTAGATCAATATCTATTTATAGAGTTTCTAAAACCCTAATTGGGTCGTATTAAAATATTCAAGACTAATATCAATTAGTCCTTGAATTTCGAATTTGGATTAATCATACTAATTAAATCATCCAATGGATCTAATCTAATCTATTTGATTAATCCACATTAAAAGTCTTGATTTAATTTATTCCTATAAATCAAATCTGAGATATGATATCTATCTGTTTAATTAAATCTGAGATACTATATCTCAACTCAATTAAATATGAGATACTACATCTTTATTCGAAAATCAAATCTGAGATACAATATCTCTATTTGTTTTAAATATTTAATTTATCAAATAAATTAAATATAAAACAAATATTATATAATAATATCATTATTAAATAATAATATTATTATTTAATTTCGAAATTATGTATATATATATACACATGTATACATATATCCATCCTAGATTAAATGTTGTATTCATTAAATCTTAGACATATCTAAGATTCAATGAATCTGGACACTATTGCTCGTATTGGGATATTCTTGTGTGTGACCCTGTAGACCCACATGAGATTGGCAGTGGACCAATATTGTACCAGCCCACAAGTCGCAAGCGGCCTCTAGCAAGACATTGCGACTACCCAATTCATATGGGGATCGATGATACGATACAACCTATCATACAACCATGTCACGTCCCTTTTGTCACGTGATAACTTGGTCAAGGATGAGGCATGGATAATGTCAACTTCCTGTTCTTGACCATTACTTTCTCGATTCTTGAGTAGTCTAACAATTGAAATGGAAACTCCTTTCCATCGTAGTATGGCCGTACATTTCTCATACTCACTTATCGAGGGGCCCAGTATTATCCCTCTACAATCGTGAGGGACAAATTCCATCTTGACCATTCACATTCCTCTGCATGAAAACCATTGATCCCAATCCAAGCCTTTATCATCACCCGGTCAAAGGTGACTTTTGACTAGGTCAAAGATCAGCGACTCTCATGTAGGAATCCATGATGATCTCAGGTCGAAGGGCGTTGTGACGTGGTTATACATGAGATAAGCTTATGACTAAATCCATGCAGCTTTCTCATAGTGGGTCAATCCAGCACCTTGTACTCTTACAAGTGCCTATGACTTTGATTCGTATCTCCATACCTCATCAAAGTCATACTGGTCTTATCTCATCTTTGCTCCGGTAGATGACCGACCTGGGACATTTAGGATAATCTATTAGATATATCCAGGGATCAGTTATCATTATAAACATGCAAATGAAATGATAACTAAAGGAGAATACTTTAAATAACATTAACATTTAAAGTACAATGACTTGCCCCTAGGGCATAATTTCCAACACGTCGGTGCCGTCGACCATTTCTAACCCCACTCCACACGAAAATCTCGAACTTCAAAGCCCATCGCTAGCTTTGATCGATGACGTTGGCCTTCGGTCTCACTGTCTCAGGTAGCAAGGCTCTCATTTTCCTTAGATCTCGCCATCTTAGCCTCTCCCCTCTTGACTCATGGCTTGTCTTCATTAGATCTCGCTCTTTGCAACCAACAACCGTTAGATCTTGCCACCTTTACCTCGCCCCACTGGACTCTCGGTCTTGGCTCATCTTCCTTTAAACTTCTTCATATTTACTAGTGGACAATGAAGCCATGCATGTGATATGCACAAGAACACAATAACATTTTGGCTTCTGAAATTCTTATATTCTCCTTCACCCAAATGTCTAAACCCTTCTCCTTGTTAATTTTTGTGGGTTTTTCATTGTTCATTAGTTCTTGATGACGCTTTCTTATTTGTTTTTTTTCCTAAAAAAAAATTGGTTATCTTCTTGAAGTGTCAAGTTCGATAATTTCATGGATTAGATGTTGGTTTGGCGTAGAGTCTAATCATTGATCATTTTCTGGATCAGGCATGAAGTCGGATGACTTTTCTGGGTTTGATTTTCACATTTGAGTCTGAATTTTGTTTCTTAGTTATGAATTTGTTGAACTTTGGCATTGGGAAGACATTGATGTGATGAAAAGCAAACAATAAGAGAGGGGAAGAGATCAACTGAGGCGGTGATGAGTTAGATCATTGGGTGCTATGTCAGAGTGCCACGTGGGAGTTTTGGTCAAACAAAACAATCAAACTTAACATTTGTTAACACATGGGCAACATTGTTACGTTTTGATACTTTTGGAGCGACATTGAAACCATAAACACTTCTAGGACAACATTTCTTATACGCAGTGGCGGAGCCACACTTATGTGGGTGTCTGAATGTGCAGACAGAAGATTTTGAGTGTATATATATATATATAGAAAGAAAGAATTTTGTGACAACTTGTTTGAGTGTTGTAGTTGGTTATCACGTTAGTCTCTCACACAGGTCCCCGGTTCGAATCCGGGATCAAACAATTTTCTTAGTTATATTTTGGCCATCACAAGCCTTCCCATTATTTCCTCTCTGTGTGTTTCATTTCTTATTCTCTCTCTGCAATGGCCTTTTGATCAAGTCATCATTTTAGGTATTTGTCTCTTTTGCTTCCCTCGTACATTCCGGCCACGCTTAAGTTTTTTTCCCTCGTTTTTGTTCTTTTCAGTGCTTGATGAGCCTTTCATTGATTTCCAGTTGTTACGAGTTTCCTTTATTTTTTCTTTTTGATTTTATTTTCTTTTTCTACCTCTGCTTGATTTGTTTCGGTTTTGACTTTCTATTTCGTAGATCTATTGTTGGTTTGGTCAGAATTATTGTGCATTTTTTGCTACAAAGTTAGGGTTTAAATCTGGCATGTGAGTGAAACAGTTTGTTCTTCTGAAGTTGTTTAGTCTACTTGATCGCTAATATTTGGTTTTTGGTTTGCTTGGTAAATTGGTTGTTTGGTGGAGCGCGATTCGGTCAATGTTCGTAAGTGAGGTGCAAGCCTATGATGAAGAACATCAATGAAGGGAAGGGTCTGTTTGCCCCTATTGTGGTCGTCACCCACAATATCATTGGCAAGAAGCGATTCAATCAGCTTCGAGCTGAAGCCATTGCTTTACACTCTCAGGTACGCCATGTACATGTTGCTGCTTAGTTGCTCTATTTCCAAATTTTAAGGATATGCTTTGAAATTTTTGGGAGAAAAGAAGTTGGTGGAATTTGTTTTTAACTGATTCATACTCATATCATATGCATGTTGGGAGTTTGTTTGGATTGGATTGGTGATGTTTGGTCATGCTGATTTTTGGGTAGAGAAGGTAGCTTGAATTGTGAGAGGCCGAATTTGCTAATATGGTTTGAATTGTGGGTCAGGTAATTACGGAGTTCTACAAATCAATAGGTAGCAACTACTAGTGTTGAGTGGATTTTTTCTGTAATGACTTTTGTTAAAGATAAGTTGCGCAATCAGATAAGTGATTATTATTTTAACTCATGCATGTTAATTTATGTTAAACGTGATACGTTTGATAAGATTGATGATGGAGATATAATTTTCAAAGAATGAAGAATCGAAGAATGCTTTAGTAATTGTTCTGTTGTAATAGTTTTGTTGACTCTTGATTATTATTTTTATATATTGAGTTGAAATTTTCTTTTATTTTCTTGTTTATATTTTTTTATATTTTTTTATTTTTTTTAATACATTTAAAACTTTTCTTTAAAAAAAAATCGGGGGCGCTACCCCCGAACCCCTAAATTCCCCCAACTAATTGTGTAGATACAAAAAAATAATAATAATCATAGCTTCATCATTGTTTATACGCATATATTTATGAAGCGCATATGCTATTTAACCCCTTTTTTTTATAATTCATATAGTAGTAAGCCAATAGCTCTCTTCATTTTAAGAAGACAGTGAAAATGCCTATTTGGGATTTTTCTCGGTAGAATCAATATCCTTCTTGCCAATAAAAATCTCATAGAAAATCTGTTCTCACCGATTTTCCCTTTCTTTATTTGGGACCATCGTCAAGTCAATAATAATAGTAAAGTTGACCAATAAAGGTTGGCTAAGTTAGTAAAGAGATTAGTTCGTCACTATAAGATTGTAAGTTCAAACTCCTAAAATCTTTGTAGACCAGAGGCATGCCCTGACCCGGTGAGTTTTAGGAGCCAACTCACCTAAACTTTTTATACTAAAAAAAGTAGAGTTGATATGATTATTTTTTAACTGGAAAAGGTGATGATTATTTTTCTTTTGTCAAGCAAGATTGATTATGATTTTAATTTGATATCAGGTCGTAAATATAAAATAAAGTTGATTTTTTTGAATAGATTGATGAATCTAATTAAATTATTTTAGAGTTTTTATTTTTATTTTTTCTTAAAAATATAATCTAAGGATACACAATATATGATATATTAACTAACTTATTTAACTTCTTTAATTTTTTTAAAAAAAGTCAACTCAACTCAGCCCTATATATAACACAAGAGGGAGTATTTATTTATCTTGTTGCAAGAGATTTTAATTTGATATATAAATATAATGATGATAGCACTACCTCGTGAGTAATATTTCAGAATATTGCTGCCGTTAGGTCAGATACACGTGGCGATTTGAGGATGGTCAGTGATCGTAAAGCCGCGCTCCTAAATCCTTAAAAAGAGATATTTCTGGCGATCTGGTCGGGTGAGTTTTCCAAGAGCAAGAAAAATATCTTCAGAGTATTTGACCGTTTTAACCATTCTCAAGTCCCAGAGCATGGAGGTGTTTGGTTTGGATTAAAATCGAGATTTTACGTAAAATCGGAAGATGGATAAAAAATCAAACATAGTAAAAATCGTAAAAACATAAAAGCGTTTGGAAAATTAGTAAAATTGTTTTAATGAAAAAAAATCGTAAAAACGTAAAATCATAGTGATAAATTGAGATTTTAACTACATGTGTGGATATTTTTTTTTTTGGTCAAATGGATAGTTTTGTCATGACGAAGCTCAAAGTCCTTTTTTTTGTTTGGCTAAAGGAAGTCCATTTTATTAGTATAAAAACACATATTACAAACACCAAGCTAGATTTATTTTCTGTCCGTAGCGCTTATAATCTTATTGAGGGGGGAAGGAGCAGGGCTAGTAATAAGGTTTTTAAATTGATATGGAACTGGCGTGGGGCTGAACGGATTCGGGTGTTTTTACGGATTGCCTTTAGTGAACGGTTGCCTACCAATATGAGGCGGCAGTTGTGGACTGCCACTTCACCCCTGTGTTCTTACTGTAGGGCGAGTTTTGAAGACGAAATGCACATTCTCCGTGACTGTTGTTATGCTAGGAGGATATGGAGGGATCTTGTTGACCCAATTTTCTTAACAGGTTTTTTCTCTGCTACCTTGAGTGATTGGGCACGGATGAATCTGGAAAAGGACTTGGGCATTCACAAAACGGGGAGTTGGGATTTGATATGGGGAGTTGCCGTGTGGAAGATCTGGCTTTGGCGCAATAGTTTTTGTTTTAATGATAATTTTGAGAAACCTCGTGATGCAGCTAATATTATTCTAAAAGTGTGGAGGAGGTATTCTATGGTTCAGGATTTGAATGAGAATCAATTGATGCACTCATGTAAATGGCAGGTTCCTGACACTGGATGGATCAAGATAAATGTCGATGGAGCGGTTTCATGTGGGTCTAGTCGAGCCGGGTGTGGTGGCATTATACGGAACCATGCTGGTTTATGGGTGGCTGGCTTTTGCCACAGTCTTGGATGCTGTGGGGTTTTTGTTGCAGAGGGATGGGCTATTTACAAGGGCTTACTCCTAGCCTGGGAGTTGGGTTTTAAGCAAGTGATTCTAGAATCCGATGTGAAAGAATTGGTTGATTTGTTGCATATGGATCAGAGTCCTTAGTCCTTCCCAAGGGACCTCCCTTATAGTCTGGAAAATTAAGGAGCTCATGAGCAGGCGTTGGGATCTAGTCATTCGGTGTATTCCAATGGTTTTTAACATGCTAGCTGATGGTTTAGCGAAGAAGGGAATCTCTTATTCGTGTTCCTTTTTAGACTCTTGCCCGGTTTCCTTAAGGGATCTTTGTGCCTCTGAGGCTATGGGATTTAGTCCCCCTTAATGTAATCTTCTTTCCTGTTTCCTTCATATGTATCAAAAAAAAAAAAAACACCAAGCTAGATAAAATCTCTGAAAAACTAGCAACATCACTATCATATTAAAGGGAGCTAACAACAATTAACTAGCATATTAAACTGGTTCATCCAAGATATACTTCTAATTTCTTTATTGTAAATGTAAATCTGCAAGATTGGATGAGAATGAATTTGAAGAGCCAATGTGGGAATGGCTCTGGAAGGTGTTGGAATTTAATATTTGGGGTTGGCCATTTGGAAGCTTTGGGAATGGAGGAATTTATTTATCTTTGAAAATAATTTCTCTAAACCTATAGACCCTGCTGCTGTTATTTCTTCGATCTGGAGGAAATATATTCCTGATTTGGTACTTACTAATATGATGGGTAGTTTGTGTGAAAGGGAGACTCATGGCTGGAAAAAAAACCCCATTAATTGGGTTAAAATGAACGTGGATGGGGCAGTGACTTGTCGATCGATGAAGGCTGCGTGTGGGGGAGTGTTGAGAGATCCTACAGGTAATTGGATGGTGGGATTCACAAAAGATATTGGAAATTGTAATGCTCATTGTGCTGAGGAATGTGCTATTTTAGAAGGTCTCCAAATAGCTTGGGATATGGGAGTGAAAAAGCTATTTTTGGAGTCAGATGCTGTAAATGTGGTAGCACTGATTTTAGACAGCCACGCGAACCTGGTCAGCCTCCAAATGCTAAAGATTAGAGAATTACTGCAGAGACATTGGGAGGTTAAGGTAACATCCATAAATAGAAAGTGTAATAATGTTGCTGATGCGTTAGCTAAAATGAGTATGTCCCAAACCAGGTTATTAGATGTTTGCCCTTTATATTTAAGGTCTTGGGTAGACCGAGAAAGCTTGGGATTAATTTCCCCACCAGTGTAAGTTTCTTTAGTTGCAATGTAGGCTTTTAGCCATCTTTTATATATATTAAAAAAACAATTAACTAGCAAACACGCCTACTTATTTCTTTTTTTTTTTTAGTTATAAAGGCATATACCAATTGTATGAGTTACAAACCAGATCAAATATGTGACATGGAGTATTCATACCACTAAGCTATAAGGCCTTCAGTACACCTACATATTTCATGCCGGTTTGAATTAGCGGTAGAAGCTACTCCCTCTGATCCTTATTATAAGGCACCAACTAACTTTTTTCACAAACCAATAAAAGCAGTTAAAGTCAATAAAATTGTCATAGAATCTAAGTAATTTACAATATTACCCCTACTAATTACCCTAAACTCTAATATTATATTAATGATTATTCTCACCTACTACCCTTATTAATTATGGGCAGACATGGAAAAAATAATTAATACTCATTGGGAATATACAAGTGCCTTATAAAAAAGACTAAATAAACTTGCTAGTTGATGCCTTATAATAAGGACCAGAGGGAGTATTTTTCTCACATGATTTACAATATATGAGGTAAGTTTGTGAGAGAAGTTTTGTTTCGATTTACGTGAACGTGTTTTTCCAATGACAACATAAACATACCCTAAACATTACCAAATTTATCATGTCTTCCATTGATAAAGGATTTGGACATACCTGGTGCAATACCCTTATCAGAAAAAAAAACATTATTAGTCTTAGCATCTCTCAGAAGGTACATCTATTCCCCCATTGTATTTATTATGTTTGAAGCACTATTTGGCCAGCATTCAAACATTGGTTTGCTACAAACTAACATTTTCCAATTAGACCCAAATTCTATTAGTACTTATGTGTAGTATACTTAAGACAGCGGGAGGTAAGATTCAAAATTTAAGATTTCTAAGTTAAATGATAAAATTTTCAACCACCAATCCTACATATGTTTATTTATTTATTATTTTATTTTTTTCTACTAGAATTTTAGTAAAGAGGTTAGGTTCACCCACGATCTAAAGGCAATGCGAAATCTCTCTTCTCTTAGGTGATAGCAATGTTAGGTAGGGCGAGCCGTTTATTACTCTCAGGCGTTTACCTAGGCACCCAGGAGCTAAAATGCCTCTTCCAGCGCCTTAACCAACTCCAGGATCTCTTCCTTTTAGTGAGAGTGACCTGTTTAGGAATAGAAACAAGCTCAAGCCCGAGGTATATTTCACTTAATAGGCTAGGCTCTCAGGCTCATAAAGAAGGCTATTGGACCTGTCAAGCTGGTTTGAGCCTGTTTACTTTTATTTTTATTTATAAAATTTAAAATAATTATATAGAAAATTTCAAAAATAACAGACCATGGTCCCTTTTTCTTTTGTTTTCCCTCTTTGATTGCGCTGCTCTCTCTTGGTGGAGTTTGTCACTCTCACAGTTTCACTCTCCACTCCCTTCAATCCGGCAGGTAGCTGGACACTCTCTTAAACTCTCCCTCTATTCTCCACCAGTTTCGGACATCTCCGCCTCTAGTCTCTCAGACTCTCAACATCTCGGTCTCTCGCTCACCGGCCACCGCAAGAATGTTTTAGGTTAATACTCACCCTTTTCTTTTACTGTAATTATGATGATTTCTCCTCCTTATAACAAGAGAAAGTAAACACTATTACTGCTACAAATCATTATTCCAGTCGAAATACTTTTCTACAATGCAAGTCTTCACCTTTACTAATTTTGGTCTGGATATTTTTTTTCCTCATCAATGGCGACTTTGTTATTCTTCTTTTTGTTAATAGGTTTTTTTTTAACAGGTTTATATTATGCGAGACCTTAAACAAGACAGGCTTAGGCTAAAAAGAAAGTCTCTATAGACTAGGCTCAGGCTTACTTTTTACAGTTCAGCCTTGGCCTTTAAGGCTAAAACTTGCCATGCCCTGTTTCCACAGTTCAGGTTTTAACAACTCAAAGGTGAGTTGGGGAGGGAAAAGCTCATGGTATATCTTTTTTTTCCCCCTATTTGACATGGCCGCAAGCTGCTTTGTCCCTCCACTCGAGCACTATATAACAAGTTTGACTTTCTGATTATTGCTGTCTTTTTTTAGGGTTCAATAGTAAATATGCCTTGAAAGTATACATATAAGCAATGTTATCAGGAAGTGTTTTTGTTATGTTGTTAGACTTTTAGAATAACGTTAATATCAAAAAAAATTTGAAAACAACATTACTCGTATACTTTTGGGATTGATTTGCTACTTAACTCTTTTTTTATATAATTTTAATTTTTCTCTTAAATTAACACAACATATACATAATAGTGTGTTTGGATAACGTGGAAAAAATGACTTATTTGCAATTTGACTTATAGAAAAATTAAATTGTAAAATATGATTTATTTTTGGATCACCAGTAGCATAGGTAGCTTTTATGAAATTGAAATTTATTTGGAATGAATGTAGTATAAATGATTTTTGAGAAAATAATAAAAGAAAAATTAAAATTACAAAAAAGGGAAAAATGCTAACTTAAAATATTTAGGAATGCTAAAATATATAATTTGATTAAATAATATTATATAACTAACTTGATTACAGGTCCGTACAATTTGGTTCGAGGGGATTGGAGGGGAGGGGAGGAGGATGAAGGGATTTTAGTCCCCTCTCCTTGTTTGGCAGATGATATTTTTTAGGAGGGGATATTTTTAAGATTTCCCTTCCTTCCCTCAAAAACGTCCCCCCCCAAATCGGACGGATTCGGAGGAATTTATAAAAATGGGTGTATGAGGGGACAAAAATATCCCTAGTGTTTTGCTATTATACCAGAAATACCCTGAACCCTGATATTTGCTATCTTGAAACAATCCCCATTGAAACAATCCAATGATGCACCCAATCTGTTTCTGCAAATCTTCACTGAGAGTTGATATTTCCTTAGATTGCGTTTTATTTCTGGTAGAACTTCGAAATCAACTTTTCAAAATGCCTTAATGCTTCTCGTTGCAATTGCAGATTTCAATTTTTAGGTTTCCATCAGTATTTTCTTTTCTTAATTGTTTGCGTCTTTTCTTAATTCGACTATTCAAAATGCCTTTATGCTTCTCGTATTTTGTCGTTGCAATTGCAGATTTCAATTTTTAGATTTCAATTATTTTCTTTTCTTAATTATTTCCATGGTTCCTTTCTGCTCTTCCTACTTTGAGTATTAAATTATGTCATATGCGGTTCTAGAATAGCCTTGATATTTGGTTTTATTTTGGTATGAAGAACATTTTTTACCCATTTAACAAAATGCATATATATTTTATTTTTACACTCCATCCTCTAACCGTGCTTATTATATATGATATTTTTGCTAAACTTCATTGTTCAGTTTTTGATAGAAAAACTTATTGTTATTTTTAAATTGGTAACGAATGTAGATCATGGTTACATTGTTATTTTTTTTGTGATAATGATTATAAAGGATGCTCAGAAAATGGAATTCAATTATAATATAAAAAAAGTTGTCCAAATGAAGATAATTCCCTCCCCTCCCCTCCTGAACCAAACAAGGTAACATTAAAACCCTTCTTATAATATAAGAATACAGTTGTCAATGTCAAAAAAATTTCCCTCCCCTCCCCTCCTAAACCAAACAAAATAACATTAAAATCCCTCCCCTCCCCTTCCTTTTGATCAATCCAAACAATGTAATTTTAAAATCCCTCCCTTTCCCTCCCTCCATTAAAATCCCCTCCCTCCCCTTCCCTCCGTCGAACCAAACATACCCTAATTATGTCACAAATCTGATTCATTTGGATTGAAGATGGTGTAACATAATTAGTCGAGGAAGGCTCTTTATCTACACTAATATTATCTATATGACCTATATTCTCATTTTCAGCTTCCATATAACATATTTTTGACAAAGAGAAAAGAAAGAAGGAGCATGCACCTTCATATCTCTCATCCTACTCAGTGAGCCTGACCATATAAACTATCTATCTTCTTGTTTGTTTGTTTTTTCTTATGAAATTTGCTGTGGTTTATTTCGGGAGTTGCTATGAATTAACATTCATATATGTCAACCTACTCGACAGACATTTTCCAATAGTAGAGAAGACAAAACCAGAAGCAAGAAAAAACAGAGGACTAGGTAAACCATAAAATTGCATTTGTCTCTATCCTTGTCGTCAGACATTCTTTCTGACGGACAATATGAGAAAACCAGAAGCTTCAAAAAACGACGGGACCAGAGCAGAGCAAAGCGAAGATGAAGGGAAAGTGTTCGGAAGAGGAAGCGAAAAAGAGACAAAACACAAGAGAAACATACGAATAAGATTTTTGTGTGAGATTTCGCTGCTTTGCCAGACAAATTGGAGGCTTCTTGATTCTCTGCTGCTCAAATTAATAAAGCTGAAGGACGATTACAATGCGAGCTTTTGTAAGTCTTGAATGTGAGTAATAACAACGGATATAAATGATGCACTGCGTATGAACCCAACTTTAACCAAAAGCTTGACCGATAAGCTCCAAAAATAAGCTTCTCAAATGAGCTTCTTTTCATCCAAAAGCACAATGGACTTGACAGCTAAACCAAACATGAAAAAAATTTCAACACCAAAAGCTGTTCAAATGTGCGGTACAACCCCTAAAACAATATACCAAACATAGTTATATATATGTGTGTATTATTTAATAATAGGGTAAAGGTGCAAAAATGCACATATGCTTTATCCTCATGAGCTCCTTACATCAAATGCTTATTTTGGGTATAAAAGTGCCTACGTGGTTGTAAAAATCCCACTTGCCGTTATCTGACCAAACGCTTAACCTTTCAATCGTAGCCTTCAAGCTTTTAGGTTCTTCGATGACGACCTTCATCTATGATGGCAGCAAAGAACCCCAAGTATGGAGGTGCTGACGTTCATCTGTGATGGCAATGGCGTTCTCCTCTTCTTTCGATTTTGATTTCATGTCTTTCAGGTTCTTCGATATTACCAAGAACAACGTCCCCCACCCCCACCTCTCGATCTGCAACTTTTGTTTGCTATTGCCTTCTCCATCGTGCCTTTCTCCCCCTATGCCCCTCCAATCTGAAGCTTCAGTCTTTTCGTTTGAAGACTTCTTGCGACGGACCACCATCTACCATAGAGCCTATCCTTGCATGAGATTCAAGCTGTGGTGGCTGGTGTTTATTTTCTTCACCTGCAATTGATACCTTTGCCTCTCAATCTCTCTTTGTTTGCTTGTTTTTGTTTGAGTTATTAGACTGTTGATGGTTGGTATTTTTGAAAAAAAAAAGGAGGTTATGGTTGTTTTATAGTGGTCCAACGGTGGCTATTGTGGTCGATCAATACCTCTATTGTCACATTTTTCAAGCCTCCTTTTCCAGTTTTAGATATATTTGTTTGATTGTTCTAATTATATGTTCGATGGTTTTGTGCAATGCCATCATGATAATACTTTTCATTATATTCAAGTCGATCAAGAGATTTGGTCGGTATAGGCAGAACATTGATCTCTTTTCGCTCCATATTCAATTCAACATTTGGTTAGATAAATGCAGGTGAGATTTTTGCTCCACTTTCTTAACCACATAAGTATTTTTGTACCAAAAAAAAAAAACATTTGGTGTTGGACACTCTTGAGGATAAAGCACATGTGCATTTTTACACCTTTACTCTTAATAATATTTATATCATTTTCAGTCATTTTTTAAATTTAAACTTATTTTATAAATTATCATCCAAACAAGATTTAATTTGAAGTAAACATTTTTGTTACTGCTAATCCAAACATAAATCACACTGCACTACTCTCACATTGCACTACTCTATCTAACTTCTACCCTAACTTAAGTTTCCAAAAGACATATTGAAGAAAATTACTTCTATTGAAAAAAAAAACTACTTCTGCTATGGTGCTACCGTTAATCCAAACGGGTCTTTAATCAACTCTCTCTCCCTTTCAACAAATTTTCTTGTGCATCAAACAGAGCATCTGGTCTTTGTTAAGATAATTCTAGGCATGGTGCTATGCATATTTTTTTGCTCAAGGTGCTATGTATATTTTAGGGACAATTTATTTGGAACATTTTATCTCGTTTTGTTAAATAGATCTAATAAAGTCCGTTTAAGATGTCCATGGTAATGGAATCCATGAGATATAAGATGAAAAGGCCACAAAATAGGTAGGTAAACTGTGCTAGCATCTGTTAAAAAATATGTCCAACACCAACAACAAATCAATTGATCTAGATTTTCCTTGAGTGGTCTAGCTAAGACTGAATCTCTGTTGGCACTATGCACAAAATCTCTGCAACATGCAAGGGAGAGAGGATTCAAATGGACATGGAAAAGATTTCAACAAGTGTCACATGAGAAGAAGTCTTCTGAATTCAAACTCAAAATTGAAGGTACAGCAGATTTGGTTAGTTAAAAATTTATGGGGAAGCATTTATTTCCCCAAATTAATACTTATACATCAAAACTCTGACCCACTTCAGTTCCCTATCAAAAATTCCCAGCAAAGCTTCATCAAGTAAGCTTTTAATCTGACCCATGATTCACAAGGACTCTGGTTTTAGGATCTTTCCCTAAAACATTAAGTGCAATTTCCTAGTTTTTGCAGAAGAATTCCATCAGAAACTTAGCTCATGCTTTTCAAACACATCCAAAAGGAGGGTCTGAATAAATTACTAAGAAAAATGGGGTTTATCAGCCCCTTCTACCTGCCATATTCAATAATTTTCCTTTCCACGAGAATTAAAGTATTCTTCAACACTCTCAAATGTGGAGAGATCTAAATCAATAACTTCATGTTAAAAAGAAAGAAAGAAAAGAAGCTAAAATAAACCCCAACCTGAACACAACATCTGTACATACCAAAAGCTCCATTACTCTCAACAGCTCTATTAAACTTCAGATTCTTCAAACACTACAATGTTGTCCAACAGGCATCCAAACTTGCTCCAAGACAATAAACTGCTCTTATGCTTTGTTAACAATTTGACCCAACCATCTATTACCTCTTGAACAACATACTACACATTCCATTTTTAAAAGCATAAAGAGATTGATTTATTTGATATCTGTCAATGATTGGTATTGACACAAATATGGAACGATGAATGCGAGTTTCAAATATTCCGTATTAGGTTTAGGGTTAGGTGTAAAGAAATACAACTCAATTATCAACAGTAATCTGCGCCATGTTATCAACCCTCCGTTAAAAAGAACAAACCTTTACGAAAAATTGCAAGGTATGGCGTAAAACAAAGTAATTTATCAACAATGCAAAGAAGGATAAAAAGGAAAGGAAGTGTGGGGAAGATGATTGTTGTAAAATCCAATGAAGAAGATGGAATACAACTGCCCACCTTCCCCAAAATCTGTGTGGCAGAGAACACTTTCGGAAGAGTGCATTGAATCGAAGCACAATACCGATACACACAATCTCTGCATCTCAATCTCAAATCGAGAGGCATCTCAATACCGATAATATTAGACCCATGTTGTTGTTCAATTTCTTCGTTACATTGGGGCTAATCTTAAGACGAGAGGTAGTAAAATTGAGAAGAAAGAAAGAGCGATCACCGAAATCAAGAAACCATCGAGGAATAAAAGATATGAGAAAGCGATTGGCCGTGCGTCTCATATATAGGAATGATGAACGGCGGAGAACACAACCCTAAAAATTTTGAGGTAAAGTGGGCCTGAAATGAGTATAATGGGCCTGCTTAAGAATTTCATGCAAAGATTCAATGGGCCAAATTTAATTTCTATTGGATCCATTACACAGCCCATTATGTCACTTTTTAAGTATGGGTTGACTTGGCTTATATTTTTCTGATTGTCTATCTGATGTTGCTCTCCATTAACCACGTTCTCGGTTTGGAGTGTAGGAATAGAGAAAATGGTGTTGGGAGCTCTCCTCCACGACTGTGGGTCTGACTTGGGGCGAATCCGGACTAGTTGGAACCAAACGTTCATAAAAAAAAAGTATAGCATGAATTTTTTTTGCTCCGAATATAGCATGAATTCAACTATGTTGATTTTTGATATGAAAAATAACCAATTTGAAGCAATGTCGGACAGTAAATGTGAGTACCTCACTTCTTCCCCTAGACCCATTAACAATTTAGCTATGTAGTTGTTGATTGATGAATTAAATTAGCTCGGAACATATTTTTGCATGAAAAAGGAAGAGGAAAAAATTGCAACATGTATATATAAATAAAGGGTTAATTGGCAAATATACACATGAATTTTTTTCTAAATGTGCACCTGGAATCATAAACTTTCTTTAGGTGCAAAAATGTTTATGAATTTCTCTAAATGTGACAAAAACACCAACCGTTAATGGAAGCAAACATCTTTGATAGGGCAAAACTTTATAACCTATAGACTCCGCAATTGCACGGGCCATATCAAGTAATAAAGAGTAAGTAAAGTATCGTTCCAACAAGGACTTGGTACCCACAACTTCAGTTAAACATTAATTTTACACTTTTGTTTAAGTTGAGCAAACCAAATTAAATTTAATTAATAAAAAGGAAAATCAAAATCCTAATTAATGATGGTCAATCACTAAATAGATAAATCTAAACAAGATTAAATAACCAAAATTAATATTAATTTTAATTAAACAATGGAAATAAAATCTAATATACTCATAAGTTCATAGCTACTCTAGGTTGAAAAGAAAATTAGCCACATGGCTAAAATCAAATCCAAAACAAAAAGATAAGAATTCAAGTTTAAAGAATAAAAAGAGTTAGGAAAGAAAGTTTCTCCATCGCCTCCATAGTCGCCTCCATAGTCCTCTCCATAGTCCTCTCCATAGTCGCCTCCATAGTGCTCTTGTCCTTCCATAAAGATGATGAAGATAACCATCGCTGCTCCTCTCACTGCTCCTGTGCGTCTGAATTCTTGTTCGCTGCGTCGTGCTATTCGTCTCTATTGATCGTTCCAGTGCTTTTTTTTTTTTTATTCTTATCCGGCTTCAATAGTTCAATATATATATTGCTTGCGCCGTACGCGTTCAGGTCGTGGAAATCCCCTAATATATAAATATATGCCTGCGTCTCCTGCGTTGGTCGTGCGTCATGTAATCTTCTTGATTATATTATATCAATTTAATATATTATATTATATTATATTATATTATATCTTTTCAATTTAATTTGTTGCCTCCTTTAGATCACATAATATCTCCTGCATCACAAAATAGGATATCAATAGATTTTCTGTTATAATATTCTTTTATCCTATATTTAATTAAAAGATGGATAAATATATAAAAGATAATTAAATAGATATAAGATATTAATAAATTCAACTCTTATTCCATAAAATATACACCTATTTAATTATAAAATCTACACTTATCAATCTTTCACTTTTAAGTTTGGTGGGTCCCGTCTAGTTGTCATTTGCTGCTCAAATTACTCCTTGTCCTCTAATGTAAAGGCTTCCTTAAACAATGACTCTTTTATTTATATATATATATATATATATATAGGGATTAAGATTTCTCCTGTGACTAGAGATAAGATTATCTCCAATGAGCCTCAAACTACACCGTTTAGCACTAAACAAAATTAGAAACATATTAATCTCTTAATTTATTATTATAAAAAAAAAAATCCTAACCTTCACCTGCAAATGAGATCTTCTAGCTTCTTGCTTCACGCCCTTGCTTTATAGTTGACGGCGGCATTCCTTACTCACCACCATCACCGCCGGCGACCCAAGTTATTCTAGAAAGAGAGCCGTAGATCAGGCGCAGAAAGAAACCGGAGGCTGGAAACGGTGAAGAAACAAAGGCGCTGCTAGAGAGAAGATCACTGTTTATCATTTTCTACACCTTTTCTTGCAGCCGCTGTCACTGTTCCGGTTCCACTCTTCAGCGATGGGACCAGTTCAATTTCTGCAATTGGTAGATTTTAGGGTTCTTTCATATTTTGGCATCTTCTGGAGAGTTGATGGTGGTAGGCACGATGGAAGTCGGAGTCAGAGCCAGAAGCGGAATCCACCTTATTTTGATTTCGCGAGTGCTCGACTCAAAGAGGTACAGGACACTATTCTACATCTCTCTTCACTACATCTCTCTTCACGGACCCAAATACGCTCAATCTTTACATTTTTCAAACTCTCAGACTTTGTAACTGTAATTCATCAGATGAATGGTTCTCTGATTTTTCATTCTTCCTTGTTCGTTGGAAGAGTCGGTATTTTTCTTGCACAAGTATGTAAGCAGTGTTGTTGAGAAGGAGGATTCATTCGGTTAAGTTCTCATTTCCCTAATCGAATATGTGTTCAATTTTTGAAATGGTTGTTTAGATTTTCCTTGTTCTTCTTTTTAAAATTTTCAACTTTAGAGTCTCTGTGTATACAAGGCTGGAAATAAATTTCTAGTAAATGAAAAGCCTTGACCAAACGGTAAGAGATAAAAGTTATTTCTGATTCTTCCCTCAGCTTAGCGAATAAAGGATGAGAACAGAGATCACATTTATTTGTTCATCCAAATCACACATCGAAGACACTGTCCTTCAAGCAATAAATCAAAAGCTCTGTTTATGTCCTCGAAGTCAATCTCGTCCTTGGCCGCTAGTTCCGTCACTACGGGTGATTCCCTCTCGGCAACGTAGAGGTTGCTTTGGACCACGGAGAAGTGCGAGGTTGGAGGCGTACGACTGAGGTAAAGGCCGTGAAGATGGTGTCTGATTTGCGGGTGAATGTTAGGATTTTTTATTTTATAATAATAAATTAAGAGATTAAGATGTTTCTAATTTTGTTTAGTACTAAACAGTGCAACTTGGGGCTCATTGGAGATAATCTTATCTCCAGTCACTGGAGAAATCTTAATATATATATGAGATTTAAACTTCTCATGTTGCATGAAAAGAGGAAGATTCCTACCCACATGAAATGGTGGGACCCACATATATATTGTTACGGACCTAGATAAGGCCCAATCACATGGAGGCCCAACCAAGGGTAGGCGCATCAGATCCGTCATATCCGTAACCCTGGAATATCTCAACTACCCCGGATATCTAGGAATACATCCGCATATGGATAGGCAGTTCGGATAATAGGCTCGGAATCACGCCAAAGCCGCTCCGGTAGGTCCTATAAATACCCAAGCAACACCCTAAGGTACACACGCTCTAAACCTAGACTAATCTACATACGGTCACACTGAGCACACACCCCACTCCTTCGGCCAAGCGCCGGGTTGTGTTCATGATCCTCTCTCTGTCTCGTGTGCTATCACATTGGTACCCGAGATCGAGACACTTGATCCTATATCAAATCACCGGCCCATACAAGCGGCTGGACATCGTGTTCTACACCGAGCAGGTGGCGCCGTCCGTGGGGACGATAAATTTCGATTCCCTTGACCAATGAGGGTTAACACCCGCAGCAAGCCGGCAGCCGGAGATGGTTCGAACAACCGGAGAGCAACGACAACCACCCCGGCAACCACAAAGACACCGAGCGGTCGACCAACCCTATCGGTGGCAATGAGCGGGACAATGAAGACCGGTTATCACAAACGGAAGAGCGCCTTGAGGAACCTCGTGGCCCGAATCAAGATCAACCCGAAAGGGAACGAGTCCGAGACGGGTTCATCAGCAGCGCGGGGACATCGCCGTAAGCCACAGAGATCCAATCCGGTAGTAAGTCGGAGGCCCCGGTCCCGTAATCCGGACTTCCTTACACTCCATAACGGACAGCTCGCCATGATGAAACGCATCGAGAATATGGACAAACGTTATACTCTACAATTTCATCGAATTGACGAGCGGAACCGGAGAAGGGAACCTAAAAGCACCAGCTATGATCAGGATGACAAAACATGGGAACCCGACCAAGAAGGTCATAGTTCCCGTCGGCACCCCACACGATTCTCGTCAAGGAAGATATGCCGAGGCTAAAGCGAGCAGCCCCTTTTCACCCAAGATTCTCGAGCACGGTTCCCGGAAAGTGAACCTAACCGAGTTCGATGCATCTGACGGTTCGCAGGATCCCACAACTCATGTGGACGACTTTTCGATGATCATGATGTGCCGAGGCCTCGGAGAACCAATCATAAGTAGGGTTTTCGCCACAACACTAAAGGGACCAGCCCTAAAGTGGTTACTAACCCCGCCTCCGTGGTCGATAACTAAATTTGATGACTTGGCAAAGGTTTTCGAGTTACAATTCGCAACTAGTAAGAAACAAGAAGTCTCAATATACCTTATCCAAAATCGTGCAACGGCCTGCGAATTACTCCAAAGCTATTTGGATCGTTTTAATCATGCGGCCCTGCAAGTCCAGAAATTAAAGGAGGAAGTGCACGTCCACCTCCTGGCCGATGGTCTGGACAGTTCGAGCCGACTCGCTGAATCATTTTTCAAAGAGCCGGCTAAGAGCTTAAAGGATTTCATGACAAGGTCGAAGAAATATCTTGAGGTGGAACAAATGCGCCAAGCGAATGCACGAAGGGACCCGGACAAGAACACACCGCCAAGGGATAAAATCCAGTCCCGACGGCCGCAAGCAAGACCGCCGCGGGAAAGGAAGCGATAATAAGCAATATAAACCAAGGGCAGACTTGAAGAATAAATTTGACTATTATACCCCCCTCAATGTTCCCGGTCCCGGCTTTGGAGCCCGTTATTGTTCTTTTCACGATTGTAAAGGGCATACCACGGATCAATGCTATGAACTTCGTGAAGCCATCGAGAAATTCGTTCGAGAAGGAAAATTGCGTCAATACGTAATAAAAACCCAGGGACGCACAAAAGAAAAGCGAAGATTGCAACGTTATTAGCGGAGCCTTCGGAGGTGGAGGAGATACGCCGAGCCAACGGAGAAAATATCTTAAGGAAGTTCTTTCAATAAGGGACCGACCAAAGTTTAAAGAAGAATCACACATGACCGACAAAATTGAACGACCTCAGCTCATGTTCACAAAGAAGACTTGGCCGACGTACTCCTAGGGGCAATGTTACAACGAGACAATCAACGTAAAAGCAAGATCCGGAACAACGGATCCATAGCACAAAAAGATCCAAGAACCGATCAATATGATCGAATTAGACCTACGAGAAGAAAAGGGGACACCTCGCCGTAACTGAAGGTGAGGTAGAAGATTTCGTACTTGGAATCAATCCAAACCATAGTACGAAAGTAGGCGGAGCCTTGACCCCGACCTACGATTGAGGATAGAAGAGTTTTGGCCAACAATCGAGACGTTTTTGCATGGAGCGCGGCCGACGTGCGGGGCATAGACCCCACCCTGCTGTCATAAATTGGCCATACGGCGGGGTCAACCCCGTAGCCTGAAGAAAAGAGCGAGGGCCCCGAGATAGGCGAGGTAGCGCGCGAACCAACACGTGGACGAACTATTGGAGGCCGGTTTCGTCGAGGAGATACAATATACCACGTGGCTTTCCAACGTGGTGATGGTTTCAAAGCCAAATGGCAAATGGAGAGTATGCACCGACTATACCGACCACGAACAAAGCATGCCCTAAAGACGCCTATCCAATGCCGAACATTGATCGGCTCGTAGATAACTCATCCTAGCTATCAACTTACGTCGTTCATGGACGCGTATTCGGGTTACAACCAGATCGCCATGCACCCCGATGACCAAGAAGCCACTTCCTTCATAACGGAGAAGGGAAATTACTGCTACAACGTCATGCCGTTCGGCTTGAAAATGCCTAGGCAACCTACCGTAGGATGATGAATAAGGTTTTCGAGAACCGGATAGGCCATAACATCGAGGTCTATATCGACGACATGATTGTCAAATCATGTGATCCCAATGACCACATCCGAGATCTGGAGCAAACATTTAGCAAGTTAAGGGCGCATCGATTGGTGAATCCCGCAAATGCGCGTTCGGAGTACTCCGGGAAAATTCCTCGGTTTCTTGCTTACCGGCCAGGAATCGAGGCGAACCCCGATAAGTGTAAGGCCGTATTAGACATGCGGGCCCCCAGGAACAAGAAGGAGGTCCAGCGGTTGACGGGCCGTTTGGCGCGTTAACAGTTTGCGCCCAAATCGGCGAAAGCGCCTTGCCTTTCTTCAAATTACTTAAAAAGGACACGACAGGAAGTTGGACCCCGGAGTGTGACGCCGCATTCTCAAAGATTAAGCAATGTTTGGCCACTCCGCCGGTCCTATCGAAACCACGGCTCGGCGAAACCCTCTTCCTCTACTTATCGGTTGGGAAAGAAGCAAAATGAGCTCGGTCTGGTTCGAGAAGGAAAGAATGGCCAAGAACCAATATACTTCGTCAGAAAGCTTTACAAAGCTCCTGAGCTAAGATATCGAAGTTGGAGAAATTGGCTTTCGCCATAATAATGACGGCACGCGATCGCGCCCGTACTTCCAAGCTCACAAGATAACGGTTCGAACCGGCCAACCCATTCGACAGTACTCCATAAGTTTGGACTGGCAGCCGAATGATCGGTTGGGCTATTGAGTTATCCGAATTCGACATCACATACGAAGCACGACATGCTATTAAGTCACAAGCTCTCGGATTTCCTCGGAGAACTAACTCCAATTAACGAAGACCCCGAAGAACGACCTCTGGAAAGTATATGTCGACGGTTCGTCCCACTCTAAAGGAAGCTGGGCGGAATAATCATAGAGAGCCCCGATGGAGTGACGATCGAACACTCCCTACAACTAGATTTCCCGACGTCAAACAATCAGGCCGAATATGAGGCGCTCCCGGCGGACTCCATCGGGTCAAGGAGCTCGGCGCACAAAGAGTCTCTTGGTCTTCACCGACTCACAACTCGCCGCCGCCAAGATAGATGGGACATATCAAGCTAAAGGGCCTCTAATGGCTAAGTATCTTAGCAAAGTCAAGAATATCCAGGCGAGTTCGAAGAAGTAAAGGTTACCCATATACCAAGAGGGGAAAATGTCCGAGCAGACATACTCTCCAAACTCGCTAGCACTAAAGGGACGACTAACCACAGAACCGTCATACAACAAAAGGTGGAAGAGCCGACCTGCGTAATGGTCATATCCGATGCCACCGATTGGAGGAAGCCGCTCGAGGACTACATTGAGAGGGGAATTATTCCCCTTGGAACGGCGAATGCTCAGAAACTGATACGGGAAGCCGCGGTATACACAATGATAGACGATCAGCTTTACCGAAAAGGCTTGCATACACCGATGTTAAGGTGCACGGGCACTCACGAAAGTAGATATGTCCTCGCCGAGACCCATGGAGGATTAACAGGCAACATATGGGTGCAAAAGCATTAGCAAGAAAGGCACTTAGGGCGGGTACTACGGCCCACCATGCAGCAGTGGACGCAAGCGAATTTGTAAAGGCATGTGATAGTTGCCGAAACACGCCAAAATCATTTGGTCCCCTCCATCGGACATGGAATATATCTCTCGCCCACGGCCGTTCTTTAAATGGGAATGGATCTACTCGGACCGTTTAAACCGCCCCTGGACAACTTCGATGGCTAATCGTGGCGGTGGATTACTTTACCAAGTGGATTGAGCCGAACCGCTCGCCACCATCACATCGGCGAGGTCGGCGCTTCATCCAACGAGCATTTTCTCCGCTTCGAATCCCTACGAGATAGTGACGAGACAATGGCACTCGGTTCACGGACAGAACTTCCAGATATGATGGTGGACCTCGGCATCACACATCATTTTGCCTCGCCGAACACCCACAATCAAACGGACGGGCGAAGCGGCAAACAAGGTAATCCTCGATGGACTTCGGAAAAAGATGCAAGAGGCGGCACTGGCTGGGTCGAACTGCCTTTATAACGTCTTGTGGGAGTTCGCACAACTATCCAATCGGCTACCCAAGAGACGCCTTTCCGCATGACATATGGATGCGAAGCCATGATCCTGGTCGAAGTTGGTCACCATCTTGGAGAAGGCTCGAGAACCACTGAGGAAGGAGAACCCTCGAATTCAAGGGCGTTGGCAACCGAGATGGAGCCGGTAGATGAAGTCGAACCACGGCCCATTGCGGAGACATAGCGACCAAACAACGATGGCGGCGAAACACAATAGAAAGGTCAAACCCGGGGCATTTGACCGGGCGACCTGTCCTAAGAAGGGCCGACATCGGTAACAAGAACGCCCGGACGGCAAGCTCGCCGCAAATTGGGAAGGACCGTGCACGAGTCAAGGAGAAGTTGGAAAAAGGAGCGTATGTTCTCGAAACACCGACAAGAAAATCCGTCAAGAGAACATGGAATGGCGACAAATTAAGGGCCTATTATAGTTAGGGCCCGGTCCACGGCCAGGATGCCACAACGGACACCCAATGTCCGAGCTAAGTTTTGATTTATTATTTCAAGCTTATTTTGGTTTCGAGTCATTTCCTTCGCAAACTTTCCTTTCATTGTCGGCTTTATAAAGCTAATCATCTCTTGAATAAATAAATGGTTTGTTCACCAAATGTTCAATTTTAAGAGGTCAAAATGATTCGTTAAATAAGCGGACGGACACCGAGGTCTATACACCGGTAAATATTTTGATGCATCGAAATTGACACCTAAGTAAGAAGGTGAATGGTCATAACGGACTCACGATCAGTCCACATGGTCAAAGTGTGTCCCAACGACGACCACGGATGAGCATGTGACCATTCACCCTTACCACTGGTTAAAATCCCGGAATACGACTCAGAACCTCGTAGCGCGGATATATATAGACACCCCTACTCATGCACCTGGTTTCGACACCGTAAGAGTACTAAGCGGACTCTAATTCTTTAAAAGACCACGGCCCCGGTCTAAAACTATCCCATGTGCACTGTACGCATGAAGGTAAAAGTACGTAACGAGCTACTTAATTGAATGTTCATTCATAAAGTTAAAAGTTCGAAGGTACAATATACAATCGGCATCAAAAGCCGAAAACAAAGAAAGCAAAAAAGAAAAAGACAACAAAAGCTAAGGGGTAAGCCGTTTGACCGCATCCATGTAGCATAGTGTGGGAGGACTTGATTCCGTCGATTAGCTTCGGCTTCGACCGGACGAGAGTTGGCATCGGCCAATTTATGATTAACCTCCGCCGGGGATTCCCGGGTGCGCCTCGGAGTCGGCATGGGCTTGCGTCGGCGCCCGGTGGGTCGACGAAGATCCTCGCGGCTTTGTCCGGCGGCTTGGGAACTTTTAAGTTCCGTCTTCCCTCCTCCCTTTCAGCCTCAACCTTCTCTTTCTCTTCCGCCAGCTGTTTCACCTTTTGCTCAGCCGACTCCAAATTTTCCTTTAGAGTTCGGGACTCCGCAGAAGCTCGAGCATAATAACCGTGGAGATGCGGCCAGGCACGAGATAATCCAAGAGCCTGCCAAGATGACCGGACATATTCTGGAGTTCATGAAGGTCCTCGTCTGAAAGAGGTTGAGGAGACAAAAGCCGACGTGGTGGAAAGAAGGCCATGCCGATCCTCGTAAACGTCCTCACTCCAGGCCGGCTCCGCTTGAAGCCACTTGGTCGAGTACGGTAGCCGATGGGCGCAAAGGAGAAACAGAATCGAGACGAGAACCTGTTTCGCCTTTTCCAAGGATGGAGGAGATGGGTCGGAACGTGGAGATGTTCCGGCAGCAGTAGAGACTGGCGTTGAAGAAGGCACTACCTCCGCCTCGGCGATCAATGACGGAGAAGAAGAAGGTAACACTTCGGGAGCAGTCGAAGCGGTAGCGGTCGAATCCCCGACCTTGGCCCTCTTCGACGCAGAAGGCCTTGGGACCATAGAAGCTGCGGGAGCTCGCTTCCTAGAAGGCTCGGCAAGCCATACGGGAGGCCGAGCCGATGACTCACCGGCCTTCTTAATATAGAAGGCCGCTCTCTTGACACCATGTTCGGCAACGTAAGACACCAGCCGAGCGGCATACTCTCTCTCGTCTTCAGAAAGGTCTTTTAACGAGAATTGGTAGGTGGAAGAAGAGAAGTGATGGTGCTCGGAGGACCAATAAAGGGGGAAGCGCCATTCAACGCCCGGACCCTCGGCGGCTTTCGAAACCAGGGGCACTCCCCAGGGATAGCAACAACTTTGAAGAAAGAGTTTTTGAAATGCTTAAAGGAGTCTGAGAAAGAATTCATGAGTTTCCTGGCCCGCCTCGGCACGAAGAGATGTTAGCCCTTTCGAGAGGCGGTTCCCTACCCGACCGAGGGGTGAAAGGGGAGAAAAATGAAGGAATAAGGCGGCGGTACACGGAATGGCGGGTTCCATTGTCCCGCATAGATGGGCGAACGCCGCGATAAGCCCACCCGTTCGGATGAAGCCGAGAAGGAGCCGGATGAAGGTAGTGTAGGACGGACATTTGAAACCGGTAAACGAAAGCGAATACCGGCGGGTCATATAATCCCGATAGAAAAGAAAGAAATTAGGAGAGCCCGGTTCCCGAAAGGCACAGATCGGCTCATCCTCCTCGGGAGGAAAGACGACATCCAGATGACCCTGAGATCCCACTTTATCCATATCCGTCTTGGTCATCGCCGAACGTATGGTTAGCATTTCGCTAGTCACCCGGGGATACTTGGAACGCAGGGCGGTGAAGGACTATCGGAGTCCGCCTCCGTTTCGGAAGCTAAAGACGAGGGAAGACGTAGACTCCATTTACCTACAACAAAATGAAATAAAACTAAAGTCGAAACTAGGCGAATACACGATGACGACAAATCCGAGAAAGGAAGACCCTTGAAGTCCGGCACGAGCTCGGCTAACGAATTATGCCGACACGAGCCCGGGGATGACTTCGGCCATACGGTCTTGCCCACTCGCAATAAGGGAAGAGCTCTCGGCAACACAATCCCAGGGACCGTGATAGCCACCGGTAACGACCAGACTCTGGACGGACGATGCGTTTGGTAGGCGCTTATCGGCTCGGCTAAAAGAGGCTCGAATACGATAAACTATGAAAATCGGCCTAATAAGGCCAGGTTACGAGTGGCCGGGTCCAGACCCACGAGTGCCGGGCCTCCCAGCGCTCGCGCACCCGATCGACCACGGAGGGCTAAGGCCGTTTCTCCTCCTCGGATAAGGAGGTCCCTAGCAACCAATAACTAAAAAGGGATAACGCTCACGAAGCACCTCATCGTCGTTAGGATCTAAAGGCCGATGAGAAGACGAAGAATGTTTCCCCCTATCCATCAAGAGCTCAAACCTATACAACCAACATAAGGGTAAGAAGGAGGGAAACAACTAAGAACAAACACTCAAAAGGACAAAACCTATGGGTTCGATAGCTCTACTCATAAACACTCCGCCCAGAAAACCCGAACACGAGGGCATACCAAAGAAAGAAAAGGGGAAGAGGGAGAATTAAAATGCTAGAACAATATAAAAGGATAAAATACCCGAATACGCGAACCTTGCGAAAATCGACACAAATGAAGGTAGATGAACAACTCCGAACAAGAAAGAAGCTTTGATTCTTCGTAGTATTCCGAGACACTCGGAAGTTAAGAACAGACTCGACTTTGCGCGGAAGAATTCCGTGTGTGGGGAGAGTAAGCGAATTGAAAAAGGGCAAAAAGAGAAATGCCAGCAGGTTATATCGAGAGGAAAGAAGGACGGAAATTCAAAACAAGAGAAACCCAACCGACGAGGGTAAACACGACTTTTCACCCCAAAAGGCTGAGAAGACGTGTAACGTACCACCAGAGCATTAAATGCGCACGAAATTCGGGGGCGGCGGACACGAGGATCAAAACACCTCCCCAATCTCAGGAAGACAGGTGTCATAGGCAATCATGGCGGCATCGGAGGAGGTTTCCCAAGAGTCACACCGAGGAAGTAACAACGGCCCGAGCTTCAATGACAAGCCTTGGTGCCAGATCCCGCCTGGCCGATTGAGTGCCGTGGTTTTGATTCGCACCATCTCACGCTTGTAGCTCGGCGGTCCAAACCACGGCACTCTCCTCGGAGGTCGGCCACGGCCAACCGCATGCAAACCACAAGGCGCCAGCACGACATCGCATTAGAGATTGAGGGACACCCCGGCTCATCGACCCTCGAACCGTTACCACGTACCCCGGGAATTGAACTCAACAAATCCTAGCCCGACGCAGACGTCGGGAAATGGGTAACACCACGGATGACATTTATAAAAACGACATATACCCGTGACCCAAAACCTTGAACTACTGGGCCGGGGCAAGCTGTTACGGACCTAGATAAGGCCCAATCACATGGAGGCCCAACCAAGGGTAGGCGCATCGATCCGTCATATCCGTAACCTGGAATATCTCAACTACCCCTGGATATCTAGGAATACATCCGCATATGGATAGGCGGTTCGGATAATAGGCCGGAATCACGCCAAAGCCGCTCCGTGTAGTCCTATAAATACCCAAGCAACGGCCTCAAGGTACACACGCTCTAAACCTAGACTAATCTACATACGGTCACACTGAGCACACACCCCACTCCTTCGGCCAAGCGCCAGTGTTGTGTTCAGTGATCCTCTCTCTGTCTGTGTGCTATCACATTGGTACCCAGATCGAGACACTTGATCCTATATCAAATCACCAGCCCATACAAGCGGCTGGACATCTGTGTTCTACACCAGAACATATATAATACTCATTATATATATGTGTGGGTGCCACCATTTCATGTGTGAGACATGAAAAAACACTTCTCCTACAACATGAGAAATGTTTTTCCCTATATATATATAAGGAAAAACACTTCTCATGTTATAGGAGAAGTGTTTTCTCATGGCGCACACACATAAAATGGTGGGACCCACACACACACACATATATATATATACATAATGCTCATTATATATATGTGTGGGTCCCACCATTTAATGTGTGTAGGAATCTTCTTCTTCTCATGCAAGATCAGAAGTTTAAACCCCATATATATATATATATATATCAAAGTTTAGGTGGGTACACACCGATACCCACCAGAATTAGGACATACCTTTAGACTCAAAGAGAGCTCACAGAAGTATTTACAGATTCCATACCAGGCCTCAAAAGTTTAAGATTCTTTTTTTTTTCGCTCAGAAAATTTAAGATTTTTTTAACAATACAATCTTGTTCTACAGGCATTCAAACTTGCTCCAAGACAATAAACTGCTCTTATGCTTTGTTAACTTTTTGACCCAACCATCTGTTACCTCTTGAACAACATACCACACATTACATTTTAATTGCATAAAGAGATTGATTTATTGATATCTGTCAATCATTGATACACATGGATTGATGAAGGCGAGTTTCAAATATTCCGTATTAAGTTTAGGGTTAGGTGTAAAGAAATACAACTCAATTATCAACAGTAATCTGCGCCATGTTATCAACCCTCTGTTGCAAAAAAACAAACCTTTACGAAAAATTGCAAGGAATGGCGTAAAACTAAGTAATTTATCAACAATCCAAAGAAGGATAAAAAGGAAAGGAAGTGTGGGGAAGATGATTGTTGTAAGATCCAATGAAAAAGATGGAATACAACTGCCCACCTTCCCCAAAATCTGTGTGGCAGAGAACACTTTCGGAAGAGTGCATTGAATCGAAGCACAATACCGATACACACAATCTCTGCATCTCAATCTCAAATCGAGAGACATCTCAATACCGATAATATTAGACCCATGTTGTTGTTCAATTTCTTCGTTACATTGGGGCTAATCTTAAGACGAGAGGTAGTAACATTGAGAAGAATGAAAGAGCGATCAACGAAATAAAGAAACCAACAAGGAATGAAAGATGAGAGAAAGCGATTAGCCGTGATGTCTGATATATAGGAATGATGAACGGCGGAGTGAACATAACCCTGAAAATTTTGAGGTAAAGTGGGCCTAAAATGAGTATAATGGGCCTGCTCAAGAATTTCATGCAAAGATTCAATGGGCCAAATTTAATTTCAATTGGATGCATTACACAGCCCATTCTGTCACTTTTTAAGTAAAACTCGACCACTAACGGGAATTGGTATAAGTGGTAACTGATTTGTGTCGTTTAAGTAAGGTTTCGAGTTCGAGCCTTGTAAATGCAGAAAAGTCTGTTGGAAGACTCACCCACCATAGTCAGGTGCGCGACATAGGTCGGATCTGGATTAGCTAGGTCGAAGCTCTGAATACTGGATGGGCAACAAAAAAAGAAAGTATGGCTGGACTTGGCTTATATTTTTCTGAATGTCTATCTGATGTATTATTAGTATAGCATGAATTCAGCTATGTAGATTTTTAATATGAAAACAAATCTGTTTAAAGCGATGTTGGGTGGTAAAAGTGAGTAACACACTAACTCCTTCCGCTACACCCATTAGTAATTTAGCTATGCAGTTGTTGATTGATGAATTAAATTAACTCAGAACATATTTTTGCAAGAAAAAGGTAGAGGAAAAAATTGCAACATGTATATATGTATACAAAAATAAAGGGCTAAGGGGTAAAAATACTCATGAATTTTTTTCCAAATGTGCACCTGGAACCAAAAACTTTCCTTAACTGCAAAAATGCCTATGAACTTCTTTAAATGGGATAAAAATGCCACAACCATTAATGGAAGCAAACGTCTATCACCTTCTTTGGTGGAAGCAAACGTCCTGAAGTTGCAAGATATGTTGCAGCTTCTTGGAGGCCTCATCTCCTGGAGTCAAGCTATCATATATCAAATCAAGCAGAAACACCCCTTGTCCTTGGGTTCAACTGGCAAAGGAGTCGGACACTCTCACCAAAGGGAGGGGGTTCGATCCTGGAGTTGGTCAAGGTGTTGGGGGAGACATCCTAGGTGATGTGAAGCAGTGAAAACGCTGTGAAGAGGTGGAGGCATATGTACTCTCTAACCCAGTATGCCCTGCGGAGCGGAACCAAAGCGTTTTGCCCTTGGACTGTGGGTGAGCCCGACCTCTTTCCTAAAATTTTCTTATATAAAAAAAATCAAGCAGAAACATGGAAGTTCATCAAAGGACTGGGCTATGGCTCAGTTCTATTAGGCTACCCAGATTTGAATCTTGAAGTTGGATCCACTATTTTTTTTTTGATATTAAAAAGTTTTGGAGGGGTTCGACATCAGTCCCCCACCAAGGCCAGGGCACGGCCCCGGGCTCTATGAGCACTTACTGGGGACTTACGAGATCGCCTACCAAAGGAGTCCCAGCGACGGCAGAGGGGATCGAACCCACGACCCAAGGGCCTAATCCTGGATCCCTTACTATCTATGCCAACTCACATTGGTAACTATGTAGTAGTTTTGCTTTCGGGGAAATAAGTAAACTTTATGGGCCCATTTACTTGTTCCTACGATTGCCTACCAGTGCAATTGATGGGCCCAAACTATGCACTGTTTTTTTTTAAAAAGGAAAAAAGTTTAATCTACATGTATCCGACGCTACTAGCAACTGAATATTCCGATTGGCAGGAATGTAAGCCTACAATGTGGAAAACCTTACTACATACAAGTAATTATCACGATTTCATATCCAAAGTTCAAACACAAGACAACTAGTTAATGAAACAAATAATTTACAATTAGTTAATCCCAGCGCGGCCGAACTAGCTAGGTATTGCTTTAGTTTAAACAAAATATCCACACACAAAAACTAGCTAGGGTAAATATCTTTTGTACTACAATTGATTATCAATTGCAAGAATTAAATAGCATGTTCAATGATAATAACTGTTGAATTACTTGCTTTGAGCATCACTTTAAATCCAAGAAACAAGTATAAGTCATTTAATAGTGATGATATTTGCAAACTTGTTGATAAATTTTATTCTATAGATTTCATAAAACAAGAAAAATTTGTTGGTTTTCGATTTATGTTTTGATGATAGCAAACTTGGAAAAGAAAAAGGATTTAATTCAATGTGATTTGAGGTGAGCATACCCAAGTAATGGGCAAGTTGAACACACTCAACAAAAAGCTTCAACGGTCATTAATGGAGTTCACCTATAAATACAAGAGCATTCAATACAGAGCCAACAACGAACGACGATAAAAATTTATTGCTCAGTTATTGCTCATTAATACTTTCTAAAATATCTTGTGATATTCATATTATTCAGTAATCATATATCTACTATGTGAGAGAGTCTTCATATCTCAATTGATTATTGATTATTGTAAAATCTCAAGGTGGTGAGATTACTTTGTAAGAGCTCATGTAACCGTTGAAAGATAGTGGAAATCTCAAAGACACTTTGAAGACTGGACGAAGGTTAAGATATTAAGGTCGAACCAGTATAAATCTCTGTACACACTTTTGTGATATCTTTCTAACTCTTCCTTCTTGATTTAATTATTTGTTGTGATTATTTTAAATTTTATAAATCACCCAATTCACCCCCTCTTGGGTGATACACTGTGACTAATTACAAAATTGTATTTAAAGATGGAGTTACAATATCTTGAGCTTGACATTCCTAAACATCCAGATTTGATTAATTTATTAACTACATTTGAATTATGTTAAGGACTAGTAAGAACAGGAAAGTCTATCATTATCTTATTAACGTGGCAACGACACCTCCAATGGTAGGACTTTTCATCCTTTACTATTACTTGAATTTTCTTGGCAACATACTTATAATCTGTATTTTATGTTTTAATATGATGAACAAAATGTGACACAATTTCCCTTCTTAGCACGAATGCAATAGCTCCACAAGGACATTGACTATATCACTGTGCAAATGCATGAGGGGATTGTCGGTACAAGACTGTCGTATCCCTTTACAATTGACAGAACATATCTGAGGCAGTTTATACATTTGGAGGTGCTAGATATAGGATGGGTTAAATTTGCAATCATGTAAGTTTTTTTCCCCTCTTCAATTAATGCATTGATTTTTTGTTTTATATGTTCAACAATTCATTTATCATTTTAATTCTATTATAGTTTCTTCCACAACATATGTGTCAGAAACCAAAAGAAATGATTTATACGAATTTTTATTTCCCTCGAACACAACAAAGAAGAATAATAAGTTGGAACTAAGGATGACTTATATGTTGGCTATAGAATGGGAGAGACTAAATTGCTTTGTTATCTAGCACCAACTCTTGAAAGATACGTATTTTAGTTTTGTTTAGTTAAGATATTTAAGAATAAATTGCCTTCTTATCTTAACTTAATTTTAATCTGTATATATGTTGTTGTAGTTATTATTGGACTCTGTGTGTTGTTTGTCCCGTCAAAAACACTCTCTATTGTGTTGTTTGTCCCGTCAAAAACACTCTCTATTGGTTTGATCTCTTGGGTCATAGGCCAAATGGAGAAATAAAATCCATCTTCACCATGTAAGTTAATTTTTTCTTAAATAATTGATTAATGACTTAAATGAATTATTTTAATGTCTTTTCATTTTCATTTTAATGATAGTGCACTCAAGACATATAAAATACTTGGTGGGACACGAGAAGGTAAAAGTAGAGAACTGAAGTGGGTTTATCCAGAAGTAAGTAGTTTTAATTCAAGTTATTTTATTGACAATACTTTCGATTTACCTTTTTTCACATTTTATATGTTATATTTTATAGAAGCAACTAGCTTAGCCGGCCAAAAAGAAAAATCTGTATGAATAATTTTTCTGAAGTACTAAATATATTTTAATGAATAAGCAAACTCTCCATTGCTTCTCAATATGAAATATATATATTTAACTAATTTGATTATTTTAAGAAAGTTAATTAACTTAGTTAATTTAACATGTATTTTCTAAAACACTCTAATCATCATTCTTAATTCTTTCAGTTCCCCTCCTCCATAATTATTGTTGAAAGAGCATAAATACAAGTAAATTAAAAAAAAATATTAAAAAAAATTAAAAATATATCTTATATTTAGCATTAAAATCAATTTTCCAAAAATATCCTACATTACAGACTTTACGGAGTAAAAGAATAATTCACGTGATTCTCATATACCATATCAAGGATAGAGCCAAAAAGACATCGTGCATGATAACTTATTATTAATTTGGAATTTCAATTGGCTTTAGTAGAATAATTAAGAGCCTAAGACTATATGCTATGTGTATTAATTTGAGCAAAAAAAAAAAAAAGCTATGTGTATTAATGAATTGGTTAGGTAGGATATGACGTTTCCCTTTTGATTTGCCTCACAAAAACCAAATTTAAGAATAATAGTTTTTTCTTAGAGCTGATTCAGCACTGAATATTAAAATGGTGAGCCATCACTTTCGCACGTTTATTTCAATTAAAGACATCAATACACAATCTTCAAACAAGTGATCAATGCAGGGGATTCGGATCATATACCCACGATATTCAATTTTATTGTGATTATTTTTTATACAAAGGAGAATCACAAGGGACATATAGTCACACATATAAGGCAATAGCAAATACAAAGCCCGAACTTGCCAGAAATTTTACAAAAGCAGAATATATAACTTCCAATGCAACTATTGTAACCTTCCAAACTAGTGCGAAACACTCTGGAGATTACACATCCAAAGCTTGAAAGATGCTTGCAACATCCCTTTAATCTCTAATCCATGCATGTGCTTAGTGAAGCCCCTCCGTGAAGCATGAACACTAGTTGAAGATCCAATTGCATGAGAATCACTGTAACATCCCATTTTTTAAAAGCAGAACAATTTTTTTTTTTCTTTATTTCATCAGAGTAGAGCATTGGAGCGAGTGAGTAACTGATTTCATATTCAAAATATCAACCATAGTGTAATATAATAATGGTACATTCTTCCAAGTGTTTCAAAACGTAAGTAATACATAAACAAAAGGAAAATCTCCGGCCAGAAGTCTACTCGTGCAGCTTGCCCCTATCTCCAACCCTCGGTCCTCCAGACCCTGAAGCTACAGCTGAGGTCCAATGCCCATTGGACCTCAGGTAACGGTTAACCTCATGCTCAAATATGACAGTATATGGATGACAGATATTCATAACAATACGGCTGACATATCGGTACAAAAGCACACAATGAGATGCATGATCAATACAATGACAAAACATAAGCACACAACAGATGTAAAGTCCCACACATATGTCTGCACATACCCAGTGCCACGATAACAACTCATGTCCTCAGTGCTAGGAAAACTCAAACGGTATTACCAATACTATAACCCGTGTAAAGCTGTAAGTATAATCGGTGACCCTAAACAGAGTCTCGGTCTATGAATGTATCTATCACATATATGTATATGAGCAGCTTGAGTTAGGGTTACAGTACGCGTCCGTACCTTCGTTGACTGATGTTCGGTACGTTTGACGGAAATTTTGATACGTCTGACATCGGTTCGACAGCGGTACGTGATCACGGATATCCTATAAGGATAATATCACATTTGTCAATGATCAACATCATAACAGGCATTTTTAGGCAAAATTACCATTTTTCCCCTGGCTTTACTAATCGACTAAATTTTGCCAGAGCTTCGCTACTTTGACTCTAATCTTCCAAAATTTTGCCATATCTCTTACTCCAACATATTTTCAAAATAAATGTCATATTTAACCCTAAAACATGATATCTAAATTATACTTGAAAGATTAAAGATCAAACTAATATCTCTACTATAACTACCGAACTAAAAACTAAAACTTAAGACTAGGGACAAGAGAAATTACCCAAGGCTTCGCTACTTTTCCTCAAGCTCTTCCTTCTCTCTTCTCTCTAGAAAATTTCGAACTAGGCACAAGTGAATTGGTGAGGAATTATGCAAAGAGTTGAAAGCTATTTATAGGAAAAATCATGGCACTATTCATGCTTTTTCTTCTTGAATTTTGACACTTGGATCTAGGGTTTTTGCAAGGCTCCATCTTGGCCCTTCATTCCCCCTTGCCGACCTCCCCCCCCCCTTTATCACAAAATGACATCATCCAAAATGATGTCACCTCTTGCTTTATGGGATTTCTACCGATAAAGTCCCCTGTTCGGTGTTCTAATCGCGTAATCTTAAATAACCTCAAAAATTCAACGACGTAGTCTTGGAGGTCTATTCTTCCTCTTGAGAAATATTTGGGTTAACAAAATTTATGATCCTATTAAGGGTATTTCCTAGCCTGTTAACCATTTTAGGATAAACATCATTGGTTACGGAAATGACTTCGGGTAACATCAACTTCGGGACAAAAATTCACTGATTCATAATATGTCCAGATGTTTACTACTTAATTCAAGGATTTCAAGATAGAATTTAATTTCTATCGGTTCTTATTTATCCTATTTGCTTTTTCAACAAATATCTCATATCTCATTTTATATTATTATTTTATTACCTAATATCATGATATTTTTTTACAAAATTCTAACACATTTTTCTCTCTCCAAAAAGTCCACAATTTCGGCCAACTCCCCCTTTTTGTGTTTTAATTTATTTTTTAATTAATTTATATTATATTTAAATTATCCTATATTTATTTTACAAAATCCTTCCATTGGTCCATACCTAATTACTTGGATTTAGGCTTTTATTTTGCTAGAATAATTATAGACCCTTGATCTTGCTTTAATCGATTCAATCTTAGCCATTGATAAATGTTTAATTTGTAGAAATTGATTAGTAAGTTTAATTAGGGCCTTAATCCTTTGATTAGTAATCTTTTAGGATTTAGGGTTTTCATGTACTTAATCTCACACATTTTTCTTAATCTTTTCTAATTAATTAGCAAGTATCTTTTATGCTAATTTTAGCCATTAATATTTAATTAAAGGTTTTTACATAATTATCCTTGGATATTCCCTTAATCCATGCTTAAACAATTAGCCATTAATTATTCATTTAATCACTTACTAATTGTTGATAATTTTCTTAATTAGGATTAATCATTTTCTCACAACTATTACACTGACATTGGTATTTTATGTCCCATGCATTATATTAAAAATCATGGGGGCATTTAGGGTTCCCAAAATAATATTTAATTTTCCCCTCTTATTATTTCCAAGGAAATAATTTATTAAATTGCCAAAATTAGAGACAATATTCTCTCCTATTTTTAATAAATATTTTATTGCCTCTTAAGATTTATCATAATATTCTCAGGCTGTTTTATGACCCATAAAGGCATTTTTGGATCTTTTGCACATTATTCTTCTAATTTCAAGAGAAATTGCCTTAGGAAAACAAGATAAATATAACACAAGCTTTGAGACCACATATTCACTTATCAAAAGTAGCCATTTACTTATCCCAATATAATATTCCAGATACATAATTATCCGGGTAGTACAATCATGAACCCTGAACTGGATACTGGAATATAATATATAAAAACCATAATAATAGAGTGAACACGTACAATACTCTAAAGTTCCATCAAAATACGTAGATGATGGTAGCTCCCTTTGTTAAAATAACATTGATTGCAATAATGCAACTAACTACTAACTACATTTAATACTGATTTTTTTTTTAAAAAAAAAAAAATTAAATCCACACGTTGTCGTCTATTTCATAAAGAAAATATTATCCTTTATCGATGATTAGGGTGTGGTAATGGACTGTCCCTAGCATGTCAAGGACAATTAATGACACCTGATCTCAAAATTCCCTAGAGGAGGTCATACTTGTTTCATTTCAGACATATATTATAAATTATTTAATCATATCATATCATATATTATTATATTATATATTAGTTTATAAGTTAGATAAATTTGTTTGGAGAAAAATAATGAATATAATATAAATATTTTAAAGCAATTTAATTAGCTTCCTTAATATAATATAATTATATTTAGGATCAAGATAGTATTATTTTATTTAGTGAGATAATTTTCCTTTTGTTTTGGCACATGCACAGATATATTTCTTTATGTGAAAGTATAGTTCCAGGCTTCCACAAATTGCATGGATAAGATCTCAATTCTACACTTGTCCGTCCGGATTTTATCCACAAATTGCATATATCATACTTCAAATTTTTTTAATAAATGTAGCAGACAAAAATATTAATATATACATAACCTCCATTAATTATTAGTTGCACCTTAAAAAAAATCCTAAATACCTTAGTTCAATTTATGTTGGTTAACTCATCACTGTTACATGACTCACTACAAAAACAACCTTGGATTGCATACAGAATTACCGACGGAAAAGTTTTTGTTGGAAGTTTTACCAACGGAATTCTGTAGATAATTTCTATCGGTAATTAAAATTACCGATGAAAAATTTCCATCACAGAAAAAGCCGTGGTAGAATAAGCCACCACGGCTTTTTTTTACGGCGGAAATTTTCCATCGATAATGAAATTGCCTACGAAATTCCGTAGGTAATTTATGATGGATTTTTTTTTTTGTTTTTTGTGGATAATACGAGTGTTTTTTGTAGTGACTTGCATAGTAGAATTAATTTTGTGACTCATAAGTTTTAAACTTATACTTTTAAAATTTTGAAATGAGAATATTCACTAATTTTTTTTACACATATAAATTAAATTAACTTCAGTAAATTAAACTTGAAGGAATACGTATATTTGTTTTATTATTATGATAATTATATTATATATTTTTTTATCAAAACTATCTGTCAGATGGAGTCCTTTCACGTCCTAGTACTTAATTATAGCAACTCATGAATTATATATGTGGGTCCAGAAAAAGGGAAATAGTATTATTTCTCACGGACAGAAACATTTCACACGTACAGTCGTCAGATCAATTTGGAATAATACATTTTAGTCTGAAAGAGGAAGAGGAAAAGGAGATTAGAAATTTTAAAGGGTCACTACTCCAAACTGATCCGGATCCTGGATGATGGATCTTAGCTGATGTAATACATGGGGTCGGGTAACTTGAAGGTCCGTCTGCCCGTGGAGGTACCCAGAATGTCACTCCACTGGTCACCGCTGTTTCCGACGATTCTGTACCCTTCCTTCTCCAGCTTCCCTCTCTCCGCCGATTTGTACACCACCGCTGTCGATCCTGAATACTCCGTCGTATTCCTGCCATTGTCAAACCCCAAACCATCCATTAATATTATTGCTCATATATATATAACCAAAAAAAAGTCAATGGATCACCCAAACTTGTTTCCAACACACACATATAATTGATTAATTTCCCGGTAAGAGAGAGCGGATGTTAGTGATTATTATTTACTTGAGGATCAACTTGTGCCAAGTGTGGTAGCCAGCTTTCTTGAGGTTTGAAGCAGTAGCTTCAGTTTGACTGATGGGTCTTCCGGTAAGGAAGACAATCTTAATGCCCAGATTCAGCAACTTGTTGTACAGCTTCTGCGTCTCCGGTAATGCCGGTGCTGCTTCTTTCTCCACCCACGCGTTGAACTTGGTCGAGTTATATGGTTCCGCCCTACATATATATAAAATATGCATATTAACTCACAATAATGAATCTGAAACTATATATGACTTTCATCATCATCATCATATTAATCCATGAAGAAAACGAGAAAGAAAACATATATGTACGTATATAAATATACCCGAATCCATTTTCAGCATAGTAGGGAAGATTGGAGAGGGAGGTCTCGTCAATGTCGAAGACCCAGACGTTTCTGCCATCTTTAGGGAGAGGGAGAGCGCGAACGTAGAGATAAGCTTCTCTATTAACTGCTTTGGAATCTTGTCTATACTTTTGACCTAGCATGTAGTTGCCGACGTAATTTTTGCACTCGGCCGGCACCGTGGTCCAGTCGATGATGTTGTGGGCTTCCACCCCAAGCCGCCAGCTCGCGCAGGTTATGCCCTGCACGGTGGCGCCGTCTGAGCCTACCCCGGATTTCAGCCGCAGAGGGTAGATTTGGTAGGCTGATTCTTCTGATGAGCCATGGCTTGTTGCTACAAAGCAGGCTATAAGAAGAAGAGCCACTAGGGTTTTCATCATTATGGTTATTAAGCTAAGAAAGCTCAAAAGGAAGAAGGCAAGTTTTGGATGAATGAACTAGTCTTGGGTTTCCTCTCTTTAAATAGACTTCAACTGGCAGAAGCTAAGGTTATTTTTTATTCATTTTAGATTTTTTTCCCTGGATTGTGATACGATCGTAGGACAAGTGCGAAGAGAGGAAATCTCTTTGCTCTCTGAGCTTAAAGAAGGATTATACCTTATATTAAATAAAAAGTTATTTATATATTTATGATATTACTTATAAATATAAGTAACTTTTTTCTTTACTTTCGGAGAAAATAAATAATTTAATAATCTCTCCTTAGTTTTTTATTATAAGGTGGCTACACGTGTTGAAGTAATAAAAATCGAAGACCAATAACTTTGTAATCTAGTGGTATGGATACTCTTCTATAAATGAAAGGTTGCGTGTTCGATCCACGTTAATTCAAGATATAAATGTCTGCTCTTGTAATTAACCCAAAAAAAAGAGTAATACGAATTGGATGAAGTAGTGCATATATATATGTGTGTACACACATATATAAAATAAGAGCACCAAAACTCTCTCCATCTTAAAATATAAGTCACTTAGTTTTCAACTATTTTACTGAACATGTAAAAAAATTTGACTCATTAAATCTGTCTTAACTTCTTCTTCTTCTTCTTCTTTTTTTAAATTTTATAACTTTTGAAGGAGAGAGAATTCAATTTACTTGAATTATGGAACGAAGAATTCTTCTGAAATGTGATTTATGCTTTTGACCGGTTGGAATGTATGGATTCACTTTTTTAATGCATAGATTTTTTTTTTTAATTTTTTTTTTTTGTATTTTTCAGTATAATATTAAATACAATATTGATTGGTGACCGTGTGTATAAAATTTGAGGAATGTTATTTGCATGCGGTTCCCGGGTTGCTATCACATGTCTCTGAGGGTGGGATTCAATCCCCACATAAGTGAGAAGTGTACACGTATGAGTGTAGATAAAAGATAAGTAGGACATTTCACCATTCAAATTTAAGTTCACTACCGGAAATTTATAAAGTGCATTTTAGTTTCTCAACCTTAACACTGTTAATTTCATTTAAAGAAAAATGTTGACTTGATAAATTTAAATGGTAGTTCTACAATAATTTAGAGTCTAATTTGCAGGTCGATGTAAACATAGATAATCAAACAAGTACTTTAACGTTTAACCTCTCACCACTTAGATACTAGTCACGTTAAGTGGATTCCATTTCGTATTAAGAATAATAATATTTATGTAACACCTACATTTTTTTTTTTGGGTACAAATATAAAATTACACCCATTAATTAATAATAATAATTAAAAAACTCCCCCACTAAAAAATTGGACCTGATAAAAAAAACTTGGGCCATATTCACATCTAGCTTCATGCTCACTAACATCTTTACTTTTTCAATTTATAGGAGTGGGTATTAAAAAGATCGAACTCGCCAGTTCCCAATCTTCACTTTTTATTTTACCTTAATTAAACTTATTATTCATTCAGCAAGAAAGAATTTTTTTTTGACAAAAGCCTCCCTCTTTCATATGTTAGTTAATGACTAATGGTTTTTGTGGGGCGTATGGGTTATCTTTCTTGTTTTGTGAAAGGGAGAATGACAATTAAAAACCCTCTAAGAAAATTAATACAAAATGATAACATGTTTGGGATAGCTTTTTAAGAAAAACCAAATGACTTTAATGTTAAAGCAACTATGTTTGGGTATAGGCTTTTCTTCTGATTTGATTTGATTTTTTAAAATTGACTTTTTTTATAAATAGTCTATTTAAACATAAATCATATTAGATTAGTTAACATTTATCCCAACTTTACAAAAGTTAATTGGGATGAAACAAACCCGAATTCTTCTTGGATTTTGATTAACATTTTTTTTGTTGCCTATCCGGTATCCAAAAGCTTCGCCCTGACTAATCCGGATCCGACCCGCGTCGCGCATATGGTGGGAGAGTCTCCCAATGGGGCTTTTCTGCATTCACAAGGCTTGAACTTGAGATTTTGCTTAAGTGACACAAGCCGCTTACCACTTGTGCCAACTCCGTTGGTTGATTTGGATTAACATTATGACACAAGTAAACATGAAAAACACCTTACATACATGTCTTGGACTTGAATCTCCTCAGTTACAAAGTACTTCGTACATGTTTGATGTCCCTTTTTTTTAAAACGTTCCCAGATAAACGGCCAAACACATCCTTAGACCTTAAGTGTGTTTTTGTATTCAAGTTTGCAAATATAAAACAGGAACTAAAGCACATATTAGGCTTATAATATGACAAACCAATCTTCAAATTCTTGCAGGTACAGTTGCTCATGTTTAGCGTCCAACACTACTTTAAACAGGATTGCCTCCAATAAAAATATACATATGCTTCTAAACTCATATTTATACTACACGGCTCAATCCTCGGACACACAAGAATAGAGGACTTGACAAAAACCAGATTAATCTTGTTCGAGTTAGATGGATCCACAAATGGCGACAAAACTTTTCTATCAAGTATGTAATGCAATTTAGTCAATTTTTAAGAATCGAATTTAAGACTTCTAGTTAAGTTGATACAAGTTCACCTTCAATTAGAGCAAGCAATTAGTGGTCACATAGCACCTATATGTGCCTCTTTTCTCACATGAATATTTAAAATAATTGAGGAAATCTCAATTCATATATAGAATATTATATTACCAATGTTAAATACAAATGTAAATATGGCTGAATTTTGTGGAAATCTGTTACTCTGTTTGGAGGCATCATATTTTCCTCTTTTTTGATTAAATTCATTTTACCTCATCATCTGTAAAATGAAAAAAAAAAAAATAGCTTATAAAAAAGTTCACGATGGACGAGAATTAATAATAAAAGATAAAAATTTTATGGTAAAAAGTAAGAACTCTCTAAATCAATCGTTGGTGATTTAAGAGGCCTATACAAGTGTCCTTGGTTCAACTGGCAAGGGGGTTAGACTTCCTCACCTCAAGGGAGGGGGTTCGATCCCTGCGTTGGTCAAGGCGTTGGGGGAGGCATCCTAGGGGTCTGGGAAGCAGTGGAAACGCTGGTAGATGTTAGAGCTGGGAATCAGGGCCGGCCTGGCCTGATAGGGCCTGGCCCTACAGGGCCTGGGCCCAACAGGGCCGGCCCTACAGGGCCTGGAGTAAGGAAAACATATGTTTTTCAAAGCCCGGCCCGATAGTACCAGGGCCGGCCCTACAGGGCCTGAAAATTACTATTCCAAATTTTAACTGTTTTTCCTTCTTTTTCTTTCGATTTTTTTCAAAGAAATATAATTAGTAAATTGCAATCATTAAAGTTCTAATTTATCAAATAAATGTTATCAACATTAATATCTAAACAATATAAATCATTCAACAAATAAACACATTTATTAATTCGTAAAAAAAAACAAATAAACAAAAAGAATATGTTTTTTCCTTTTTTTTTCAAAAAATATTAAACAAAGGAATTCCTTTGTGTATGCCCACGAAAAAAATACATTTCCCTCTCGTAATTTTGTGTGTATCTGCAGATTCCTTCGATTCAGGCATGATTTTACTGACAGGTAAAAATAATTATACTTATTTTACACAAAATATATTTATAATTTATTACTTATATAATATTGTAATACCAAAATATGTGTTTATTTGATACAGAATAATAATAAACATAAAAAAAGGTTATAGTTTAAACTAAAAAAATCTAAGTAATTACAAATAAATACATTCATTAAGTGGAAGTCTAGATAATTAATTTTTTTTAATGCTACGGTAAACGGGCCTAACGGGCCGGCCGAAACCTGCGGGCCGGCCCGATTAAGCCCGAGGCCCTATAGGGCCGGCCCTGCAGGGCCAATTTCAAAATTATGACCTATTTTTCAAGCCCGAGCCCTACAGGGCCAGGGCTTAAACAGGTCGGCCCGATGGGCTTGGCCCGATTTCCCGGCTCTACATGTCACCGATGATGATATTGACAATAATGATCTCTTTATTATATTACATAAAACTATACATCTAGCAAAAAAATACATAGAACACTTCTAAAAAGGTGCTTTTAGACCGTCAAATTTAAATCGAACTATAAAAGATCAGATTTAAAAAGTATGATTGGTGGCAGTTTCCTACATATAAAGAATTTTTTAGACCATATTATAGAGGATTAGGTATAAAAAGTATGACCGGTGACAGCTTTATAAATATAAAAAAAAATTAAGACTGGATTTATAGAGGATTAGATATAAAAAGTATGACCGGTAGCAGTTTCATAAATACAAAGAACTTTTTTAGACCTATTGTTACAAACAATCTATCTAAAAAGCTAAAAATAAAATAAAATATCTATTATTTTTAAGATCGTCTCAAGGAACCGGTTTAGAGGTTTAGAAATTTAACTTTTAAGACATTATTTTATCGTAACCGGTCTAATAGATGAATCTCATATTTTACTGCGCCAAAAATTAAATTTCCCTTTTGAATTTCCAACCTTTTCACGGCTCTCCCATTTCGAACTAGAGTTCTTCTTCTTCAATGGCTCACTTGTACACCGAAACACCTTCCCACTTGCGCATTTGAATTGATCACACCAGACAGGAAAAATCCCTTCGAGGTAATTATATTATATGAATTGATCACACCCCTTCATTCTCCAGATTAAATCTTCATATATCACGTACTAGTTGCAAAAAGTGTGGTCATAATGAATTCTGCAAGCAAGCTGGGCATGTATAGATGGTTTTCAAGGAGCATATATCCATATTCATCTCTCACTTAAAATTAATTAATGTGGTTTTCATTCAAGTTTAATTTTCAGGAAGTGAATCCACAAACCCCAACCCCCCCTTTGTCAGAAGACGGTAGTGGCACCCCTCAGAAGAAATCAGTGATGTCCATAGTGAAGGAGAAGACCAAGAAATTATGCAACAGTCTCAGCAAGAAAAAGCACGTGACGGCAATCTTAACCCCACCTAGGACGCTCCCCTAGAAGATGACGAGGAGGAGGAAGACGCCGAATATCTCGGAGCTCCAAGTAATTCATTCATATAACTCCCCTCCTTTATTTCTCTCTTTCTCATCACCTTGTATGTTTCAGTGTACGAATCGGAGCTAGCCCCCGAAGCATACAGAGAAAACGCCAGACAGCACACAAGAGCCACTCCCGTTATCGGCGACAACCATGTTTTGCACAGCCCTTTAAAATCTGGAGGTGATATGGATCGTCAAAGAACAACTCACCACCATCTCGCAGCAGCTACAAATCCTCTTGGTTCAAACAAGAATGGAGCTGAGAAGCCCACGCCAACATATACGAAAGGATCATGTAGAATCTGGGATGTCCTGAAGTTGCAAGATATGTTTTAAAGGCTTCCTTAAACACTGACTTAAGTGTAGACGTCCTGAAGTTGCAAGATATGTTGCAGCTTCGTGGAGGCCTGATCTCCTGGATTCAAGCTATCATATATCAGATCAAGCTGAAACATAGAAGTTCAGCAAAGGACTGGGCTATGGCTAGTGTTGTAGGCAGGAATTTTAATGACAAGGACGAACATAAAAAATACTATTTATAAATAAAAGTAATTGAAATATAAGACAGAGCTAATATATAAAAAATTAAGAAATCTATATAATAGCTCAACTTGCATTGGGCTTAGGCGGCCCTAATCCGCACTATGTATATTCCAACAAATTACTCCCTCCGATCCATGATATAATTAAGACATATTTAGAGAGTTGATTTTTGTTCTAAATATAAGACATAATTTTTATATTCGTTAACAATAATTAAGGAAGATGGTGAATATAAAAAAATTAGGGAAGATGATGACTAGGGTGTTTTAAAAAATATATGTCAAATTAACTTATTCAACCAACTTCTTTAATCTATCTAAATTAGGTAAATATATATTATATTTAGGACCGGAAGGGTATTAACTAAATTTTTAAAATACAAATGATGAAATATAATAGAATCAAACAAGGATTTTCTTATTAAGCTTGCATATACATGTAGATATCTCCTTATATTTTGTTTATGTACGACAATTTCAAACTCAAAAGTTAAAAACCAAATGCAAGATAAGATTATGCGAAACTACTATATATTGATATCAAAAGATAAATAAGTTATACGTAATAAGTTTTTCTTCTACGTGGGTTTATTTGTGTGTAGTAAAAAATATTAAAATAAACAGCAGACAAATAAATTTATCTCCTTACATATATGTTTTTTTTTTATAAAAAAATTGGGGTCTACCCCTAACCCCCTCTAAATCTGCCCTTCGCTATGGCAGTTCTGCCTAGATTTGAATCTTGAAGTTGGATCCATTATTAACTATGTAGTTTGTTTAAAAAAAAAAAAAAAAACTATGTAGTAGGTTTTGCTTTCTGGAAAATATGGCTGTGCATGGCAACCATTCTGTTCTCCAGCACAGTTTCTGAGATGGAACAGTTTTTTCTGATTCTGTGCCTAGGAAGAGTTCTGAGAATCAGAATTACGTTTGTTAACTCATTTTATTTTTACTCCGAGAATCAGAATTACGTTTGTTAACACATTTTATTTTTATTTATGCAATTTTTATATTCAAAAAATTATTTATGTGGTGGTGGTGGCGATGAGGTGGGGGTGGGGGCGGCGGCGGCGATGAGGTGGGGCGGCGGCGGCGAGGGTGGTGGTGGTGGCGGTGGCGGCGGCGGTGACGGTCATGGTGGTGGCGGTGGTGGCGATGAGGTGGGGCGGCGGCGAGGGTGGTGGTAGTGGTAGCGGGGTGGTGGGGCGGCGGCGGCGAGGGTGGTGGTGGCGGTGGGGTGGTGGCGGTGGCGACGGCGGTGACGGTCATGGTGGTGGTAGTGGTGGCGATGAGGTGGGGGGGCGGCGGCGGGTGGTGGTGGTGGCGGTGGGGGTGGGGCGCGGCGGCGAGGGTGGTGGTGGCGGTGGGGGTGGGGGTGGTGGTGGTGGTGGCGGCGGCGGTGACAGTCATGGTGGTGGTAGTGATGGCGATGAGGTGGGGGCGGCGGCGAGGGTGGTGGCGGTGGGGGTGGTGGTGGTGGCGGCGGTGGTGGTGGTGGCGGTGAGGTGGGGGTGGCAGCGGTTGGGGTGGTGGCGGCAGTGGCGGTGGGGGTGGGGAGGGTAGTTGACACTGCGAAAGGTTTTCAAGAGAAAGAAGAGAGGTTGTACGTTGAGGAATAAATTCGATTTTGTGCCCGAAATAGAAAAGCATGAATTTTCTCGCTTTTTTCTATTCCCAAAGACACAAAAAGGAACCGGTTCATCCCGGGAACAAATAAAAAAACCGGATTTACCAAACAGATTTCTCATCCATTTGTGTTCCGGGGAACAGAAATTAACAAAAAAACAATTCTGGGAGCGTTACCATGCACACCCTATGTATACTTTATGGGCCCATTTACTGGTTCCTACCATTGCCTACTAGTGCAATTGATGGGCCCCAACTATGCACTGTTTTTTTAATTAATCTATTTTTTTATAATAAAAATTTAGGAAAGGGGTTGGCTTCATTTAATTAATCTATTTGTATCCGATACTACCAACAACTAAATAGTCCAATTTGTGAGAATTAGGCCCACAATGGAAAAAATCTTGCTACATACAAGTAATTATCACAATTGCAACTAACAGGTAGTTGGTCCAACGGAATGTGGTGCTGGATTCCCGTAAGAGATCTAGGGTTTGAGCTGCGGTAACGCACTTGTAATCCGCCTTGTATAGAGCTACCACTATTGAGAGAGTCATCATTATCAATGCAGAACCCGAATCCGGATTAATCAGAACCGAAGGTTTTGATGAACTGTGTGGAATACCAAAAAAAAAGAAGTCACAATTGCATATCTAAAACTTAAACACAATGGTTAAACTAAAACAAATAATCCACAACTAGTTAATCCTAGCGCTTAGTGGTCAAACTAGCTACGTACTGCTTTAGTTTAAATAAAATTGTATACTTATCCAAAAAAAAATGTCATGTTCTTTTTTCACTTGCTTCTTATTTCTTTTGTGTTACGTACTCTCTATTTAAGTCATTCTTTTTAGTTAAGACAATGATATTAAGTAAGAAATGTCTAACATATTACGTACGCTAAGAGATTCTACTGAAGAATTAAAAGAATGACAAAAGTGCTTGCAAGAAATAGTCTGAACACCAAGAAAATTAAAATCATATAACAGTGAGAGTGTTTTCTGCCATATCATGTTGGCCAGATGTGAAGAATTAGTAGGAAGTTGCACAAAGCATCTGTTAACATAATAGATAGAGAGTAGAAACTTGGTTCCGAATGCAATCATACTAGTATTTAAACTCCAAAAAAGTTGAGTTCTGAAAGCATTATAGATAAGAAGGTGATACCAAGGGTAGACTATTTTCTCCATATGAATTCTTTTAGAATTGATCGTCAATAGCAAAGGATCTTATGACAAAAATGTTTACGATGCCTTTTATATTTATAAAAGACCAAGTCCCGATCTTTAGAATTATACTTAAAGGCATCCTTAACTTAAATAAGGGAAGTCGTGTTTTTCTATCATTAGATGAAAATGCTAATTGTTACGGACCTGTACCAGGCCCAATAGCGGTAAAGCCCAACAATATGGATAAGGCACACCTAATCCTATTTAGTATCATGCATGATCCTAATTCCCCTATAATTAAGGAGTATCTTCAGATATGATAGGGTAGTTAGGATCCTTGGGCCGGAGATCACGTCAGGTCCAAAATATCCTACCTAAGGTACACTCTATAAATACTGAGGTCAAACCCTAAGGTACACACGTTCTAATCCCTGAACTATTTACATAAAGTCACACTGTGCACACACCACACCCCCTTGGCGAAGAGCCTGGTTGTGTACAGTGATCCTTCCTCCTACTGGGTGCTTTCCTCATAGGCATTCAGGAAGAGACATTTGATCCAAGATCAAAGCACCAGCCCATCGGGCTGGACATCTGTGTTCTACACCAGAACACTAATGATGCAAAAGAAGTTGTGTGCCTCATTTCCTGAATCATAGCCATTGTAGAGACCTTTTCCCCTTTATGAAGATAATTACTAAGTTGCGTTTACTTTAAATAAGATTGAGCAAGCATATATTTTAACACACCATGCTAACATTATCATCATTATACAATTATATTAAGGTTGTCTTTAACCAGGTTTTTAAATTCAGAATAATCATGAGTTGTAATTCTAAATTGATACACCACCTGACACATGGATCTATTTATTAAGACATTGATTTCAAAATATGTCACATTATAGTTTTGGTTTGGTATCAAAATCATTGTTCTTTTAATAATTTTCTTTTGTGTCGGTCTCTATTTTATTCGTATGTAACCTCTTATAAAACATACATATATAGTTTTCATTTTTTAAACCTTTTTTAAGTCACATGGAGTATATTCTATTGGGAACATATATTATCATTAACTAATTTGATTAGATTAAGGAAATTAATTAACTTAGTTAATATAACATGTATTTTCTAAAACATCTCATAATCATTTTTCTTAATTCTCCTAGTCCCCCTTCTCCACAGTTATTGTTGAAGAAACATCAAGAAGAGGAAATAAAAAAATAAAAAAAAAATAAAAAACATGTCTTATCGTAAGGATTAAAATCAATTTCTGAAATATATCTTATATTAAAGACTTTACGGAGTAAAAGAATTAATTCACATGATTCGCATATACCATATCCAAGGAAAGGATAGCACTAGTAGAATAATTAAGAGCCTACGATTATATGCTATGTGTATTAATGAATTGGTTAGGTAGGATATGATTTTTCCCTTTTGATTTGCCTCACAAACCAAATTTAAGAATCATAGTTTTTTCATAGAGCTGATTCAGCACTGAATATTAAAATGGTGAGGCATCACTTTCGCACGTTTATTTCAAATAAAGACGATACACAATCTTCAAGCAAGTGATCAATGCAGGGGATTCGGATCATACCCACGTGATTCAATTTTATTGGGAAACCCCAATGCCATAAAAAAGTACCTTTAAAAAGATAACATAAACAAATACGAGTAATATTTATTTGGAAACCCCCAGAAACACTTAAAAAGTGCCTTTTTTATATAATGAATAGACAAAATTCATTTTACATATTTATTTATTGTGTAGACTGTAATTTAGAGGCCAACTTTGAGGAGGGCGAAATTGGCATCGATCTGCCAAACAACAAATCGATTGAGATTCAGTACTGCAACTATATACACAACACTCTAGAGATTACACATGCAAATCTGAAAGAAGATGCTTGCAATATCCCTTCAATCTCTAATCCATGCATGTGCTTAGTGAAGCCCCTTTGTTAGCCTAATGTTGAAGCATGAACACTAGTTGAAGATCCAATTGCATGACAATCACAAATCCTGAACTTAATACTTGATTATAATATTAGAAAAACCATAATAATAGAGTGATGAACACGTTAAAATACTCTGAAGTTCCATCAAAACTACGTTAGATGGTGGTAGCTCCCTTTGTTAAAATAACATTGATTGCAATAATGCAACTAACTAAATTTAATTCTGATTTTTAAAAATATTACTTATTATATCCCACACGTTGTCGTCTATTTCATAAAGAAAATATTATCCTTTATCGATGATTGGGGTTGTGGTGGTAATAGACTGTCCCTAGCATGTCATGGACAAGGAATGATACAAGATCTCACAATTCCCTAGAGGAGGCCATACTTGTTTCTGAATAATGTTCAGAGTGTACATGCGCAAAAAAATAAAAAAATAAAAAATAATTATGAATTATTAAGATTATATGAACATCTTGAAAAAAATTCTAGCTAGATTGAGAGAGACATACATAAACAACGATGTTATTATTTGCTATTGTTCTGTCATAGAACATAAACCCTAACCCTAGGTGGGCTAGTATGTAGATATATGATCAAATAGCTCTCCCCCAAGTATCTATGGATGAGATACCTAAGAGGATTGGAGATCACAGAGCACCAGGACTTGACCTAGGTGAGATACCTAGGGCCTACGTACCCTGAAGAGGGATCAAAGTCCACGTAGTTTGATGACACGGGAGGCGTTTAGCCAAGGGGAGTGGTGTGTGTGCTCTGTGTGTAGTATATGCAATTGAGAGAGAGCTTAGAAGATGCGTACCTCTTTAGGTTAACCAACTATATATAGAGGCTACCTTAGGGTTAGGGTTTGGACTTGCTGGGCCTTTGGTGCCTCCAAGCCCAAATGCATTAGATGTCTCCTGATGGGCCACACCTTGGATGGGCCTAGTATTTTATTCCATAACAGTTGCCCCCAAGCTTGGTAGTTCGGGTCTCTGAGCTGCCGAGATTAATTGACTGCTTTTCGGATCCCCTGAATCCGACTTTGCTTTCGTAGCAATTTTCCCGGGCTAATTGTCTGGTTTATATTCCTGCATTTAATAACATGTAAGCAAATCACAATAAATGGAAAATACTTACTGTTTGTGCAAATCGTTCAACGTGCTCATTTCGGATACTTGTCCGAGCTTGCATTAAACTTTCTGGTTTGCATTAATGGCGGTTATTGATAACACGCTTTTCCATTCAACAAATCGTTGTCCACTCTGTTGCTCCCTAGCCTGGTAGTTCAGGTCTCTGAGCTGTCAGGATGTGTTACTTTCCAAACCCGGACGAGGTGCTCGCGACTGTTGGGATTCTGTGCGTGTTGACCCGATATTCCGGGTTTATACAATTTAAACCGTGATTTCGGGCTTATAAATGGTAACTTAGAGATTCTGGGTTATATACTCTAATACGGAGATTCCGATTTAGATACTTTGAACTCCGAGATTCCGGGTTATATATTCTAATACCGAGATTCCGGTTTAGATACTTTGTACTCCGAGATTCCGGTTTAGATACTAGATCTCCGAGATTCCGGGTTATATATTCTAATACCGAGATTCCGGTTTAGATACTTTAACTCCGAGATTCCGGTTTATACACTCTAACCTCGAGATTCTGGGTCATATATTCCAATGTTCTGTCATAGAACATAAACCCTAACCCCCAAGTATCTATGGATGAGATACCTAAGAGGATTGGAGATCACAGAGCACCAGGACTTGACCTAGGTGCGATACCTAGGGCCTACGTACCCTGAAGAGGGATCAAAGTCCACGTAGTTCGATGACACGGGAGGCGTTTAGCCAAGGGGGGTGGTGTGTGTGCTCTGTGTGCAGTATATGCAATTGAGAGAGAGCTTAGAAGATGCGTACCTCTTTAGGTTAACCAACTATATATAGAGGCTACCTTAGGGTTAGGGTTTGGACTTGCTGGGCCTTTGGTGCCTCCAAGCCCAAATGCATTAGATGTCTCCTGATGGGCCACATCTTGGATGGGCCTAGTATTTTATTCCATAACAGCTATGGTAATTTGTTAATGCTTTTTAAAAACTGTGAGAATTGTTTTATCTTTAATAAGTCTTTTGATCTCAAACACCTAACTAAACACGTCTGTCTTTTGAGAAAAAGAAAATCCAATGTAAAATTATATTGATTTTGTATATTACCTCCAATCCTAAATATAAACCCTAGTTAACTTTTTTTTGAAGAAATTAAAAAAGCTTAATAAATTATTTAATCATATCATATCATGTTATATCATTAAATCATTTCATGAAAAATGATGAATATAATAAATTTTTTAAAGTAATTTATGAAATGAGTTGTATCTTTGCCAACTAGCTAGTTCAATTTATGTTGGTTAACTTTTGCAATTAATTATCTGTAAACTGGACTCCTTTCAAGTCATAGTACTTCATTATATGTAGCAACTCATGAATTATATATGTGGGTCCAGAAAAAGGGCAATACTATTATTTCTCACGGATATATTTGGAATAATACATTATTTTAGTCTGAAAGAGGAAGAGGAAAAGGAGATTAGACATTTTAAGGGTCACTCCTTAATCCTTATAAGTGATAATCCCTTTCTCTCATGCACAACACTACTCCAAACTAATCCGGATCCTGGGTGATGGATCTTAACTGAGGTAGTACATCGGGTCGGGTAACTTGAAGGTCCGTCTGCCCGTGGAGGTACCCAGAATGTCACTCCACTGGTCACCGATATTTCCAACGATTCTATACCCTTCTTTCTCCAGCTTCCCCCTCTCCGCCGATTTGTACACCATCGCCGTTGCTCCTGAATACTCTGTTGTATTCCTGCCATTGTCAAACCCCAAACCATTCATTAATATTATTGCTCATATATAACCCAAAAAAGTCAATGGATATCAAATACACAATTTTAGAGATTAAGATTTAAAAATTTTATTGATTATTTTTTAATACAAAATTATTTTTCAAAAAAACCGAGTTAAAAATTTATATTTAACTTAGAATTCATACCATTTAAATAATTTTTTAAAAATAAAAAATATAAATCTGAACCGTCTAAATCACTAGCTGAGAGTCTAAGATCTGGTATCACCCAAACTTGTTTCGAACGCACACATATAATTGATTAATTTCCCGGTAAGAGAGAGCGGTTGTTAGTGATTATTATTTACTTGAGGATCAACTTGAGCCAGGTGTGGTAGCCAACTTTCTTGAGGTTTGAAGCAGTAACTTCAGTTTGACTGATGGGTCTTCCGGTAAGGAAGACAATCTTAATGCCCAGATTCAGCAACTTGTTGTACAGCTTCTGCGACTCCGGTAATGCCGGTGCTGCTCCTTTCTCCACCCACGCGTCGAACGTGGTCGAGTTATATGGTTCCGCCCTACATATATATAAACTCACAATAATGAATCTCAAACTACGGTGTTCATATATATGACTTTCATCATCATAAATCCAGGAAGAAAATGAGAAAGAACACAAATTTATACATACCCGAATCCATTTTGAGCATAGTAGGGAAGATTGGAGAGGGACGTCTCGTCAATGTCGAAAACCCAGACGTTTCTGCCATCTTTAGGGAGAGGGAGAGCGCGAACGTAGAGATAAGCTTCTCTGTTAACTGCTTTGGAATCTTGTCTGTAGTGTTTACCTAGCATGTAGTTGCCAACGTAATTTTCGCACTCGGCCGGCACCGTGGTCCAGTCGATGATGTTGTGGGCTTCCACCCCAAGCCGCCAGCTCGCGCAGGTTATGCCCTGCACGGTGGCGCCGTCTGAGCCGGCACCGGATTTCAGCCGTAGAGGGTAGATTTGGTAGGCTGCTTCTTCTGATGAGCCATGGCCTGTTGCTACAATGGAGGCTACAAGAAGAAGAAGAGCCACTAGGGTTTTCATCATTATGGTTAAGCTAAAGAAAGCTCACAAGGAAGAAGGCAAGTTTTGGATGAATGAATTAGCCTTGGGTTTCCTCTCTTTAAATAGCCTTCAACTGGCAGAAGCTAAGGCTATTTTTTATTTTTTAAAGTTTTGAGGGAGGGAGAATTCAAGTTACTTGAATTATGGAACGAAGAACTCTTCTGAAATGTGATTTATGCTTTTGACCAGTTGGAATGTAGGGATTCACCTTTTTAATGTGTGTGTATATATATATATTTTGTATTTGTTAGTATAATATTAAATATAATATAGTTTGGTGGACTGGGTATATATAAAATTTGAGTAATGTTATTTGCATGGTTCACGGGTTGCTATCACATGTCGTCGGTGATGATTTTTTTATTGGGTTAAGATGCAAAAATAGACATGTGCTTTTGTCGGAGGAGCGCCCAGTAGCAAATACTTTTTTTAGGTGTAAAAGTGACTATGTGGTTACAAAAGTAGAGCAAAAGTCACATTGACCATTAGTTGACTTTTTCTGAACTGAGAATGATGACATGGACGATGACGTGGATGTTAATGATTTATAAATTACAGTTCAGCCCCGGATGCATTTCAAAAAAATTAAATTTAGTCTCTCTATAAACTTAAAAAAATTTCATTTAAGTCCCTGGTCAAAACTTGCATTTTGACCAGGGACCTTCTTCCTCCTTCAGATCCGAGAGGCGAAACTCTTCATCGAACGAAGAACAATGACGATTCAGGCACAGTGACTTCATCAAGAACAATGACGATTCATTCACTAAACCAGTAAACATCAAGCAGCCAACAAATAATAATAAGCACAGGATTCAATTTGCGTTTGCAGGTGGCTTCATCACCCTTTCAAATACCAATTACAGATCCAGAAATCAAATCCAATAATCAACTAACAAATCAAATCAGAAAATGAGGAAGAAACTGAGGACGATGCTGCCAAAGAAGACGAAGAACATTTGGTTGGAGGAACATTTGGAGCTTAGGGTTCGAATTTGTGGATGTTTCCTTCCCTAAACCAAGGATTGAAGAGAGAAGAAATTAGAACCGAACACCCACATCCACATACCTGAACAAGGTCAGCGATAGTTGATGAATCGAAACCCAAGATTTTAATCGAACGTTGTGATTGATGCCTCACATTTGCAACAATTCGCACAAGAATAATAACCATTTGAATCTACTTCAATACTAAATGAATGAAGTGAAAATAAGGGCAAGAATCGAAGAAAATCAGAAACCCAAAAGCTATGAAAAACCCAGAAAATCTCTCAAAGATGACGAGATGTTGAGGAGGATTTGAATCAGCGGTTTCTGATTTGCAGCAACCCATTCGCCTAGGTATTTCTTTTTTCTGGGAAAATACAGGGATGAAGTGGGTCTTCGATTTCGGGTCTGCCCATGTCGGTTTCGACGAGAAGGTTGCAGACGAGAAGCAATATGCAGACGCAAGATGAAGAATCGATCACCCAGGTTGCAGACGCAAGACGGAAAGTGAGGTCTGATCGAGCTTGGAAGGGAGAGGGGGTTCAAATCGACAGCGCCGGGAGGGGGTTCAGGTCGACAGCGCCGGGAGGGGGGGTTCAGGTCGATCGGGGGGGGGGGGGGTCGTGAGGTTGAAGGAGGAGGGGAAGGGCAGATAAAAAAAAATTTAATTCGTGGATTTTTTTTTTTTTTAAATTTCTTCTTTCTTCTTTCACTGCCAACTAGGATAAAAATTTGCTGAGTCAGCATCCATGTTAATGTTTTTGGTCAAACCAACGGTCAACTAACGGTCAATGTGACTTTTGCTCCACTTTTGTAACCACATAGTCACTTTTGCACCTAAAAAAAGTATTTGATACTGGGCGCTCCTCCGACACAAGCACATGTCTATTTTTGCACCTTAACCCTTTTTATTTATAAAAGATTATTTAAATTTTTTTAAAAATTATATTATCTTCAATTAAAAATATAAGTCCAGTATACCTAATTATACATTGACAAATGAATATATATATATATAAAGCTCATAAAAAATATATTTACACAAATTAAATTTTTTTAGTGATAGCTTTGTAGTTAATCAGGTATTACATTAAACTTAAAATTAATTTTGTGACTCATATATCAGGCCAATTTTTATTTTATAATTTTAAATTTTGAAATGAAAATATGCACTTAAAACTTAAAACACACACACATATATATGTGCTCCTCCACTCCAAAATATAGGTTGCTAGTTTCTAATGGAAATTACATTATAAACTATATTTTACATTTAGAAGCGGAGGAACATGGAATTGTTTTATTATTGTGATAATTTTTTATTATTAAAATCAGGGAAAATCCCTAATAAAATTTGTGTGTATATTGTGGATGATTGCAAGTTTTCTTCACCGGATTTGCCATGGGTATCAAGTCTATTGCATATGTGACCTATAATAACTGAAGGCAACATGGATTTTTTCCCGGTGTAATTAACACAATTTGATTTATTTAATCAAAAATTGAAATTAGGCACACCTACCTTTAAAATTTTTTAACCATAGAGGGGTATTATGGCCATTTAACAAAATTCATAAATATCTAATGAGGCCTCTTGACCTGATTAGAAATTTGTTAAAAGTGTAGGCATAAATTTGGATTATGGTATTTCAACTGGATCTAATCAAGATTTTTTTTAATAAAAATATATGGAAGTAACAATATTATTGAATGGAAAAAAAGAAAATAGGTTGGAAAAAATAAATATAAAAGAAAAGAAACTGAAAAAAAAATGAGAGAACAAAAACATTAATAAAACAATTGAAGAGAAAATAAAAAAAAACAAATGAGAGAAAGAAAACATGAATAAAACAATTGAAGAGAAAAAAACAAAAGAATGGTTAAGGGGCACGTGGCCCCTTAAACAATTCACGTGGGGTATATTTTTATATGCCCCTAGCTTATTCCGCGCCAAAACAATTCACGTGGGATATTAAATCAGGACGCCAAAAAAAAAAAAAAAAGGCATAAAAAAAATTCGCCATTTTGTGCCATGGAACTAAACAATTAATTTTTGGCGCTAAAAATTTAATTTTAGGCGTCTTGAAATTATTTCAGGATGCCTTAATTTATTTTAGACGTTCTGAAAATTATTTTAGGACGCCCAATTCTTAGAATTAAAGTATATATAATTATAAAAATGTCACTGCGTTCACTTTTAACTTCCTTTTAAAAAATAAGGACATTTTTTAGGAAAGTAGTAACCCTTTTTTGTAGTAGTGCTTATTCGATTTTCAAACCCTATGAGCACAATGAGCCCACTTGGGTTAGTGGTGGCATAAGTGACTTATTTTTAATCTGACTTTTATAAAAGTAAGATAATAAAAGTTAAATTGTAAATATTATTTGTGTTTGGATTGACAATGACATATATTGTTTTTTTCCTTATTATTTCAAATGTCAGTTGAGATGTAATTATATTAGTTGTATATATTGTGATAATTGAAGATAAAAATTTAAATTTGATAAAAAAAGTAAATTATTATTAAAAAAATTTTAAAAAATAAAGTCCTTAATTAAATATATTTAAAGGATAAAATTGTATATAAATTAGAATGCATATAAATGTGTTTTTACAGGTTGATACTAAATAATAATACATTGCAAATTGGATCACTTATCTCTAACAAGTTGATCTCTGATTCTATCACGAACATTATTCATTTTGGGTGTTAGGTACACTTTAACCAAAAGTGTACCCACCATCATAAACTTTTTTGGGTGCAAAAGTAACCATAAATTTTAAAAAAAAAGTGAACTTAGTTTTTTAAATTTTGCATACTACCTTTTGTTAGATATAATTAGTTTTAATGATGTCAAATATTAAGAACAAAAAGTTTGCATAGTATATTTATCTCATACATTGACTAATTCCTATATTTAAGGTAGAATCAAAGATTAGAAAATATGAATTTCAATTATGGAGAATGATAAAGAAGAAGATCAATAAAGAAGAAGAAGAAGAAAGAAATTGGCTGGGGTTCAAATTTCAAAAATGACAGTTTGATACCACGAATTTCAGAAATGGCAGTTTGGTACACAAATTTTCAAAATGTCAATTTAGTCCACACCACAGCAGAACACTCGAGTGTGAGGTTGTGCTCTCAAGTGTATCAACGTTTTCAACTCCTCTATTCGTTCTTGTTCAACGTTCTACTTGAGCGAGCTTTGGTTATTCGATAATTTCTTTCAAACCAGATATCCGATTGAGGTGAAACCAGTTTCATATGAAACTAGACTCCCAATTCGTCACAAAAACACCAAATTCAAGTCCAAAGGAGTTCATATGAAATATCTATGCATTTTAGAAGCTACTACTTGAATTCACGCCACATATCAGACATAGGTTTGGTATTTTGGGTATATCTCACAAAATACAAATCCAATTGAGCTGAAAATTATGGAAAATGAAACTAGACTCACATAAATTTTTTTTTTTAAAAAAATCAAGATCATGGAAAACAAAGATCAACTGGAAGAGATATGTTTTTTTGAAGTTCATAATCAGATGAAGATGTTGCAAAAATGCTAGTCAAGAACAACTTCTATTAATATGATTGAAACGCTCAACATACAATAAATTTGGATTTGATTATTTTTACATTAAAAATAATAATTAAAGATATTTCTAGGGATAGGTGATTTGCCAAGTTTGGAGCTATATTGAAGACGTTATGCTTACTGGAATTTGACCTTCGTGCTGCCAATGTTCTTGCGTTTTAGAAGTCATTGGATTCTGGAAATTGATCTTCAATTGAGTGAACATGGTTGCCAACATAAGTTTACTTGAAACTTGAAGCTCTCAGGAAGAAAACACAGCACACTCAAGTATTCATGTTGATACTCGAGTGTTACACTATAATGTGTAAAAGAACACTTGAGCATGGGCTAGCTGCAAGATAGAATTCAGAAGGAACATGAAGAATGTCCCCATTGAAAACACGAGGGCACTCAAGTGTCATAGTGGACACTCGAGTGAAATGAGAAACACTCGAGTATTGGTTCAGATTCTCTGCCAGACACACGAAGAACAACTGATATAAAAGGAGGACACTCGAGTATGGAATTGGACACTCAAGTACGCCTAGTGACACTCGAGTATGAGCTATCACACTTGAGTGATAGTTAGATATTTCAGTTCTAGAACGTCTCTGAGAATTCATAAATTGTTATTATCATCTAATTACACATGATCACTACTCATATTACTTCTCAATGCTACTTAACATGTTTATTAATAAGTTTCATATGATTAATTCAAGGATTACGTGTGAAATCTCAAAAAAGAAAAATAGTATGTCAGACATTTAATGAAAAGCAGACACAAAGCACATACACATGAAAGGGAATTCAAAGTAGGTCAAAATGATCATCTTCAGAGATACCCATTTTAGTGAAAATGATAGCAACCCAACTTTAAGCAATCCCAGAGCAGACCAAATCATATCGTGATTGTAGTGAAGATTATCAGTCTAATGGAAAGATCATATACTTGATCAAATACGTTGAAGCAAAAATGACTGTCTCGATCTTTGCCAACAACTCCGTTATGTTTCTAAAGGGAAGATTATCAGTCTAACGAAAAGTTTGAACACTCACAACAATCATTTAACAAAGTTAAATGGCGGACAAAATAAAGAGAATGCACAGACGCTCCAGTAGCTACTTCCAAAGATCATATACCAATACACACAACAGGAAGAATTTACTCAACAGTCATATGATCCTCATCGACTATAAATAGAGACTCATTCAATACAGAAAGATTGAGTGGAAAAAAACATCGACGAAGCCAATGACAAGAGTTTGTTCCTTCACTGTTAAAATGCTAATACTCTGACACTTATATCACTTACACACCATAAGGATACAACCTTTGTGATGAAGGTTCACTGTCAAAATGCCAATACTCTGACGCTTATATCACTTACTCTTTGTTATTTCAATGATCATATAGATTACCATAGACAGTGAGATTATTTGTAATGTACTTCAGTGTTCATCTTATTCACTTTTGAGAGAGAAGATTGATTATAATCTTTCATCACAAAGGTTGTATCTTTATGGTGTGTAAGGGGGAGTATCTCGGTGAGAGATTTGCAAACGATTCTTGATGAGTGATATTTATGCCATGTTTCCCTATGTGTTTTCACTGTTTTGAATGCTGAATTTGAGCTTTATTGTTTACTATCTGATAGAATATCTGAGTATTCATGCACATAGGGAAATAGGGGATGAATCCTATAAATTGTTGCATTCATTTCATTATCTTGCGCATGTGCATAAGAAAATGACCACTTTATGGTTTTTGTAATGAAAGCACGTAATGAGGTTGATACAATGCTATAGCATAGTAAATGCCCACATTTGAGCCAGCAATACAATGCGACCGCTGTGCTATAGCATCGTAAATGATGCAGAATTATGTGCTAAGTTATGCTAACCTTTCCTCGCGAGTTTTCAGGAAATTAAGACAGGTCACCTAGGCACACGTGAAGATGATGATTGACTCAAGCCGAACCCAGAAGATGCGGAAGAATCGAAAGAAAGATATGAAGAATCCCGTGATATTAAAAGAAAGATCAATCAACTGAATCTAGGATCTTGGACCTGAAATATTTGGAAGGCCCAACTCATTGGACGTGTGGCTAAGGAAACCTAACTATAAAAGGAAAGTGCGGCAAAACTTAAAGGAGGTCGAAAGCTGCGAGAGCAAGCAGTCAATTAATTCCTATCCGATTGAAACTCACGCTGAAGGAGCAAGAGAGAAGACAGATCGAGAGGACAGGAGACCAGATCGAGTTCTTCATTGGAGCAAGATGGATCGTAGGAGACGTGGATACGTCGTGTGATAGGATGCCTCTTACGCCGTCAACCTTTCGACGAGCTTCTTGTTTTCTTTTGTCATTTTATTTTCGTAGTTTTGTTATGGGCTATTCTATAGTACTTTGTGCTATGTGTCCCTCATCAATCATGAACTAAATTCCCTTTGGCTGAGCAAGGATGAATTCCTAAGTTGTAGAATGAACCCAGTTTATTAGTTCTTCATTTAATAAATCCAGTTTGTTTAATAGTGTTTTAATTCATAGCCGATTAGCGGACGCTAAGAGTTATCTCAGTGGTCTTGACAGCCTGGAAGGGAGTCAGGGTTAGACCTTTGTTAAGCAGTGCTTGCTGGGCGAGCCCGTGAACAACTCGACCTAAATTGTAGATGCCAGGAAAGGATTTACCACTCATAACCAGAACACCTAGAGCTAATAAGATAGACTAAACTTGAAATCACCATAGGAATATAGGAGAGTAAGGTGAGGACTGTATTTACAGGATTGCAGAAGCTTCTATATAGGATAGTGGTGGGTTAATTGGATAACGTTGTGAAAGGTGGTTATGCTGTAGCATTGCGGAAGCTGTGCAACATAATTGCTATAGCAATGCTTGTAGGCGAACTGGGGGAATGACACGACTTATGATGAAATCTGAGCTCAACCTATTGTTAAACTGATCCCTTCCTTCGACTCCCGATCACTTATTTAATTTTCATTAATAGTAATAGCAAAAACAACCAAAATCAACATTACTTCTACAAAACTTGCGTTAGAAACTGAAATCATCTGTGGTATCACAGTCTCTGTGGGATGATACTCTACTAACTCTTTATTACTTGTTTGACTGTTTCACTTGCCATAAGGGAATTCGACCAACAACTCCACAAGTGCCCAGCTAAACTTATGGGATTGTAGTGGTTCTCAAGTACCCAGTTAAAGCTCGAGGAACATAGTGGATTTGAAATCTCAGGAGGAACTTGGGACTAGACGTAGGTCATCACAAATTGGACCGAACCAGGATAAATCACAATTCACATATTCTCTTCCCTTATCTCTTATGTTTCCAGCATATATGTTTTGAACAACTCACTATGAATTTATAATTCATTACTTTCATATGAATTGGTTTTACTGAGATGCAAAAAGAATTTTAAAGTTTCAAAGTTTTTATCTTACACCTAATTCATCCCCCTCTTGGGTGCCAGCCAGTTCTAACACCCTTCTGTTTCTACAATTCCCTCTTCCTCAATAATACCCCAACCTTCATCACTTTCATTCTCAATCTCGTCCTTTGTTTCTATAATTCCCTCTACACCACCTTCAACTACTGTATCCCACTCCTGATGATGCTGGCCAGCAGCGGAAACCAGAGATTATTCATCTTCCTCTTCTTCTCAGTTGTCATCTCCTTCAACGTCGTTCTCAGACGGAATCGATGCCATTCAAAACCGTTACTCCAATCTAAGTTTAGTTGGGAGGGAATGATTGAAGGAAAGAGTGTTGACGGTGGTGACAGGTGAAGGTTGCTAAACAGGTTTGAGCATTTCTATCTCAACTTCCCGCCGCACCTCCCTTTCTCCAGATCAGAGCTTTAATGGTCTCTCAGGTTCGTCATTGTGTCTCCATAGCATTGGGAAGAAGTCAGTAAACCGTCACCTGCTTCCTATGCCGGAACCCAAAGCTACCTCCTCTGGTTTAAAAAAAAAACAATCGCAGCTCCTCTCGTCTCAATGGTCACTCAATGCTCAGAAGCTACTTTTTCTGGCTTCTCTTTAAAAGCCACTTTTTATTATAAGCCCAGTTGATCAGTAGGGAACCAAAACACCATATCCACTGAGCTTTTGTTCCACTAAGCTTTTCTTGCCTTTCACTGAGCTTTTAAGGCGTTGAACGCTTACCCAAATAGGTTGAATAGTGGCGGGAATGCGATTTTTTCTTCCTCCGGCGCAACAACGCCATTTTCAACATAGTGTAAGTTTTGCAAATTTTAATTTTATGAAAATTGTTCTACGTAATTTTATTTTTCTAATGACAATAATATTGTACTAACTGAGGAAAATTTTGAGGATAGAACTCTGGGTAAATTTTGAGCTTTATCAATAGATAATTATAAAAACGTAGAGGGAGACTAATAGTTAATTTTAATCGGTTTCTATTTGTTATTTAGTTGTTGTAAGAATTTAAAATTGATTTTCTATTTAAAAAGTTGATGATTTATTTCTTACAGGATGTTTTTATCGATTAAATTTGATTTAAATAATTTATTTGGGCTATTGAAGGTATTATTGAAGGTTTAATGTGTTTAGTTTTGATAGATTGAACTATATCAAATTACGAGTTATGATTTGATATTTGAATTAGGATTTGATATGATTTTGATTATATGGAGGTTTGAAGAGTTGTATAGTAATTGAGTTATACTCATATAAGTTTGAAAAGAGGTTTAATTGGTTAAGACTCTTGATATTGATAATTTCAAGACTATGGGTATGTTGGAGGTGAAACTTTAACTTATGAATTTGAGTTATTGATGTAAGAGAGGATGATGTAGAGGTTATCTAAGGATTTTAATGAGTGAGTTGGACTAATGAGAAGTGATTTATGACCTTGGGTTCAGTACTACAAATTTGTCTACATATGATGATTTTTGTGTGGATATTTAACGTTTTTATCTGAGCATCAAATATTTATATATAAAGGTTTTCAATTGTTAAATATTTGGCATTATATTTCACGGTTGTTTAAAGACGACCGTTATGTACAGGGCTATATATTTGACAGTTGTGAGACAATGACTATTAAATATAGCAATCTATATTTAATGATTGTTTAATAAGAATCATGATATATATGTACAATACTCAACAATTAAAATAATGAACAAAAGTATTGGTCCAAAGAAAGGTGTTTATTTTGACGATTATTTTAAACCAACCGTTATATTTGTATAATATTTAATGGTTATTGGCAAATAACCGTTAAGTATATGTGACAATTGTTTTTAAAAAAATTGGGGGATCATTTTTTATAAGCTCGCATTTGCATATTATTCCGTTCGGTCTTAAATATAAGACATAGTTGACTTGTTTGGGAAATATTAAGAAAGCTAAATAAGTTACTCAATTATATCATATGTTGTGTATCTATATATTATATATTAGTTTATTAGTCAAACTAATTAGTTTGCGGGGAAATAAAAATAAAAATATTCTAAAGTAATTTAGTTAACTTCTTTAATCTTTCCAAAAAAAGTTAACTTTTCCTTATATTTAGGACTGAAGGGAATATCAGTTTTGAGAGAGGAGTTGTCAAGCTGTTCTGATGCTGCTCGTTTCTCATGGGCAGTGACGGAACCAAAATTTTTTTTAGCCCGGGTCAAAAAATAAACATATTGAACTACTCTTTTTAATTCTTATTATAAGACACCAACTAACTAGTATATTTGGTTCTTTTTATAAAATACTTGTTTGTTTCCAAATAACATTAAATATTTTTTCCATACTCATAATTAAAAAGGTAGTGAGTGAGAGTAATAATTAATATGATATTAGAGTTTAGTGTAATTAATAGGGATAATATTGAAAATTACTTAAATTTTAGGACAATTTTAATGACTTTAACTATTTTTATTGACTTGTGAGAATTGTTAGTTGGTTTCTTAAATAAGGACCAGAGGGAGTATTTACTAAATAGTATCAAATAACCTGGAAAATACAAATAAATAATAACAGATAATTATAAATCAAAACAAAATATAAGATGATACTAATCTTTTCGATATTTCAAATAAGAATTTTACTTTCTTCTCACCGCCTAATGAGTAATGAACAAACATTATCCTTACAGAGAAGATAAAAAATTAGCTGGGGCCAAATTTGTAGCCAAATAAAATATCATATAAAATATATTTATACATACTAACAAATTTTATAAGATCAGCGGGGGTCAAGGCCCAACTGGCTATCACTACGTTCCGCCCCTGCTGGCTGATAATTTCTTCCATATCTAAGTATGAAGTTCGATTCAAACGAGCGGGTTCCTTGTATTTTTGCTTCTCAAATTACTCCTTGTCCTCTAATGTAAAGGCTTCTTTAAACACTGACTTAAGTGTAGACGTCCTGAAGTTGCAAGATATGTTGCAGCTTCGTGGAGGCCTGATCTCCTGGATTCAAGCTATCATATATCAGATCAAGCTGAAACATGCAAGTTCAGCAAAGGACTCACTTCTATTAGGCTGCCCAGATTTGAATCTTGAAGTTGGATCCACTTTTAACTACGTATTGTAGTAGGTTTGCTTTCGGGGAAATATCCAAACTTTATGGGCCCATTTACTGGTTACTACCATTTGCCTTCTAGTGCATTTGATGGGCCCAAACTATGTATACTGTTTTTTTTTAATGATTAATCTGCTGGTATTCGAAGCTATCGGCAACTTGATTAAAAAAAAAAAAAATTAGTTGGAAGTTGCCTGAAGCATCTCTTTACATAATAGATAGAAAGTGGAAACTTGGTTCGGAATGCAAAATCATACTAAAATTTAAACTCCAAAAAAGTTGAGTTATGAAGCATTTAGATAAGAAAGTGATACCAAGGGTGGACTATTTTCTCCATATGAATTATTTTAGAATTGATCCTCAATAGCAAAGAATCATGTGGCAAAAATGTTTACGGTGCCTTTTATATTTAAAGAAGACCAAGTTCCGATCTTCAGAATTATAATTAAAGACATCCTTAACTCTTAAGTAGGGGGAAGTTGTGTTTTTCTATCATTAGATGAGAATGCTAATGATGCAAAAGAAGTTGTGTGCCTCATTTCCTGAATCATAGAGACCATTTTCCCTTAATGAAGAGAACTAATTAAGTTGTGCTTGCTTTAAATAAGACTTGAGCACGCATATGTCATGACAAACCATATGCAAACATTATCATCATTATACAATTGTACCAAGGTTGGCTTTAACTAGCTTTTAAATTCAGAAAAATCATGAGTTGTAATTCTAATTGATACATCACTTAACACATGGATTTATTTAAGTCATTGATTTCAAAATATATGTCACATTATAGTTTTGGTTTTGTATCAAAATCATTATATTGTTCTTTTAATAATATTCTTTTGTGTCGGTCTCTATTTTACTTGTGTTATGGACTTGTATTAGGCCCAGATAGGATACGGCCCAACGAGGATATTAATTGGCAGAATTCTGCCATAATCAGGTAAGACGCTAATTACCCTGCAATGTCGGCACTAGTCACGGACAATGTAGGTAGTGGAGCAGGCATAAATGGTGAGTGGAGCAGGCACTCGGACACACATAGTACAAGGGCCAAAACCCTAGAGGTAATCCCTATAAATAGGAGATTAACCTCACAAGTGCACATATACTATTCATATCCTTTTACTATTCAGTCTCATTGTGCACACACCCTACCCCCTTTGGCAAATCGCCATTCTCGTGTAGCACAGTGATCATCTGATATTCTTTGGTGTCTTCCTCATAGGCATCACTGAACAATCATCTTCTCTTCGGTGTTGACTCATATACATCCCGGAGAGTATTACAGATCCTATATAAATCATCTACTAACCCATTGAGGTTAGACATTTGTGTTCTTATAATATAACATTGGCGTCGACCATGGAGATCCAAAAACTTCGATTCCCAAACCACTGAAAATGACAGTAAACACTAGAAGTCGTAGCCAGATACCTCGGTCGGACCAGTTGCCAGAGGAACTACCTTAGTTGAATCAGGAGCAAACGATTCAGTATGAGGATTCGGTTGCTCTAAACCACCATCAGGTCATGGCAAAGATTGAGGTGGAAACGGCTGATAGCGCCACTTCCCCAGCCCTCCATAACTGGGATGCCCAGCAAGTCTAGCCATTGGTTCAACAAGATCCTCTTCCAGAAGTTCCAATCATAAATCTTGACGTCCGACTTATGCAGACTGCGTTGGATGCTGTCCTAAGGCGGATGGAGCAGCATCACTAGCTCCAGAGCCGACTTATGCATGAGGATTTAGACCGCCACAATGCGTATTGGCAACAACTGTTCGAGGAACGTCTCAGAAGGACGGAGAACCCAATATGTAACACAAACCGGGATGTTGCTGGTCCTAGCCGAATTAACATACCCACTCAATATGAAGGCCGAAATACTAATGGCATAAATCGGACTAGCATTTTAGTTTTTGCCCATGCAGAAGTTGAAGGATTATGCATAAATTGTGCGGAAGAGAACTTGGCGAATCAAGATCGAGTTCGGGTTCCAATTGAAGAGACTCGGAGAATACAATTGCTTGAGGAACGCCTGAGGTTGCTGGAGAATCCGACACGCAATGTTGACCGAGATGCTAGTGGACCCAGCCGGGTTAGTATCACAACCGAACCACAAATTGACACTGGCGGCCCATGGGATCTTGCCGAGCAAGACCAGGCTCGAATCCCAGAGTGTCGAGCTCGGACCAAGCACAAGTAAAAGATAAAGGGCCCATCGAAAGTTGAGAAGTTGGTAAGGAAGGTATGACACCCTCATCATAGAGTGTGTCTGGGAGATATTTAGGAAAGTTTAGTGGAGAAAGACATAGAATTCTTTTCTTGGGCGAGATCATGGCCGCTACATATCCTAAAGGCTTGGATTCTAAGGATCTTCCAAAGTATGACGGGACTTAGGACCCACAAGTCTATGTTGGAAATTTCAACATGGAAATTATGGTGAAGGGATTTGAAGGGCATATCATACCCCGGTTATTTGCAGGAACTTTGCGTGGGGCAGCATAGATATGATTTCATTAATTGTTTCCTAAATAGGACCGGGATATGGAAACTTTGGAGCATAAGTTTTTGTTGAATTTTGCAACCAGCAGAAGGCAGCCGAAAACCGAGTTCCAACTTGGCCAGGTAAGGAAATCATCCGAAGAAACGCTGCAGAAGTATTTAGATCGCTTCAAAGATGTAGCTCTCTAGGTACTAGGTTTGAAGGAAGACGTGCATCTACATTTGGCCATAGCCGGCTTGGATGTTTCATCACGATTGAAGAAATCGATCATGAAATGGCGGGTCGACTCGTTGACAGATTTCCGAGATCGATCCAAGCATTACCTAGAGTTGGAGCAGATGGAGATGTTAGCCCGTGCGATGAAAGACGGGGGAAAGAGTCCGTCCTTGAAGGAAAAGGAGCAACCTAGGAGGTTTTTGAAGAGAAAGGAAGAGTATAACAATCAGAAGCATGAATCCTACGGGTGAAATCCGGATAACAAGTATCGGGGGGAGAGGAGTGACTCAAAAGCGAAGTATGAAAATTACACTCCTTTGAACGTATCAAGAGCACGAGTTTGGAAGGAGGTGGCTCAGACTGAAATGAAAAAAGTGGAACGACCTCGGCCTTCCTTCAATAGACCAGGAGTAGATCCATCCCGGTATTGCGCGTTTCATAACGGCCCCGGACATACAATGGACCAATGCTATCACCTCGGAGATGCCATTGTGAAGTTCATCCGAGAGGGGAAGTTGCGGCAGTATGACATAGAAACCCTGGGCCAGAAAAGTAAGCACAAAGAACCGAGTCGCAATGAAAGTTCCTTTCAAGAGAAGAAAAAGACAAACGAGAAAAGGAAGAAAGCAATGAATGATGATGATGAGTTTCCGAAAGCCGATTTTGAGTGCAATTAAATGATTATTGATTAAGTCGCTTTTATTTTGGGCCCATTGATAGGTAAGTTTTGTAAGAATGACAATACCTTCAAGCAATGAGATCAAGCTTTTTCGAATGGAAATTTATTGAACGACGAAGCCGAAATTATGGTTAAAACGTATTCCTTCAGGATGTGGTAAAGCCAAGAGAACGGTTAAAACGTATTCCTTTGGGATGCGGTAAAGCCCAGATAATGATTAAAACATATTCCTTCGGGATGCGGTAAAGCCGAGATAACGGTTAAAACGTGCTACTTTGGGACATGGTAAAGTTGAGATAACGGTTAAAACGTGCTCCTTCGAGACATGGTAAAGCCGAAATAATGGTTAAAACGTGCTCCTTTGGGATGTGGTAAAGCTGAATTGATGGTTAAAACGTATTCCTTTGGGATACGGTAAAGCCAAGAAAATAGTTAAAACGTACTCCTCTGGGATGCGGTAAAGCTGAATTAATGGTTAAAACGTGCTCCTTTCGGACGCGGTAAAGCCAAATTAAAGGTTAGTACGTGCTTCCTTCGGAATGCAGTCAAACCGAAAAGCCCTTATGGCCTTGATGCATCAAAACTTGAGGTAATGAAGAAAACTGTCACGATGACCTTGATCAAGTCAGAATGTTTAGAGTTTGGTTGTGACACTAAACCTAAACATGTGACAGGTTGCTCTTACTCCGGGATGAATTCTGGTCAACCACACTGGAGCGTGCAGTTCTTGGGTGGTCCCGGACATACGTTTTGCGCAGTAAGTTTTTGACCCTGGCCAGGTTATGCAATAGAACTTCTAAGGCAAATTCAAGTTTACAAAAGCACAATGAATACAACAAGGATAAAGCTTAGATTAGCACACAAAGATTACGACAAAGTAGGTATCTTTCCATTAATGATTGAATTGCTTACACAATATCTTTACAAGAACACAAACTGAGTATACAACAAGGATAAAGCTTAGATTAGCACACAAAGATTACGACAAAGTAGGTATCTTTCCATTAATGATTGAATTGCTTACACAATATCTTTACAAGAACACAAACTGGGTTATCAACCCAAGAAAGAATTACAAAGAGACAAAGTTAACCCGGACAATATATCTGAGTGGGGAGGTTAGCAGGAAGGGGTTCCAGTGTCATGGTGAACTTCTTCACCTCTGTCTTCCCCTTGGTTCCCGTCTGATTGGCTTCCTGAAACAGTGGCGGGGGAAGGAAAGAGCGGGATTATCTTACCTCTAAAGATATAAGACATACAATCCATCTCAGAGGTGTTGAAATTAACGTCAGGATTTAAAAGCCGAATTTGAGCTAGGGCATTTTCAAAATACTCCCCAACTGCTTTCTTTATTGCCGCATCCTTTTCCTCAATAGCGGCATTGTCGACATCTAAGAAATCCCAACAGCCTATTAGTTCAGCTCAGATTTCCTCATGCTTCTGCTGCAGCTACCCTATAATGGACTTATCCTTAGCATGAATTTCGTGAAATTGGCGTAGATGAAAGATTGCCTTGTTCAAATATGTTTTGGTTGCCTCTGCTTCCTGCCGCATCTTATCCCTTGTTGTCTCAACATCCATCACTTGTTTCACAGCATCTGACTTGATTGCTTTTATCAGAGCCTCTTGTTTTTCCACTTCCGATTTGATCTTTTGAAATTCGGCCTCCCGAGAAGCATACCAAGTGTTCATGGTAATCAAACATTGAGCCAAGCCGGTGAACTGCAAGGCGCATCGGGTTAAATCTTTGATTTTATGAATCTCGGCTTCTCCATATTCAGTCGGCTCAACAAAGCGTTCTGGAAAGCAGATAGCGTGGAACAACTCAGACAAGACATTATGGGTCCAGACGGCTCCGTGAGGGAACCTCGGGGTTGGCGGAGGCGAAGGAGGAAGACTTGTGGAAGGTGGAAGGTGGAAGGACGAGAACCTTTGCGATAGGCATCCAGTTAGTGGTAGGTTCTTTGGATTTTGTGAAGGAGCTCAATGAGTCAGCTTTTATTTTCTTAGAAAATTGGCGTGGGCCACCTTCTTTAGTACCTGGGGTGACAGATGATGATGTGACCCTTTTCTTGTCACCCCAAGTTTTGTAAGGCCGATTTTGGCGAAGGCAATAGCAAAGAAGGGCAACTGTCCCATAGTTTGATCTGCAAAATGAAAACAAATGATTAGTTATTTATTTAAAATTAAGCAGCACGCAATGCGACATGGAGAAAAATATATACATGTACTCGCCACAGGTTGTTTTTTGGCCTGGGATGGTGGGATATGGTCGGCCAAGTTCAATGGGCCGTGCTTTATGATTTGATTTTCAAGAATGGATATTGTTTCAAGCTCGGTGTCAGAAGAAGGAGAGAGTTCATGGTGGCCATAACTCAAATACAAGGGAAATCTTTCCTCTACCTCCTCAGATTTAACAGCCCTAACAGCCTGGAGAAACCAAGGTAGTTGCTCGGACTCGAAAACTACCTTAAAAAAGGAGGATTTGAAGTTTATGAAGAAGTTGGTGAGTGGTGTAAAAAGGTTGTGGCCACGAACACTCTGGAGTAAGGTCCAGCCCTTTTTAGAGGGGGCATTATCTCCAGCACCATTATTGACATTTTGAACCCCGTAGAAATAAAAGAGAACGGGGATCGTACAAGTTAGCTTCTTGGCTTTGTAGCAATTTTCAAAGGCAATGGCGGTTGCCCAACCATCGGGATGAAGCTGGGAAGGTGCAAGGTGTAAATGGTTTAAAAGATTAATTTGAAATTCAGTAAAAGGGAAGCAAACGCTAAGACGAGAAATGCAATCCCGGTAGAAGAAGAAGAAGTGAGGATCATCGTTCTTAGCTCGACTGCTGAATACTGATTCTTCAGACAAGGGCAAGTGAATGGAATAATCTTCTCCGCTACATAGACCCGTCTCGATGAGTTCCTCGATGGTCATTGTATTTGTAGTACTTAACACCTTGTCGGTGACCCAAGGATCTGGAATTTTTGAAGCTTTCGAAGGACCTGTAGAGCCAGTTTCTTTTGTCATGGATCGTACAACACGGTGCAAAGGGGAACCTATTTATACCTATAGACAAAAGTTAGAAACAGAAACTATAACTGAGCTAAAGGAGTTATTATGTAGGAAATTGAACTGTGTCAGATCGGGGTAATTCAAGCTGATATGGGCCGGGATAGCTTGTGCGACATAATTATGTCGGCACATAGTTAGAACCTCTGAAGCCTCTCTCTCGCGACCTTCTTTGACGAGACCAGTATTTTGATAGCAGCATTCATCGCAGGGATCAAAGAGGTTTCCCGGATGAGTTCCCAGTATAAGCCGGGATATGAAGGTTGTGAACCTAGCCATGATTCAAAAGTGGATAGGTAGAAGACTTAAAGAGGATAGTGTCTAAATTATGAGGCGCTTATGGTTGGTTTTGAGCTCTGGATCTATTCCCACTCCCTCAGGGCTTATGAAGTAATGCTTCTTGTTTTTCTTCCTCAGGACGAGGCTTTGCCCAGAACCAAAGTTTTTGCCCACCTGAGAGTGTCATAAGTATGTCTCTATCCTCTTCTGGAATTGGATTACCATGCATATCTAGAGGTAGAGGGCTATTTCTATCCATGGGGATAAGTGAGTTACGATAATGGTAGTTCAAAACACAATGAGTCCTAAAAGCCTACCCGGAAAAACAGAAAGCGTGTTCCAGCAAATGTAGAAGGGCAATGGTGGACAGAGCAAGAGGGAAATAAAAGAATAAATAGAAGTAGTGGAAATACCTGGCTAACAAAAGATGGAAGAAAGGTAGGAAGAGCAAGAGGTTTTCACTGCTCTGTGAAACCAGCTTCAACGAGAGGGCAGAAAGCTCTATGGAGATGCGAAGTTTTCTTTCAGAATGAGAGTTTTGAGCGTAAAGAGGAGAGAAGAGGAAGAAGTTGTAGTACATAGATGTTTCAAATTGCGAATAGACAAGGGCAAAAAATACCATAAAGTGTCAAGTTGGAAAACCTAAAGTACAATCACGATTGCTACGAAACGATGCGAGCATTGAATGTGCACGGATTTCAAAGGTGGCTGCACGGATTTCAAACACGATTAGGGCTAATACACATGAAAGGTTGATCTTACACATGATGTCAGCAACATAGGCAAATGAAACCTGTTCGTATGCTTGTTGTTTATAATACCTCGGATTGGGGGCAGCGCACGTGGCGAGAGCTTGTGAAGCCGGCAAGCCGAGTTAAAGTGCGAATATAATCTTGGTCATCATGAAAGAAAAGGAGTGATTGTGGAAAACCCAAAATAGGTCGAAAGCAAATTCGAATTCATGGAATTTCGGATAGCAGCAGACTGGAATTGACTCGGATGCATAAAATCCGGGTTAGTCGGTCCATGTGGAGACCCAGGTTAAATCAGTATTGCACCCCGGTAGCTCAGAGTTTTGGATAACGAGTTGTTGGTAGAAAAGTGTGTTACCAATAACCGGGACCAATACAAGCTAGGGAGGAAATCAAACTTGGACAAGTATTCGAAATGAGCAAGTTAGACGAAATTTGTGACAAAAGTAAATATTTTTCCATTAATGGTTGAATAGTTTACATGATGTTCTTATAGGAAAATAAACTGAGTTATCGATTCAAAGAAGAAATTACAAAGCCAGAAGTACGGGAGTTAGGCGGAATTTGCAAGTTCGCAACATGAGTTTCCCATCTGTCACAGATAGTTGGCATCCAAATTCATCAGCAGCAATTTGCAAGTTCGCAGTGTGAACTTCAAATTCATCAGCAGCAATTTGCAAGTTCGCAATATGAACTTCCCAATGCTGGACAAGCTTCAGAGGGTCATCATGTGGTGAAGATCCCTGTTGAAGTTGAGAGATCCCAGTTGAAGTTGAGCCAGGTGGATGAAGACTGGCAAATATATCTGGGCTCCCAGATGCTCATTGAGCAATGTGGATGAAGACTGGCAAATATATCTGAAGTTGAAAGCTAGCAAGAAGGAGCCTTGGCGTTATGTAAAATCTTTTCTCCATCATCTTTACTCTACTCCCCCACACTGCCAGAATGATTGAAGTTGTGGGAGGACTGGTAGAGGTTGACTCCCTCATCATAAATGGTTCAGTTCGTATGGAACAACCACCCATCAATAAAGTTGAGGAGATAATAGTGGGGTGAGAAAGCAGAGAAGGAAGTGAGAAGAGGAAACAAAAATATATAGGCGTTTTGAATCCGAAGCGTCAGGGTATTTAATGCCATTCCAATCGGAAAGCGAATTCCTTTCCAAGAAATGCAATAATTACTGATACGATAAGGCGTGGGCATTAAAGGCGCACGAAAACCAAAGACGGCTGAAGTGACCACTAAATGAAAAGTGGTGGTTATATGCTACCACGCGGGCAAGCGAATAGCTGCCAAGCGCAATGAAAAGTTAAGCCCGTTCAAATGGCATGCTCTCACGACACCCCGGATTGGGGGCAACACGTGGCGAGAGTTTGTGAACCCAGAAAGTCGAGTTCAAATTGCAAACATAATCCCGGCTATCATGAAAGCAAATGAGTGATTGTGGCAAACTAACTCGGCATGCACGTTTCCAAGCGGCAAGTCGAAAGCAAATTCACATTCAATTAATCTCGGCAACAGCTGAGTGGAAAGCAACTCGGATACACAAAGTCCGGGTTGAGCGGTCAATTAATCTTGGCAGTTCAGAGCCCTAAACTTTCAAGCTTGGGGGCAACTGTTATGGACACGTATTAGGCCCAGATAGGATACGGCCCAACGAGGATATTAATTGGTAGAATTCTGCCATAATCAGGTAAAACGCTAATTACCCTGTAATGTCGACACTAATCACGGACAGTGCAGGTAGTGGAGCAGGCATAAATGGTGAGTGGAGTAGGCACTCGGACACACATAGCACAAGGGCCAAAACCCTAGAGGTAATCCCTATAAATAGGAGATTAACCTCACAAGTGCACATATACTATTCATATCCTTTTACTATTCAGTCTCATTGTGCACACACCCCACCCTTTTTGGCAAATCCCCATTCTCGTGTAGCACAGTGATCATCTAATATTCTTTGGTGTCTTCCTCATAGGCATCACTGAGCAATCATCTTCTCTTCGGTGTTGGCTCATATACATCCCGGAGAGTGTTACAGATCCTATATAAATCATCTACTAACCCATTGAGGTTAGACATCTGTGTTCTTATAATAGAACAACTTGTATGTAACCTCTTTTATAGGGTGAAGGAGCAATTTTGCCAACCGACTATTAGGCCAGGAGCGCTGGGCACAAATAACTTTTAAAGGGACCAAAAAGGCCAACAAACAATTAAATGGGTGAAAAACGCACAATTCCGTCCATGAACATCTAACACCGTTTAAAGGCAATCGGGTGAAGGAGCAATTTTGCCAACCGACTATTAGGCCAGAGCGCTGGGCACAAATAACTTTTAAAGGGACCAAAAAGGCCAACAAACAATTAAATGGGTGAAAAACGCACAATTCCGTCCATGAACATCTAACACCGTTTAAAGGCAATCCCATGTGGCATTTGACTGTCCAGCTGGTCCCTTCTTTTTTGGTCAAAAGCCAGGTGGCTTTTTTGTTTTTTGTTTTTGTTTTTGGGTAGAGAATCCCCAATCTGTGGGCAAACGAAGAAATAACCAAACCAAAGCTTCCAAAGTATTTACTTCCAAGCCGACGTCGAAATCCCCTTACCTATCCGACAATGATGTACGTCTAACATTGTTTTTTTGTTTTCTCGTACTTTGGGAACGGATGAATTCATAGATTTTGGCCAGAACAATGTAATATTCATGCACGACGAAAGGCAAAGACGGAGAAGAAGATGAGGGTTACATTGTGGCATTCGTGCACGACGAGAGGACATGGAAGTCAGAGCTCCAGATTGTGAACGCGAAGGATTTGAAGGCAGAGGCGACGGTGAAGTTGCCGACATTTGTGCCTGATGCAAATTAGGGATTCTCCACCCAAAAACAAAAAAAAAAAACAAAAAAGCCACCTGGCTTTTGACCAAAAAAGAAGGGACCAGCTGGACAGTCAAATGCCACATGGGATTGCCTTTAAACGGTGTTAGATGTTCATGGACGAAATTGTGCGTTTTCACCCATTTAATTGTTTGTTGGCCTTTTTGATCCCTTTAAAAGTTATTTGTGCCCAGCGCTCCTGGCCTAATAGTCGGTTGGCAAAATTGCTCCTTCACCCGATTGCTTTTAAACGGTGTTAGATGTTCATGGACGGAATTGTGCGTTTTTCACCCATTTAATTGTTTGTTGGCCTTTTTGGTCCATTTAAAAGTTATTTGTGCCCAGCGCTCCTGGCCTAATAGTCGGTTGGCAAAATTGCTCCTTCACCCTCTTTTATATATATATAGTTTTTAATTTTTGTCTTACTCTTTTTAAGTCACATGGAGTATATTCTATTGAGAACATATATATTACCATTGAAGAATACAACGCGTGTACAATATTTAATTAGTGATTAGCATGGCAATTGAGGAGACTGAGTGATTAGCATGGCAATTGAGGAGACTGGCCAGTTTGTATTTGCATTTGCATTTATATGTTATAAAATAAAATTTTCATATTTCATATGTTATATTTTATAGAAGCAACTAGATTAGCCGGCCAAAAAGATAAAAAAAAAAAAAATTCCGTGAATAATTTTCTGACGTACTAAATATATTTTAATGAATATGCAAAGTCTCTCATGGTGCTCAATATAAAATACTCCTTCCAGTCCTAATTATAGGACAACATTTGGGAGTTGGTTTTGGTTCTAATTATAAGACAACATTTTAATTTTTATCAATTTCTTCCTAAAATACCCCTATTTTATTTTCTCAAGTATATTTGGTTTTTGGTAAGTATATATATGTAAGTGCGTAGAGTTTTCCAATTAGTAAAACTTTTAAATTTTTGGATTTTAATTTATTTATCGATCAGCTGATACTAATTTGTGAATATATATATATAAAAACACACACATGTGTGTGTGTACGCGCGCGCGTGTGTGCATGCGTATATAGTCTACACACAAATATATATAGACATACACATAGAGCTAGGAATCATGACCGGCCCTTGAAGGGCCAAGACCTAACAGGGCCAGCCCTACTGGGCTCGGGGTAAGAAAAACTTCTGTTTTTCAAAGTCTGGCCCAACAACACCAAGGTCAAGTCCTAGAAGTTACTATTCTAAATTTTAACTATTTTTCCTCAAAGAAATATAATTAGTAAATTACGACAATTAAAGTTCTAATTTATCAAAGAAATGTTGTCAACATTAATATTCAAACAACACGAATCATCCAATAAAAAAACACATTCACTGATTCGTAATCAAAAGCAAACTATTATTCACAAATAACTTACATAAAACCTAAGAAGCATACCTAGGTTTTAAATTTAAACTATTATACAATACTTCTATGACAAGATTAACCCTATGACTTGTGATGAGAAGGTTGTCAATATAAAAAGCAAGTTGACTTTCATTTTCAATAAATATTCGAATGGAGGGCATCTCTTCCAACTCCTTATTATTTTTTTTTAAAAAATTAACAGGGCATAACGGGCCGACCCTACAGGACCAATTTCATTTAAATCCTCTAAAAAATCCAATGTAAAATTATATCTTTATGATTTTGTATATTATCTCCAATCCTAAATATAAACCCTAGTTAATTTTTTTTTTTTTTTAGAAATTAACAAAGCTTAATAAATTACTTAATCATATCATATCATATCATATATGATGTAATATTAAATTATATATTAGTTTATAAGTTAGACAAATTTGTTTGGAGAAAAACGAAAAATATTCTAAAAAAAAGTCAACTAAGTTTCATATTTAAGACTAGGGTAGTAGTATTTTATTTAGTGAGATAATTTATATTTTCTCACTAACAAGGATTTCATCAAGTGGAAGAGATTAATCTCTCAGTAAATTTGTGAACCAAAGGTTTAAATAATCCTCACTAAAAAGAGTGCTCATATTTAATGCCTAACCCTCCAGTAATTAAGAGGAAGCATATGAACCATAAAACACACTCACACATAACTAAAAGGAGTGATCATATTTAATGCCTAACCCTCCAGTAATTAAGAGGAAGCATATGAACCATAAAACACACACACACACAACTAAAAGGAGTGCTCATTTATTTCGTTAGCCATTTTTAGAGAAACAAGTCATTTTCCCTGTAACTTTCATTTCATTTTATTTTATTAAGTTTTAGGAGCTCGCCTAAACAAAAACTGGCCTTAAAAGACTCAAGGAGCGCACCAACAAGGTTGCCTAAAATTAAAATTACCTAGACCGTTTATGAACTGAGTTATATCTTTGCCAACTAGTTCAATTTATGTTGGTTAATTTTCCTATTAATTATCTGTAAGCTGAACTCCTTTCAAGTCATAGTTCTTCATTATATATAGCAACTCATGAATTATATATGTGGGTTCAGAAAAACGGAAATACTATTATTTCTCACGGATATATTTGGAATAATACATTATTTTAGTCTGAAAGAGGAAGAGGAAAAGGAGCTAGGTTACGTTAGACATTTTAATCACTCCTTAATCCTTATAAGTGATAATCCCTTTCTCTCATACAAAGCACTACTCCAAACTGATCCGGATCCTGGGTGATGGATCTTAACTGAGGTAATACATCGGATCGGGTAACTTGAAGGTCCGTGTGCCCGTGGAGGTACCCAGAATGTCACTCCACTGGTCACCAATGTTTCCGACGATTCTGTACCCTTCTTTCTCCAGCTTCCCTCTCTCCGCCGATTTGTACACCATTGCCGTTGCTCCTGAGTACTCCGTTGTATTCCTGCCATTGTCAAACCCCAAACCATCCATTAATATTATTGCTCATATATAACCAAAAGGAGTCAATGAATATCAATTTTCATGATTTTTTTATAAAAGCCGGCCAAATCATTGAATCAAACAATGGCACACACACAAAAGGACACAAACTATATACTTCCTCCGGTCCTAATTATGAGAATACTTTTGTAGTGCAATTTACACTATAAAAATGTTCCTATAATTAAAACCGGAAGTAGTATTATATTAGACCCAATTTGGGTGCTCCTAGCATGTGATCGGTGAGATCTACACAATTCAAATACACAGTTTTAATGGTTAAGATTTAAAATTTTTAATTGATTATTTTTAAATACAAAATTATTTTTCAAAAATTAAAACCGAGAGTTAAAAATTTATATTTAACTTAGAATTCATACCATTTAAATAATTTTTAAAAGATAAATAAAAAAAATTAAATCTGAACTGTATAAATTACTAGCAGAGTCTACGATCTGGTATCACCCAAACTTGTTCAACGCACACATATAATTGATTAATTTCCCGGTAAGAGAGCGGATGTTAGTGGTTATATTATTTACTTAAGGATCAACTTATGCCAGGTGTGGTAGCCAGCTTTCTTGAGGTTTGAAGCAGTAACTTCAGTTTGACTGATGGGTCTTCCAGTAAGGAAGACAATCTTAATGCCCAGATTTAGCAACTTGTTGTACAGCTTCTGCGTCTCCGGTAATGCCGGTGCTGCTCCTTTCTCCACCCACGCGTTGAACGTGGTCGAGTTATATGGTTCCGCCCTACATATATATATAACTCACAACAATGAATCTGAAACTACAGTGTTCATATATGTGACTTTCATCATCATCAATCCATGAAGAAAATGAGAAAGAACACAAATATATTACCCAAAAGAACACACAAATATGTATATACATACCCGAATCCATTTTGAGCATAGTAAGGAAGATTGGAGAGGGTGGTCTCGTCAATGTCGAAGACCCAGACGTTTCTACCATCTTTAGGGAGAGGGAGAGCGCGAACGTAGAGATAAGCTTCTCTGTTAACTGCTTTGGAATCTTGTCTATACTGTTGACCTAGCATGTAGTTGCCAACGTAATTTTCGCACTCGGTCGGCACGGTGGTCCACTCGATGATGTTGTGGGCTTCCACCCCAAGCCGCCAGCTCGCGCAGGTTATTCCCTGCACGGTGGCGCCGTCTGAGCCTGCACCGGATTTCAGCCGCAGAGGGTAGATTTGGTAGACTGCTTCTTCTGATGAGCCATGGCCTGATGCTACAAAGGGGGCTACAAGAAGAAGAAGAGCCACTAGGGTTTTCATCATTATGGTTAAGCTAAAGAAAGTTCACAAGGAAGAAGGAGAGTTTTGGATGTGTGAACTATCCTTGGGTTTCCTCTCTTTAAATAGACTTCAACTAGCCGTAGCTAAGGTTATTTTTAAATCATTTTAGATTTTTTTTAGTGATATTATTGTAGTACAAGTGCGAAGAGAGGGGAGTTTGTTTGGTATAGCTTAGGGGTTTATAGGCTTATTTACTATTTCAATCTGGCTTATGAGTTTTTTTTTTTTTTCCGTTAGGATGAAATTTGTATTCAATTGAGCTTATGAAGGAAAATGAGCTTATTTCAAAAGCTTGCTTTCCTGACTAATCAAAAGAGATTATTTAAAAAGCTCCTTGTTCATGGCTACAGAAGTTGTTGGAGGCTCAATTCCAGCATTTATTTTAGAGTTAAATACCATTTTTGCCATGGAAGTTTAGATTAAGGAGCACTGGTCACCCGAAAGTATTTTGAATCTCATTTTTGCCCAAAAAGTTTTAAAACATTGCAATCTTGCCCATTTTTTGATCTTGACCGTTGAATTTTTGTTTTTTTTAAGATTTCAGGGGCAGATTTGCTCCTAAAAAAACTTTCGGGTGACCAGTATTCCTTAGACTTAACTTCCATGACAAAAATAGTATTTTACCCTTTATTTTATTTAAAGCATCCATGTGAACTCCTTAATAATGAATCCCGGAGGATGACTCCATTAAGTCTACAACAGATTTAGCAGCCAATGGCAGAGACCTGAAATATATTAGGTGAAATTCATAAATAACGAAATTGATAACAGAAATAAATGTTCTAAGATTTGTCACCTAGACTTCAGATACTCCCTACTCCTTAGAGTCTAGACCTTTCACTTCTGGTGTCGCATTTGCTGGGGGAAAAAAAGAAGAAGCAAGATTTGTCCAGATTAATCCTTGTCCAGATACTTCCTACACCTTTCAACTCAAATGGTTTTTTTTCTCATTTTTATAATAGGCGCCTACTCAAATGGAGACTGAAAATCGGAATATTAGTGCAGATAAAGAGTTTTCCTCGATTGATTCTGCTGAAGGATCTTCAACCCAAATGAATCAGCGCCATCTTCAATTGAAATGAATCAGATTCATAACAAAATTAGACACCAAATTGTATAGGGCCTAAGTTCCTAGTTACTTATATAATATTTATATGATCAAATTATGTATTTTAGCATTGCCAAATTTTGTAATTTAGTATTTTTCATATTTTTGGTAATTTTAATTTTAATTTTTCTCTTATAATTATCTCAAAAGTCACTTATCGATCCATAAGTCATTCTAAACAAGTTTCAATTTCACAATAGTTACTTATACAACCACCAATCCAAACATAAATCACATTTCACAATATAATTTTTACCCAATCGGACTTTTCCATAAGTCATTTTGTCCACCGGTATCCTAAGAAAACTTTGTTATCTAAGCTTAAAAAAGGGTTATCCCTTATACTAAATAAAAAATTATTATACATTCATGATGTTAAATAGGGTTAAGTAGAAAATCTTCCTTGGAAATATACGCTTAGGAGCAATGTTACCCTGAAAGTTTTTTCAAGTTCAATGTCACCCCGGAAGTTTTAAACGTAACAATGTTACCCAATCCCGTTAAAAAGTTAACGGTCAAAGTCAATTTTTTTTCCATCAAGTTAGGTTTTTAATGGGATTTCGTAACATTGCTACGTTTTAAAACTTTCGAGGTGACATTGAATCTGAAAAAAAAAACTTTCAGGGCAACTTTACTTCTAGATATGTACTTCCGAGACAGATTTGCTACTTAACCTCATTAAATATAAGTAACTTTTTTTTTTTATTTTCAGACAATAAATAATTTAATCATCTTTCATGAATTTTTTATAAAGTGGCTACATATGTCTTGAAGTTTAAATCGGTGACCAATCGCCTTGTAACTTTGTGGTATGGATACTCTCATATAAGTGAGAGGTTGCAGATTCCACATTAATTCAGGACATAAGTGTCTGCTATTGTAATTCTTAAAAAAAGAGTAATACGAATTGGAGGGTATATATATATAAGAAGAGTACCAAAACATAAGCAGAGAGCGAGTTCAAGTTACTTGATTTATGGAACGAAGAATTCTTCTGAAATGTGATTTATATTTTTGACCAGTTCGAATGTATGGATTCACTTTTTTAATGTATAGATTTTTTTTTTTTTCAGTATAATATTAAATACAATATAGTTAGGTGGACCTTGTATATAAAATTTGAGTAATGTTATTTGCATGTGGTCCACGGGTTGCGGTCATACTCATATGTCCTCGATGATGATGACAATGATCTCTTTATCATAGTAGCCGTTTCTAATTATAAAATCAAGTTGATTTTTTTTAAAACGATTAAAGAAACAAAATAAGTTATTTAACCATATCATATGTTGTGTATCCTTAAATTATATATTAGTTTATTACTCAAATTAATTTGTTTTGAGGAAAAAATAAAAATAAAAGTATTCTAAAGTGATTTAATTAGGTTCCTTAATTTCTCAAAAAAAAAAATCAATTTAGTCTAGTAATTAGAACCGGAGGGATTTTTACATAAAACTATACAGCCAACCAATAAAAAAAAAACTATATATCTTCTTAACATCAAGGTTATTATATCCGGACAATGAGTCAGACTGGAGTTAAATCAGAGCTAAACTAGGGCAGCTAAGTCTTCAACTCAAATATGTGATTTCTGAACAAAACGAGTTGTCAATTACTTTTGATTTTGTTAATCCTAATATTATTATTATTAACGTAATTTTAAAATTCAAGTGATATTTACACCTTAGACTATAAATGTGAAACTTTTTAAATATTCAAAATAATTTGAAATATGGTTTTTTCTGTTGTAAATGGTCAGGTGTTTAAATGTTGTTGTAAATATAATAATTTTTTGTTGTAAATATGACATTTCTTGTTTTTAATACAAATAATATCAAAAAAATTCCTTGAAACTTCTGTGTAATTTAGTAATTTTAAGAGACTTTTTTATAATTATTTCTGATCCTTGGGACCTATACGTAATTTGCCCATTCTTTTATTCATTAATCAATGGGTAATTGAAAGCTTCCTCTATTACTTCGGCCAAAAAAAAAAAAGCTTCCTCTATTACAAGTCTAGGGTGGGATTTTGGGACTAGGCTTCTGTCTTTTTCTAAAGTTATCTGCCGCCAAAAAACGACACCGTTTTCACATCAAGATGGGAAGAGAGTGCGTGGGTGAGTGCAAAAGGCAGAATGAATTGTGAGGCGGTGCACCTAACAAATAATAATAAAAAATAAACTTAACAACCAAAAAACAAAAACAAAAATTAAACTTAAGGGTAAACTGACCAAGTGTACCTATAGATTGCGGGCCAAAAAAAAAATTTGTACATATAAATTTTTCTAAATATTTGTTTTTAACTTATGAGACATTATTATAATAAAAAGGTTTAAAAAGACTTAGTCTGTTTATTCTGATATTATCCACTACAAATAAATAAATAAAAGCGTGAACATAATATTTCGTTTCATAAATTTATCATTATTTTAGTTTTGATCTTTTAAGTTTTAAATTATATATTTTAGTCTTTTAAATTTCATTCCATTTAAAACACTAATCCTTACAATTTAATAATTATATGGACTATTTTATCCTTTAAAGGACCAAAACATATGGTTTGAAGTTTGAGGGATTAAAACCAAAATAAGGATAAATTTGATGAACAAAAGATTATATTAACACTTTGCTTTTTATTTGTTAGGAGTATTATGAGAAAAAACACCCTAATTTTTTTTAATCAAAATATCTTAAAAGTTAAAACACACATTTTTTATTTAAAAAAATGGGTAAATGTGTAAAAATGTATATATGCTTTGCCTCCAAGAACGTCTAACACCAAGTACTTTTTGTAGGTGTAAAACTACATATATAGTTATAAAATAGGTGTAAAAGTCACCGTAGATGATAACGCCATTAAAGCTCTTTGGATTGGCCTCAGCTGCGGCGATTGAGCTTAAGGCACTGTCAAAAGAAGTAGCCAAACTCATGAACCATAATGAGAGACTTGCTGCTGAGCTGGCTACATCAAAAAGCTCCCCCACCCAACGTACAAACAGTACAGGAGTCCGAAATGGACGGAGGGAAAGTCATGTTAAACGAATTGATCAAGGGACGTCAAACTCAGATATTAAGAGAGAAATGGCGATGAGCAAAGAGAGGGAACTGTCCTATGAAGCCGTTCTTTTGGAGAAGGATCACAAAGAGGCCGAGCTTCAAAGGAAGATTGAGGAGTCAAAACAAAGAGAAGCATATTTGGAAAATGAACTAGCCAACATGTGGGTTCTCGTGGCAAAGTTAAAAAAAGTCTTAAGGAACGGAGACTGATGATTCTAGGTTGACTAGAGAGAATTTGCAAGCGGACGGCTTTGACGTTTGATAGAATCTTGCGATATAGTGGGATTTCAATTGATCCATTGTGATAGATGGCTCTGCGCAGTAGAGTTGAGAGAGAAAGAGAGAGAGAGAAAAGTGTATGTGTAAAGATTATTGATGTTAGCACTTAGCAGGAAAGTGTGCGCTTCCCTTCACCTGCCATCGCTTTCCATTTTGTTTTATACCTTGTTGCCGTTCAAATGCAAAGTGCTTCTGATCCAAAAAAAAAAACTAAAACTTCAAGAAGTGAGCATCACTTCAACAAGGCGTATGAAAATCAAGAGGCGTTCGTAGCCATGTATCTTTATTTCTAATAGTCCAACAGTACACTCAACACCAGAATGCACTTTCGTCCCACCTTTTCAAGAGAAATCAACATTTCAAAATTTTACTAATCCTTGATCTAGCTCTGTTCCGCAGAAAATAAGCATGTTTTAAAAAATTAACTAGAAGGATATGTCATGGTTAAAATCTCTGTATCATGAAAAATGAAGGAAAATTTGTCGCTTGCAAATATTGTTTAAGAGTGTTTTAAGTGGACGTTCTGGTGTGCATTCCATTGCAGGCCCATCCATATTATAGAAGTTCCTGATAGGAAAATTGGAAGATTAGAATAATAATGCAGTACGTTCCAGTCCTAAACACATAATCTGGGAACAAGGAATTAATACACCCTCTCTCAAAAGTCTATCCAAATGATAGTTACGGGCAAAGAATACAGTAGAACATATGTATTACGCTTCAGATTAATACATATGAAAATTGTGATTGAGCTTTAACAGCGTTATCATCTCCAATACCATCTGAAAATGGGTTCGTTGAGGTGATGACTAACTGTAGAGTGTAGACTAACGATTTGTAGCATTCTCATATGTCTCTGTTTTGGAGCCAAAAAAACAGAGGACCAAATTAGAACAATTGAAAGCATTTTGAAAGACTTCATGATCATCACCCTTTCGAAGCTTCTAGATTTCTTAGCTTGCCGGTTCTAACTCCTTTGTTCCATTGTGAAGTGAAAGAAGCGAAAAAGCTGTGAAAACTCAAGTGGATCTTATCGCGCCATTGATCAGAAGCAGAAAAGCTTACGTGGAGAGTAATGGTCACTACTACAAAATATGGATATTACTACCCTAAAAGACGTCCTTATTTTAAAAAAGGAAGTAAAAAGTGAAGGCGGTGGCATTGTCGTAATTATTTACTTGATTTTGAGACTTTAGACAACCTAAATATTAATTTAGGACGCCTAAAATATTTTTAGACAACCTAAATATTAATTTAGGACGCCTAAAATGTAATATTTGGCGCCATTTAGGATTTTTTTGGAGACTTTAGACAACCCAAATATTAATTTATTAGGACTCCTAAAGTTTTTTTTAACTATCTAAATTTATTTTAGGACGTCTAAAATGTAATATTTAGCGCAATTTAGGATTTTTTTTGGCGCGTGGAAATTTTTTGGCGACCTTAAAGTATATCAGGACGCCAAAATCAGTTTTTTTGGTGACCTAAAAGTATTTCAGGACGCCAAAATCAACATTTTTGGCGCAATTTTAAAAATTTGGGAAATTTTTTTGCTCCAGAAATTTTTTTTTTTTGCGACCTAGAAGTTAATCAGGTCGCCAAAAGCAGTATTTTTAGCGACCTAAAAGTATTTCAGGTCGCCACAAGCAATATTTTTGGCGCAATTTAGAAAATTTGGGAAATTTTTTGACGCCAGAAATTTTTTTTCACGACCTAAAAGTATATCAGGTCGTCAAAAACAGTATTTTTGGCGACCTAAAAGTATTTCAGGTCGCCAAAATCAATATTTTTTGTTTCCCTGCTCCTTTATTAATATCCTCTCACCTTTCTCATTAGTTAATCGTCCCTCTCTCTCTCTCGCACGCATCATCACCATCGCTCTCCCTCGCGCTTGACTTCTTCTCACCTCTTATTTAATTTCATTTATCCCTTCTTTCCTCTACACACCATCCCTCATTTAATTTCATTTATCCCTTTCTCTTCTCATTTGATCTGCACATACGCCTTCCCCTTCTCTCCTCTGCACCCCACATCTTCTCTTTTGGTCTATTCCTACTCCCTCAACACTCTTCGATCTTGCTGGGCGAGGAGACGGCGGCGAGGAGACGACGGCGAGGAGATGACAGCACCGGAGTTTGGAGGATGATGATCTCAGGCTTCACTGTTGGTGCCATTTTCAATTTCAGGTCCGATCTGTTCTTCCCTTTCCCTTAATTTTTTTTTCTAATCCCTCACTTCCATAATATTTTATTCTCCATCGCTCTCTAAATATTAACAAATATTTTATTAGTCCGGTGATTATTAGATATTTTATAAGTCCCATAATTATAGGGATTAACAAAACCTAGAGATTATAGGAGATTATTGTTAGAATATTATCTGTTATTATTAGAATTTTTTATTAGTCCCATAATTATAGGGATTAACTAAACCTAGAGAGAGATTATAGGAGATTATTGTTAGGATGTTAGTTTTTCAAATTTCAAATCTAGATCTCTATTTTGTCTATAAATGTAATCGTGCTCTCATCTGAATATACAACAATTATTCTTATCTGATAATCTTCAAATGCTCAGTAAAAAATATGAAGCAGGTATATATAAAAAAAAAATCATATAAGACGTCCTGAAATAAAATCAGGACGCCTTATAAGGCGTAAAATCAGGACGCCTTATAAGGCGTCCTGAAATAAAATCAGGACGCCTTAGAGCCTAAACTAAGGCGTCCTGAAATAAAATCAGGACGCCTTATATGATTTTTTTTTACTTCCCCCGTCGAGACGTCCTTTTAAAAAAGGACGTTAATTGCCTCTAATTTAGGACGTTAATTGGTTTTTTTGTAGTAGTGGGTGAGATACGTAGGTTCATGTTTGTGCGTTTGTGAGTGATGTGAGTTTCCATGTCAGCAATTTTAGGTCAAACTAATTGTCAACGTTTTGCATTTAACAGCCACTGTGACTTTTGCACCTATTTTATATCCGCATGTGCATTTTTGTACCTAAAAAAACACTTGGTGTTGGGTGCTCTTGAGGACAAAGCACATATGCATTTTTTCACCTTTACCCTAAAAAACGCATAAACACGTTTCGACACGGAGCCCTCCACAGATTTGCTTACTCAATCATCTCTCGACAATGTTCAAAACATAGCAAGCGAGACTAGAATGAGAGAGACGAGAGATTGAGAGCCCTGTGAGAACGCCGGAGAAGAAGGAGGAGGAGGAGGTGACGATTGCAATCGGCCATTTGTGTCAGGCTAAGGTAAGCCACATCGCCTCTTCCCATACCGCCGAGCTTCAATTTAAGGTTTACCACTTATTCTGCTATGTCTTGCTTCGATTTAGGGTTTACCCCTCATTCGTGCTATGTTTTTCTTGATTATGAAAATATGATCTTTCTATTTCGTGGGTTAGTTCTAGTGCTGGTTATTGCCTTATTAGAATTGTCTACCTGTCCAATTTCCATAACTTTGTATATTTCTTAACACAATCAGTCATTGTAACTGAGGTCAATCTAGAAGTAGAGAAGGGAATATCGGTCATGGAGTGATGAGGTTTGTGAATTTTCTCCCTTGTTTTGTGAGCTGAAGCTTAGAAGTTTGTGAATTTTCTGTTCCTTGCTATTCCCTGATGTTCCTCTCACACCTCTATTGATTTTCAAGAACTCTGCACTATAATTTTCCTTCAAATGCCGGTAGCAAAAAGTATGTCCCTCGCTGCCAAATATGTATTTTACCGCACCAATAATGACATTATTTCAATCAGACACGATTGTTACCTGCATTGATCCTGTTATTTCTTTCACAATCCATAGAAACCAAGCTCATTTATCATATGTCTCACCGCTAACAATGGCATGTGCTAAGGGAAACATTTCATTGTCTGCATCATATGCACAAGCTGACAACATTGTTCCCTTGTAAGGGCCACTAAGATGGCATCCATCTATATAAAGTATGGGTTGGCATCTATCTTTAAAACCTTTAATCGAGCAACCATAAGCAATAAATAGCCTCTCAAATCTATTATTAGATGAGGCTTCCCATTTTGCAATTGTGTTAGGATCACTTTCGATAAGTCTTTCACATATCCAAGGGATTACCTTGTAAGTCTCTTGTACTTGACCATGTATTTCTCTCAATGCTCTTTCTTTGACCCTATATGCTTGGGGATAATTCACTCGCACCCCATACTCTCTATACAAGTTTGAGCGAATTTCAGGGGCAATCTTGTCGATATTTCCCCTTCAACCATCTATTACAATTGAGGATGTCAAGGTAGATTGAGGTGGATGAGAAACAATTAGGTTGTCCTGCGCTTGGTGGATGTGTGCACTTCGGTATGTTCTGATAGTTAGGAACTCTATATCTTGATGTTCTCTCGATGAATATGCACCAATGTACCAAGGACAACCATCAACCTTGCACTTCACAATTACCTTTTGTTGATTGTTCTTCACAAGATGGTGATGTTGATGAACAAGAATCGTCCGATTGATTTCTGTTAGTTCTTTGTTTGTGATGATTTGTTATACTACATACTTTGTTAATGCGCTACTTATTGTTATATATTTTTTGACATTATGTCTATGAGTGTTTAGAGATGGAGCATCTAGGAGGACGTTCAGGTAGTGGACGGGGTAGTGGTCGAGCCCAACCCCGTCCTATCAGAGGGGGTAGGGCGACGTCATCTGCTCCTTATGGAGGTAGAGGTCCAGCGCTTCCCCAGATATGCCATCCTTTGATATGTCATCTTCACCGTCTACATATTTGTCATCTTCACCGTCGCTGTATATGTCGTCATCACCGTCGCTGTATATGTCGTCATCACCGTCTACCCCCCCCCACTGATCCACAGCAAGGGGGATCACAGGTTTACAATATAATTTCTGATTGATTTACATAAGTTTAGTTACATATGATTTACATATGTTTATCTTCAATACTTCACATTCCTTCCTTAGCACAATGCGTCGCCTCATAGCCACGTTGGGGAAGAAGGTAGTACCTCCGATCCACCAACCGGGGCTCCGAGATCCTTCGACACGGAAGCTTTGGATCCGTCCCGACGGCGTCGGGTAAGTCATGCCAAGTTACCGATAATGTTACAATTTTCTCTATGTAAATGGTTTGTATGGTAATATTTGCATGATGTCATCTCTCATCGATTTGAGCCTCATAATGAGGTAAGGGACTTCATCTCGGCCCAATTATTCCGCAATTACAACCATCCTTGGGCCAAGTGGACGAGACATTCCTAGCACTACTCGAGATGCTTGGTTCGATGAGTTCTTAGTAAGTTTTTGTTTTATGGTTATTTAATTAAGTACTTTAAAAATTTGGAGCACTAATGGTTCGTTATTGATTTTCGGCGCCGGCATATGACGTTACTGAACATCGTGCGGGCGAAAGCAAATTATAATCATAATGGAGGCCGATTTTGCGTCAAAAGCTTTACGGCTTGAGAAATAAAAGAGGCAAGAAAGACTGGATTCCCAGGGACACCGTAGACGAATTATTGCAGAATTGGGCCACAAATGAAAAGTTTCAAAACATGAGCACGAAAAATAAGCAAAACAGAGCCAAAATGGAAGGACCGTCATATCTTTGGCGCTGCATTCCTATTAGTGAGCATCGACGGAAAATTGTAAGTACACTCTATTTTCTATTTAGGTATTTGATATTTTATACTTTGAAGTAATTAATTAAGGTTCTCATCCGCGTTTGCGGTAGAGTGCTGGGAAGTTCTGAAGGATCAATTGAGTGGGCTACCTTTGAGCGGACCCATTCCCGACGATCGAAGGGAGTGAGAGACAATGGAATAACCAAAAGGCGCGCAAGTAGCGGTTAGACATTTATTGCCTTTATTACTTGTTTTATGCACCACCATATTTATTTTATTTTACATGTCTAATAAGCTATGTATTTTTGTGCTTGTAGGAAACCTTTCGAAGGCGTCGCGGGAGAGAGGGTCGCGGCTTGGGTCGACCCAGCATCCTCTCAGTCCGACAATGAGAGTCTGTTCTTTGAGGCCGCAGGCGGATTTAACAAGAAAGGGAGACTCTTTGGATACGGTGCCTCTGCTGGCCGACTGAAGCAATCAAAGCGCTCCTCATCCAGCACTGAAGGTGTTTCTCCAGGTACACGTAATACATTTCATATTGATAATTTCCATTCTCTTGTCTATTCAAATGAAGTACAAATAATAAATGTACTTCATAATGTATTTGCAGATGAGCTGAAGAAGATGAAAGCGTTGGTGGAGCAGCAAGCAACACGAGATGAGTCAGCAACGGGACATCATGAGGCGGAGATGCTTCGAGAACGGGAGAGGATGGAGCGAGGCAATGAATCGAGAACGGGAGAGGATGGAGCTTGCGATGCAACAGAACGGGAGAGTATGCGGCAGAGATGGATCAGATACAAGCGGAGATGATGAGACAGATGCAGAATCAACTCCTGTCTCTAATGACACAAAAGGGTTCGGGGTTGGCTCTGGTGATGATGACCATGCGGGTGATGATGATGATGATCACAATGCGATGTTTAGACTACTTTTTAGTATTTGTTCCTTACAACATTATTATATATATTTTTTTTTCTCTGTTTAAACTCTTTTTATTATATTCATGATACTTTTGCATTCAATTTTCAAGAAAAAAAAATTTAAATTTAAAAAGATTCAAAAAATTAAAAAAAAATTAATAATTTTGCTACGGAAATGATTTCCGTAGCAAATTGCTACGGATTTAAAATTCCGTAGCAATTTGCTACGGATTTAAAATTCCGTAGCAATTTGCTACGGAATTCTATCCGTAGCAATTTGCTACGGATTTCATTCCGTAGCAATTTGCTACGGATTGTTTTCCGTAGTTGCTACGGATTGATATTCCGTAGCAAATTGCTACGGATTGGAATTCCGTAGCAATTTGCTACGGATTGGAATTCCGTAGCAATTTGCTACGGAATTTTAAATCCGTAGCAATTTGCTACGGGGTTTTTTGCTACGGAAAAAATCCGTAGCAAATTCCGTAGCAAATCGATTTTGCTACGGAATTTTGGCATTTTTCCGTAGCAAAATCGATTTGCTACGGAATTTGCTACGGATTTTTCCGTAGCAAAAATCAATTTTTTTTGTAGTGCCCGTCCTCCTTGTCACCAAAAATGGAAAGCTGCGAGGATGAAGGGTGACAAATACATCAATGTAGATGTAGCTGAGGTCGCCTCAAAGATTGTAAGTTGTTAAATTGGACGTATTTACTAGCCTCTGTTGTTTCACATTACGCAAGTTTAGACATTATTTCTGAACAATCTTTTGATGCAGGATGCACTTGAGCAGCAGAGCTCCCAGGGTTCATTCACGCCAGCTACACGGATGGACATTTTGTCCACAGTGATTGGGAAGGCAGATTATCTTGATGCTATTCGAGGGGAGACACGGGGAGTTAGTGTCGCAAAATATTTTGAACGGCATTCACGTTCATATGACGACGACGACCCTAGTCCCTAGCTCGTAGCAAAAAATTCGGGCGAAACTCGTAGATGAGATTATGGCACAAGTACGGGGTGAGATGAGGTCCATGATACTTGAGAAGGAAAGTACGGGACGTACCACCCAGCAAGTGCCGGCCTTCCCCAACAGCAACGATAGTTTTCGGCCTCCAGAAGTTGATATCGGTGGCGAGCGTCCACAAGTTGATATTGGCGAGCCTTCTCACACTCCACAGGGAGGACGTCCTTGCACACTATATTTGGTTGTCCCACACCGGCGTATTGTTGCCGATGGTCTTGTTTACTTAGAGCAAACCATCCACCATAACAACCCAATTCCACAAGACCAACGTCGGGTGACTGTGACAAGTGTGCGAGAGGGGGAAGAACGGACAGCCATACCGATTGAAGATGAAGAGGTTCCTGATTTAGGAGAAGCCACCATAGGATCATTCATCCTTTGGCCGTCTCATCTTATTGAGATGGTGACGACACCTCCAACGGTAGGACACACATTACTGAGTGATGATTCCCGATTGATTTTCATTGCTAACACACTCACATAATATGTTTTGTATGTTTTCATAGGATGAAGAAGTTGCCCCTTGATTTCCGTACTTAGCACAGCTGCGAGAGCTGTACAGGGACATCCCCTTTATATCCTTGGAGATGCATGCGGGCATTGTCGGTGCAGAGAAGACATATCTCATTACCATTGACAATAAAGATTTGGGGGAGTTTATGAATCTGGAGTGTTTGGATATAGAGTTTCTTCAAGTTGCAATCATGTAAGTTTTTTTCCGCTTATTAATTATTGCAATGTTTTTTTTTTTGTTTTATATATTTAACAATAGTTATCATTTTATTTTGATCATAGCGTCTGCCACGACATATGCGTCCGTAAGAACCGAACGGATTCGTATGGCTTATTATGTCCTGCAAACACCACGAGTGAGAGGAATAAGTTACCCAGAAGGTCGCTTTATGTTGGTTTAACAATGGGCGACGGAGAATTGCCTTGTTATCTAGCGCCAATAATTGAAGGGTACGTATTTTAGTTTTGTCTATATTACATTTTTTAGAATAAATTGCTTTCTTATCTTAATTTAATATTAATATGTATATTTTGTAGTGGTCATTGGACCCTGGTTGTTGCCTGTTCTGCCAAGAACGCATGTTATTGGTTGGATTCCTTAGATGGCAAGCCAAACGAAGACATCAAAACCATGTTTGCCGAGTAAGTAAATTTTTGTCTAAATCATCGATTCTTCTTTTAAATGAATTGTTTTCATGTCTGTTAATTTCCATTTTAATGATAGTCGTCTGAAGAGGTATAGACAACTTACTGGAGCAAAAGAGTAGGGTGGACCGAAGTGGTATTATCCGAAGGTAAGTAGTTTCAATTCAAGTTCTTTCATTGACACAGTAACTTTCGATATGCCTTTATTCGTTCTAACAAGTTTCTTTTGATTTATAGTTCCCTCGACAACCAGGGGACACCGAGTGCAGATACTACGTTATCCACCACATGCAGTCCATCGCGTCCACCGGACGTCTTACAGGTTTTCAACATGTATGTGATCGCTCCATGATTCTCAAATTATGATTAGAATGTGATTGCACACTTGATGAGTTTTTAATTATTTCATTCACTAGTGAAGTACTTCATTGGTTTATCTTATGGCTTGTTTTCCAATTTACAGTTTTTTGATAGTGTTGCTCCGTTCTCGGATGAAGAAGTCGATACGATTCGAGACGTTATGGCTAGACATCTTCTGCAATACGTATAGGTATATATGTGAATTTGACATTGTTGTTGTTGGTAGTGCACTAGATCAAATGTATGTGAATTTGACATTGTTGTTGTTGGTAGTGCATTAGTTCAATTGAATTTTAGTTTTTCATGCTCATGTATGTATTTCATTTTGACATAATTGTTGTTGATGTTCATGTATTTCAAATGTACGTATAGTGCACTATAGTTCGTTTATATATGTCTCACTGTGGCTAATCAGCCTGATTTGTTGGGAATTATTTGAGCACTGTGACTTGGCTTGTAAATATTGTTTTCTTATTTTGCAAGCAATTTTGGAATAGTGTTCATATATTGTAGTCATTTAAAAAAAAAACTAAAATAAGGCGTCCTGAAATTAAATTCAGGACGCCAAAAAATCATTTAAGGAGTCCTTAAAGAAATTAAGGACGCCTCATATGACATTTTAAAAAATAAATAAATAAGGCGTCCTGAAAGCCAAAAAATTTCATTAGGAGTCCTAAAATTTATTAAGGACGCCTCATGACGATCCTAAGGAAGCGAGGCGTCCTGAAGAAACATAAGGACGCCTCATGTGAGGCGTCTTGAATTGTATTCAGGACGCCAAACCATAGAAAACCAACTACCCTGCCCGAGACGTCCCTCTGAATAATGACGCTAATTGGGTCTTATTTAGGTCATTTTTTCGTTTTTTTTTTGTAGTAGTGAAATTTGCTCTTCCCTTTTGTTGTTTAAACTTAAACCTGAATATTCTTTTGCTGTTATGGATTTTCTTATAACCGTGTGTGGCTAATTTCTCTTTTCAATCTAGAGGATCTATGAACTTGTTTGGTATCTAAAAATTATTTCCATTGATTAGTTTTTCTTAATTTTATTTCAATTTATGTAATCTTGTTGTTATTATTATTGCTTATTGATTGGCCACCATTTAGCCAGAAGCATGTTTTGGAGATTTAGGATTGAACTTGATGAAAAGAATCTTAAATGGATATTGGGATTAAATAATATGAAATTAGGTTTTAATCAAATATATGTCTAGGATAGATATATACCTAGAAACTCTGCATAATCAAATTAAAGTGGGCCCGATCTAAACTGCATCTTGGTTAGTTGTGTGAGACATTGCATGATTAATTAAGGTAGGTATATAAATGGACCCACAAACATTTATAGATATAGATTAGTTGATTAAGTTAAGTTAAAATTAATTCAGTGGGGGTAGAATCTAAGAAACATACCACAAATTAGTGACTCTAGGTTGTCCTTCTTGATATTGGAATTTGCTCTTTGTGAAAAATCTTGTTTATTATTAGTTTCTTACTATTATTGAATTTCATTTTATTATTATTGAAAACAATTTTGACTCGTTCAACTTAAACGGAACAAGGGAATTTAACATCTAATCACTAATTAGATTAAGTTCTCATGGGAACGATACTTTGCTCATCACTCTATTACTTGATACGACTCGTATACTTACGGAGTTATATGCTATCTAGTTTTACCCTATCAGAAATTTGTCTATATATAACATTTTTTATGGATATTTAACAGTTTTATTAATGTGTCAAATATTTATATATAATGGTTTTCAACCGTTAAATATTGAGTACTATATTTCATGGTTGTTTAAAGACAACCGTTATATACATGGCCCTATTTTTTACGGTGGTAAGACAATGATTGTTAAATATAGCAATCTATATTTAACGGTTGTTTAATAAGAATCATGATATATTATGTATAACACCTAACTGTTAAAATGATGAACAGTAAAGTATTGGTCCAGAGGAAAGGGTTATTTGACGATTATTTAAAAAAAAAACAAGGTTATATATGTAAAATATTTGACAGTTATTGGTGAATAAATGTTATGTGTGACAATTTTTTTTTTTTAAAAAAACAGAGGGCTCACTTTCGATAAGTCCCCATCTACATGTTACATACAGAAATAACCAATTACATAAACCAAATTGTAAGTAGATGTAATGCCTTTGCCTTTTAATGAGGAGCAAGTGTGGCCTTCGTCCATGGCATAATATCAAAGGACCTTGGCAAGATATATCACAACAATAAGAAATTATAGTACCAAATTCATTATAAACTCTAAATAAAAGTATCAAGTTTACTTATTGAAAACCTCAACCATCTGTGGTCGATTTTCTGGATCCCCATGAATCGAATTAAAGTGCCAAATCCTTTGCTTTAAGGGATTTAACACGATCAGCATCCAATGACCCCCAAGTAAAATAAACATAATGAGAACAAATCTAAGAAACAAACATAATCAGCATTCAATTTAATTAAGTAGTATATTTACCCCTGGAAGTACAACACCAAGAAAAAATTGTCTTTCTTTTTTGGCTCCCTTTTAATGACTAAATTCGTCAGTTGCCTCGCTTTCATCTCCAAAAAAATCAGGCTTATTGCCTTTGTCTAACACTCATGAATAAAGGTGAGGGTTGAGGAACATGATCATGTCCTGTATGTCTTTGTAGGCTATGTGCTCCTTGTAAAGGTACCTTACATAAAAGAACAAGCAAATTAATATATGTAAATGCTATAAGTAGCTAAGTATTCATTCGTAATAGAGGACACATCGGATATGAAAGTTACAAGCACCCAAGCTAGCCATATTGCTTGTGACATATATAAAAGTTCCACCAAGATTCAAGCAAAATTCCACCGAGAGACCAACTTTTTTTTTTTTTTGGGGGATGAACTACTCAACTAACTAACTATCCTAACGGCTATATCCTTGTATAAGGCCCTTTTAAAACTAATTACAATTACACAACATTTAGCTTGAGCATGAAGGCTCTTAGTATGACTCTCAAATGACATATGACACTCAAAGTGGCTAAGAACCAATCTCATATTATGACAATTACATAACAAAGTGACTAAGAACCAATTTCAACTTCTCAAATGCAATATAACCCTCAAAGAATAGTACAATTGAGAGAAAAACATGCACTTACCAGTCAAATTAGAAACAATCTTAGTTGGTGACAACAATTTGGCAATCAGATTTGACAATCAATTTTCAGTCACATACTCACATATATCAAAGACAACGTTCAAGAAATTCAGATTTTTGGGCTATCATCAATTTTTTCAGAAAATTCAATTCCATTTTCAACTTCTAGTAGGAACGTCTAGTTTAGAACATAAATAAATTCAGATTTTTGGGTTCAAGTTTCTTTGTTCACATACATGTTCAAGAAACCAAAGAAAAAAGCCACGAACGTTTAAGGGAAGAACTTTTAAACCCAGAACCAATCCAACTAGTATAGAGCATAATTTTCATATTATTCACTCCAATTAAGGGCAGGAATTTCTCATATTTATGTGAATTGCTATGAAAGTTGCAGAGCTTCAAAGAACACTGAACCAAAACAAGCCACAAACGCCTTCACAGACAGCCATGAACACGGGAAGGAGGAGAATCACGATTTCATAAACAATGGAGAGAGGAATAATTGTGGGAATGCCAAAAATGAGTGGTCAAAGCTGTTCGACGAGCGCGCTGATCAATGGTAGAAAGTTTGAAATCGCTAAAATAGCGTCCAGAAAGAAATTTTATAAAGACATATATTTGACGACTTTTTATGAAACATTGTCATATGTATAAGTTTCACAGTGTTTTGATAAACAACCGTTGTATATTGACAGCATATATATAACAGTTTTTTATATGCAACCTTCTTGTAAACGATGTTTTTTTTTTTTTGAAAAAAACAAACTTATATATCACATTGTTCATATAAAATCGTCAAATATTGTCTCATATATTTAACAATGGTTTTAAATAACAGTCATATATTTCTTTCTCATAGTTTTGCTTCTTTATATTTAACAAATTCTTAAAAAACCGTTAAGTATGATGCGTCATATATAGCAAAATTTGTAGTAGTGGATGTTAAGGGTAAGGTTGTAGAGGAATTTGAGTTTTTGGGAGTTGAATTGTATAACTTATTGCTTTTATTGTTTCTTGTGATTGATTGGGTGTCTACATTGACGTATAGAGCTTTCTTGTGACTAGTGATCGCTCATCTTTATTCCTCAAGTTGAGGTTTATCTTGGAGTTGAGGTAACCAGGATTTATTTATTTTATATGCTTGTCATGGACTGTGAGATTTATTTTTTCTTTACCTTCTTTATGAACTTTAAGTGTGACTTTGTAAAATCTTAGGTACTCTTGTATATGAAGTTAGTTCAGTGAAGCAATGCACTTTCAAATTGTATGTGTAATTGGAATATATATATATATATATATATATAGGGATATTTTGGGACTGTGTGATAGGGGTTATGGAGAATTTGTGGGCCCGTCGACTCTTTCATTCCTGGCCCGGATTTGAGTTGAGTGTTTTGGACGGATACCTCCCTATTACGAGTGGCATAGGGGGCAGTATTCTTGAAGTGACTTACTAACATTTGATCAAGTATACTAGCACTGATAGGTTGTACCGCGTCCAATGAGGCAATAAGGATGAACATGCTTCTCTCACTTGCACTCCTATCCTGCATATGTTGTAAATTGATTTCGGTTATTGGGACTTTATGTCTCATCTCGTTATTGTTAATATTTTAAAGGAAAGTCCTCTATTTCTTGATAACAGTGAAGGGAAGTAGACAATAGGCGTCAATAGCCTTGTAGTCCTCTTATTTCTATTGGATTGTATATTGTCATATAGGGCTCACATCCTTGTATTCATTATGAACTATCACTACAAAAAAAATTGATTTTGCTACGGAAAAAATCCGTAGCAAATTCCGTAGCAAATCGGTTTTGCTACGGAAAAATGCCAAAATTCCGTAGCAAAATCGATTTGCTACGGATTTTGCTACGGATTTTGCTACGGATTTTTTCCGTAGCAAAAAACCCCGTAGCAATTTGCTACGGATTTTATTTCCGTAGCAATTTTTGCTACGGATTTCAAATTTCGTAGCAATTTGCTACGGAATTGTTTTCCGTAGCAATTTGCTACGGAATCCTATTCCGTAGCAATTTGCTACGGAAACCCTTTTCGTAGCAAAAGTAAAAAAATTATATTTTTTTTTAATTTTTTTTAATCGTTTTTATTTTTATTTTTTTTTTCGTGAAAATTGATTGCAAAAGTATCATGAATATATAATAAAAAGAGTTTACATATAGAAAACAGAATATATATAATAATGTTGTAAGGAGCAAATACAAAAAAATAGTCTAAACAACAGCATTGTCATCATCATCATCATCACCCGCATGGTCATCATCACCGTGGAGCCGACCCCGAGCCCTTGTGTGTCATGAGGGACAGGAGTTGAAGCTGCATCTGTCTCATCATCTCGCTTGCTGATCCATCGATGTCGCATCCTCTCCCGTTCTGTTGCATCGCAAGCTCCATCCTCTCCCGTTCTCGATTCATCGCCCGCTCCATCCTCTCCCGTTCTGAAGCATCTCCGCCTCATGATGTCCATTCTTGACTCATCTGTGTTGCTTGCTGCTCCACCAACGCTTTCATCTTCTTGACTCATCTGCAAATACATTATGAAGTATATTTATTATTTGTACTTCATTTGAATAGACAAGAGAATGGAAATTATCAATATGAAATGTATTACGTGTACACGGAGAAACACCTTCACCTTTGGATGAGGAGCTCTTTGATTGCTTGATCGGCCAGCGGAGGCACCGTATCCAAAGACTCTCCCTTTCTTGTTAAATCCGCCTGCGGCCTCAAAGAACAGACTCTCATTGTCGGACTGAGAGGATGCGGGGTCAGACCCAAGATGCGACCCTCTCTCCTACGACAGCTTCTGAAAGGTTTCCTACAAGCACAAAAATACATAGCTTATTAGACATGTAAAATAAAATAAATATGGTGGTGCATAAAACAAGTAATAAAGGCAATAAATGTCTAACCGCTACTTGCAGCGCCTTTTGGTTAATCCATTGTCTCTCACTCCCTTCAGACTGCCGGGAATGGGTCCGCTCAAAGGTAGCCCACTCAATTGATCCTTCAGGAACTTCCCCAGACTCTACCTGCAAACGCAGATGATGACCTTAATTAATTATTTCAAAGTACAAAATATCAAATACCTAAGTTGAAAATAGCGTGTACTTACAATTTTCCGTCGATACTCACTAATAGGAATGCAACCGCCAGCATATGACGGTCCTTCCATTTTGGCACTGTTTTGCTTATTTTTCGTGCTCATGTTTTGAAACTTTTCATTTGTGGCCCAATTCTGGATTAATTCGTCTACAGTGTCCTGAGAAATCCAGTCTTTCTTGCCTCTTTTATTTCTCAAGCCATAAAGCTTTTGAGTCAAATACCGGCCTCCCTTATGATTATAATTTGCTTTCAGTTCTGCACGATGTTCAGTAACGTCATATGCTTGCGGCGAAAATCAATAACGAACAATTAGTGCTCCAAATTTTAAAAGTACTTAATTAAATAACCATAAAACAAAAAACTTACCAAGAACTCATCGAACCAAGCATCTCGAATAGTGCTAGGAATGTCTGTCCACTTGGCCCAAGGATGGTTGTAATTGCGGAATAATTGGGCCGAGATGAACTCCCTTACCTCATTATGAGGCTCAAATCTGATGAGAGATGACATCATGCAAATATTACCATACAAACCAACTGGAAAAGAAAATTGTAACATTACTGGTAACTTTGTATGATTTACCCGACGCCGTCAGGACGGATCCAAAGCCTCCCTGTCGACGAATCTGTTGAGCCCCAGATTGGTGGATCAGAGGAACTACCTTCTTCCCCAACGTGGCTATGAGGCGACGCATTGTGCTAAGGAAGGAATGTTAAGTATTGAAGATAAACATATGTAAATTATATGTAACTAAACATATGTAAATCAATCAGAAATTATATTGTAAACTGTGATCCCCTTCTTTGTGGATCGGTGGGGGTAGACGGTGATAACGACATATACAAATGACGGTGAAGATGACAAATATGTAGACGGTGAAGATGATATATCAAAGGACGGCATATTTGGGGAAGCGCTGGACCCTCTACCTCCATAAGGAGCGAGATGACGTCGCCTACCCCCTCGATAGGACGAGGTTGGGCTCGACCACTACCTCGTCCACTATCTGAACGTCCTCCTAGATGCTCCATCTCTAAACACTTATAGACATAATGTCAAAAAATATATAACAATAAGATATGTAGTTAATATGACAGTAGTGCATTAACAAAGTATGTAGTATAACAGATCATCACAAACAAAGAACTAACAGAAATCAATCGGACGATTCTTCTTCATCAACATTTGCTTGCACGTCTTCCTCTGAGGAGGTCTCATAGTCGTCGAACTCCGATTCACTATCAGAGTAAATCACTTCTGCCTCATCGTCTGATTCATCATCGTCAATTTGTATAGGAATTAATTCTAACCCCGCGCGAGAATCAAATAGATTGTTTGGTACTTCGTCATCGACGATGTTTATGGGAGTACATGTTCGACATCGGCTTGGAACAGTTCAGCCATACCGTCATTTGATTCCGGCTCTTTCGACTTTGGTATAATATTTCGTGCTTTGGTTTTAATAACTCCCCTCCAGCCTTGGCGGGATGTGGGGTATGATGTATAGTAAACTTGTTCCGCTTGTTGAGCAAGGATGAATGGGTCATAACCAACCGTATATCTCCTTGTCCAGTGGATCTCAATATTTCCATGTTTGTCCATTTTTGTCCCACGCGGACTTGTCCCACTGGTAACTCAGTTGAATTATGTCAACTAACTTCCCCTAGTAGTCAGTCTCCACCCCATCAACTCTGTCACCTTGACAACATACACCATAATTACAACATAGTGTACCTGCATTCGCCTCGACAGTTGAAAACGATACCCATTGATTATGTATTTCTTGCATCGGGTAACACTAATTGTAGCTCCATAGGACAAACTCCACGCAACTTCATTAGGATCTGATGGATTTTCGACGAAGTAGGATCGAAGCCATTTTGGAAACTCAGAGTTCGTGAATTGGTGTAATACCCTAAAATCTGACTTAGGGTAACTTCTCTTGAAAATAGGTGAATATAAGGTCTCAAACACCTTGTATTGAATTTACCTTGTTGTTAGGGTAATTTCTCTTGAAATTAGAAAATTTGCAATTAGGTCCCTAGAAGGTTGGGAATTTGCAAATAGGTCCCTAAGCACATTATGGGTTATAAATACCCTGTGAAAGCTATAAAAGAAGCAAATAAAAATCTATTTAAAATAGGGAAGGATATTGTCCCTAATTTAGGTAATTTATTAAGTTACAAACTTGGAGAAATTGTAGAAGAATACTCAAAAAGTAAGGAAATGACCATAATACCCTTGCGATTATGGAAAATGCGAGAATAATGCGAGAATGCATGAAAAATCTCATGTTAAAGCAAAGGTTAAGGGGTAATGTGGTATTCTAATTAAGAAAATTACTAAGCAGTGATAACTGAGTGATTAAGTATTTATTAGCAAATTACTTAAGCACAAGTATAGAAAATTCGGAGATGATTATGTAAAGCTCAAAAATGAGTGGAGAAAGGTTTAAAATTAGTAAAAATATATTTACTAATTAATTGGAAATTTTGGAGAAAAATAGTTGAGTTTAGGTATTTTTAAGCCTAAATGCAAGAATGGACCAATAGGAAACTTTTGTAAAAATTATGTAAAAATAATTATTTAATTAATTAAATAATTAAATCAAAAATAATTATAAAAAAAAAACGAAAAATTGGGCAGAAAATAAAAAAAAATGAAAAAGAAATGGAAAATAATTTTTGCAACTTGCAATTATTATATTAATATAATTAATTAAAGTGAAATATGATGAATAGTAAAATGAAAATTAGGAAACGGATCCTATCTAGAGATCTAGGAATGGGAATTCCAGAGTCAAGGAAAAATAAGGATCGGTGGAATTTTGTCTTCCGTTATACTCTTCCGAAGTTAATTAGAGGCCGTTTGTGCATTTCCTAATAAAACGAAATAGGGAAAAATGCATATAGGCATATTTTTGGAAATAAGGAAAATAAATTCTAACTCAACATTTAGGAATTGGTTTGAATTTATTTTGACATATTTGGAATCAGTGAATTATTTCCAAGAGATTGGTAGTTCAAAACGAATTCGACACCGACACGTTCGGACACGTTTTTCGAGAAAACTTCAACCGGACTTGGAGGCCTATATGGAATCAAAATTTAGGTTAACTTGGACATTTCTGCTAAGTGAGAACATGTCTTCAGAGTTGTAAATCCAGAATTTTGTGAATTCTCCGAAATCACGCGAATCGGGTACCGATCGGGGAAAATGGTTGAACAAGTTGCAATTAAAGGGTTTTTGATTTTCCAAACAAAGCCTTAAATTTGCCAAACAAGGCCCTTGTTTTTGCCTATAAATAGATGCCTTCCCCTTGAGAAATTTCACACCTTTTCTTCCTTCTCTTGGCCGAAATTTTTGGCTGAGAAAGAAGAGAAAGGAGCTCTGGGGGAATTGTGCAGCGAAGCCCTGCAGAATTGTCCGGAAAGTCTTCAACGGTAAGTCTTTCGATCTTTAGTTTTTAGTTCGAAAGATAGTAGAATTGTTAGATGGTTTTAGGAAGTAGGGAATGAGATTCCTACTATTGTTTTTAGGCCTCATTGCATTGAAAAATGCCTGACGAGGTAAAAACTTGGTAGGGATCGAGTACCTGAAAAGTTGTAGTTTTTATAGCTCTTTCAAAATTAGGGGTAGTAATGCTAGAATAGCCTTTAAATTTTCAAGTATGATTGGGTATCATATGGGAGGGCTATTTTAGTCATTATTTTCGAAAATCATAGTTGCGTCGAAGTTCTGGCAAAATTTCGGGAAGAAAATTTGTCAGAGTAACGAAATCTTGCGAAATTCCGCCAATTAAGGGTAGAAGGGCAAAATGGTAATTTTTACCTAAAATGCCGATTATTGTGTCAAATCACTAATGGAAGTGATATTGCTCTTATAGGACGTCGAAATCCTAGTTTCTTCTTAGTTCTGTTGTCCGACAGGGCGTTTATTGTTTTGTCAAAACGACCGTTTTCCATAAAACGTGCGAATACCGTCAAAGAAGGTACGTTCGCGTCTTGGTAACCTTAACGCCGATGTTTATCGTATGCGTATATGTTGTTTGATGATCTGTTGTGTGTTTATGTACTATTGGTGTAAGTACGTTCGCATCGTAACACTAACTCTGATGGATATTGTGTACGTATGTGTACTATGTGTATTGTATACCTAATGTGGTAGTTAATAGCTCTGTGATGTGTTATGTGCTGTTATTATGATTAAGCCTGCGGGGTATTGGGATGTGATTGCTAGGTGTGAAATGTTGGCTAGGTGTGAGGTGCTTGGTGTGAACAAATGCTTGGTGTGAACCAATTGCTAGGTGTGACGTATCGGTAGGGGTTTATGTATTGTTAGGATATGTTTGATTGTATAATACATATGTTGTATACGTATATGTAAACATGAGGTTAACCGTTACTCGAGATCCGTGCGGATCTCGGCTCTTAACATAGCGTCAAGCTCGGGAGGACCAAGGACCGAGGAGAGAGGCAAGCAGCCCGAGTAGAAGGCAGGCTGAAGACTTCCTTTCGATGTTCCGGCGGAAGTCTTTCCTTTTGTTATTATCTGTTTTTGAAATACTCGGTTACTGTACCGTAGTTGTAACCAGCCAGACTTACGGCAGTTTATAAATACATATCAGTTACTCTTCCGCTCAAAAAAAAAATTTATACTGCTTTTGAAAAATCGGGACGTTACATATGGTATCAGAGCAGTAGTCCTGGCATGAATTTAACTATGTTATTACGGACAGTTTGGTGCCGAAGGCAAGGCTAGTCTACGTGGGTGTGCCAATCAGTCGCCGTGAACTCGGTGAGGCCCCATGGTAGACACTTACACAGCCATTCTGTTCGGTTAACGGAGTTAGGTTCAAAGCCTTTTCAAAAATTTTGGAGCATGTTTTGAAAATGAGTACTGATATAGCCTAAGGTCGGTGTACCACCATACCTCGGTGTACCAGTCTGTACTGGTATACCATCCTGAACCGATGTACCACCCTCTGTCGGTGCATCACATCAACCCAGAGCCGGTGAATCCATCACCTGTGCTTATGCCGACATCAGATAGTTCTGATAATTTTGATATCAGTATCTGATAACCCTGATAATGTCGCCTACCGACGACAACTTTGACTACCCGGGAGATCATAGATCTTGAAATCAGCCCTGACACAAGTTCTGGTAATTCTGATATCAATCCCTGATATCAGTCTCTGATAACTCCGATAACTCTGATAACCACCGAGTTTGTCTTGGAACGGTCATTCTATCCTAACCGAGCTCATATACGGTCTTGGGCCACACCGGATGAAACTCCGAAACCAAGAAAGATAAGTACATGTAGTATTTGACTCATGTAGCGAAACTTCCGATACGTAACTCTGTACCCGTTCTCGAATATAGAGAACCAACGATAATTTGACGAAGGAAACGTTGCGAGTGTCTATTTGTTTATGGTGTGAAAACTGCGGATAGCAAAGACTATGTGTAGAAAATACTAAGTGTGATAAAGTCTATGTGTCGAGTAAATTCTATGTGCGATATGTGCGATAAAGTCTATAAGTACGATAGAGCCTAGGTGCGGTATAGATACTAGTGCGAGAAAATCTACGATATGCGAAATGTTCCCCTGTATCTAACTTTTTCCCTAATAAAGGAAAAGAACGAGACATGGCAAATTTGAGAGGAGCCGGAGTACCCGAGAGGCCGAGGCGGAGGACGAGGCGGACAACCTCGAGTAGGACCGATACACGATCATGACCCAAATCAAATACTTGAATCAACCGGAGCATAATGAGATACGGGAACCGAGAAGAACTCTCCAGAGCAGAGGGCTCGATAGATGATCTCATAGCTGAAAGACAAGAAAGACAAAGGCAAATACAAGAACGACAAGCTGAGGAAGAGGAAGAGAATGAAGAAGAAGAAAATGATGATGAAGAAGAGGAGGAAGAGGAAGAGCAAAATGATGAGGAACATGAAGAAGAGTCTTTCGGGGTAAACTAGACTTAGCAGAGGATTGGCTCAAGAGATTGGAAAAGATTTTCAAAGTAATTGAATGCCACGAAAATCGCAAGGCTGAACCGGCAATCTACCGGTTAGAAGGAGACGCAGATCGTTGGTGGGAAGTCATAGCAACAACCTTACGGACACGTTCTTCCCAGTGACATGGGAGAAATTTCGGAGAAGTTCCATGAGCGGTATTTTCCTCCTTCGTACAAATGAACAAGGAGTCGAATTTCTCCATATCCGACAGGGACAAGGGAATCTTTCGACGACTACTACGCCCGATTCACCAATCTATCTCGATACTCACCGCACCGGAAGGGCAATGATGAAAGGAGTATGGTGAACATACTAATCCACGGCCAAGTATGAAATTGGTGAAAGACTCATGTCTCAACGATTCCAAGATTTGACTAGTCTTTGTGGAAACTTGTAGGATGATGAACAAAATTTGAAAGGATTTCGAAATCCGAAACTTCAACAACAACAACGCAGTCGTAGCGAGGTCAGTAGTGAAAACTCCTCACGGAAGAGAGAAGCACCATGGAATGACTCTCAAAGAGACAAAGAAGAGGCCATTCCAAAATGGGCAGCGTAATAACCCAAGAATGCCGGAAACCCGACCATGTCCAAAATGCGGGAACTACCATCCTGTGTGGACTGTGATAGGAGGCGGATTTGCTACAAATGTCGGAAGCGGGATACTTCATCGCAGATGTCTGAGAAACTGCGGGATTCGAGCCACGAAACCCGTGCCGAATGTATGTCTTTGAACGATACAATGGACGAGAGAACTTCCGAGAGAGTCCAAGGTACTATCTCTCTTAGTAAGGAATTTTCTCTATGCGTTGCATGAACTATGTGTTAGTTATTCAACTAAATCGTATGGTACGTGAACCATCTTCGTGACGTATTAGTGTTTCTTCGTTATCTTTCTACCGTGATCATGTCATTGAGTAGGAGGTATCTTATGTTGTCATGGTGTATGGGAACCATGGAGACATTTTGGTAATCTTGTGTTAACGTGGTGTATGGGAACCATGGAGACATTTTGGTATCTATGGTGTTAACCGTAGTAGTCAAACCAAAGCGAATTTTCGATCACCGGGAGGAGTAGCGGGCGGACGAAGTAAAGACCCGACGCGTATAGTCCAAAGTCCGAGTAGGACGGAGTTTAGATAATACGGAGATTTGTGGGTAGAGTGCAAATTTCGAGGACGAAATTTTGTTTAACGGGGGGAGAAATGTAATACCCTAAAATCTGACTTAGGGTAACTTCTCTTGAAAATAGGTGAATATGAGGTCTCAAACACCTTGTATTGAATTTACCTTGTTGTTAGGGTAATTTCTCTTGAAATTAGAAAATTTGCAATTAGGTCCCTAGAAGGTTGGGAATTTGCAAATAGGTCCCTAAGCACATTATGGGTTATAAATACCTGTGAAAGCTATAAAAGAAGCAAATAAAAATCTATTTAAAATAGGGAAGGATATTGTCCCTAAATTAGGTAATTTATTAAGTTACAAACTTGGAGAAATTGTAGAAGAATACTCAAAAGTAAGGAAATGACCATAATACCCTTGCGATTATGGAAAATGCGAGAATAATGCGAGAATGCATGAAAAATCTCATGTTAAAGCAAAGGTTAAGGGGTAATGTGGTATTCTAATTAAGAAAATTACTAAGCATTGATAAGAAAGTGATTAAGTATTTATTAGCAAATTACTTAAGCACAAGTATAGAAAATTCGGAGATGATTATGTAAAGCTCAAAAATGAGTGGAGAAAGGTTTAAAATTAGTAAAAATATATTTACTAATTAATTGGAAATTTTGGAGAAAAATAGTTGAGTTTAGGTATTTTTAAGCCTAAATGCAAGAATGGACCAATAGGAAACTTTTGTAAAAATTATGTAAAAATAATTATTTAATTAATTAAATAATTAAATCAAAAATAATTATAAAAAAAAAACGAAAAATTGGGCAGAAAATAAAAAAGAAAAAGAAATGGAAAATAATTTTTGCAACTTGCAATTATTATATTAATATAATTAATTAAAGTGAAATATGATGAATAGTAAAATGAAAATTAGGAAACGGATCCTATCTAGAGATCTAGGAATGGGAATTCGAGTCAAGGAAAAATAAGGATCGGTGGAATTTTGTCTTCCGTTATACTCTTCCTAAGTTAATTAGAGGCCGTTTGTGCATTTCCTAATAAAACGAAATAGGGAAAAATGCATATAGGCATATTTTTGGAAATAAGGAAAATAAATTCTAACTCAACATTTAGGAATTGGTTTGAATTTATTTTGACATATTTGGAATCAGTGAATTATTTCCAAGAGATTGGTAGTTCCGAAACGAATTCGACAGGACACGTTCGGACACGTTTTCGAGAAAACTTCAAGCTGGACTGTTGGAGGCCTATATGGAATCAAAATTTAGGTTAACTTGGACATTTCGCTAAGAGAGAACATGTCTTCAGAGTTGTAAATCCAGAATTTTGTGAATTCTCCGAAATCACGCGAATCGGGTACCGATCGGGGAAAATGGTTGAACAAGTTGCAATTAAAGGGTTTTTGATTTTCCAAACAAAGCCTTAAATTTGCCAAACAAGGCCCTTGTTTTTGCCTATAAATAGATGCCTTCCCCTTGAGAAATTTCACACCTTTTCTTCCTTCTCTTGGCCGAAATTTTTGGCTGAGAAAGAAGAGAAAGGAGCTCTGGGGAATTGTGCGTGAGCCCTGCAGAATTGTCCGGAAAGTCTTCAACGGTAAGTCTTTCGATCTTTAGTTTTTAGTTCGAAAGATAGTAGAATTGTTAGATAGTTTTAGGAAGTAGGGAATGAGATTCCTACTATTGTTTTTAGGCCTCATTGCATTGAAAAATGCCCGACGAGGTAAAAACTTGGTAGGGATCGAGTACCGAAAAGTTGTAGTTTTTATAGCTCTTTCAAAATTAGGGGTAGTAATGCTAGAATAGCCTTTAAATTTTCAAGTATGATTGGGTATCATATGGGAGGGCTATTTTAGTCATTATTTTCGAAAATCATAGTTGCGTCGAAGTTCTGGCAAAATTTCGGGAAGAAAATTTGTCAGAGTAACGAAGTGCTGGCGAAATTCCGCCAATTAAGGGTAGAAGGGCAAAATGGTAATTTTTACCTAAAATGCCAGTTATTGTGTCAAATCACTAATGGAAGTGATATTGCTCTTATAGGACGTCAGAAATCCTAGTTTGCTCTGTTACGCTGTTGTCCGACAGGGCGTTTATTGTTTTCGTCAAAGCGACCGTTTTCCATAAAACGTGCGAATACCGTCAAAGAAGGTACGTTCGCGTCTTGGTAACCTTAACGCCGATGTTTATCGTATGCGTATATGTTGTTTGATGATGCATTGTGTGTTTATGTACTATTGGTGTAAGTACGTTCGCGCATCGTAACACTAACTCTGATGGATATTGTGTACGTATGTGTACTATGTGTATTGTATACCTAATGTGGTAGTTAATAGCTCTGTGATGTGTTATGTGCTGTTATTATGATTAAGCCTGCGGGGTATTGGGATGTGATTGCTAGGTGTGAAATGTTGGCTAGGTGTGAGGTGCTTGGTGTGAACAAATGCTTGGTGTGAACCAATTGCTAGGTGTGACGTATCGGCCGGGGGTTTATGTATTGTTAGGATATGTTTGAATGTATAATACATATGTTGTATACTGTATATGTAAACATGAGGTTAACCGTTACCTGAGATCCGGTGCGGATCTCAGCTCTTAACATAGCGTCAAGCTCCGGAGGACCAAGGACCGAGGAGAGAGGCAAGCAGCCCGAGTAGAAGGCCCGGCTGAAGACTTCCTTTCGATGTTCCGGCGGAAGTCTTTCCTTTTGTTATTATCTGTTTTTGAAATACTCGGTTACTGTACCGTAGTTGTAACCAGCCAGACCTTACGGCAGTTTATGAATATATATCAGTTACTCTTCCGCTCAAAAAAAAAATTTATACTGCTTTTGAAAAATCGGGACGTTACAATTGGTCAACTTCGGATTCTAACATTGAAGGATTTGCCGATCGGACCGAATTAGAGAAGTAACTGTAAGATGAAAAAAATGCTCTTAATACTGGAATTCTTACCGTAACAGAAAAAAGAAAAGAAATCTTACTTTAAATACTGGGCGGCCTCTTCACGGTTGTTTAGAATGTACCACTCCATTACTCGCTTATCTCTTCCGTCAAGAGTTGACCTAGAACGTTTCCCACGACTCGCCCTGGAAAATTAAATATTGATTTTTGATCCCTCGTATCACCAGTATCATCGTTGCGAGGTACCCCTCTCCATCTTGACATCATTTCAGGTACCCCTCATCATCGTTTTCCCATGACGCAAATTTTGCGGCCTCTTCGACTAGATATGCCTCAGCGATAGATCCTTCAACGTACCTTGGATTTTTGATCTTGTGCTTAAGTGTGCGTAAAAACCTACAATGGAATATCAGAGGGTATTTATAAACTAAAGTACCGTGTCGGTCAATTAATAACAGCGCGATAGAAATATATATATTACCTCTCGAACGGATACATCCATCTATATTGTTGCGGGCTTCCTACCTTTGCTTCGTAGGCCAAGTGAACGGGAAAATGTTCCATTGAGTCAAACAAGCTAGGAGGAAACACCATCTCTAACTTGCATAGCGTTATGGGCATGCTCGCCTCCAGGTGCCGTAACTTTTCAACATTAAGCTCAGAAGCACAAATTTCTCTAAAGAACAAGGAAAATTCCGTCAAAATAGACCATATATGCTTCGGAAGTGCTTTGAAGGCCCAAGGCAACAATCTCACGGAAGAAAACATGACAATCATGATTCTTCATGCCGAATAACTTCGCCTCATGCATGTCGACACATCTCTTCATGTTTGACGCATAACCGTCGCGCGCTTTCGGATCTTTAACCCATTCGACACTTTGAATGTACTTGACCCTATCCCACATGTTCTGTTCAAGACATACCGGGCATGCAAGCTTCCCCGACGTTTGCCAGCCACTCAACATCCCATATGCAGGGAAATCATTTATCGTCCACATTAAGGCAACCCGCATGGTGAAATTCTGACTTAATGATATATCATACGTAAGAACCCCTTTACTCCACAACATCTTCAACTCGTCTATCAAAGGCCTGAGGAACACATCTATCTTCTTTTTTGGGTTGTATGGCCCAGGGATTAATGCGTTAAGGAAGAAAAACTCTCTTCTCATGCACATAGAAGGTGGGAGGTTGTACAGAGTCACAATGACGGGCCAACATGAATAAGTCCTACCCGTATTGTTGAAAGGAGCGAACCCATCCGAACATAGACCAAGACGAACATTACGGGGATCCATAGCAAAGAAAGGATTCGCCTCATCAAATTTACGCCAAGCTTCTGCATCAGATGGATGCGTCACAAAGTTTTCATCCCTACAATGCTCTCGGTGCCATCTCATTTGAGCAGAGCATCATCCTTGTAATACAACATACATCCTATGGGGCAGCAATGGATTTTTTCACATCCAAGCCCAAGCTCTTTCACCTTTTTTTTGGCTTGGTAAAAATCCTTCGGCAAATTAGTGTCTTTGGGAACAACCTTACTCATGATATGCACCATTTCGTTGTAATTCCTCTCACTCATATGGTGATCAGTCTTTAAGCTTAGTGTTGCTAGGGTAGCCGATAGCGATGAATATTCACTATTATCAAAGTGTTCGCAACCTTCCCATAACGGACGTTGGGCTTCTTGAAGCATTTTGTAGAACCTAGCGGCTTCCGGATGAGGATCCTCACCCATGTGTGATGGTTGGGTATGTGTACGGTCTCCTCTCCCATGTATGACGACTCGGCATGAGTAACGGGATCAAAATATTGGCCGATCGACGGTCCCGCGGCATCCATAACCAATCGCTCATATTGATTAAGGTTCTCTCGATGACTACCGTCCCGTAATAACCACTCGGTGTCGACGGACTTCGCCATGACATTCCCAACATTCATAATCTTTCATGAATCCCTTTTGACACAAATGAATTTTGACATTGCCCGTATCCCTAAATCTTAAACACCTACATTTGGCACACGGACACCGATCTCCTACTTGAAGTATTTGAATTCGCTAAAGCAAATTGGATGAACTCTTCCAAACCCACCAAGAATGCTTGCGTTAGTTCTCTTCTATCAGTTAGATGATTGTACATCCAACTTCTATCATAATTGTCTTCCATACTTCTTAGCTAGTTCAGTTACTAACCTAATTAACATCTCAACATGCCACAAATATGTAAATTTATATATTAGTGACCAATTTATAAGAACAAATCAAGATTATATAATATGCAAAAGGAATTTTATCTTTTGTATTTATAATTACCTATTTATCTAAATAGTATTTATAATTTAGTTTTTGAAATTATCAACCTTTATTTATTATATAAATTGTTAAAGATAGATTTAAATAATGAATGTAAATGAGATTTTTTTAAAACTTAATAGTCATTTTTCTTTAAATCTTTATCTTCTTTAATTATACTTTATGTTAATTAATTAATTCCTTTAACCCTCAATCTTACTAGGCACAAATTATCGTTCTCATTTGAAGACTATCATATTTATACATTTATATATCTAGTTACCAATTATCAATTAATATAATATCATAACAATTTTTGTAAGCCTCTAACAAATTATCAACATCAAGTACCTTTTAATCTACATACCCAAATCAATAACTATAACATTTTAATCTACATACGCAAATCAATGTCCATAATAACTACATTTTCATCTACATAGGCAAATCAATATTTATTAACAATTACATTTAAACAATATCAATATTTAATCTATCTACCCTAATCAATATTTAAATATTTAAACATTTAAACATACCAATCAATATTTAATCTATCTATACTAATCAATATCCCCATCAACTATATCTATACTAATCAATATTTAAACATACTAATCAACATTTTAATCTACATAATCAAATCAATATTTAAACATACTAATCAACATTTTAATCTACATAATCAAATCAATATTTAATCTATCTATACTAATCAATATCCCCATCAACTATATCTATACTAATCAATATTTAAACATACTAATCAACATTTTAATCTACATAATCAAATCAATATTTAAACATACTAATCAACATTTTAATCTACATAATCAAATCAATATTTAATCTATCTATACTAATCAATATCAATTACATATTAATCTATATACAATAATCTATCTCAAACATTTAAAAATACCTAAACCGTGAACAAAGGGAAGAACAAAGAACGTTGGAAAAACCACCACCTACTCCGACGAGCAAGCGAAGAACACCGGCATAAACAAGCAAGGAGGGCGCCTGAAATCGCAGTGGAGCCGGAAATCGCGAGGTGGGGGTGGGAACTCGCACGGGGCCGGAAACGAAGGGGGAGGCCGGAAAACGGAAGGGCGGCCGGAAAAATGAAAGGGGAGGGGGAGCTGCGCCGCGGGGGGGGGGGGGGAAGACGCAGAGTCTCATTTAAGAGACTCTGCGAATTGCGACGGACCGAATTTGCGACGGAACGAAGGGTCCGTCCCAAACGGGCGGACCGTATGGGTCCGCCCTTTTGCGACGGACCGAACGTCCGTCGCAAATAATGCGACGGAGTATTCCTCCGTCGCAAAATTTTGTTTTTTGCGACGGATTTTTTTCCGTCGCAAAAGTCCGTAGCAAATTTGACTTTTTCTAGTAGTATGTTTTAGGCAAATGGGAAGATTTTATTGGGCATGAGGCCTTAACTTGTTCACTCGACGATTTTGTTGATCCACTACATTATTATTATATCTTTTTCTGTGTTAAAAACCTTTTTGTTGTGAGATTCAGTGACATGTTATGGTACAGACTAGTGGGTTGGATTTCTAACTCCTATTCTTATTGTGCCCTTGATTTATTGTATTGGGTTTATAGTGGGTTATGCGCTCTAAACCTTGAGGTGTTAATCTTGTTTGATTAGTGAAAATTTAGAAGTGACAGATAAATTCTTTTATAAGCATAATAGACCTTTTAAATTTAGTTTCACTCTTTTGTATCATGGCTAGTTTTATTTGTGGTTTTGATCCTTTTAACCATGACAGTGCTTTGGGAGATGTGGTTAGAAACTTTTCTATCATGGTTTACTGTTATAAAATTACAGCTAGATTGTTTAATACATGCTACTTAGGTTATTAGCCTTGTTTATAAGAAAAGGTCGAACATTTCTCTATGATTTCCTAATTTGCAAGTTGTTTTTGTGGGATTCATCCTTTTAAATGAGGAAAAATGACGATTAAATATCATTTGAAATTCATATGTCCTAGATAGTTTGTTAACATTTTGAAACGATATATATATATATATATATCCAAAAAAACAAAAATTAAATCACACCCAAAAAATATCAAAGCCGCAGCTCCCCCAACGATCAGAGCTCAGACCATCCGCGGTTGAAAGTTGTCCGGTGTCAGAGTTCTGGCGACCGGTTGCAATGGTACTCTGACAAGGCTCATTTTTTTTGTTTATTTTATTTAAAAACTGAGGATAAAATAATAAATTCATAATATTTTAAAATTTCAATTTGATCACTGTTACCTTTATATCCTTTCAAAATATCAGCAGATTTTTTAAGAGAAAATCCCATATAAAGACGATTGAAATAGAAAAATCCTAAATTAAGTTGTTAAATTTATCAAATCTTAAATTGGGTCAATGACCTAATTTAGAATATTTAAATTTAAATTTTTTCCAATAATACCCTTCTTCTATATCATCCAAAGGAAAAAGGGAAAAGGGAAAGATGGAAGTCGATGGCCCCTGCTCCAGACCCCCCGCTCGCCAATAGTCAATAGCCATCCAGATCCCTTGCTCCGGTGTCCTTCGGCTTCCCTTGGAGGATCTAGGATCTTGTTGAAGCTTTCGTGCAACACCCGACCTCGAAATCATAAGAACAAGGGTTTCTTGAGAAGTGCATACCATCCAAAATCTCGCTTCCTGGTTCTTTTCATTCTCGTATCGTTAACCCCATCGTCGATTCTTGTGAGTCTTGATCAATTTTTCCTTGTTTTGGAATAAAACAGACTTGTCTTGGTGCTGTATTGTACTTTTTATTGCCAAATCCTGTGTGAGTTATCAACGTTGTTTTGGAGTTATATTTTACGATATTGCTAAATTGTTGCGCGTCATAGTGCCTTTGCTTATGTGGGTGTATAATAGGTTGTTAATCTTTCTTCTACTGCTCTGTTGTTATGACTTCCTTCGACGCTTCACAACTTAATGTCAATCTTGATCTTTGTAATGAAATTAAATGTATATTTACATCTGTCTACTGCATTAATTAATTAATTTCTAATGGCATTTATACTGGAAATTTATGTCCAGCACTATAAAATACACCACAAAAGGGAGTAAAGGTTGCACTTGGCAGCCAACTTCTCAATTCTAATCCCAAAGAAGAAGCCATCTGTTATTCTGTTTGACTTGCCACAATCTTCTGATTTTCTGTCTGAATGCTGCAGTATTCTGTAGTTTTCCTGTCTGTTTTCTTCATTGTGCACACCAAAAAGAATGAACTCATACAATATTCACTTTGGCCAAAAAAATGTACAGACATATTCACCAATGTATAGTTTTCAAGTGGCTGCTAACAATAGGGTGTTATTTGATTAATTGACATAATAAAGCTCTTCATACTGATGGTAGACCAAAATTGAGTCCTTTTATGTGTATATGCGAATGTTATACCTATTGAAGAAAGTCTCCCTTTGCAAGAAGATGCATGAAATATTTGGAACATGTATACTTATGATAATGCTTCTTCTTTTCCCCCTCCTTAATTCAATGATTTTACTTTAACATATTTACTTAATCCATTATACCCCGTGTAAATCTAAATTGCAGAAAACATTGTGTACAAAGCTATAATGTCTTTGATTTTTTGAAGGATGTTGTCAGCAGGGTTCTTGACTATGGCCATGGGCATGGGCACTCTAAGAGAAGCAAGATGGTAATTACACTTTTCCTGATAGTTAAATCCATGTGCTTGCTGATGTATTTGCTTTCTTTCTTAGACCTATGTTAAAAAGTTTTTTATTCTCCTGTGTTTGTGCATATATAAGCTTTACTGGAGGTAAGATTATATAAATTCATTAGGAAGTTATCTTAGACTCGTTATTAAACCTTCTGCATTTATGTTCATGACCAACTTTCGCCTTCCTTAACATAAATGTGATTTATCCAACTGTGTTATGGAAAAAGAAACTACCTTTATCATTTCACATTTATTTTCCATGAGAATTTAACTATGCTTTCTTCACACAAGCTTTTAACTAGTGCATGTAGTATTTAACTGATGATCTCATTCTTTCAAACTGTATCTTGTCTGATTCCCATGTGCATAAAGACAAAATTTCTTGGTTTTTCTAAATAACGGTTATTTTAGGTGTCAGTGTTATTTAATGAACCTCAAGACAGATCTATAGTATTGAAGGACTTGTCTTGCGATTAAACTTTGTAATGTCTTGCAGTCTCATAATCTAGGACTTGAATATTTTCTTGGGGGTTAATTATGTTTTCCTTTTATTGTGGTAGGGGAAGGGGCAGAGGCAGAGGCCGAGCGGCTCAAAATGTTGAACGGGAAAGAGAGACTCATCATCAAGAACTTGAAACTGAACCTTGCACTTCTGCTATGAACAGCAGCGAACATAATCCTGATACATATGTGGGAATTGATAATGGTTCAGAGCCGAAAGAGCTACCAAAAGACAGTAATGCAGTTAGTGATGAAGGCGCTCAGTCTGTCCATAACATTGATCTGAATGCCAACTTGAATGAAAACGAAGACAAAAATGCTAGCACGGGCACGACAGTAACTGATGCCCCTTCTATGCATGATCCTCCAAAACCTGAGACTAAGCACGAAGAAATCTCCGGCTGGTCTCTTTCTGATGTGGACAAGATGGTCATCGACAGATTTCTATTGCAAATTGACAGATGAATTGTTCTTTACTTCCATGTTGTATATACAGTTGGATTTTTGGTCATATAAAGCCAGGGATTAACGCTCCATCCAGTCTTTGAGTATGATACCAATTTTTTTAGCCTATGCCTTTTTAAAAATACATAGATCAAAATTCCATGATGCTTTAAAATATATTTCTAAAAATACTCTTATTGAATCTTACATTCCATGATGCTTTAAAATATATTTCTAAAAGTCAACTTCTCAAGCACAAAATGACTAAATAAAACAATACAAATCAGTCAAAATTAAAATCGCGCATAAGCAAAAAGTTCAAGTTGGAAATTTGTTGAGTCCTGACTTCTAATCAACACAAAATTAACAAAAATTAACAGGGATTTGGATTTTTGCAAGTCCTTCTAGTATTGTAATACCCTGATAAATTAAATAGCTATTTTTAAAAAGGTGAATATATGGTCTCAAAGAGTATGTTATATTATCTTATTTTCTAAAGAAAGTTCAAGGATAATTATGTAAAGCTCCAAAATTGGTGGTAAATGGCTAAGAATTAGCATAAATATATTTGTTAGTTAATTGGAAATTTTCAAGAGAAATTGATGAGATTAAGTAATTTTAAGCCTAAATCCAAGAATGGACCAATAGGAAAATTTTGTAAAAAAATTATATAAAAAAATTATTAAATAATTATTTTATATATTATTAATTAATTAATTAATTAAAACGAAAATTTATTAAAAATAATAATTAAAGGACCAAAAATCTCAAAGGATAAGGGATAAGGTTTTGTTGATATTTTTGATTAAGACATATGAATATTTTATTATATAGTGAATAGTAACATAATAAATAGGAAACAGATCCTATCTAGAGTACCAGGAATAGGTTTTCTGAAGTCGAGGTAAAATATAGATCAGTGGATTTTTATCTTCAGTTAGACTTTTCCAGAAGTTGATTCCGAGGCCGGTAGAGCATTTTCCTAATAAGACGAAATAGGGAAAGATGCAGATAGGCACATTTTTGGATCTGAAGAAAATAAATTCTAACTCAACATCTAGGAATGAGTTTGAAATTATCTGGACATATTTGGAATCAGTGAATTTTTGTCCAGAGGTTGATGATTCCGATTTCAATTCAGAATCGTCACGCTTTCCGTAAACTTGGATCGACTTTTGGAGCCCCGGATGGAATCAAAATTAGTTTAACTTAGACATTTCTAATGAGTAGGAAAATGTCTTCAAAGTTGTGATTCCGGAGTTTTGAGATTTTTCCGAGATTACGCGATTCGGGCACCGATCGGGAACTTTATCGGTACAAGTTCATAAAGCAAAAGCATCACATCCCATTAATTGATGTGACAAACCACCAACTAAGGGGGAGAGGATGGTTTGGACAAGTGGCCTGGAAAGGATCGTGACACCTAGCAAAGGTGCGATCCGACGGTGGAGATTAAAGGAGGAAAAGTGCGAATTTGCCCCTGGAATTTCCCTATAAATAGCCTCCTTTGCTTCTTGAAAATTCACACCATTGCAAAGAGCAATCTTAGAGAGAATTTAGAGAGAGGAGCTCTGGAGAGGGGAGGAGTCCGGGGAATTTTGCAGCGAAGCTCTGGGTAATTTTTCCGGTCTTTAGTCTTTAATTCTTTCGGTAGTTTTAGTAGTAATGCTAGATAGATCTTTAGTTTTATTTTAAGTATTAAATTCGAAAATCATGGTGGGGTCAAAGTTCTGGCAAAATTTTGGAAAGTCGGAGCCAAAGTAACGAAGTGTCAAGAAATTCCGCTGACAGGGGTATAGGGGCAAAATGGTAATTTTTACCTAAAATGCCGTTTATAATGCCAAATCACTAATGAAAGTGATATTATTCTTATAGGACTTCAGAAACTCTGGTGTGCTGCCGTTACGCTGCCCGACGTGCCGCTGTTTCACGTTTTTTTCGTAAAAGTACGTTTTCCGCCAGAAGTACCTAACGTCGTCAACGAAGGTACGTTCGCGTACTGTAACACTAGCTCTGATGAATTATTGAATGCATATATGTGATGATATGTTGTGTGAATAGTTTGATGCCGAAGGCAAGGCTAGTCTATGTGGGTAAGCCAAATAGTCGTCGTAAAGTCGGTGAGGCCCCCATGATAGACACTTACCTGGTCATTCTATTCAGTGCTACATGAACCGTGTCTATGGAATCGTACATAGATGCACAGTGTCTATGGAATCGTACATAGATGCACCGTGTCTATGGAACCGTACTTAGATGCATCGTGTCTATGGAACCGTACTTAGATGCACTGTGATCAAGGAACCGTACTTGGATCACTATTACGCTTTTACAGTTATTGTTATGATAATGCCGTATTGTTTTCCTATATGGATCGTTGCTGAAATTCTAGAAATATTTGTTACGCATATGTTTTTATAAGCATGAGGTTAACATTACTGAGATCCAATGTGGTAAATTGGATCTCGCTATAGCTTCAGTGGTCCGGAGGGCCGAGGGCCGAGGAAAGAAGCAAGCACCACGTAGAAGATCCAGTTGAAGATTTCTTTCTTGTATTATACCTTTGAACCACACGGTTCTTGTACCGTTGTATCCAAATGGACTTACGGCATTTTATACATACATATCGCTTACTCAATCGCTCCGATGCTCTACTCTGATTATTTAAAATGATGTTTGGATGAAAAAAAAATATATATATATATATATATATATATATATATATATATATATATATATATATATATATATACTGCTTTTGAAAATGGGATGTTACAAGTATGGTCTGCTTCATGGCATCTTGCACAGTGGTAAATTTTCTTGTTCTGGAATTGTGATTCACGTCTTCTAATAGGCGGTCTTCCAGGGGGTCTACTGGTCTGAGGTGGTCCAAGGAAGGTTTGACCTAATATATTTTCTATCCTGCAATCCTTAACGTTTGGCATGTCAATTGTCACAACTGGAGTCATACATCGACTATAAATTTTTTCTTGAGATGTAATTTTATAGCATTCATCAACATAATCATATACATTGCCATGGGTAAGCTTGATTGCTGCACAAGCGTGTGCACACGGAATTTCGAACATTTTCCATTTTGCACAACTACATTCATGTAAGCCAAGATCAACCTCTAGGTCTCCATAAGCAGTATGGACACAAACCTTATTCCCTCCGTAATGTACCGGATTCATTTGCTCAATTTTCCCTACACTTTCCCTTACTTTTGACTCTGTTTTTGGACCTACACCATTTCTCCACTTACTCATTGCTATAGCTGAGGCATACATTTTCTTGGCCACCTTCTCTCAGTGTTCATGGATCAACTAGGCAACATTATGCCTTCTCTCATTTACCATCCACGCATTGAATGATTCAGCATTGAACTCATTTTGAAGCCTTGCATATGCGATATTATCAAGAAACTTTAGTGCTTCATCCTTGCTCTGGGAACTCGTCCTTCTACTTCCTTTGTTTATTTTCATCAATTCTGCACTAAAGTTTTCCTTCACATGTCGATAGCAAAATGCATGCCTCTCACAACCGAATATTGCTTGCACAGCTCCTATTATAGCATTGTGACGGTTAGAAACTATTGTAATCTGAATTGACCCTATTATTTGTTTAATCATGTATAAAAACCATCTCCAGTCTTCCAATGTCTCTCCCTTCACAATAGCAATTGCAAATGGCAACAACTCATTGTCTGCATCATATGCGGAGGCTGACAGTAGGGTGCCCTTATATGGTCCGCTTAAAAAAGTCCCATCTATGTACAATACATGTCTTGCCCCAATTAAGAACCCATCTATGCAACAACCATATGCTATAAAAACACGCTCAAATGTGCTATTCTCAGAAGCTACAAATTCAGCAACTGTTGTTGGATCAGTTCCCTTCAATCGTTGGCATAACCATGGTATAAGCATATAAGACTGCTCTGGTCTACCCTGAACCTCTTCGAGTGCTTTTAACCTAGTAGTGTATGCCTGTTTATACGTCGAATTCACACCGTAATCTCTTTGCAATGTCTTTCTAATTTCACCAGGGCGCTTGTCTACGTGGGACCTCACCTCCTCAACAATAATAGATGATGTAAGAGTTGCCTTACCACTGTGGTTCACTTGAAGATTATCTTGTGCATGATGAACGTGCTCATTTTTTAAGTTGTCACACGGAGGAAAGGAGTGGTCCTCCCCATCGCATTTGCTGTTATCTTCCAAGGACACCCTTCAATCTTACATTTCACAGACATCCTTTCCTTGCTGTTCCTTAAAAATGTGTACTCAAAATTGTGAGCAATACTATACTTGTACAGAGCTTACTTGAAAGCATCAGCATTTGCAAAGGTTTGCCATACTCCTGACACCTTTCCTTTCCATTTCAATGAGTTCAACTCAGGCATAGGTGTGGGTGCACTTTGTACTCCACAAAGTATGCTACTAGGCCCTGCACCATCTTCATAAGTTAGGTGGTCGAGACCATTTTCATAAGACACATGTTCAAATTCATTGTCCAAATTGCTTGGAGCTTGAGAGCTTTGTTCGGGGCGACCAACGATTGTCTCAATGCTGCATTACATAACCACAACTTTTATTACCTTGTTGACAACAATACTATAACAAATGACAATATTTAAAAAAAAAAAAAAAGAACAACAAAATCACTTACTTTTGTGGATTACCAATTGTTTCCTGCAGATTGTCATTCCCTTTACATGCTATATACACATGCCCACTTCTTTCATTATAGTGAAAAAGGTTTGCAAGTTCAGCATCATCAACAAGATCTACTAGAGTCTTCTCATCAAATGTCATAGTGTATTTTATCTCACCACTATAACAATTAATGTCAATCCATGATGATATCATTACTCTCAATTCTTCAAGTGTCATTCCCTGTCTTATAGTTTTTATCCTTACACTTCCTCCATTATATTGAAATCTCCCTTCAACATTCTTCTCAAATTGTCCACCAACATGAAAAAAACACAATAGTTCTTTTTCAGATGTTGATCCTAAAGAAGCCATTTTTTGTGCCAACCTACATCAAACAAGACAACTTTCATTATCATGTATATTGTTTGCTATCATCATCACTTTATAAAATTTACATAACATAAATAATCTTCCAAAATTGATAACAAGAAAGAGATGAAACTTAATCAAACTTGTTATAAGCACTTTTTAATTAACTCAAGACAACTTGCAGCTTTAAAACCATATCAGATAAATCAAAAGAATAGCCATGTTTACAATAACCTTCAACAATATCTCCCAATTTTAATAGAGAGGATGCTCAGAGGTGTGAACTGAGTTTCTAGATAAGAGTTGTTACGCTTTGAAATTGCTTAAAACAGTATCTCATTGCCATTAATATGTATTGTGGAAAACATCAAATCATCCACTCACATCCAGAGTTTTGCTTCAATTGTATCAAAAATTAACACAAGACCTCCTGCTATTTAGTTTATGAATACACAATCATCCATTAAGACTTTGATTTATCAAAGCCTACCCCTGATACTGCATTCCTTTTTACCTTTAGAAAAGGTAGAATCGTGGGGTATTTTCTCCAATGCGTTGATCAAATAATAAAAACATATCTACTACATCTTTTGAATTAAAAAAGTTGATATATCGCTGATACATCTTTTGGCAGTAGGGTGCCGTTCTATGGTCCGCTTAAAAAACCGATGCTACTTCGAGAAGTGCTCCTCGACAGATTCCATCTCTGCTTTGGGATCGGCTCATTCAAATGCGTGTTATCGTTTGATCCCCCATGAAATCTATGAGATCATCTAATTATACAAAAATATTGTATTGATACACTATACTATCTCCAGTACATAAATTAACTAAAAATGATTAAGGAATAAAGATTTAACATTACAACCAACTTACCTTAGCCTTCTTTGCTGATTTTCTGATGATGTTGAGGCCTCCAATGAATTTTGTGCCGTTAGGGTTCTTACGTAGCGCGTAAACAATCTATCTTCAATTTTTCTTTTTTGTTTAATAACTAAGGGATATAGAGGTAATTTGTCCCAAATTCTAAATCCCTAATTGTGTCATATAACCTTATTAATAATTTGTTAAATTTAGCAACCCAAATTAGAATTTGGTTATTTCAACTGTCTTTATATGAGATTCTCCCTTTTTTTAAAGTGTAAGAATTTTAAATAATATTTTATCGTCATTTTTCCTTAAAATTATCGGTAAGATTCCTTCCAAGTTTTTTTTTTTTTTTTTGATAGAAATTCCTTCCAAGTTAATAGTACTTAATTATAGCAACTCATTAATCATGTCGTCTTGTTCAGAGGGATCACCATGCAGCGTCAAATTGTCGTTCTTACATCAATTTGCAAATTTATGTCCTAGCTCTAGTTTGTACTGTCTTTTGTAAAAACCACAGTTATTGTTTATGTCGTCTTGTTTTTAATTTTTTTCTTAAAAAAAAAAAAATCAATCATGTGGTCCCAGAAAATGGGAAATTTTATTATTTCTCACGGATAGAAACATGCGTACAGATCAATTTGGAACACAGTTTATTTAGAAAGAGATAAAGGAAAAGGAGACATGGTAGGGTCTAGTAGATGGAAATTTAAGGGGTAGTCACTCCTTAGAAGCCCTTTCTCTCTCATGCACAGCACTCCAAACTGATCCGGGACTCTGGGTAATGGCTCTTAACTGATGTAATACATCGGGTTGGGTACCTTGAAGGTCCTTCTGCCTGCAGCGGGACCCAGAATGTCACTCCACTGGTCTCCGATGTTTCCGATGATTCTATAACCTGCCTTCACCAGCTTCACTCTCTCGGCCGATTTGTACTCCAAAGCGGTTTTTCCTGAGTACTCCTCCGTGTTCCTGTAATTATCAACCCAAAACCATTCATATTCCTCGTAGATAATAAACTGTCTAGTGAATCTCAATTTTCATCTGTTTTATATAATAATTAATAAAAAATAATTATAGATAGAATAATATGCATAGAAAACATCCAAATTTGATGTGGACGGTCTCAGATATGGAAGCATCGAAATTTGTTCTCCACATATATGATTTCAGTCGTCCAGAATCAAAATACTCAACTAATAATTTTCTTTATAAAAAAAATGAAATTTAAGAGATTATTTTTATTTTATATTTTATATTTATTAGAATATTTTTTAAAATCATAAAAGTAGAAAAAATAAAATATCGACCGTCCCCGTAATTATAACTTGGCCCCCAGCAAGGGAGAGAATGTTAGTGGTTATATTATTTACTTGAGGATGAGCTTGTGATAGGTGTGGTAGCCAGCTTTCTTAAGGTTTTCAACAGTAACTTCAGTTTGGCTGATGGGCCTTCCGGTGAGGAAGACAATCTTGATGCCCAGACTCAGCAACTTGTTGTACAGCTTCAGCGTCTCGGGTAATACCGGCGCTGCTCCTTTCTCCACCCACTTGTCGAACAGGGTTGAGTTATATGGTTGCACCCTACATATATATAAACATATGCATATTAATTCATGAATCTGAAACTAGTGTTTATGGACATGGGAAGAAGAACTGAGAAAGAATATAAATACCCGAATCCATTTTGAGAGTAGTAGGGGAGATTGGAGAGGGCAGTCTCGCCAATGTCGAAGATCCAGATGTTTCTGCCATCTCTTGGGAGAGGGACAGTGCGAACCCAGAGATAAGCTTCTCTGTTAACTGCTTTGGAGTCTTGTCTGTACTTTGGAATTGACATGTAGTGTCCGACGTAGTTTTCGCACTGCGCCGGCACGGTGCTCCACTCTATGATGTTGTGGGTTTCCACCGCCAGCCGCCAGCTCGAGCAGGTTATGCCCTGCAAGGTCGTGGCGTCTTCAAGCCCGGATTTCAGCCGCAGAGGGAAGATTTCGTACTCTTCTTCTCCTGAGGCATGGCTTGTTGCTGCAATGGTGGCTACAAGAAGAAGAGCCACTAGGGTTTTCATCATGATGGCTAAGCTCACAAAAATCACAATGAAGAAGGCAAGTCTTGGATGCTTGAACTAGCCTTGGGTTTCCTCTCTTTAAATAGACTCCATCTGTGGGAAGCTATGATTAATTTTGATTCACTTCAGATTTTTTCACAAATAGCTAGCACGTGAAGATATTCCAGACCATTCTATTCATAAACATGGCATCATTGTATAGGTTATAAGGAATTTATATATGGGCCTACACGGTACAGAACGATTCTCACAAAAATGACGATGATGTTGCAAAATATGTGCCGCGCATATCAGCAAAATTGGGTTAAATCAATCATATTCGTGATAACATCGGGGATCAATTTTTTTAAAAATAATTTAATATTTTTTATAAAATTTAAATTTTTATCTTCAATTTTCATAATATATAAAACTAATATATATAATATTCTATAAGATTTATATCATTTTCAGACATTTTTCATCTCAACTGACTTTTTAAATAATAATCCAAACTTGTCTCCGTTTAGAAAAAAGTTACTTTTGCTACCGTCAATCCAAACACAAAATACATTCATAATCTGACATTTTTCCATCTTACTTCTACAAAAATAGATAGAAAATAAGTTACTTCTCTCACCACTAACCCAATCATCGGTTTATTTCATAAAATAGTATATCTTCTTAATATACTAGGCAATTATTTGCAAAAAATTGAATAATTATATCTTCAATTCAAATCCAGTTTACGTAATTACGTTGACAAATGAAAAAAAAAGATATATATATATATATATATATATATAGGGTTTATCGTTTGTTTATGTTTGTGACATAATCTTATGTCAGTGAGCTCAAAACTACGTCGTTTTGGGAGTTAAGGAAATTAATGAAAGGTGTTTTTGTATTTTTGTTTTAGTATTTATTATATGAATTTTACTATAAGATCCTTCATTAATTCCCCTGACCCAAAACTACGTCGTTTTGGAAGTTCATTAATTCATCTAACTCTAAAACGACGTAGTTTTGGAGTGACTTGACATAACCTTATGTCAAGTGATATGACAAACGATAACCCTATATATATATATATATATATATTCATTTATAATTGGGTATCACTCTGGTCCTATTTATAAGTCTCTTTTGACCAAAACATACATACCAAGAAGAGTTAGTTAGCTCAATGATTATGGGGTAAATTTTCAACTTTGCCCTCATTTATGAATGGACATCTTTCAACTTTTTCTTTTCTCTCTATTTTCATTGGGTATCTTTCAACTCTTTATTCTCTCTTTATTTTCATTGGTACAATTAATATGGGCAAAATGGTCACAATCTCATTTATTACTTGAAAGAAGACTTCTAAATAGGACCAAAAATGAGACTTATAAATAGGACCAGAGTGGTACCTTTCAACTCTTCTTTCTCTCTCTATTTTCATTGGTATAATTAGAGTAAATACCCTTTCTGGTCCCTGATAAAAAACACGGACCCCATTTTGGTCCCTGACAAAAAAATATCTTTTTTAGTCCATAAAAAGGACGAATAAGTATTGATTGGTGGACATTTTGATCCCTCACAAATTTCGAAAAGATCATTTTTAGTCCCATAAAAAGGACGAATAATGGTCATTTTTTTTCAAGAACCAAAATGGGGTCCGTATTTTTTGACAATAAATTTTAAAAGGTACTCATTCATAAATGAGGGTAAAGTTAGAAATTTGCTCCAGAGAAACCTAACTCAACTTATAAATATAGGATTAGAGTGGTACCAGAGTGCTATATATATATATATATATATATAAACGAACCACACGGGAGAAGCCACATGCGTATACATGAAATGACATCCCACTGACACTGTGACAGGCATGGGTCTCACTCACCCTCTAACTGACACGATTATTTTCTTAAAGGAAAAAAAGAAGATGAAAAAGTATAAAAAGGGAGAAGAAAAAAAGCTAATCCTTTATTTATTATCCGATCAAAAGCATCATGCACCATCCGTAATATATGCCAGGTGGTTCATCATCGCGAGTGATCAGAAAAAGTTGTGGCTGAAATTGCAATCACGATATAAATGTGTCTATTTCTGTCCTCTTTAATTATGGAAGGAGTGGGGACCACACTTGTCTTTTTTTTGCTCAGAAGAAGGACCATATATTGCTAATAGTTCCAGCCAAAAGCTGATACACAACGCTACAAGAAACAGACAGAACCTAAAAACAAACCAGCAAACAAAGCAAGCTAGCCTCGCAGTAGATAATACAAAACCAGACAATACAACGGCAAATAAAACATAACAAAGCAAAACCCAGCCAGGAAGTCTCAAAAAACTCCAATTGCGCTCTTGGCAGGTGCAATATCTGGCACAATACCATTTGCCCTCACAGCATCCAAGGTTAGAAGAGATTGTAAGGAAGGTGATGGTTCAGAAACCCACCCTATCGAGCTCACCTCCTTATAAGCATTTGTTGCGTAAACAACTCTATTACCCCTGCGAGGGATAAAGGATAACGAAAACCCAACCTTGTCACCAAAAAGGACAACAATATCATGAATAATACTTCTACACCTCCATTCACACATCATAGGAGACTTAGCTTCCACACAGGTTACCAAAAAAAGGCAATCAGATTCAAAATTGACATTAACATGTCCCAAATCAACAGCAAGCATTAAGGCGCGCTTAAGAGCTAGGGCTTCTGTCATGAAAGCAGATATAGATTTAACTTTATCTACAAAGCCCCACTGAAAAACCCCAGCCCAATCCCTGCATACCACTCCTATTGCACCAAAATCCTTACCTGAAACAAAAGCAGCATCCACATTGATCTTAACAGATCCAGAAATTGGTGGTCTCCAATTGCCATCGCACACCGAAGGCACATTTGAAGATCCCAGCAGCACTTGCTTCCTCTCCCAAGCATCCCAGAATTCCCAGTTACTTCTAGATGCTGCTCCAATTACTTCCGTTGGGTTAGGCTCTTCATTATTAAAAACCTTTGCATTTCTACTCTTCCAAATCAGCCACAGCAGCCAGCACACTAGGGAAATGTCCATATCAGCAAGCCTCCTTTTCTTGGTCATCTGCAACCACCAACTCTTAAAATTCCTGACCGTGGAGTATTCAATCCTAGCCCCCAAATTACTTCCAAACCACACACACCGGGTCCAAAGAAGACTAAACAAGATGTTCAATGGTTTCTTCAGCCCCATAACATATTGGGCACAAATTCGTCCAAGACCTCTTCCTAGCCTTTAACTCCCCATTAGTAGCCACCGCTTTATTGAGGAGTCGCCACACAAATTGTTGAACCCTGGGAATGACCTTTATACACCAAATAGACTTCCAATCCGAAGAGGAGATGACAACGAGATGTACTTGCCCGCAGTACTCCCGAGACACCAAAGCTTTCTCTTTATAATAGCTTGCTTTGACACTAAACTCCCCATTTGTAGCACGGCCCATATCAGTGGTCCTCCAGGCCATTACTTGGGATTGGGATTGCCAAAATACTCTCCAACACCTCACCTACATAGTTTGCAATCGGGCTCAGCTCCCAATTTCCTGCACTTATAAGATCGCTAACCTTCCCTTTTGTAATCTGCAACCTTTCAGCATTAGGAGGTTTCGCAAGATGAGGCACACCCGGAATCCAATTATCATCCCAAATCCGGATGTCTTGACCAGAGCCAACCTCCCATTGGAGATCCTGCTTTAATACATCCCTCCCAATCAACAAACTAGACCAGCACCAAGAAGCCTTGTGTCCTTTCTTAGCCTCTATAAATTCAGATTGGGGAAAATACACACTTTTCAGGACTTTGACCCACAATGCCTCTGGTTGATTCAGCAACCGCCACGCTGATTTGGCTAAAAGAGCATCGTTCATAACTGCTAGCTCTCTAAAGCAATTCATTGGGTACAGCGGTATAGCTTGAATAACAGCCTTAATAAGCACTTCCCTTCCAGCTGACGAGAGGAAATTATGCCCCCAACTCTGTAATTTATTGGAAACCCGTTCACGTATATAAGCAAGTGCCTGAGTTTTTGTTTTCCCCCATATACTAGGGATGCCTAGATACCTGCCTGGATCCTCAGTGATATTAATATGCAGAATATCCCCAACAGCCCTACAAACATTAGGAGGTGTGTTAGCCGAAAAAACCAAACTTGATTTCTCTAGACTAATAACCTGCCCCGATGCCTCACAATATTGCTCCAGAATCTTGTTCAATCTGACACAATTAACCCGATCAGCATTCATATAAACAATAGCATCATCAGCAAAAAAATTATGGGTTAAAACCGGACAAACTATGCTCAATTTGATCCCTTGCAGCACCCCCTCCTCCTGACTTTTGGTTATCATAGTAGACAGCACCTCCGACACAAGAATGAAGAGGTAAGGCGATAATGGGTCACCCTGTCGGAGTCCCCTACCAGGAGAGAAAGAGCTAACCTTTTCCCCCGATAGGCAAATATTGAGCTTGACTGACCGGACGCACCTCAAAATCAGCGAGACCCACAACTGATCAAACCCAAATCGAGTCAACACACCTTCCAGAAAGTCCCACACCACACTTGTCCATAGTACGACAATAATACTCATGTCGCTTATTCATAATCATAAGTCATTTCTCACATATCCCGACAAATTTACTTTTGCACCACTATATATATGTATATGTATATATACATATACATATACATATACATATACATATACATATACATATACATATATATGTATATGCTTAAAAAACTTACTAAAAGATTACCACCGTGGTCATTTTTATAAATTCATTTACAAATTATCAGAAAACTTTCTTCCTAGATTATGTTCATTTAGAGGCTATCAATAGTTGTCTTTCATTTTTAATCATATTTAATTATCTTAATAAAGAGAGAATGATTTGTAAATATTAAAAAAAAAATTAATAAGGATAAATTTAAAATTTTTCTCAATTTAATTCTCAATTTAAAATATATCGAGTGACTTAATTATCATTTATTAATGGATTTAATGTTCCTGCTTTCACTGCAGAAATATTTTTTTGTCACATTCATATAAAAGTGAGTGTATCCCACTAATATTTTCTCTCTCTTCTCTTTATAATAGGACCTACTCACTTTTATGTGAATATAGCATTTTTTTTTCTGCAGCAAAAACATAAACATTAAACCCTTTATTAATATATGAGAATTAATTAAAATTAGACACGCGTGTTACACTCCTAACAATTTAGGTGTATGTTTTATTAACTTTCGAGAATAGCTTTTACGTACGATTTACGAAGTAAGTATGTAAGAGAAATTTTATTTCAAATACAAAAATAAATTCTAAAACCACGATTTGCTAAGTATGGGTTAACAACTTTAAAATGGTAAAGAACTTAGATATTGCAGAGAACAATTTTGATTCATTTTTCACTTCACTAGCATTTATTTTATTTTTTTAAATGAAAAGGTGAAATATTTCAACATGTAAACTATTTCTTTGCTTCTACTACATCCCCTCCTATTAAAGTCTACTGACTTTTCTCGGTTATTTTTCCAATTTTCCCCTTATTAAATAACTATTTACCAAAATGCCACTGTCAGAAAACTATTTCTCAATTTGCCCCTGTCAGAAAACTATTTTTCAATCTGCCCCTGTTTAGTCGACTAAAACCATGGTTTAGTCGACTAAATCGCGGGCCAATTTTTTTGAAGACTCCCGCGATTTAGTCGACTAAAACACCCATTTAGTCGACTAAATCATTAAAAAAATGTTAAAACTTCGGAAGGCCATAACTTCTAGCTCGGGAGTCCGAATCAAGTGATTCTTTTTTTGATTCCACATAACTTTTTGAGATCTATGCACTGACATAAAAATTAACTTCCAGATTTAATGAAGAGAAATGAGGAAAAATAAATGATTCTTTATTTTACAGGAAATACTAAGAATTCATTAAATATAATCAAGTGATTCTTTAATATATATATATATGTGAGTTTTATTATAAAAATAAATCATATAATTTTTTGTTCTATATAAAAAGTATAAAACACCTTGAGTTTTATTTAAATCATATAATTATATTTTTAATTAAAACTTTTGTTTATTTTAGCAAATTATAATTTTGACAAAATTAAAAAATGAATAATTTTTGTCCATAGATATCTATACAAGTAGTTTTGAATAATAACAATTGAGAAAAAAATTATTTAATTTAGTAAAATTTAGAATTTTGTGCTGGGCGCTCCTGGAGTAAGAGTTCGTTGGCCAATCTGTACCTTAGATAACGGAGGTTAACTTTTTGTTAACGATGTTAACGGCGTTGTGCTGGGCGCTCCTTTTTAAAAGTTTATTGGTATTTTTGATACGCTTAATAGTTTTTTGTGCTGGGTGCTCTTGAGCCAATAGTTGGTTGGCCAAATTACCCCTTAACCCTTTAAAATACAACCATCTTCAAATTTAAAGTATATAATAAGGAAGGGAGTTTACATTATTATTTTACTAGTATTAGATTGTTATACAACACCTTGCACAAAGCACAAGGTAATAAATTGAACATGAGTGTCGTTGAAATTTGAAAAGAGACGCCTGTTTTTTAATAGTCGTTGTAAATCTACTTATAATAACTATTTACTATTATTTAAAAGCCATCGTTGTAAGCCTAAAAAATAGTCATTGAAAGTAAAAACAAAAAAATTACAACGAATGTTTTTTTAAAAAAACAATTTTTATAAGTGAAAAAAAAGGATTTTCTCCCCCTTTCTTCGGCACTTTGCATAATAATAAGATAGTTGTAACTGTGCCAACGATAGGAGGACGACTCTGAAAGTTCATCAAAATTGATGAACTTTGCCACTTGTGTTGTTGCTAGGTGATAATATATGCGTACAACTGCAACATGACTAAAATTTCTGCATACAAACAAAACATTTGAGCTAGATTTAAGCATATGCTTCCAATCTCACATCGTGTGTGATTCCGATATTCAAGTGAATAACCATCGTCCATCCCAGACATTTTAGAAAAAAGGAGGGAACAGTAAGATCGAAATCAAAACCAAAAGAAGACAATAAAGACAATAAAATCGAAACCAACACATCTCAGAATATAAATCTGCAAGTACCCATCACAAGAGGTCTCAATCGTTGATGCAGCCTTTGCCACATCTCCCCTGTCTGTAGCTCCGACGGAGCTTGCGGCCAATGAATTGCCACATCTCCATCAACCTGACAAAACAGCTCTTGCAGGTAAAATTCAATTTTCGTTCGGCGCGTCACGAAGAGGCTAATGAAAATCTTTTAGACCAGTTGTTATCAAAATGATGTCTTAAAAGTTAATATTTTAGACCGATTCTTTATAGCAACTGTCTTAAAAGGAATAGACATTTTATTTTATTTTCAACTTTTTAGATCGGTTCTTTATAACATCCGGTCTTAAAAGTAATAGATGTTAGACCTGACTATCACCCAAAAGGGGGGTGAATTAGGTGTCTGATAAAAATTTAGATGACTTTGAAAATCTTTTCGCAACTTACTGAAAGCAGTTCATATGATGGTCATAATTTATAAAGCGATAGTCAATCATTCAAACATATATGCTGGAAATATAAGAATTTAGGGAAGAGAATATGCAAACTTTGATTTATCCTGGTTCAGCCCAATCCTTGACCTACGTCCAGTCCCCAAGCTCTACTTGAGATTTTCAATCCACTATCTTCTTGTTTAATCCAGGCACAAGAGAAAAGCCTTTACAATCCCACAAGTCCACCCAGGCACTTGTGAAGCCAAATCTCTCACCAAGATACTCCCTCTTACATATTGTAAGATTACAATCTGTTTCCTACTCAAGATCACTCAATCTTACGTAACTCTCAGATAAACAGATAAGTAATTATGATGAATCTTCTCTCACTCAGAAGTGAATAAGATAAACACTGAAATACATTACAAATAATCTCACTCTCTAAGGTAAATTATGTGATCATTGAGATAATTGGAGAGTAAGTGATATAGATGTCAGAGTATTGACATTTTGACAATGAAGTTGTAATCTTGTGTCTCTCTGTCTATTTTGAATGCTTCTCCTTTTATATTTAATGAAGAGCATTAAGCAATCCTTCCAGTTTTGAACATGACCGTTGTGAGCGTATATGACCGTTGGAAAATATTATCATTGGAGCTTCTAATGTAATCATCTGCTTTTTGTAAACTATTGTTAATCCTTCATATAATCATCTGAAACTCATTAACAAGATGATTAAACATAGTTAGAAATAGTAATGAGTGATGATAAGAAGTAATGAAATCATAATCAATGATTTTGAGATTTCGGACATGGTGATTTTCTGAAGAAGAGATGTTAATTCGAGTTATCATTAATTGACTCGAGTTAAGAGGTTGTTGCTTTAGTCTAGATTCTCTCTGTCTCATCTTGACTCGAGTTGCATCAGTTGTGACTCGAGTTAAAAACCCTTTCTCAAACTTCATTGCTCTCTGTCTTCGAATGACTAAGTTATCATGCCTTGACTCGAGTTACAAGTTCATCTTAAGTTCATATAATAGTGGCTCACATGAGTTTGCTAGCATTGGTAATGAACCTCAATCCGAGCTTTTGATCATCTGAAACTTGCTCACAAATATGATTAATATCATTGAAGAGTATAGCAAGTAGTAATCAGTTGATAACAATAATTTCTTAATTCTCGGAGACGTTGAGGAACAATGCTCTACTACTGTATGCTCTTTGTTGACTCGAGTTGCTACTTGTTCACTCGAGATAAAAACTATTTTCAATATTCATTCCTCTCTTCCTGACGTTGACTCGAGTTTTCCAGTCCTGACTCGAGTTATCCAAGCCTAGTAAATAACTCATTTCAAACTCATTGTATGTTGAGCGTTTTTGCAACTTCTTGGAATTGACTCTCAATTTTCGAATGACATATATCCCTGGTATCAACTCCGTTTTTGTTGGTTCAAATTTTGATGGCACGAATTTTGAGTCTGCTTTCATATGCCACCAATTTTAGCTCAATTGGATTTGTAGTTTGTGAGATACACTCAAAACATCGAAGCTTGATCTTCTGTGTGGCGTGAATTTCACTGTCAATTTCCACAATTTATAGATCCTTGATCTTAACTCCTTTGGGCTTGAAACTTTGTCACAATGACGCATTATGAGTCTAGTTTTATACAAAATTGGTTTCACTTTAATCCGATCTCTGTTTTAGGAGATATCATCGAATCACCAGACCTCGCCTGAGTGAAACGTTGAACAGGGTAGAACAGAGGTGTTGAAAAACACTATTGACTCGAGTCAATAATGGTTGACTCGAGTTAAACCAGCCCAAAGACGTCAAAAACACTTATTGACTCGAGTTAATGATATCTTGACTCGAGTCAAATCATTCCAAGGAAGCAAATCAATGTAGCAAAGTAGCAAACTCAAGTTGTGAGTTCATGACTCGAATTATCCCATCCTGAAGCTTATTTTTGCTTATTTGAACTCCGAATTGAGTCATTCCAACTTCCATTTGATCATGGAGACTTCTAGTATCAATCTAAGAACTTGTATAATAATATTATCATTTCATTCAGCAAGTTCTTCCTTCTTTAATCTCTCCTCTTCTTCTTGATAATTCCCAAAAATCCTTTAACAACTTCTTGCTTCCTTGACATTCTCTATAAGTTCCCTTTTCTGTAATCTCCTATATCCTTTTTTTTATTATCCATAATCAAACTCTTTCTTTCTTCTCTTCTCTTGATCATTCTCCACAATTCAATTTAAACTAATCTACAATAAATATAGTAGTTAGTCAATGTAGAGAAAAAAATATATCATACAAGTTTTTTGCTCTTAAATGACATCTAAATAAGATATCATCAAAACTAATCATATCTAACAATAGACATTTTATTTTATTTTTTAAAAACAATTTAAACTAGTTTTTTATAACATCCGGTTTTAAAAGTAATAAACATTTTATTTATTTTTAATTTTTTAGATCGATTCTTTATAACCTCATGTCTTAAAAGTAATAGACATTTTTTTAAACTTTTTAGATCAGTTGTTTGAGAATTAAGTTTAAATAATATATTTCAGACCTCATACTAAAGAAACCGGTCTAAAGAGTTTTTTATATTTATGAAACTGCCACCAATCATATTTTTTTAGACCTAATCCTCTATATTCGGTATAACTGTGACGATCTAAAAGCTCTATTTTATAGTAGTGCTCGAGAAAGATGCATTTGGAAGGTAGATGAAGGGAATTTACCTAATATCTTGGCTGATGTGCCCTTCTGGCTCTTGTCAAAAAAAGTCAATGAATTTGTCAGTCACATATTGCCCACCACTATACAGAAAGAATTCTTAAAGTGATTGTGTACTCTGATAGTTGATTTTATTGCAATATCTAAGATGTTTCCAGTTATAAAAAGCTAATTATTAAATTTCAACTAAAAACAATGAATGAAGTAATTATTAACTTACACATAGCACAGAGAATGTACAAACTCCTGCAAATCATCAGTTCGAGAACACTACAAAAAAATTGATGTTTTGTAGCAGTTAAAATTGAATTTTTGCAGCGGTTTTAACTGCTACAAACGACAGTAGTAGAGATTCAAAGAATCATTATAAAGTACACCATTGCAAGATGTTTTGTAGCGATTCTCTAAAACCGCTATTTATATAATAAAATTGTTATTCTATTGGTAGCAATTTTAAGTTACCGCTACAAGATGCAATTAAGATGGCAAATTTCAAAAAAAAAAATAGTGACAAAATTTTGTAGCGGTTGTAAATTTGCTATAAATATTGTATAAAATTTTATAAATGCACCAAATATTTAAGCCATATTTGAATTAAAATTTGTAGCGGTTTTAAAATATTGCAAAATTGAAAAAACAAAAAACAAAACCATAATTTGAGTCCATTATTACAATATTATGTTGAATATTTATTATTTAAGTGACAAACTAAATGATAATAGTTAATATTTAAAAAAATGATTAACTTAAGTTAAATAAGTATAAATATTATGTAGGTATAATACTGAGAATGTTATAAGGACCTATTGTCCACCTCTGAGCAAAAAAATTATGTTGTCTCCTATATTATATTTGATTATGGAAAGAATTTTGATGACGATAGAAGGACTGTTGAAGAAATATCCTTAAAGTTCTGAATAAGAAAAAAAATAGTATCAATATTAGAAGGAAAAAAATAAAACAATGAAATCAAAGATTTTGTAAGGGTGGAAAGAAATAAGAGAAAACAAGAGAGAAGGGGGTGAGAAGAAATGAAGGAGTGAGTGAAATGAGGTGTGATGGGGGTATTTATAGGGATATGCGTAACTTTTGTAGCGGTTGATGTAACAGATTTTGTAGTAGTTTAACGTTTGTAACGGGTACAAAACCACTACAAAAATTCATTGGTATTTTTTTAAAAAAATAAGTTTCATATTTTCATATTTTGTACTGGTTATACTAAAAACTGCTACAAATTAATGAACTATGGCGGGATAAAACCACACACTTTGTAGCGGTTTATCAACAAAAATCGCTACAAACTTCATGATCGTTGATGAGATATGAAATATTCAAAATTCAATATTACACACTTTGTAGTGCTTTAAGTGACCGTTGTTTAGCGGTTTTATGTTTGTAATAGTTTTTGTTTGTTTTGCAGCGGTTACAAAACTGCTACAAAAATTCATTGGTTCTTTTAAAAAAATTTAAATTTGAAAATATCACATTTTGTGGCGATTATACTAAAAACTGTTACAAATTAATGAATGTTGGCGGAATTTGAAATATTCAAATTTCAAAACTATACACTTTGTAACGGTTTATCTATTAAAACCGCTACAAACTTTATGATCGTTGGCGGGATACGAAATATTTAAATTTCAATATTTAAATATGGCTGAGACATAGGCTTTCTTTTTGAATTTGTTGAACTTCTTCTTTTCTTTATCCTTGTTCTTCAGCTGGGGGCATTCAGACTTGATGTGGCCAGGCTTGTCACATTCGTAGCAAATAATTGACTTCTTTGCCTCGGTACTGGAGCTACCCTTGTGAAATCTCTTGTATCCTTGGTCCTTCTTATAAAATTTCTTGAATCTTCAAACCATCAAGCCCAGCTCTTCATCTTCGTCTTCTTCGTCATCATCATCAGATTCCTTAGCTTCTTTAACAGTCTTGAGAGCAATACCCTTGCTCTTGTTGTTCATCTCATCAAGTCCTTTTCTGAACTTGATCTTCCCTTCATACTCAGATAGACTGCCAAACACGGCTGCTACAGAACCCATTGATTCCCCACGGGCTTCTTCAATGGCTGTAACTTTGGCTTCTCATTCTTTGTTGAGGATATTTAGAATTTTCCTCACTTGAACAGGTTGTTCGTACGTTTTACCCAATGCAGCAAGCTGGTTGATGAGGTGGGTGAATCTTAGCTGGAAGTCGATGATGGATTCTCCCGTCTTCATGCGAAGAAGATCATACTCAGTCATGAGAGTATTGACCCTATTCTCTTTTACTCCGGTAGTTCCTTCATGAGCTATTTCCAAAGCATCCCACATGGCTTTAGCTGAAGGTAATGTGCAAATACAGAAGTACTCTTGTTGACTTAGAGCACTTTACAGCATGAGGATGACTTTGCTGTTGAGAGTGACGTTTCTTTTATCATTCTCATCATAGTCTTCTTCTGGCTTAGGATCTCGAAGTCCATTCTCCATGATTGTTGGAGAATAGTTGCCAATTTCGAACACCCTCCACAGGCCATATTCACTAGCCATGACAAAGACCTTGAATTTGGCGTTCCAGAAGGAGTAATACTCTCCACTGAAGCCAGGTTGTCCGTTGATCGAAGCTCCATCAGGTAGAATACCTTCCATGGTGATCCTTCTCGAGATGTTAAGCTCTTAAGAGAAGACCGATCTCTGATACCAAATGAAAGTGGAGCTGAATTACCAAGAGGGGGTGAATTGGGGATTCTAAAAATCTTTTTGAAGTGCTTTGTTTTGGGGTAACAAAAACAGGGATAAACAGAGGATAAGGAAGAGAAGCAAGACACAAAGGATTTATACTGGTTCGGTCCAATCTCTTGACCTACGTCCAGTCCCCAGACTCTTTGGGATTTTCACTATCACAATTGATTACACACTCTGTAACTCAAGAGTAATTCTCTTACTAGAACTTACTCCCCCTTACAAGTTGTAATCAATATCTCAATCTCCAAGTCCATTGACTTGAGATTCTTTACAATGAATGATTTACAATAAATGAACTCTCTCTAAGAGTGGATAAGAATAAACACTGAAGTACAATGTATCAAAAGATATTTCTCACAAGAAAACTCAAAGAGTAGTTGAAACTTGAATGATTTTCGTTTTCTCACAGATTGGTTGTTGAGAAGAATTGAATGCATCTCTATTTATAGCAAGAGATCATTAAATGACCGTTGAAATCCACAATGTGACCGTTGGCAACATTGAAGGAGGATTAGCTGAAGGTTTGGTCTTCTTCTCTCTCTACTCTTTGGTTAATCCAGCTGCACAGAAGTTTAGGCTTGACTTCTTGACTTTTAATCCGTTCGAAAGAGAAGCTACTGGATGTGGAAAGGAAACATTAATCCCTTTGAAACATGTGGAGAATGATTGTCCAAAAGGATGCAAGTTTTCTGGACTTTGCATTTAATGTGCTGACGTCACTTTATGCTTTATGCTAAAGCTTTATTTAATCCTTTCTAAATTATCTGAAACTCACTAACAAACTGATTAAACATAGTTAGGAATAGTAATGAGTGATGATATGAAGTATTAGAATCAAACACAAAGGTTTCACAAATTCGTCCAACTTGAAATTCAAAACCAGCGACACAAACTCGAGTTTTCTCCTTCCAGAGAAGATAGTCGTTTTTGAGTTTAAAATCATACTTTGAGCATTGAGGCAAAACTCGAGTTGATTAATGACAAACTCGAGTTTTGGACTTTTATAGTGAAAACATGTTTAAGTCCAAAACCTCAAAACTGGAGTTTCAGAAAGTAAACTGGAGTTTTCAAAACGTTGAAATAAAGCAAAGCTTTCTGCTTGTCGCAAACTCAAGTTTGCAATACAAAACTCGAGTTTTCTCTTAAGTTTTAAAATACTTGAAAAATTCATGCCAAGAAGAAAACAGTGTTAAAAGATTTGTCTATAGTAGTGATAAGATATATTTACGTAATTTGATTAGATTACCGATGTTGATTAAGTTAGTTAATATGTCATGTATTTTCTAAAATACTCTCGTCATATTTCTTAATTCTCTCCTTCCCTCTCCTTCTTGATTATGGTTGAGGAAGCTTCAATAGGGGTAAATTAGAAAAATAATGATAAATAAGAAAACTATGTCTTATATTTATTATCAAAATCAATTCTCAAAATATAATATTAAGGACCGGAGGAGTACTAGATACCTATAACACCAATGCTTTGAATTGAGTGTTTTGGGTAGATACCTCTTTATTACGAGATATCGGTGGTGGCATGGGGACAATATTGTTGAAGTGACTAACTAACTTTTGGTCGGGTATACTAGGACTAATAGGTTGTACTGCATCCAATGAGGCCATAAGTTGGAGTGTGGTGGATGGATGAAATGATTTTAAAATGTGTGCTTGTTTGTTTATACATATATTATGGTACATTGTTTGTTGAGGATTGTTAGATTTATATTTATATATATAACTACAAACCTACAAACCTGCTTCTCTAACTTGTATTCCTTTCCTGAATATGTTGTAAATTGATTTTGTTTATTGGGACTTTATGTCTCATCTTGTTATTGTTAATATATTTTAGGAAAGCCCTTTATTTCTAGATGAGGGTGAAGGGAAGCAGGCAATAGGTGTCGGTAGCTTTGTAGTCCTCTTATTTATGTTGGGTTGTATTGGTTATTACTTCCTCTGATCCTTATTATAAGGCACCAACTAGTAAGTTTATTTGATCCTTTTTATAAGGCACTTGTTTGTTCCCAAGGAGTATTAATTATCTTTTTACATGTATGCCCATAATTAATAAGGGTAGTGGGTGAGGGTAATAATTAATATGATATTGGAGTTTAGTGCAATTAGTGGGGTAATATTGGAAATTACGTAATTCTATGACGACTTTATTGACTTTAACTGTTTTTCATGGCTTATAAGAATTGTTAGTTGGTGTCTTATGATAAAGATGGAAAAGAGTATATTACCATCTTAGCAGGGACGGACAGAGGGGGCTAGGGTGGCCCCGCCCCCTATTTTTTTTTTTTACAAAAAATATAAAGAATATAACTCACATTGGTTACTAATTTCATCGGAGGTGCAGTGGTTCCTCAGGGTCCTTCGTTTCCTTTCTTATTTATTTGAAAAAAATATATATAATAATAAAGAGATGGGGCCCACACCTTTAATATATTCCAACCCTACTTCTTCCACTTTTTTGAAATCCCTTCGTTTTCTTTTGAGCGGCTCGTCCACCACTTTTTTCAACAATTTTTGATAGACTTTAAGGACTAATAAGTTACTCAAAATCACTTTTTTTCATTAAATTTTCTTCATGAAATTTATTATACTTGATTTTATCTTTCTAATGATACTAATTTTATACTGATTAGAGAATATTTTTTTAGAGTTAGAAATTTGGACAAGTTTTGAGTTTTGTTAAAAGATTTTTCTCTGCTATGAAGATAATCAAGAATAGGCTTCGAAATAGAATGGAAGATCAATTTCTTAATGATTATTTGATTAAATAAATTGAAAAACAAATTATTTTGAGTTTTAGCACCGATTCAATTATAGATGAGTTTTCCAATATGAAAACACGTAGAGTAAAAATCAAGTGAAGTAATTTTAATTTTTGTAATAGATTTCTTTTAATTTTTGTTGTATATTAGGTTTGTATCATATTTCAAGTACTTTTATTTATAATGTTACATTTTTTATTTTCGCCCCCCCTAAATAAAATTCCTGGGTCCGTCCCTGCATCTTAGGCTGACACCCTCGTATTCATTATGAACTATGTTTTGGGCAAATGTAAAGTTTTTATTGGGCCTAAGGCCTTAACTTGTTCAATCGACAATTTTGTTGATCAACTATATGATTATAATGATCTATTACCATCAATTTTGCTGGAGGGGGTTTGATCCCTGCGTTGGTCAACGCGTTGGGGGAGGCATCCTAGGGGTCTAGGAAGCAGTGAAAACGCTGGTAGAGTTGGAAATATGTGTACTCTCTGTCTAATATGTCCTATAGACTGGGCTCCAAGCGCCCTGCCCTTGGATTGTGGGTGAGTCCAACCCCTTTCCTAAAATTTTCTTAACCAAAAAAATAAATAATAATAATAATAATGATCTATCATGTTAAAGACCTTTTTGTTGTCTGGTTCAGTGACATGTTTTGGTGTAGACTAGTCGGCTGGATTTCTATCTCCCATTTTGATTGTGCCATTGGTCTTATATTTAGTTTACTGTTAGTGCTCTAAACCCGAGGTGTTAATCTTGTATTTTGGGAGATGTGGTTAGAAATTTTTGTATCATTGTTTAATGTTGTAAAATTCCAGCTGGATTGTTCGGTAAGATTCCTTCCAAGTTATAGTACTTAATTATAGGAACTCCTCAATCACGTGGTCCGTCCTGTTCAGAGGGATCATCATGCAGTGTCAAATTGTCGCAGGGATGTTGAGATGACCTGGACCCCCCCTCATGTGAATGTGATCCGCATCGATGTTGATGGGTATGTGAGACACCAACACCAGGCTTCTTGTGGTGGAGTGATCAGAAACTCTTAAGGCCATTGGTTGATGGGATTCTACAAGTCCCTGGGACTTCGCTCGGTCCTTGAATCGGAGATCCAGGCTATCATGACTGGGTTAAAGGTGGGACGTCAGATGGATATTCATAGGATCCTCCTCTATTCGGATTCGTTGGATGCAATCAATACTCTTATGAGAGATTGTCCTACCGATCATCTGCTAAGAGACATCATCAAAGAGACAAGGGACCTGCTCTTCCAAGACTGGGACGTGGAGCTCCATTACACTCCTAGAGGCAATATGCAGTGCGCCGATTATATGGCTAGAGAGGGACATAATGCCCCTGCTGATGCTGACGTGGTTCTCATCCCAACAGTTCCAAGAGGGTGTCTCCCTATGGTCTTGCAAGACCAACAGGCCTGTATTGGCTAGCTTTTCTTAGGCTGTTGTATTGGGCTTCACTATTGTAGTCTAGCCCTTTTTCCTTTTCAAACTTTGGCTTGCCTGTATCGTTCAAAAAAAAAAAATTTGTCGTTCTTACATCAACTTGCAAATTTATGTTCTAACTCTAGTTTGTACTGTCATTTGTAAAAACCACAGTTCTTGTTAATGTCATCTTGTTTTAATTTTTTTCTTTTAAAAAAAAAAAGAATAATCATGCCGTCCCAGAAAATGGGAAATTTTATTATTTCTCACTGATAGAAACATGCGAACAGATCAATTTGGAATACATTTTATTTTGAAAGAGATAAAGGAAAAGGAGACGTGGTAGAGTCTAGTAGATGGAAATTTAAGGGGTAGTCACTCCTTAGAAGCCCTTGCTCTCTCATACACAGCACTCCAAACTGATCCGGACTCTGGGTAATGGCTCTTAACTGATGTAATACATCGGGTTGGGTACCTTGAAGGTCCTTCTGCCTGCAGCGGGACCCAAAATGTCACTCCACTGGTCTCCGATGGTTCCGATGATTCTGTAACCTTGCTTCACCAGCTTCACTCTCTCGGCCGATTTGTACTCCAAAGCGGTTTTTCCTGAGTACTCCTCCGTGTTCCTGTAATTATCAACCCCAAACCATTCATATTCCTTGTAGATAATAAATTGTCTGGTGAATCTCAATTTTCATCTTTTTTATATAATAATTAATAAAAAAATAATTATAGATAGAACAATATGATAGAAAACAAATTCATAAATATACAACAGTGCATTATAACGTGGACCGTAAAAATAATTTTTATTTTATTTTAGATTATATACATATTAAAATATTTTTTAAGAACATAAAAACAGAAAAAATTAAATTAAATTAAATCTGGACAATTATAATAGATTATAAGGCGGAGGTCTCAAATCTGGGAGCACCCAAACTTGTTACCACCCAATGGCGGATCTACATACTTGAGAAGGGGGGCACAATATTGGAGAATTGAGTTTTTTTTTTTTAAATTTTATTTTATAATTACTACATGTTTGAATAATTGTCCACCTTTAAATTAAGTGTCCCCCTTAATACATCAAGACTGCACTTCGTAATGGGATGGGGATGAATTGTTGAATAATTATTTAGTGCCTTATATTGAAAAAAAATGTATTTGATAGTATTGATAATAAGGCAATTATGATGGAATTCCAAAAAATAAAGCTTAGAAGGATGACATTATAATTATTTTTATTGTAATATACTTTTTTTATTAAAATATATGTACTTGAACTTATTGAGTGCCTACCTTTCATTGTAATTTATATAGCTGCATTTCTAATAGTACTCAGCCTCACTTTTCTAAATGACAGGTTTGTAAAATAATTGTCTCTCTTGTTACATCATCAGTGTTCACTTGATTTCATAAATATCTTTTTTCTTGATTATATTCTTTTATTTTTTTAATGCATTTAAAACTTTCATTTAAAAAAAAAAAATCGTAGGCGCTGCCCCCGAACCCCCAAATTTCAGGCTAATTATGCCCCCCTTCCATAATTTCCTGGGTCCGCCCCTGTTACCACCCACACACACATAGATTTCAATATTCCAGAATTAAAATATTCAAATGATAATTTTTTGAAATTTTTATTTTGAAAATTGAATATTAAGAGATTATTTTTATATTAAATTCTATAAATATTAAAATAATTTTTTTTTTAAAACATAAAAGTAGAAAAGAAATCTGAACTGTCCACCTTTGATATGGACGGTCTCAGATTTGGAAGCAACCAAACTTGTTCTCCATATATAAGATTTCACTAGTAGTCCAGAATCAAAATACTCAACTAATAATTTTCTTAAAAAAATGAAATTTAAGAGATTATTTTTATTTTATATTTATTAGAATATTTTTAAAAATCATAAAAGTAGAAAAAAATAAAATATCGACCGTCCCCGTAATTATAACTTGGCCCCCAGTGGGGGAGAGAATGTTAGTGGTTATATTATTTACTTGAGGATCAACTTGTGCCAGGTGTGGTAGCCAGCTTTCTTAAGGTTTTCAACAGTAACTTCAGTTTGGCTGATGGGCCTTCCGGTGAGGAAGACAATCTTGATGCCCAGACTCAGCAACTTGTTGTACAGCTTCAGCGTCTCGGGTAATACCGGCGCTGCTCCTTTCTCCACCCACTTGTCGAACAGGGTTGAGTTATATGGTTGCACCCTACATATATATAAACATATGCATATTAATTCATGAATCTGAAACTAGTGTTTATGGACATGGGAAGAAGAACTGAGGAAGAATATAAATACCCGAATCCATTTTGAGAGTAGTAGGGGAGATTGGAGAGGGCAGTCTCGCCAATGTCGAAGATCCAGATGTTTCTGCCATCTCTTGGGAGAGGGACAGTGCGAACCCAGAGATAAGCTTCTCTGTTAACTGCTTTGGAGTCTTGTCTGTACTTTGGAATTGACATGTAGTGTCCGACGTAGTTTTCGCACTGCGCCGGCACGGTGCTCCACTCTATGATGTTGTGGGTTTCCACCGCCAGCCGCCAGCTCGAGCAGGTTATGCCCTGCAAGGTCGTGGCGTCTTCAAGCCCGGATTTCAGCCGCAGAGGGAAGATTTCATACTCTTCTTCTCCTGAGGCATGGCTTGTTGCTGCAATGGTGGCTACAAGAAGAAGAGCCACTAGGGTTTTCATCATGATTGCTAAGCTCACAAAACTCACAATGAAGAAGGCAAGTTTTTGGATGCTTGAACTAGCCTTGGGTTTCCTCTCTTTAAATAGAGTCCATCTGCGGAAAGCTATGGTTAATTTTGATTCACTTTAGTTTTTTTGTGGGTAGTAATATTGTAGACTTGTAGTACAATGACAAGCACTAAAATTATATATGGATTCGTTTTTTAATCTAATTCATGATATTAAACAGGGTTACAGTGCATCCAATATTTTTTCAGGTCTTTTACTATAAAATACTTTTTTTTTGGCAATTTTACACCTTGCATTTTATGTAATTTACGGAATTAGTAATTTTGACAAACTGGACTCCCCAATTAAATTGTCACTGGATATAGTACTAAAGGTTTTAATTATTATTTTTAATTGAATTTTTATCGTTTAATTTTAAGTTATCAACACTCAAACTTTAAAATATTAAATTCATATTAGATCACATATTTATTATTTTACTAATTTAATAAACATTTTGAGATTTTTATAATTTAAATAGTAATTTTTTTTTTTTTTTTACTTTCCCTGTATAGAATTTGAGTAGTGTTATTTGCATAATTCATGAGTTGCTATTATATATCATCGATGATGATAAATCGGTCTATTTGGGAACGCGTTAGATGAGCGTTAGACAGGAAAAAATATCAGTGGAAAGATTAGTGGAAAAAAAAGCCCAAACTGAGGTGTTTAGGTTAGCAGTTCCTTCACTGAGTGAGTGTTGGGTGAGCGTTTGTGACTACTGTTAGCTTTTCCAGGCAAGCAGATAATCTCATAATCGCTTCCCTCCTCTTCCCTCAACGTTCTCATCCGAGCTGTCCAAAAATGGATCTAACGGTCCGAAACATTTTTTTAAAATACCACATGCGGTAGAGATGAAAAAATGAGGTGTGTCTCTCTAGATGGTTGGATCAATTTTTGGACGGCCAGAATGCACTTATACTGAGGGATACTGAAAGGGACGCTTCTGAGGAAATCCGAATCCACAGGCTCCAAATTGGGACTGGAGGAGTCTGCGATTGTGGGGACCAGAGGAGTCGGAGCAACGGCTGAAGGTTTGCACAAGATGAAGTCTCTAGAAAGGCAAAGGCCGATGATAAGCGACGGACAGGGATATAGGACAAGATGAAAAGTCTCTGGAAATAGTAATATTCTCAAATAATAGTTTTGCACAATTGCTAGCACGTAAGAGATTCCAGACCATTCTATTCGTATACATGGCATCATTGTATTATGTTATAAGCAATTTATATATGACGATGATTTTGCAAAATATGGGCCACGCATATCAGTAAAATTGGGTCATATGAAATCATTTTTTTTTTATAATAATTTAACCTTTTTCATAAAATTTAAATTTTTAATTATCACAATATAATGAAACTAATGTATGCATGCATGCATGCATGGATGCATGCATGGATGCATGGATGTATGTATGTATGCATGTATATGTATGTATGTATGTATGTATGTGTGTGTGTGTGTGTGTTCACAGGGACGAACCTTAAAAAAATATATGGAGGGGTCAAATGTATACTCATTAGCTAATTTTTAAGAAAAAAAATTTGGGGGAGCCAAATGTATAAAATTCTGGGTTAAATGCATAAAAAAATCCAATATGCATGAAATATTTGGAATTAAAAAAAAAATTGGGGGGCCTACACGGTTCAGAACGATTCTCACAAAAATGACGATGATGTTGCAAAATATGTGCCGCCCATATCAGCAAAATTGGGTTAAATCAATCATATTCGTGAGAGAATCGACGATCAATTTTTTTAATAATAATTTAATTTTTTTTATTAAATTTAAATTTTTATCTTCAATTTTCACAATATATAGAACTATTATATATATATATATATATTCTTTAAGATTTATGTCATTTTCAGTCATATTTCATTTTAACTGACCTTCCAAACATGTCTATTCGAAAAAAAGTCACTTCTGTCACTGTCAATCCAAACACAAATCACATTTATAATCTGGCATTTTTCCATCTTACCTCTACAAAAGTTGATAGAAAATAAGTTACTTCTTTTACCTCTAACCCAAACGACATGACAGTCATTTGTCTATTTCATAAGATAGTATACTTCTTAATATACAAGGCAATGATTTGAAAAAAACTGAATAATTATATCATCTTCAATTCAAATCCAGTTTATTTAATTACGGTGACAAATGAAATATATATATAGATTTATATGATGCTTATAAAAAAAAGTATAGTTTTATAAATTAAAGGTAGTCATTTGTTTGAAAACAAAAAGAATTAAATATCAATTTTGTCTCAAATATACGCTCAGGAGTAATTTTGTCCTTGAAGTTTTCGGTGTAGCAATATTGCTCCTAAAGTTTCAAAATGTAGCAATGTTGTCTCTCCGTTAACAACCCTAACGGTCAACGGAGGGACAACAATGCTACGCCGAAAATTTTAAGGGCAAAATTGCTCCTAGACGCATACTTCAGAGATAAAATTGATACTTGACCAACAAAAAAAAACCAAGTCGTTTAAGTTATTTTGATAGAGAAAAACAAATAGCTTAAAGAACAAATTATTATGAACAAAAAATTGTTAAAAAACAAAATATCTATATATATACATACATACTGATACACCCTCTACCCGACAGGATTATTTTTTAAGGAAAAAAAAGAAGATTTCAAAAAAAGGGAGAAGAAAAAAAGCTAACCCTTTATTTATTATCTGATCAAAAGCATCATGCACCATCCGTGCCAGGTGGTTCATTATCGCAAGTGATCACAAAAAATTGTGGCTGAAATTGCCATCACGATATAAATGTGTCTATTTCTGTCCTCTTCCTCTTCAATTATGGAAAGAGTGGGGACCACACTTGTCCATAGTATGACAATAATACTCATGTCGTTTATTCATAAGTCGTTTCTCATTTTTCCCTTAAATAAAAGAAAAAGGTATTTCTCACATATCCCGACAAATTTACTTCTGCACCGCTATATATATATATAAATTCTATATGCTTAAAAAACTAACTAAAATATTACCACCGTGGTCATTTTTATAAATTCATTTACAAATTATCAGAAAACTTTCTTCCTAGATTATGTTCATTGAGAGGCTATTAATAGTTGTCTTTCACTTTTAATCTTATTTAATTATCTTAATAAAGAGAGAATGATTTGTAAATATAAAATAATAATAATAATAATAAGGATCAATTTAAAATATATCGAGTGACTTAATTATGATTTATTAATGGGTTTAATGTTTCTGTTTTTACTACAGAAATATTTTTTGACATGTTTACGGTGCGAAGCTCTCTCCCTCGGTAGCTGTGCCTGCTCCTAACCGTTGCCTACTTTAGCTTCGGACCGTTGCCCACTGCGGCGGTCTCCGCCGCGAGTGAGCCTTCCCCCTCCCTCATCCTCCGCCTCCGTCGACCCTGCTGACCCTGCTCCCAGATCTTCTTCTGCCGTCCGCTCTAGCTCGTCGGGGTTGGTTTCCGGCGTGGGTTTCTTCCGGTCCGTGTTCGTGTGTAGCGCCGGAGATCGCCGAGTTCCTGGTTCCGGCGTGGGTTGTTTTCCGGCGTGGCTGCTCTCTGGTTTTTTGTTCTTTTCTGCTCCGTTTTTTTTCTTTTGCCGATCGTATCCTCTTCTAGCTGGTTTCTGTTTTTTTGTTCTTTTCTGCTCCGGTTTCTTGTTCAGGTCTTGGCTCTAACTTTATGCTTCCTCTATGGTTTAGTGTCTTTAGCTTTAAGTTTGATATTCTCAGATCTGCTTCGTCATGGGTTCTGGTTTTGGATGCTGTTTATTTGATCTGTGATTGTGATTTTGGTATTGGATCTCCATTCGTCTGTGTGTTGGGAGTCCTCAATTCTGGATGTTTTGCTGCCTATTCATAGAAGTCATGCTCGATTCTCGTCTTCTTAATGAAGACGGTGACATTTTTGTAATTCTGTGAAGGATGTTGGCGTCTTTTTTAAAATTGGGACGCCAAAAGTAGAGCTTTTGGTGCCAAGAGCACTACTTTTCGATGCCAGAAGCATTATGCAATGGTGCTCAGATCCGACTCCAACCTCTCAGATCCAACCGTTTCCGGTGGTGATGAGTGGAAGAACGACGGTGACGAAGCAAAGCTCTCTATTTTGCAATTTCGCCGTTGTTGGTTCTGTCTCTCCAATCTGATATGAGGCTCGCCGTCATGAGAAACGACATTATGGTCTCTGGTATTAGTAAAGGAAGGTCACGATGGTTTTGGTGCTGAAGCTCGTGGCTCTATCAAGCTCTTCCTCGTCCTCTCTTTTTTTTCACATCGCCGAAGAAGGAGAAAGTGTGGCGGACAATAGTGGAGACACTACTACAAAAAGTAAATTTAACGACCCCCAATTAACGTCCGTTTTTCTGAAAACAGAGGTTAGAAGGGAGGCGATGGCATTTTTGAAATTTTGTCTTAACATTTAACGACTGTTTTAAGTAAAACAGTCTTAAAAAACAGAGATTACACGATCAAGCTTTCTAAACAGTGGTTAAATGTATTCAAAATGTCAAGGAACACCGCCCGCGTAAATACATTTTGATAAATGGGAGGCGGTGACATTTTTGAAATTTTGTCTTAACATTTAAAGACTGTTTCAAGAAAAACAGTCTTAAAAAAGAGAGATTATACGACTGTTTCTAAGAAACGGTGGTTAAATTTATTAAAAATGCCAAGAAACATCGCCCGCGTAAATACATTTTGATTCTCCCGCCATTGTTTTTTATTATTTGGGAGGCGGTGGCATTTTTGAAATTTTGTCTTAACATTTAACGATTGTTTTAAGCAAAACAGTCTTAAAAAACAGAGATTACACGACTGTTTCTCAGAAACGGTGGTTAAATGTATTCAAAATGTCAAGGAACACCGCCCGCGTAAATACATTTTGATTCTCCCGCCATTGTTTTTTATTATTTGGGAGGCGGTGACATTTTTGAAATTTTGTCTTAACATTTAAAGACTGTTTCAAGAAAAACAGTCTTAAAAAAGAGAGATTACACGACTGTTTCTAAGAAACGGTGGTTAAATTTATTAAAAATGCCAAGAAACATCGCCCGCGTAAATACATTTTGATTCTCCCGCCATTGTTTTTTATTATTTGGGAGGCGGTGGCATTTTTGAAATTTTGTCTTAACATTTAACGATTGTTTTAAGCAAGAAACGGTGGTTAAATGTATTCAAAATGTCAAGGAACACCGCCCGCGTAAATACATTTTGATTCTCCCGCCATTGTTTTTTATTATTTGGGAGGCGGTGGCATTTTTGAAATTTTGTCTTATCATTTAAAGACTGTTTCAAGAAAAACAGTCTTAAGAACTAAATAGCATATTTTTTGCCCATCTTATAATGCGAGAGGTCAATGATTAAACTATATTTGGTAGTATAAATTTGATTGAGGGCTCCGAAAGAGCTAATATTTTGTTATTTGAAAGAACAAAATTAAGTATTGATTATTCTACTATGTATAAAAGAAACTTATTGAGTTTCAATGATATCTGCAGAAATGGATATCATAGAAAACACATGCTATTATAAACCAGAAGTTTATAAATAATAATACAAATTAAAATTTTTTTGTAAACTAGAAGTTTACAAATAATAATGCAAGGGATTGTAATTGTAAACTAGAAGTTTACAAATATAGCAAATCAAATGTTTGTTAATGCTGCCAATGAGATGTTGAAAAGGCAAAGAACTGCAGAAAAATATGTCTAGATTTATTTTGAAGCCAAGAGAAAGAAAGAATAAGCCCAGAATGTAATATAATGCTTTTTTGTTGTTGTTATTGTTATTTAAATTTATTGTGATCACATACAATATCATAAATATGTTGCCATGAGAATTTTTTGCTGGAAACTTTTACTGTGTGATTCTAAGTTATTTTGATTGTAACTATTTTCATATGTGTTGGACTATATATTTTGCATATATAAGTAAATTGAAGTATATTATTAATGAGTAATAAAATTATCTAGTGATGTAATACTATATGGTAGTTCTTGAAGAACTAACAGAGATTTTCTTTCAAGCTTTAAAGAGTTTGAAAGTGATTTTGAAATAGATATAAAGAAAGTATGTTTATATGACTCACACTTGAGGGAGAGATTGTTAGAAAACAAGTGTGAGCTAATTTTAAGCAAAACAGTCTTAAAAAATAGAGATTACACGACTGTTTCTCAGAAACAGTGGTTAAATGTATTCAAAATGTCAAGGAACACCGCCCGCGTAAATACATTTTGATTCTCCCGCCATTATTTTTTATTATTTGGGAGGCGGTGGCATTTTTGAAATTTTGTCTTAACATTTAAAGACTGTTTCAAGAAAAACAATCTTAAAAAAAAAGAGATTACACGACTGTTTCTAAGAAACTGTGGTTAAATTTATTAAAAATGCCAAGAAACAGCGCCCGCGTTAATACATTTTAATTTGATTCTCCCGCCATTGTTTTTTATTATTTGGGAGGCGGTGGCATTTTTGAAATTTTGTCTTAACATTTAAAGACTGTTTCAAGAAAAACAATCTTAAAAAAAAAGAGAGATTACACGACTGTTTCTAAGAAACGGTGGTTAAATTTATTAAAAATGTCAAGGAACACCGCCCGCGTAAATACATTTTGATTCTACCGCCATTGTTTTTTATTATTTGGGAGGCGGTGGCATTTTTGAAATTTTGTCTTAACATTTAATGACTGTTTCGAGAAAAACAGTCTTAAAAAAAGTAGATTACACGACTGTTTCTAAGAAACGGTGGTTAAATTTATTAAATTTATTAAAAAGTCTAGTCTAAAAAGTCTAAAAGATGAATATTCTCTTTTCCCACTCCGAAAATTGAATTTCGCTCTATGAACTTCTCTTCCTGTGCTAGATACAAACAAAGGTGCTTGGACCAAAAAGGAAGACCAACGCCTTATCGATTATATTCGCCTCCATGGTGAAGGCTCTTGGCGTTCTCTCGCTAAAGTTGCTGGTACTCATTTATTGATTCATTCCTAATGTTATTATTCCTCTTTGATTTGATATACCTACGCAAAACCCATTTCTTTGTGAATGTTTCAGTCTTCTGGAAGATATTACAAGCATGTGACAGATGTTCTGAGGAAGAAGAAACTGGGGAATAAAGAAGCCAAATCATTGTTGTCCAGATCAATGAACCTATTCAGCGTTGGGTCCAATGACTATGGAACATGTTTTGTCTCAAATATCAGTGTTCTTCAACGTTACTCCAAGCACCAATTCGTGGATATTGTGATTGGAAACATCACAGAAGCCATAAAAGTGGGTGTGTGTGTGTTTTGCAGAAATTAATGACCAAGTTAATTTCTTCCTTTCTTCTATCTTGGTCCTACCCATTGTGTTGTTATTATCTTTGGCTTTTCCAATTTTCCCGCTGGAATGCTTTTCTGCCACTGCTCATCAATTTGGAAAAAAAACATATAAAGACTGTTATTTTAAAAACAGTTGTTGAAGATACAACGACTGTTTTTAAAAAAAGTGGTTGTAAGTCAAACTTTTAACGACCATTACATTTACGACCATTTGAAAACAGTTGTCTAAGTATATTAAAAACGGACGTTAAAAGTGTATTTTGTAGTAGTGAGAGGTGGAAGAAGGAGGTGATGAAAGAAGCTCGCCAGTGACTGTGGTGGAAAACAAAGCCGCCGACTAAGAAGAAGTAAGTGAAGATGGTATAGAAAGAACGAAGGTCGAGTCTCTTGTGCCCGCGGCGCTATCCACTATGCTCTCGACTCTGTATCGCAGAAAATAAAAATAAAAAATAAAAGAAGAAGAAGAAAAAGCTGCTCTGAACTTGGATTTTTTGGAGGGTTCATGAGCAACCCTGTGAATCGCATAGAGAAGGGTTTTTTTTTTCTCTCGATTGCTTCTTCCATTTTTCCCGGTGAACTACTTGGACTTTCCGATCCGTTAGGATCTAAGAATTTTATTTTTTAAAAAAAACACCTTACAACATCTCTTTTTGAAAGGGACGCCGTAAGTTTCTTACATATGTATTACGGCGTCCCTTTTTTTAAGAGACGCTATATCCTGACTTTATTATGTCGCGGTCTTAGACATTCTCCTTTTTTCAAACTTTAAAATGTCAAAAAATAAAAGTGTTAAAAGCATTGGCTATAGTAGTGATAAGACATATTTACATAATATAATTAGATTAGCGATGTTGATTAAGTTAGTTAATATGCCATATATTTTCTAAAATACCATAATTATATTTCTTAATTCTCTCATTCCTTCTCCTCATTGATTATGGTTGAGGAAACTTTAATAGGGGTAAATTAGAAAAATAATGATAAATAAAAGAATTATATCTTATATTTATTATCAAAATAAATTCCTAAAATATAATATTAAGGACCAAAGGAGTGATAGATACCTATAATCCCAATGCTTTGAATTGAGTGTTTTGGGTAGATGCTTCTTTATTTTGAATTTTTTTTGTATCATCGTTTACTGTTGTAAAATTGCAGCTGGATTGTTCTGTAAGATTCCTTCCGAGTTATAGTACTTAATTATAGAAACTCATCAATCACGTGGTCCTGTTCAGGGGGATCACCACGCAGTGGCAAATTGTCCTTCTTACATCAATTTGCAAATTTATGTACTAGTTCTAGTTTGTACTGTCATTTGTAAAACCCGTCTCTTGTTTTTAATTAAAAAAATAAAATCAATCATGTCGTCCTAGAAAATGGGAAATTTTATTATTTCTCATGGATGGAAACATGCGAACAGATCAATTTGGAACACGGTTTATTTAGAAAGAGATAAAGGAAAAGGAGACATGGTAGGGTCTAGTAGATGGAAATTTAAGGGGTTGTCACTCCTAATAAGCCCTTGCTCTCTCATACACAGCACTCCAAACTGATCCGGACTCTGGGTAATGGCTCTTAACTGATGTAATACATCGGGTTGGGTACCTTGAAGGTCCTTCTGCCTGCAGCGGGACCCAGAATGTCACTCCACTGGTCTCCGATGGTTCCGATGATTCTGTAACCTGCCTTCGCCAGCTTCACTCTCTCGGCCGATTTGTACTCCAAAGCGGTTTTTCCTGAGTACTCCTCCGTGTTCCTGTAATTATAAACCCCAAACCATTCATATTCCTCGTAGATAATAAACTGTCTGATGAATCTCAATTTTCATCTTTTTTATATAATAATTAATAAAAAAATAATTATAGATAGAAAAATATGCATAGAAAATAAATTCACAAATATACAACAGTGCATTTTAACGTGGACCGTGAAAATAATTTTTATTTTATTTTAGTTACATAGATATTAAAATATTTTTTAAGAACAGACAAACATAAAAAAATTAAATCTAAACCATTATAATAGATTATAATGTATGGAGGTCTCCGATCTGGGAGCACCCAAACTTGTTACCCACACATACATACATATAGCTAGTGAGATATGAACCATCCAAATAGATTTCAATAGTCCAGAATTAAAATATTCAAATGATAATTTTTTTTGAAAACTGAATATTAAGAGTTTATTTATATTTTAAATTCTATACATATTAATTTTTAAAAAAATACATAAAAGTATAAAAATATCTGGACTGTCCACGTTTGATGTGGACGGTCTCAGATATGGAAGCATCCAAATTTGTTCTCCACATATATGATATCAGCCGTCCAGAATCCAAAATACTCAACTAAGAATTTTCTTTTTAAAAAAAATGAAATTTAAGAGATCATTTTTATTTTATATTTATTAGAATATTTTTAAGATCATAAAAATAGAAAGAAAAAAAATATATATCGACCGTCCCCGTAATTATAACTTGGTCCCCAGTGGGGAAGACAATGTTAGTGGTTATATTATTTACTTGAGGATCAACTTGTGCCAGGTGTGGTAGCCAGCTTTCTTAAGGTTTTCAACAGTAACTTCAGTTTGGCTGATGGGCCTTCCGGTGAGGAAGACAATCTTGATGCCCAGACTCAGCAACTTGTTGTACAGCTTCAGCGTCTCGGGTAATACCGGCGCTGCTCCTTTCTCCACCCACTTGTCGAACAGGGTTGAGTTATATGGTTGCACCCTACATATATATAAACATATGCATATTAATTCATGAATCTGAAACTAGTGTTTATGGAAATGGGAAGAAGAACTGAGAAAGAATATAAATACCCGAATCCATTTTGAGAGTAGTAGGGGAGATTGGAGAGGGCAGTCTCGCCAATGTCGAAGATCCAGATGTTTCTGCCATCTCTTGGGAGAGGGACAGTGCGAACCCAGAGATAAGCTTCTCTGTTAACTGCTTTGGAGTCTTGTCTGTACTTTGGAATTGACATGTAGTGTCCGACATAGTTTTCGCACTGCGCCGGCACGGTGCTCCACTCTATGATGTTGTGGGTTTCCACCGCCAGCCGCCAGCTCGAGCAGGTTATGCCCTGCAAGGTCGTGGCGTCTTCAAGCCCGGATTTCAGCCGCAGAGGGAAGATTTCATACTCTTCTTCTCCTGAGGCATGGCTTGTTGCTGCAATGGTGGCTACAAGAAGAAGAGCCACTAGGGTTTTCATCATGATTGCTAAGCTCACAAAACTCACAATGAAGAAGGCAAGTTTTTGGATGTGTGAACTATCCTTGGGTTTCCTCTCTTTAAATAGACTCCATCTGTGGGAAGCTATGATTAATTTTGATTCACTTCAGATTTTTTCTGGGTAGTAATATTAGAGACTTGTAGTACAATGACAAGCACTAAAACTATATATGGATTCGTTTTTTAATCTCATTCATGATAATATGATATTAAGCAGGGTTACAGTACCAACAATGTACTGACAGTGACAAGCATTGGCTTCAGAAAAGTAAAAAGGAAAGAAAAAGAAAAGGGGAAATGAGCAAAAATACATATGTGCTTTATCATCGGGAGCGCCCAGCATCATATGCTTTTTTTGGGAGCAAAAATAAACATGTGGTTACATTTTTGGAGCAAAAATAACACCACCGTTAAAATCTAACTTAACGGTGAATTTGCAATAGAAAATGTCATATTTACAACAACATTTAAACACCTGGATTTTGAACATAGAAAGGTCATTTACAACAACAAAATGATATATTTACAACAGGAAATATTGTATTTACAACAAAATTTAAAATCTGGTCATATTTACAACACAAAATGTCATATTTACAACAACATTTAAACACCTAGATTTTGAACATAGAAAGGTCATTTACAACAGAAAAATACTAGATTTATAACAGCAAGTGCTGTATTTACAACAAAATTTAAAATCTGACCATTTACAATAGAAAAATTTCATATTTACAACATGATAGATTTTAACGGTGGTGTGACTTTTGCTCCTAAAATGTAACCACATGTGTATTTTTTATCCAAAAAAAAACATATGGTGTTGAGCGCTCCCAAAGATAAAGTACGTGTGTATTTTTGCTCCTAATGCTAAAGCCAAAAGAAAAAAGCTAACCCTTTATTTATTATCCGACCAGAAGCCTCATGCAACGTCCGTTGCCCGTGGCCGTGATTCATTATCCCGAGTGATCAGAAAAAGTTGTGGCTAAAATTGCAATCACGCCATAAATGTGCCTATTTCTGTTCTTTTCAATTATGGAAGGAGTGGGACCGCCCTTGTCTATAGTAATAATCCTTTTAGTCCTTATTATAAAATACCAACTAACAAATGTATTTAGTTCTTTTTATAAGATATTACCTTATTTACAAGGAGAATTAATTATTTTTTATATATATACCCCTAATTATTAAAGGTAGTGGATGAGAGTAAAAATTAATATCACTCTGGTTCTATTTATAAGTTTCTTTTGTCAAAAAAAATATTGTACTATTTACAAGTCCTCTTCTAAGGTAATAAATGAAATTGTGACCAATTTTGCCTATATTATTTGTACCAATGAAAATAGAAAGAGAATAAAGAGTTTAAATATATTCATTTATAAATGATGGTAAAATTAAAAATTTACCCCATAATCATTTACTTAACTACCTCTCATTGGTATGTGTGATTTAGTTAAAATGGACTAATAAATAGAATTAGAGTGGTATGATATTAGAGTTTAATGCAATTAGTAAGGGTAATATTGAAAAAAAAAACTTAAATTTTAGAACAATTTTATTGATTTTAACTGTTTTTAGTGGTTTGTAAGAATTTTTAATTGGTACTCCCTCTATTCCTTATTATAAGGCACCAACTAATAAATTATAGGAGTGATAGATTTTTTTTTTTTTTTGGTCAAACCAAAGAGAGATAGTTTGCTTAATAATTATAGGGTTATTTTTCAACTTTACCCTATTTATGAATTGATATCTTTTAACTATATGAGTTTGTTTTTTTTATGTACTTAATTCATGATATTAAACAGGGTTTATTTTGCATCGAATCCTATATAGTATTTTGTCTTAAAGTATTTTGTGATGTATTCAACATCTTAATATATTTTTTTAGGTATGTTCATTACTATAAAATATATATTTTTGTGTAATTTTTCATTTATCATTTTATGTAATTTAATGAATTAGCAATTTTGACAAACCGAGCTCCCAAAATTACCACCTTGTACACCTAAATCTTTAATTATTATTCTTAGTTAAGTTTTCATTGCTTATATTGAAGTCGTCATCACTAAAACTTCAAAATCTCAAGTTCCTATCATATCATCTATTTATTTTCTTACTAATTTAATAACATTTTAAAAAATTTGTAATTTAAATGATATTTTTCTTTCATTTTTCCTATATAAAATTTGAGTAATGTTATTTGCATAATTGATGGGTTGCTATTATATGTCATCGATGATGATAGTGACAATCATCGGTTTATTACATACTCTTTCCGATCCTTATTATAAGACACCAATTAGCAAGTTTATTTGGTCCTTTTTATAAGGCACTTGCTTGTTCTTAATGAACATTGATTATTTTTTTCCATGTCTGCCCCTAATTAATAAAAGTAATGAGTGAGAGTAATAATTAATATAATATTAGAGTTTAGTGGAATTAGTAGGGGTAATATTGGAAATTACTTAGATTCTAGGATAACTTTATTGACTTTAACTATTTTTATTAGTTTGTGAGAAAAGTTAGCTGGTGCTTTATAATAAAGATCAGAGGGAGTAAAATAGTATATCTTCTTCGTATACAAGGCAGTTAGACCGACAATGATTCGAAGAAAATAATAATAATAATAATAATAATTATAACTTCAATTCAAATCCAGTTTACCTAATAACATTGACAAATGAAATATGTAGATTCTTACAAAGTTTATAAAAAAAAGTATACTTGTATAAATTAAAAGTTGTTTTTTGTTGGGGAAAAAAAAACAAAGTCGTTTAAGTTATTATAATAGAGAATAATAAATAGCTTAAAGAAGTAATTATTTTGAACAAAAAACTAATTTACCTGTGATAAGTCATATTTAACCATATAGATAATGAGAATAATTAGTCAACGTCCTTAATACAATTTGTTATTTTTAATATAGATTTATTTATTATAGCCAACTCTTTTAATAGTGAATAAAGCAAGTAAATGAGATTAGCTAATTTTTTATTTATAAAAAACATGTACAAAATATAACATACACATGAATGATTCCTAACATCATGCAAAATAACTTATAAGGTGAGACCCAAAATCATTCAAAAACAAGTCTCATTAATTATGAGTCATAATAATTGGCCGATGTTTATCTAAAAATAATACTTCCTTCGGTCCTAATTATAGGAGCATTTTTGTAGTATAATTTGTACTACAAAAATGATTCTATAATTAGAACTGGAGGTAGTAATAATTGGCCAATGGAAGGAGTAAAATTATTATTATTTTTTTATAGACCGTTGACTGAAATGAAGAGCTAATCTTGAGTCTTGACCGTTGATTGAGAAAATGAGAAAAAAAGTTAGATAAGTAATAACTTGATAACGTGTCTCATTTTTTACTTTTCAGATTGAATTAGACGATTATGATTTAGAGATTGATGATGAAGAAATAGACAATGAGAGAAACCCTGCCTACAAATTAGGGGTGGAAATAGGTCAAGCCCCTATAAGGGGCCTACGGCCTAGCCTACTTTAAGCCTAGCCTGACGTATTTAGTAAATAGGTCAGGCTCAGGCTTAGACCTATTGCCAGGCCTATTTAAATAAACAAGTCAGGCCTATTTTCATAAGGCCTAGTCTTCAGGCTTACAGGCCTGACCTATTTATTTATTTATTTTTTAAAATATTTTATTATGCATAATTATATATAATTTAATCTAAATTAATTTTTAGAGTATTTATAAAATTAAGAACTTATTCTTAACCTTAAATTTCACATTTCTCCATTTATCAATGAGTTTAACGTTTTCATTCATAAATTGATCACATATACTTCTCTCTTTTTTTATTGCTCGAGGTGGCAATGCTAGCTCACTCATTCTTCATTGATTTATATCATTTGATGTAACATAAAAATTGCATTAAGTTTATTTTAATGATGCCCAAATGAAAATGATCCAAATAGGTGGAGTTTGTCTCATTTTCTACCAGAAAAATAAGAGGTAAAATCTAGTTTTACATGCCACTTATCATACTTGGTTGATTTTAACAAATATATCTTCTTAGTCAATAAATGATTGATTTATCTTATTTATACTTCCTTAAACAATTGATATTACTAAGTGTTCTTTTCTTTCACTTACTAACTCTTTTATTTCATAGAAGAATGAATCCTTAAACTTTAGACATAACGTAGGCATTTAAATAGACTTGATGAATTATATATGAACATAGATGCATTTACTTTAAAACTACGTAAAAACCTACATTTAAGTAAGCCTTTAAATAGGCTTCAGGCCTTGCCAGACCTTTTGAAGGCCCAGGCCCAGGCCTAAAAAAAAGCCTGCACACAGCCTCAGGCCCAAGCTCAGGCTTTGGATTTTCGTTGCAGGCCCATGTCTACTTAACTAAAGCCTACCCTAACTTATTTCCAGCCCTACAGGAAATGACACCCCACTGACACTCTGACACGCATTGGTCTCTCACCCTAACCTGAAGGATTTTTTTTAAAGAGAAAAATAAGAAATAAATAAATAAAATGAGCAAACCCTATTATCCAATCAGAAGCATCATGCAACGTCCGTAGCCAGTGATTCATTATCTCAAGGACTGGTTCCTTATCCCGAGTGGTCAGAAAAAGTTGTGGCTGAAATTGCAACACGCCACAAACGTGTCTCTTGTCCTTTTCAATTATGGAAGAAGTGGGGACCACCCTTGTCCATAGTTGTAGTACACTAGTACCCTATAATAATTCTCATGTCGCTCATTCATTAATGATTTCTCAAATTTCCCTTAAAAACAAAAGAAGAAAAAAATCATTTAAAATTACCAAAATTCAATATGTTTAAAAAACTTACTAAAATATTGCCACCATGGTCCTTATTATAAATTCATTTGCCCAAGGTAACTTTCTTCCTAAATGTATGTTCATTTAGAGGAAATTAATGATTGTCTTTCAGTTTTAACCTCATTTAATTATCTTAATAAAGAGATAATGATTTGTAAATATATAAAAAATTAATAAGGACAAATTTAAAAAATATCTAGTGACTTAATTATCATTCATTAATATGAGAGAATTAATTAAAATTAGACATGTGTGTTACACTCATAACGGTTTAGTGTATGTTTGGATTGGTTTTTAAGAATAGTTTTTACATGTGAGTTAAAGGGTATGTATGTGAGAAAAGTTTTGTCTTGACTACTAAAATGGCCATCTAAAACTCTGATTTTATAGTTTGCTAAACATTTTAAAATGGTAAAGAACTTGGATATTGATGAGAACAGTTTTGATTCATTTTTCACTTCACTGGCATTTATTTATTTATTTTTAAGAAGAAAAGGTGAAATATATCAACTACTATTTCTTTGCTTATACCACCTCCTCCCATTAAAGTCAATTATTCATTCGCTCCAATTCTTTTTAATTTTAATTGAAGTCACAACCATTAGATTAGATTTTAATGAGTGAGATTTAACACTGGTATAATAATACTCGTAATATTTCTGACACAACACTAAATCTTACCCATTAAACATGATCTAATGGATAGAATATTACTCCTTTTGTTCCTAATTATAAGATCTAGTTGACTTTTTTGGAGAGATTAAAGAAGTTAATTAAATTACTTTAGAGTATTTTTTTTTTCTTCAAACTATTTAGTTTGACTAATAAACTAATATATAATCTAAGGATACATAACATATGAAAATGATTAAATAACTTATTTAGCTTCCTTAATATCTTTAAAGAAAGTTAACTAGATCTTATAATTAGGACCGAAGGAAGGTAGTAAATAGTCAAGACACATTAAAGTGAGTGTTGGACAAAGAAAAAAAAACGACGAGACAGGAAAGGAAAATAAAGTAAAATCATTCTCTATAAAAAGCAGAGATTAAAGAATGAGTTCAATAAGGGTGTGCATGGTCAGTGGCGGACCCAGAAAATTATGAAGGGGGGCACAATTGGTGGGGGGGATTTGGGGCTACCCCCGAAATTTTTTTTTAAGGAAAGTTTTAAATGCATTAAAAAACAAAAGAATATAAATAAGAAAAAAAAATATCAATTTTTTTTTTTTTTTTTATGAAATCAAATGAATATTGATGATGTAATAAAAGAGGAAATTATTTTACAAACTTATCATTAAGAAACGCAAGGCTAAATACTGCTAGAAATGCAGCTACATAAATTATAATGCTGGGTGAACACTCAATAAGTTCAAGTGCATATATTTTAATAATAAAAAAATATTATATTATAATAAAAATAATTACAATGTCATCCTTCTAGGCCTTATGTTTTGGAATTCTATCATAATTGCCTTATTATCAATGCTATCAAATACATAATTTTCAATATAAGGTACTAAACAATCATTCAACCATTCATCTCCATCCGATTACGAAGTGCAATCTTGATATATTAAGGGTGGACATTTAATTTAAAGGTGGACAATCATTCAAACATGTATTAATTCAAGGAAAGTAGATAAATAATGCTAATGCTAATGAAAATTTGAAACCATTATATTTAAGTTATTAATTCTAACTACACTAACTTGATTTTTTTTTTTTTTTTTTAAAGAAAAATCACAAATTTTTGGGGGGCACTTGCCTCCCCCAACTATACACTTAGGTCCGCCCTTGTGCATAGTAACGCTCCCACAATGTGTTTTTTGTTAATTTCTGTTCCCCGGAACACAAATGGATGAGAAATCTGTTTGGTAAATCCGGTTTTTTTTTTTTTTTGTTCCCGGGATGAACCGGTTCAACTTTTGTGCTGGGGAATAGAAAAAAAAAAAGTAGAAAATTCATGCTTTTCTATTTCTGGGCACAAAATCATAATTTATTCCTCAACGTACAACCTCTCTTCTTTCTCTCGAAAATCTTTCGCAGTGTCAACTACCCTCCCCACCGTCGCCGCCGCCGCCACCACCCCCACCGCACCGCACCGACGCCGCCACCACCATCGCCGCCGCCCCCACCTGATCGCCACCACTGCCACCACCATGACCGTCACCGCCGCCGCCACGCGCCACCACCACCACCACCTCGCCGCCGCCGGCCGCCGCCACCCCCACCTCATCGCCACCACCACCACCACCACGTTCGTCACCACCGCCCCGCCCCACCGCCACCCCTACCTCACCGCTACCACCACCCTCGTCGCCGCCGCTGCCGCCACCCCTACCTCATCGCCACCACTACTACCACCACATAATAATTTTTTGAATATAAAAATTACATAAATAAAAATAAAATGTGTTAAAAAACGTAATTCTGATTCTCGGAGTAAAAATAAAATGAGTTAACAAACGTAATTTTGATTCTCAAAACTCTTTCAAGGCACAGAATCAAAAAAAACTATTTCTTCTCAGAAACAGTGCTGGGGAACAGAATGGTTGCTATGCACACCCTAATTATTTCAGAAGTGGCTTTCATCGAAACTAACATAAGAGTTTTATTAAAAGATGAGTATTAAATATAAATTATAGTAGTAGCTAGCTGCAAACATAAGAGTCTTAATTGTAAATAAAATATTAAAGTTATATAGATGATTTTTACTCATTCGCAGTTAATACTGTCATATTCATAATTGTTAGAGTTAATACAATCATTTTTGTATGTATTTTTTAGGACATAATTATTATTAAATTTATCATTTGAGATGTTTTATTCTTCTCATTTTTCTTTTGCTTCTTCATCAAGCTCTTGTAATTTTATCAGAATTTATCAGATAAAATGTCCGATGCTTGTTTATCTTTTTTACTTAGTTTTTTTTACTCCATTTGATTTTTAATATATGATATAATTGTGGAATTAGTATTGATCCTAAATATAAGACATATTTCTTATAATTATTAATTTTTTTCTCTATTTACTTCTAATGATACACCCTCAATCATACTTAAGTAAAAGAGAGTTGGAGGAAATTAAAAAAAATTATTAAGATTTTTTAAAATCCATGTTATATTAACTGGCTTAATTAGCTTCCTTAACATAATAAAATTGTGTGTGTGTGTATTATTTTTTCCAATTTACTTCTAATGATACACTCTCAATCATAATTAAGTAAAAGAGAGTTGGGGAAATTAAAAAATATTATTTTGATTTTAAAATTTTATATTAACTGACTTAATTAATTTCCTTAACCTAATAAAATTATGGGAAAAGTATTTCTCCAGTCACTGGAGATAGAATCATCTCCAGTGACCCCAAAACTACGTCGTTCTGAATTAATGAAGGGTGTATTAGTAATTTTAGGTGAATTAATGAAGGGTGTTTCGGTAAAATTTATATGATTAAAAAATAAACAAAATTACAGAAACACTCTTCATTAATCCAAAACGACGTAGTTTTGAGGTCACTGGAGATAACTCTATCTCCAGTGACTGGAGAAATCCTTTACCCAAAATTATATATATATATATATATATATATATTTAAAACATGATTAATTAATTGTGTATAAAAGAAATGAACTTGTTTTATTCCGCTGAAGTTGATCACTGGATCCTGACAAGACAATCTGACATCTCCTGGAGTGTGGGACCACGATTTTTCTCCACAAACTTTTTTTTTTTTTTTTCAGGTTTGAAAATGGCCTTGTGGACCACGATTAGATTGTTATATGTGAAAATTCTAGGTAAAATTGCACTTAGGTCCCGGATAAGGGTTTTTACAATAAAATGGTCCTTAAAATTTCAAAATTACGGTGAAGTCACTTTTTTGTAATATGTGACTATATTGACAAGCCCATGAGCCTATTTTGACAAGTCCATCTGCTTATGTTGACAGATGTCCATTTATTTGTACCAATAAAAATAAAAAAGAAGAAAGAGTTTAAGATGTCCATTTATAAATGAGAGCAATTTAAAAATTTACTCCATAATCATTTATCTAACTACCTTTCCTTAGTATGCGTGATTTGGTTAAAATGTACTTATAAATAGGACTAGAGTGGTATGATATTAGTGTTTAATGCAATTAGTAAGGGTAATATTGAAAAAAAAAAAACCCTTAAATTTTAAGATAATTTTATTGACTTTAACTGTTTTTAGTGGTTTCTGAGAATTATTAGTTGATGCTTTATATCACTCTAGTCCTATTTATAAGTTTCTTTTAACTAAATCACACATATCAAGGAGAGATAATTAACTCAATAATTATAGGGTAATTTTTCAATTTTACCCTCATTTATGAATTGATATCTTTTAATTATATGGGTTCATTTTTTCACTACAAAAAAAACGACAATTAGTAGCGGTTAAAATGACCTATTTGTAACGGTTTTTGACGTGACAAACGACATTTGTAGCGGTTAGAGGAACCGCGACAAAATCGCCTGTGGCAAGCCGATTTGTAACGGTTAAAAAACCGATACTACATACACATAAACCGCTACAACGTCATTGCGGTTCAAGAAAACCGTCACTAAATCGGCGGGGCGACGTGTGTTTCGAGACATTAGTCACGGTCCGTAACCGTTACAAATCATATTGTAGCGGTTCCAAGAACGGTTTCATAACCGCTACAAAATAATGTGTTGATAATTTTGTCGCGGTTACTAACCGCTACAAACATTCCCGCCATTTTTTCGCCAAAAAAATTTGCCGCCATCTCGAATATTTGTAGCGGTTTACAACCGCTACAAATAGTCCCGCCACATGTGCTTTTGAATATTTGTAGCGGTTTCAAACCGCTACTATAAACGCTACAATTTTATTTGAAATTGTGTAGCGGTTATTGCAACCGCTACAAATTCATTACGGTTTAAAAAAATTCATAACGCCATTTTATTTGAAATGTTGTAGCGGTTATTGCAACCGCTACAAATTCATTACGGTTTAAAAAAAAATTATTATTTATCGGCGTAATTCAGTAATTATTATTAATATATCTTTTAACAAAAATAAAAGGACTAAATTATGAAATTTAAATATATAAGGTGCATGTATACAAACAAAATAATAAGATTATGTAAGTAGAATAAGTGCTAAGAAATGAGGTGGTTAAAACAATACTGAATATTTAAAAATTATATGTACAAATCAATTGAATAATGTATATGAAAGAATAGGGAAAGTTGAAAGATATATCTCGTTCAACTGCAAAATAACAAAGTTTAATTAGTATCAGAACCATAAATTAGTATGAGAAACATTAGAATTGATCGAGTTACACGGTACTTACCCCGTTCAAACTCACAATGTTCTGAAACGTAAAAATATTTGAGATGACTGAGAGAAAACGTGGGTAGAAAAGAAGTTGAGGCGTATTAAATGAGGTTGGGTGGGGGTATTTATGGTGGTGTCTGCGTATCATTTTGTAGCGGTTGGTGTCTCACTTTTTGTAGCGGTTTTTATATTTAGTAGCGGTTTTGAGGGTTTTGTAGCGGTTATTGTAGCGGTTGATCTTGTCGCGGTTTTAAGGGTTTGTAGCGGTTATATAACCGCTACAAAGTAATTTCTGAGTTTTTTTTTAAAAAAAAAAACTTAAAGAGGTTTTTTTTTCCTAATTAATTTCGGATTTTTTTTTAAGTGTTTGTAGCGGTTATATAACCGCTACAAAGTAATTTCTGAGGTTTTTTTTTTATTAAAAAAACTTAATATTAAAAGATTTCATATTACAAAGATAGGCATTAATTTTTCCTCTCAATCTTCTTCGACATCCCTACAAAGAAAGTTTACATAAAATGTTACGCGTGAGTTGAATACGTTTGAACACAATATAATTAAAACTTTAGTTAAATGTTTCAATTTCATAAAGCGTAAATTTAAAAACGTACCGAACTATAGGTAAATTGTCATCGCCGTGCAGGATGAAGTCTTCGAAGCCGGCGGGCCGCAACGGCTCACAATCGTAGGCGACCTTATCACCATCGCCCATATCGTAAAGGTCCCGAGGCTTTAAGTGAACCACCATATTCCAATCCTTGTGCCTCTCATCGACGACATAATAAACCTGATGGGCCTCTCGAGGCAAGAATATACGGCTCGTCATCTTCGGATCGACCACTGTGTATAGGCGGGAGAAATTCAGCGATGTGATGCCTAAGTCGTCTGTCGTGAGTCCCCGGACGTTGTGGTATTCGCCCACAAACACTTGAACAACGTCACGGTGAATAGGCTGTGTAACTTATCCCGACCACATCAAGCGGCTTTCCATAATACGGGACGTCACCGAACCGCATGTTGCCGTCACTTGCTGCTCGCATAACTCCTCGTCCCAAACGTGCCATATACACGAGTTTTGGGTCGGCAATCCACGATCTCGTGCGACGGTGCAAAACTTAAAACCATTGGCATTGTATGCCGTGAATCTTAGGGCGTGGTCAAGCGGGCCTACTGCGAGAGCTCTTAATTCTGGTGAGTGCGGGTTGTGGTCGTTCATTATTCTCCTCCTAAACCAACTCGGGAATTCTCTGTGAACCTTTCTATCAATTTCGGAGGATGTCTGTGTACGAATCCTCAGTTCACGCTTCACATAACTCCTGAATTCCCTGCAATTGAACATGCAATTGAACAAGTACCTCTCAACGGGATACATCCATCGGTACTGAACTGGGCCAGCAAGCTTTGTTTCGTGAACAAGGTGTACTGTCAGGTGAACCATGACCGTGAAAAATGACGGAGGAAAGATCATCTCCAAATGACACAGCGTAAGAATGATTTTCTCCTGCAGAGAAAGTACAAAGCTCGACCAAAACGAGAGACACGTCGAGAGGCGGCGTATTTTTCATGGCGGCGAAGTAAGCGTTGCATAAGCACATGTGAGTCATGACTCTTGACCCCGTAACCTTTCGAGCCTGCAAGTCAATACATCGTGATATGTTGCTTGAATACCCGTCGGGAACCTTTATTTTCTTCAAGGTAGCGAAAAGATTTCCTTATTCGGTTTTGTCGGGGTGAACCTTGCCGGTTGAAATCGTCATGCTCATCCGGCCACGCGTCTCCACGAACGCCCATCTCCCGTAGATCTTTCCCGGCTGCGCATGATCTTTGGACTTGCACAGTTCGTTGAGAATCGTGTACAACACATTGTCGCACACATTCTTTTCAATGTGCATGACATCCAGACCGTGTCGGAGCAAATTATCTTTCCAATACGGAAGAGCGAAGAAGACGCTCACCTTTCGCCATTGTTGGGGCGTAGAACCTGAAGCCACGGCAGTCTTTGTTCCGTTTTTTCCTGTTGCCCATTAAAACGATTGCGTTGCAACCTAAACCTGTGCGTACCATCGAGAAACCTCCGATGACCCATGAAGCACCACTTACGACTGTGGGGAAGGCGCACTGAGTCAGAGTCAAAATTGCAGGCTGGGCACGCAAGGCCGGTATGCACATTCCACCCGATAATGTCTCGAGGCCAGGAAAGTCGCTTATCGTCCAAATCAAGGCCGCACGCAAGTTGAAAAGTGTCTTCTCGTGCGCGTCGTACGTCTCCACACCTACATTCCACAACTCCACCAACTCCTTGATCGGCGCCGGAGATACACATCGATGTCATTTCCGGTGCCTTTTTCCCCGGAATGATCATGGACATAATGAAGGAGCTTTGTTTCATGCACATCCACGGGGCAAGTTGTAGGGTATCAACATAGCGGCCATATACGTAGCTTGTGCTAACATTCCCAAATGGATTAAAACCGTCGGTCGCCAAAGCAAGACGGACATTTCTAGGGTCCGCCGCGAAATCTGGAAAGACTGAGTCGAACGCTTTCCACGCTTCAGCATCACGTGGATGCCTGAGTTTACCATCTTCATTCTTATCATCTTCATGCCACCTCATATGCTGAGCTATCTTAGACGACATAAACAATCTTTGCGGGCGAGGTTTTAAAGGAAAGTACCTTAGAATCTTCGCGGGTTTCTTCTTCGCTTCTTCCCTTTCCGAACAGTCTTGAACCTCGAAGTGTGACACTTCTTACAAGTCTCCTCCGATCGTCCTCTCCCCAATAAAGCATACGGTCGTTTGGGCGGGCATCTATTTTTGGTAGTTCAAGCCTAATCGTTGATTATCTTCTTCGCCTCGTAGAAGGATGAGGGAATGTCCGCGTCTGGGAAAGCATCTCGAAGTAATTCCGGGAACATCGACATTGCCTTATCGGTGATCCCACACATGCACTTGATATGGTACAATTTGATAAGAAAAGATAACTTTGAGTATTTCGACAACCTTGATACAAAGGACGATCGCTCTCATCCATGAGGCTGAAAAATTCCCGAGCCGCATCGTTCTGAAGAAAACAGGTCTGGACCTGCACCTCTGTGTGAAGTTGTCGTCTTGAACACCAAAAGCATCACGGACAGCTTCATTAACCGGATCATCTTGATGTACTTGATTTCCTACTTCGAGGTTCGAGGAAGATGGAGCCCATATCCCATACCACGTTGCTCCCATGAACCGCCCGAATGTATATGCTTCGGGAAAGGCTTTACAAGAAGATGTTCCAAAGAGAATCTCGTGTTTGCCACTTCTTAAACTTACATCGCACACAAGGACACACGATCTTCCCATTAATGCATGCGTGAGAGAAGGCGAAATCTAAGAAAGTGTTCAATCCCGCTAAATATACGGGAGAACTACGCGTTGCTTGATCCATGACTTATCCATATGTAACAAACAAATCTAGGATAGAAGATAAATGTGGATACAATGTTTAATTACATTCAACGCAGAACTTGGGATCTTTAAACATGCATCGAATGTTTTGTAGCGGTTACATAACCGCTACAACAACCGTTGCAATTACAACGAACAATTTTGTAACGGTTATAAAACCGCGACTACAACCGCTATCGAGTAAAATTTGTCGCGGTTATCTTCATCACAACCGCTACAAAATGATCCCTGTTGAATCTTGTAGCGGTTATCCAACCGCGACAAAATAGGGCGCCCTTTTTCAAATTTCAAATTTGTTGCGGTTTCTCATTAGAACCGCTACAAAATTTAATTTAATTTTTAGTGTTTTGAAATAAAATTTTAGGAAATTATTTTGGATTATAATTAAAATATATAACTAAAGCACACGTTAAACAAGGATTAAAATTTTGTATTAAAAGTTTTAGGGTTTTCGATTAAAATTTCTTTAAATGAGTTATAGGTTTTGAAATAACGTATCAAATTTAACGGTAACAAATATATAACTAAAGCACATCTTAAACAAACCAAATATTTAAACCAAATTAAACTAATATCCAACTCGTACGAGAATAGTGAAGTTTTCAAAATAAAAACTAACTATCGGGAACATGATCATCAAGTCTGTCCTAGGGGGTCTCTGTCTCGGGGGGTTGGTACACGTGGGGGATTCCTCAAAGATGAACGGAGGGGAGGCTCGGGATCCGGAAACCGCTGGTCGGGTAATAGTCGCGCCGGGGCCCCGATGCGACGAGTCCAGCTCTCCACATGATGATCGTACCAACGGTGGATACTCTCTGCATGCGCCTATGCAGGCCTCCTCGTCGGCCCTCTGCGCATCTCTCGGCCTCCTCGTCGGCCCTCCGTGCAGCCTCATGTGCAGCAACCTGCTCGGCGACCTTCTCAGCAATAATCTCATCAAAAGCCTCCGGTGGTGGCCTTCTCGAGCTGGGAGGGTCCGGTGGACCCAGAGGAGGAGCCATGCTTCGGGTACACCATGCTAGGCCTGGCGCCAAGGCCCATGCCCCTAACACGGCCAGGATGCTCGACTGGGCCCACTGCAGCTTTTCTTGGTCCCCGCCGTGTGATGGACCCTCTCGTGCCCTGCTTCTTGTGTTTCTCGCGACAAAGCCTGATCGGAGGAGGAAACAAAACTTAATTTAAACTAAATTTAAATTATCACTTAAGTGAAACTATTAATTAATTTAAACTATATGTAATTAAATTATAATTAATTTAATAAAATGTACCCGCCCGTCGGCACCTCTCCTATATTGGACGAAAGCCGCCCACCGATCCGGGTCCACGCCGTGCAGGGACTCTCTCGATCAGCCGCTGCAGAGGAATAGTGCCATCTCCATTCATCGATTGTAGAGACGATTCCTCCGACTCTTCCACCCTTCCCCCACCTTCATCATAACGTACCTTTTGTGTTGTTCGCGAAGTTTAAACTTTTTCTGTATCATAAATTCATTATTAAAAATTAATAAATAAAGAAATAAATAATGAAAGAAATAAACTAAAACTTATAACTATTAACATGTAAAATGTAATGAAACAATATTGACTACCTGCAGAACTCCGCTAAACGCCTTGTTCTTTGTGTCCTTCGTCACACTCTTCCAATCCTTAAAAAAAATCGGGAACCATGCCCAATTGCCGCCAAATTCAGACAAAAACGGTTCATCGGTGACCACCGTGCCGATCGCACAGTCTCGTGAGCTCGTTCCACGGGACTACGACCCGATACCGGACATCTCCCGGTCGTGCGAGTGAGAGTGGAAACATCCGGCGTCCTACTGCGATGTTCCCATGTTTATCTCGCAATATTAGAAAAAATTGAATTAAACCTACAAAATTTATATTAATTTCTCCAAAAAAACCAATTAGATATACCTTCGACATCCACTTGTAAATCATTTGGGCGAAGACGCCGGTCGGGGTTCCGTGGTCCCGCCGGGTTTCTGGTCCATGAACCGCTCCACCTCCACTAGGGGAATGTCGATACGGATCTCCGCATTCTCGTCGTCTAAGTCGTTCAACGACAAACTTGCTTCTTGATCTCCCCCTACGGTCCCCACATTTGGAATTTCTTCATCGGCGAAGAGATTGGCAAACTCGTTCGGCTCCTGAGATGGCGGTGGTATATGTTGGGCCCCACGCCCTCTCGTCTGGCCTCCGCCCCTACTACTACCCCCCCTTAAACCGGTTTTGAAAGGGACACTGCTTTTCCCTTTCCCTTCTCTCCTCCAGAAACCATGATGTTGAAAGGTAGAAGTTTAAAAGTAAAAGTTTAAAGAGGGTGAAAGGTAAAAACGGTGAAAACTCAAACCGTTGGAAGTGTGACTTTGAAAATGAGGATTTACTGTTTAAAAAACCGAACATTTTGTAGCGGTTAACCTCATAAACCGTTACAAAATTTGAAATTTTGTAACGGTTCATCCATCACCGCCACATAAACCGCTACAAAATATCTGACCGTTAAAATTCTGTAGCGGTTGTGTAATAACCGCTACAAAAACCGCTACAAAATAGCTGACCCTTGAAATTCTGTAGCGGTTACATAGAAACCGCTACAATATGACCACATTTTGTCGCGGTTTTTGTTGTGAACCTTCTGAGAATGATTTTTTCAAAAAAATTCCAAACTAATTAGTTTGATTCAAATATTTTATGAATCAAACTAATTAGTTTGGTACAAATATTTAAAAAACCAAACCTTCAATTCATTTATTTCTTTTCTTTAATTTTTTTAAAAGCTGTCCACGTAATAAATTACACATAATGAAGTAACCAAGAATAGTCCAACATGTCAGTGGGGATTGGGACTCAATGTAGCCGCCGATCTCCCACGAAAAGCTGGTGAGTCATTTTCATCGAGATATTTTCGTGAGACAAAGGTGGCTACAATGGAACCCAATCTCCGGTCGCTGTTGGACTCTTCTCGGAAGAGTAGAAGTATTCACGCCAAAGAAATGAGCAAACCTTGGCTTGTGATCGAACGAATTGCCTCGCAAGGATGAGAGAGGCAAATATCCGCAGCCCTCATCACACGATATAAGAGATCGAGCTACGATATCTGCATTCCTTGGACGACCAAGCGAGATAGTTCATTCAAGTTACAAGTCGAAGATTTAGTAATTCCTTTAGTAGCTATAGTTGATGAACGTTATTTATAGTGTGAAAATTTGTAGCGGTTCACCTCGAAACCGCTACAAAATATAGATTTTGACGCGGTCACGGTCCACTCTTCCTGGACACCGTGACAAAATTGTGACGTTTCGTTTATTTGTAGCGGTTTTTTTGATGGAACCGCTATAAAATCACCGCAACAAAGTTGGCGCCAATGTTGGCGCCACTTTTGTAACGGTTCTACTCAAGAAACCGTTACAAAATCACAAAGTGACAACAATTCCCGCCATTGCGCGCCAAAGTGGCGCCAAATCATTGCGGTTCTACTCAAGAAACCGTTACAAAATCACAGTGACAACAATTCCCGCCATTGAGCGCCAAAGTGGCGCCAAATCTGTGCGGTTTATTTTGAGTGAACCGCTACAAAGGTAGCCGAGGTCCATACCGTCATGGCTTCCGTTACTATTTAGTGGCGGTTATGGGATAAAACCGTTACAATTTGTTGTTTTGTAACGGTTTTTTTTAACCGCGACAATTTAACCGCGACAAAATAGGTTTTTTTTTTTTAGTGTTTAATGTTCGTAATTCATGATATTAAACGGGGTTTATAGTGCATCGAATTCTATGGAGTATTTTGTGTTTTGTTCAATATCTTAAAATGTTTTTTTAGGTATGTCAATGATAGTTAAAATCTCAATTTATTGCTGCGATTTTACGTTTTTACAATTTTTTTTTCATTAAAACGATTTTACTAATTTTCCAAACGCTTTTATATTTTTACGATTTTTTTATATTACGATTTTTTATCCCTCTTCCGATTTTACGTAAAATCTCGATTTTAACTACCTTGAATGTCCATTACCATAAAATATTTTTTGTGTAATTTTTCATTTAGCATTTTATGTAATTTACTGAATTAGCAATTTCCTATGTTTATCCAAAAATAATAATAATTGGCCAATGGAGGGAGTAAAATTATATCTTTTAAGAAAAATGTAAACACACCACACGAGAGAAGCCACCTGCGTAATTTCAAATGATTCCTCATAAGTCTATATAGACCGTTGACTGAACAGAGGAGCTAATCTTGAGTTTTAACCATTGATTGAGAAAAGTTAAATGAGTAATAACTTAATGACGTGTCTTATTTTTTACCTTTCAGATTTAAGTAGATGAAGATAATTTAAGATTATGAGGGATGATGAAAAAATGGACAATGAGAGCGCGTTGTCACGGCCTCGGACTTGACCTCCCAAAACTGTGCCGGCCTTAATTTGATCACCCCTCTTGATCCTCGTTAAGTCAGCCGAATCCCCTCGAGTAGGCAAGGAAAAGCAACGAACAAGAGAATTTTTAGAGAGGGAAAGAGAAGTTAGAGAGAGAAGCTCTTGAATACAACAAATGACTTGTATTGCTTGAAGACTCTTGGATGGTTACAAATGAGGGAGGCACCTCCTATTTATAGGCATCTACCTCCTCAATGAACGGCTAAGATTCAATACATCCAACGGTGGAGATTGGTTCTCCAGAACCTTCTCCCTAAATATCTAGATATTTATCTCTTACCTAAGAGATTCTAGAATTCTCTATCCAACTCTACAAATATTTAACATGTCTACCATTTTCAAGAAGATTCTAGACTTTGCCATTTGACAAGTCTAAACCTCCATTTGATGCAGAGTGTCTTGACACACAAAATATCCAGCGTTTCTTTGTGTGCGTGACAACGTGCTTGGCTGCTTGCGTCTATAGGAAATGACACCCCATTGACACTCTGACATGCATTGGTCTCTCACCCTCACCGGAAGGATTTTTTTTAAAGGAAAAAAATAAGAAAAGTAAAAATAGATAAATAAAAAGAGCTAACCCTAAAGCTGGGAGACTCACTCACAATAGCCAGGTACGCGACCCGGGTCGGATCTGGATTAGTTAGGGTGAAGCTTTAGATACCAGATAGGAAAAAAAAAAAAAAAAGAGCTAACCCTATTATACAATCAGAAGCATCATGCAACGTCCGTAGCCAGTGATTCATTATCTCAAGGACTGGTTCCTTATCCCGATTCTCGAGTGGTCAGAAAAAGTTGTGGCTGGAATTGCATTCCCGCCACAAACGTGTCTATTTCTGTCCTTTTCAATTATGGAAGAAGTGGAGACCACCCTTGTCCGTAGTGACCCTGTAATAATACTCATGTCGCTCATTCATTAATGATTTCTCATATTTCCCTTAAAAAAAACACATTTAAAATAACCAAAATTCAATATGTTTAAAAAACTTACTAAAATATTACCCCCATGGTCCTTATTATAAATTCATTTGCCGAAGGTAACTTTCTTCCTAAATGTATGTTCATTTAGAGGAAATTAATGATTGTCTTTCATTTTTAACCTCATTTAATTATCTTAATAAAGAGAGAATGATTTGTAAATATATAAAAAATTAATAAGGATAAATTTAAAAATTTATCAATTTAAAATATATCTAGTGGCTTAATTATCATTCATTAATATGAGAGAATTAATTAAAATTGAACATGTGTATTAGACTCATAATCAAGGTTGTCAAACTCACGAGTCTAAGCAAACTCGTAAGAGTGACATAAACTTGTATCGTAAACTTGAATCGGTAAACTCATAAGAGTTTACTTTTATCATTAAATATGTATTAACAGTGTATAATTAAATTATTTAAATATAAAAATGACAATAATTTGATTTAAATATATTTTAAATCCAAATAATTGAAATTAAATATATCAACATTCATAATTTATTATATTTAATAAAGAAATTTCTATAAAATTCATATATATAGCCGTTGATGATGACAAAATTGAAAAAAAGTAACAATTTTTTATGCTACAAACGTAAAAACGGTAAATTCAGTGTGTAAACTCGTGAGTTTATCTAAGTTTACAGCTAACATGATTTTACTAGAAATTTAACTTGATTTAGTAATGTAGGAACGTAAAATTTTTGACACGACACTAAATCTTACCCATTAAACATGATCTAATGGATAAAATACTAAATAAGTAGAGACCAAGGCTGTCAAACTCACGAGTTTAAGTAAACTCGTGACAATGATGTATACTCATATCGTAATCTCGAATTGTAAATTCATAAGACTCTATTTTTACAATTAAATAGTTACTAATAGTGTATAATAAATAAAATATAAAAAAATGACAACAATTTGATTTAAATATATTTTAAATCTAAATAATCGAAATTAAATCCATAATATTCAAAATTTACCATATTTAATAAAGAAATTTTTATAAAACTCATATATAAAGCCGTTGAGCATGATCAAATAGAAAAAGTTAACATGAATTTAAAAGTGAGTTAACATAGTTTTGTAAGTTTGAAACGTAAAAACGGTAAACTCAGTTTATAAACTCGTAAGTTTAACCGAGTTTACAACAGTCACAAGTTTACCAGTGATTCGACTCAATTTGGTAAACTAAAAACGTAAAGCCAATAAAATCGGAGAGTCAACTCACGAGTTTGACAACAATAATAAAGACACCCATTTCCCCATATTAAAGGGAGGGTTGGACAGAGAAAAAAAGCGACGAGACAGGAAAGGAAAATAAAGTAAAATCATTCTCTGTAAAAAGCAGAGATTAAAGAATGAGTTCAATAATTACTCCCTCTGGTCCTTATTATAAGGTACCAACCATCAATATTTTTTGGTCCTTATTATAAGGTACCAACTTACTTTAACTAACTCATTTATTACTATTTTTCTATTATGCCCTCACTTTTAACTAACTCATTTAAACCTATATCATTAAAGTAGGAGTAAAGTTGGAAACATTTATTACTTTTAGACCTAATTAATTACTTAACCTCCATTCCTTGGTCCGTGAGAAAATGGTAGTTGGTGCCTTATAATAAGGACCAGAGGGAGTATTTCAGAAGTGGCTTTCATCGAAACTAACAATTATTTTAGGATTTAGAATAAAACCATTTAAACTTCTAAAAAGTTTACTGAGTTGGCTCCCTTTGTAAGTATGAATAAAAATATGAATTCAATGATAGTTAAATCCTAAAATATTTTATTAAAAGATGAATAGTAAATATAAATTATAATAGCTGCAAACTTAAGAGTCTTAATTATAAATAAAATATTTAAGGTTTATAGATGATTTTTACTCGTTCGCAGTTAATATTCTCATATTCATAATTATTTGAGTTAATACAATCATTTCAATGTATTTTTTAGGACATAATTATTATTAAATTTATCACTTGAGATGTTTTATTCTTCTCATTTTTCTTTTGCTTCTTCATCAGGCTCTTGTAATTTTATCAGAATTTATCAGATAAAAGGTCCGATGCTTGTTTATCTTTTTTACTTAGGTTTTTACTCCATTCGATTCTTAATATATGATATAATTGTGGAGTTAGTATTGATACTAAATTTAAGACATATTTTTTTTATAATTATCAATTTTTTTCTTTATTTACTTCTAATGATACACCGTCAATCATAATTAAGTAAAAGAGAGTTGGAGGAAATTTAAAAATATTATTAGAATTTTTTAAAATCCATGTTATATTAACTTGCTTAATTAACTTCCTTAACATAATAAAATTATGTATTTATATCTTATTTTTTTTCCAATTTACTTCGAATGATACATCTTCAATCATAATAATCAAGTAAAAAAGAGTTGGGGGAATTAAAAAAATATTATTAGAATTTTTTTTTAAAAATATTATATTAATTGACTTAAATAACTTCCTTAACCTATTAAAATTATGTATATATATCTTATATTTAAAACAACATGATTAATTAAGTGTGTATAAAAGAAATGAAGATGTTTTATTCCGCTGAAGTACATCACTGGATCTTGACATCTCCTGGAGTGTGGGACCACGATTTTTGTCCTCAAACTTTTTTTTTTGGCTTTTTTTTTTTAAAAAAAGTTTGAAAATGACCTCGTGGACCACGATGACCAATCCCTCGTTATTTTAGTAGTTTGATATATGTGAAAATTATAGGAAAAATTGCACTTAGGTCCCGAATAAGGGAATTTACCATAAAATGGTCCTTAAAATCTCAAAATTATGGTGAAGCCCGTGGGATTTTTTTTTTGTAATATGTACTTGTGTTAATAAATCCATGAGCCTGTTTAGGGACAAGTCCATATGCCTGTGTTCAAAGGCGGACCCACGTATATGAGAAAGGAGGCAAGTGCCCCCTTGATTTCTGATGCGAAATTACGAAGATACCCTTCTCTGTCCCCCCCCCTCGTCTTTGCCTTCCTCAACACGCTAGGACTCACGCTTCCTCTTCTTCCTCCACGTCTCACTCTGCTCTGCTCTGCTCTGACTGAGTGCTCTCCACGACTCCGTTCTCAGTCTCCCTCTTCCTCCGAGAGTCCGAGTTGGCGAGTCTCCGACGTGGCGAGTAGCGACGTCCGACCAGGCGACCAGCGACCACCGCGGGACCGTCCGACCAGTGACAACACTCCCTCTAGGTATTTTTCTCTCTCTTTATTCCTCTTCAATCGTATCTCAAATTTCTGTGATTTGGGTCAAGTTTCCTTATTTGGAACGCTTTTTATGTTAAATCTTTCAGGAACTCAAGTTCCCAACCCACCAATCTTCCCTTATATAAGGGAAGATAAGATCCCACCAAAATTGGTGGGATCTCAAGTTCCCACGTGAACAGTGACACTTTTGAATATATTTACCTCTCATAAAATATTTTTTCTAAAATTCAAGAAAATAGGATTAAATTTAAATTTATGCGATAAGTTCAAACTTATGCGATAAGTTCGAATTTGACAGGAAAATATTTGAGTCATATTCGAACTTGGCGGGATTTTTTTTTAGACAAATTCGAATTTGGCGAAAGAATATTTTAGACAAATTTGAACTTTATAAGAGGATTTTTTTAAAAACAATTATATATTTTAGCAAAAAAATATATATTTTCCTTGTCATTTTGCATTAATTACTTTTGAGGGAAAAATAGGTATTTCCTAATTCTTTACCAACTACTACCCCTTCATTTTTTTTTTCCTACCAAATAATTTATCTTCCCTCAAGCCATATTCCCCCATCCCTTAAAATCTTCCCTTCCATTCCCTTCCCTTCTTTAAATTCCTTTCTTTTCTCAAATCTTCCTTGTACCAAACGGGGCCTAAGAGACTTACCTGTTGGAATTTATCAGAAAATGTAAAGCCTATAGTGATTGGTTTGTGAGAGGGTTCATAATCTGACCCTGAAGAAATTCTGGTCATATATGATCATTCTGGGTTGGATCTTGGACACTTATAGCCTTAAATGGTTATGCTATAGGATCTAGACTTTAAAACAAGGGATAAGGTGTAAATTTACCAACAAACTATTACCCGAGGAGCATTTGGTACAAAAAACAATTGAGGGAACCAAAATTACCAATAAACAGACGTGCGGATTACAGAAAATTCACTCAATTTTCATCACTCCGCTATAATACATACAGTATTCTGCATATCTCATCTACTGTGTGATTCTACTTGCATTTCGTTGAGTTCATTGGGGCTCCTGATTGATAGTGCCATCATTCTAGAGACGCAATCCGTTCTATTTTGGGAGACAATTGTTTGTGATCCTTAGGCATTCGTATAGACGGAACAAATTGTCATAAGGAGACAACGTCCATTGGGTTCGAATTTCATCAATTTCATATCATTATTTTTGGCAGTCCTGTGAGTTTTTTTTCCTGCTTTTCTATATTGTACAGAATTGTTGTATGTTTACAAATTAGGCCATCTTAATTACACAGATTTTGATCTTGTGAAAATTTTACTTCGAAAGTATTTTCAATAGACATCCCACTATGACACGGATTGGTCTCACACTCTCACAAAAAATATTTTTTTTTTTAAATCACATTTAGTCCCAACTAAAAGAAATAATATTAAAAAAGTCTTGTAATTTGTTAATGGTAACTAATGCACTTTTTAATGAGTGTTGTTTCATTTATTATTAACAACCTCATGAGACTTTACTGATATTAATTTCCTTAGTTGGGACCTAAACATAATTTCCTTTTTTTTAAGTTGAAAAAAAAGAAAAAAAAAAGTGAAAAAAGAAAGAAAAAAGCAGCTAACGCTTTATTTATTATTCGATCAAAAGCCATATGCAACTCCAGTGCCTAAGGAGCACAGTGGCACGCATGCTGACCTTTGTCAGCATTTATCAGGGTTCAAACCCTGCCAAGAACCGTTTGGTCCCCAATGCCAAAAAAGAAAAAGAAGCATCATGCAACGTCCGTAGCCTGTGACTCATTATCCCGAGTGATCAGAAAAAGTTGTGGCTGAAATTGCAAGGGTTAAGGTGCGATTTTACCAACGAACTATTGGCTCAGGAGCGTCTAGCACAATCAACTATTAAGTGGACCAAAAATACCAACAAACTTTTTAAAAAGGAGCGCTCAGCACAACGCCATTAACACCGTTAACAAAAAGTTAACCTCCGTTATCTAAGGTGCAGATTGGCCAACAAACTCTTATTCTAGGAGCGCCCAGCACAAAATTATAAATTTTACTAAATTAAATAATTTTTTCTCAATTGTCATTATTCAAAACTACTTGTATAGATATCTGTGGACAAAAATTATTCATTCTTTAATTTTGTCAAAATTATAATTTGCTAAAATAAACAACATTTTTAATTAAAAATATAATTATTGATTTAAATAAAACTCAAGGTGTTTTATAATTTATTATATATGTTAAACAAAAAATTATATGATTTATTTTTATAATAAAACTCACATAAATTTCTTCTAAAATAAAATAATAATTTTTATGAGAAAAAGAATGTATGATAAATGATATGAGAGAATTAGAGTAAAATATGTAAAAGTGCACCTATTAATCAAATAAATTAGAGTAAATTTATGTATGTATTTTTACTCTATCATGATTTTTATTTTTATTTTATTTCTAAATATAAGTCTTATTAATCTAAATTTATAAGTATAATTTGTTTCCCTCTTTAAATTATATCAAGAAATTTAGGTTAGTAGTTCTTAAAGCTCAATTGTGTCAATTGCCGTATAACTTATTCCCAACGATACATTATCTATCTTGAATATAATGATATTAAGTTAACGGCAAAATCGAAAGAAAAGAATATAAAACACCTTGAGTTTTATTTAAATCATATAATTATATTTTTAATTAAAACTTTTGTTTATTTTAGCAAATTATAATTTTGACAAAATTAAAAAATGAATAATTTTTGTCCATAGATATCTATACAAGTAGTTTTGAATAATGACAATTGAGAAAAAAAATTATTTAATTTAGTAAAATTTAGAATTTTGTGCTGTGCGCTCCTGGAATAAGAGTTCGTTGGCCAATCTGCTCCTTAGATAACGGAGGTTAACTTTTTGTTAACGGTGTTAACGGTGTTGTGCTGAGCGCTGCTTTTTAAAATTTTTTTTTGGTATTTTTAGTCCACTTAATAGTTAATTGTGCTGGACGCTCCTGAGCCAATAGTTCGTTGGTAAAATCGCACCTTAACCCAAATTGCAATCACGCCACAAATGTGCCTATTTTTGTCCTTTCCAATTATGGAAGGAGTGGGGACCACCCTTGTCCATAGTACTCTACTAATACTCATATCTCAAATATCCCGACAAATTTACTCTTGCACCGCATAAAAAAACCAAAGGGTAAAGGAGAAAAATACACATGTGTTTTACTTTTGGGAGCGGTCAGCATCATATGTTTTTTTTTTTTGGAGTAAAAATATACTCGTAGTTACCATTTTGGATCAAAAGTCACATCCCACCGTTAGAGAGTTGGTTGATCTTATCTAATAAGATCAAAGATTAGCTGTTCTTATTGAAGTAGTGAGATTCTTGCTATTTCTCTAGGATCAAAGTTTATCCTATTAGAGTTTTCTTGACTTTCTCATTCTCGTTTAACCTTCCCGTCAATCTATCATAATTCTCTTATTCCCAATTTAACTACATATATCTTAACAGTATCTCAGGATAAGTTCAACGATTTGCACACGGATACAAGCACCATCAAGGCAGTCAAATAAAGCAATAAAATCCCAATTGTAATTTATTGCTATTAGTTGAAATGTCTTGGGCCTTTTTGACTTGTCTATACCTTGAAGGACGGAAAGTGTTATTTTTTTTTTTGCTATTGCACCCAGTTCACCAGAGCTTTGCCCTAATTAGTCTGGATCGAGGTTCTGTCGGGCGCATATGCGGGGACCTCTCCCAGGGAAGTTTTTTGCATCCACAAGGACTCGAACTCGAGACCCTTACTTAAGCGGCTCAAGTCCCTTCCATTTGAGCCAACTCCCGCTGGTACGGAAAGTGTTATTGATATCACTATACCAGTGCGCTGCGAGGCCACTATCAGAAAAGCAGTTCAATTAAAACATCAACATATGCGTGAATATACAGGTATTAATAGTTGCCGTATATATTATCATGTTCTGTCAAATTGATCAGCAAAACTTTAACCATGGACGTGTTCTACCACGAGTTTGGAAAGACGCGAACGGACATCAGAATAGAATTGATTCACATTTACAGTAATGCCAACAAACATGCAGATAGGCTACCACCACGTTGCAGCTTACATAAGGACGAAGATGTGATCACATTGACTGCACCGCATTCAAACATCGAAGCTTGAGACTTCTACACAATAGAGTAATTATGCAGGTTTTCAGTGTTTCCTATTTCTTTTGAGCTTTAAGCCCTCAAGGTTACTTAAAAAAAAAAAAAAATCCCTCTTAGTGGCATAATTGAAGAGTTAATTTTGGTCTTAATTATAAAACATAATTTTCATATTTATCAATCTTTTTCTAATTCATCTCTATTAGGGTGTGCATGGGAACCATTATGTTCCTCAGCATTGATTCTGAGATGAAACAATTTTTTCTGATTCTGTGCCTGAAAAAAGTTCTGAGAATCAGAATTACGTTTGTTAACTCATTTTATTTTTACTTAGAGAATTTTGTTAACACATTTTACTTTTACTTATGTAATTTGTATATTCAAAAAATTATTTGTGGTGGGGGTGGTGGTGGTGGTACGGTGGGGGTGGTGGTGGCAGCGACGGCGATGGCGGTGGCGACAGTGGCGGTGATGGCGGCGGCGGTGCGGAAGAGAGAAGGGGAAAAATAGAGACTTTGTGCCCTGGAATAGAAAAGCAGAAATTTTTCTGCTTCTTTTTTTTATTCCCAACACAAAAAAGAAACCTGTTCATCCCGGGAACAAGAAAGAAAAACCGGATTTACCAAACACAATTTCTATCCAATTTTGTTCCTGGGAACAGAAATTAAGGAAAAACTCATTCTGGGAGCGTTACCATGCACACCCTTATACTCTCAATAATAACCAATCATCCGGATGAGAAGGAAAGAGGGAAGTAAGGAACAAATAATAGCTTGTAAATATCTAAACCATCAATATCCCCGTACAACATGCAACATCTGAAACGCTCACACTATGTCACGCAGAGAACGATGATCAACAGAATTTCTGCTCACAAACACGAAAGTACCCATTTCTTTAAGCGTAAACATAAAAGTGCTTTTTCAATACATTAAGTGCCAGAAACGAAATCAGGAAACGCTGAGGTGACAGACTCTAAAACACAACTGTGTCAAGCATCATTCCCAAAGTCTGAACTATGTTTGAAGACATCAAATTGGAAACATGCTCTTCAAGATGTTTTTTGGCGTCTTGCCTTCCCACGTTAGCAATTGCAAGCTTCTCCGGAGGCAGCTCATCTTCCTCCTGCACGGCCTTGTTGTACTTGGCTGCTAAACTCAGCATCTCCTGATATAGATAGATCAATGATATGCAATCAATTGAGGGCGTCATTTGTATCAATACCATGAATCACTTAAATGATTGATAGGCCACCCATTATACAAGAGCACAATAATTAATCCCGCAGAGGGCTTTAGGCCTTTAACACTACTTCCCTCATAATTAAAATGCAACCATTGCAAAATAAAATGTCACGAATGTCCTGTCAAGGAACACCTTTGCACGCATTTGGCGAAATAATGCATGACCTCATCTCATGTTATATGGGTGAAAGGAACAAAGAGGGGTGAGGAGATTTTAAAAAATAATAAGGTACATCTATTTTCATTTCATGTTACAAAAACTTGACTTACCTGAACAGTCTGTTCGTTAGTTTTGGAATGTGCGTCAAAACGCCTCAGTGTCAAACCATCAGTCCATTTCTTCTTGTGAAGGTTTAGTAACATCTTCTCTTCAAGCTCATTCTTTCTATAATTAATGGCTATGGAGTAATAGTGTCGGTTCAAACCATGGATAAGAGCCTAAAAAGGAAAAGTAAAAAAAGATATCAAAATCAGGGGAAGAAAGGCAAAGAAATTGGGCAGAAGTTTCACTTGATATTAGCTGAACACTCACTTGAATAGATGGTTTATTCAGATGCCCTAGGTTAGATGTTGTCTGCCTTGGTTCCTGACCCAACATCATAGTTTGTGGATTAATCAGCCGAAATGCATCAATTACAACCTTGCCTTTAACACTCTGAATAGGATCCACCACCACAGCCACAGCACGCTGATTTAAAGCCTCAAAACTCTATTATATAAAGAACACCATCAATTTATGCATCAATACTCTGCATAAGTTTGACATCATTGTTCCCCTTTCTGGTTCAGGGCCCAAGCAATATCACAAAGGCATACAACATAAAGAAGTACTGGATAAAGACAAGACGTAACCTGTTGTGTATTAATGTCCACTCCAGAAAGCCAACAACCAAAACCAGGATGTGAATGATACCACCCCACAACCATCTCTGGCCTGAAAACCCAAGAAAAAGATTTATCAAACCCATGTAATCAACAGAGCAATATGATAAGCCACCAACTATGAAATTCTATTATCAAAAGCATAATTGGGCCATTATAGAAAATGAACAGTGCGGTGACGGGTGACCTAGCTGCATGATAACAGAAGGGGGAACTGAATAAGTTAGTTAGAAGAAAAATGAATGGGAGGAACGCAAGAAAAGAGGAAGGTGAGATGTGAGTGTCAGGAACAGGCCCCACACCTTGAGCACAGTTGAGGAGGGGTTTCCTTTTTCCTTCCTTTCTGAAGAATTCAGTAGCAGAAGAGGTTAAGGCTGAGTTGCAGGTGCAGCCAAGAAAGTAGTAGAGCACGTGTGGTTGTAAGCTTAATTGCTACAGATAAGGAAGTTTTTCTGATGATTGTTTCGCATCCAAAAGATTTTTTTATGTCTAAAATTATTCGAAACACAATTGAAAATGCAGCAACAACATAAACAACTTACCTTCTATGATCTTAACTCATGGGCAGTTACAAACCATAAATATACATTTTTTCATATTTTTAAAAATTAGTTATAAACAAGTTAAAAATTTCAGGAAAGAAAATTTTTCAAAAATGCAATATCATTCCAGAACCTAAGAGGATCGAATCAACCATCCTCATCAACCATAATAAGATATTTTATACTCCTCATAGACTATAATAAGAGATTTTATACAAAGTAATCCTTACGATTCTATGTTAAAGATGATAAAAGGAACCTCATTTATTGACTAAATGACAAGATCATCATTAAAATGGCCCATAAGAAGTGTTTATAAATTAAATATATAAAATTAAGGTGCTTGTATGCCAAGAAGCAGGGATTTTGAATCCTGTAATCTCCTATTCTATACTGAAAATTGTTGGCAAGGAAAATAAGACTCTGACCTAAAGGAACACAGGATAGAAGCATTAATAAGAAGTTACCCGAAATCTATGGTAATCAACAAAAAGAATTCAAGCGCAAGGAAATTTCGACTCAAAGGATCCAGAAAGCAAAATTCATATTTCAGCGACCATAAGAAGCAAATCAAAGGAAAATGAAAATACCTTCCGGTCTGTTTCAGCATATCAAGCATGTTAGTCTGAAAAACATGATCCACGGCTTCAACACTAACACCAGTACCACTTTGCGGCATCGCAAAGACATCTACCACGCGGACGGTATACTCATCCACAAACTCCCCCAGCATCAAACCCATAACTTCCATGGGAACACCGGCTCTTCCTACAAGTCACATCAAGTTAATCGGTCAAAAGGTGAACCACAAATACAACCAGTACTCTACATATTTCCGGCAAGGGTTAATCCGTTACATACGTGTAAAAAAGAGGGAGGGGGCATCTGAGAACCCTAATCACTCCATGAATGTAAATCTATCCCCGCTCAAAACTCAAATTTCCTCAAATTCATCTAAGTTAGGATACAGTTGAGAGATTGAAAAGACGTAAAGACAAAAAGAACTAACCGTGTTTGAGCATTTTGAGGAGGGCCAGCGAGGAAATATAAACCTGCTCAGATGAATCAAGCGTCGGCGAATCAGGGGGTGGGTGCCCCAGTGTGCCTCCTGCACCAGCAAACATCCTCTGTAGCCTCTCCATACCCGATAGTTTCTAGTTTCTGGACTTACTTGACGGTACCGAGCTTCGCTTTGAAGGAACAGAGAATGTATAAGCTTTTTTTTTTTTTTGGTAAATGAAAATGTATAAGCTATTTGTTATATAGGTTTCGATTCTCCTATTGGGCCGGGTTTTTTTATATTTTAAAATGTATAAGCTATTTGTTTTTAGGTTTTGATTCTCCTATTGGGCCGAGGTTTTTTATTTTAAATCCGGCCCATTACTGTTCAAAGGATGATAATCATTAATCCCTTGAAGAATTATGCACAAAATCATGAAAGAGAGCGACAACTAAGATTATATCATCTTCTATTTTAGATATAAGTTACTTTTAACCTCTTTATACATATAAAAAATAGCTAATACTCCCTTGAAGAACAGTATCTGATATCACTTTTAACCTCTTTATACACAAGGACTGCTTTAATTCCAAAGCCATGAAGGGATCTTCCTTGAAAAATTAGTTCAAAGCGACCACAAGCAGGTGCCAAACCTACAATCGTCGCATGATCAGGTCGAAAACCTTCCCTAAGCATCTATACAAAGAGACCCAGTGCATCATAATTGGCATGGGAATAGGTCAGGTCAGGCTAGACTTTGACTAAATAGGTCTGAGCCTATAATGTGAATCTGAAGCCTGAACCTACACGCAGGCTTTTTTTTAGGCTCAAGTTTGAGCCTATTTTAGGCCTAGGTAAGCCTGAAGTCTTGTTATAGGTCTACTTACAATATAGGCCTTTAAAAATGTCACATATTACAAAACTTGAAAACCATAATTTTTAGAAACATCTCCCATTAGCACCAACAATTGACAAGTTTTACGGTTTCTGATGCTATTTTGGCTATCTGCGTGTTAAGCCAGAAGATTTAGCAAGAGTACTTTTGCAGTCAGATACACTCATAGAAAAAAAATCAGGAAATGACAATCCACCTTCACTAAAATATAATTACTGCCTGGATTATATTTGTCACAGAAGATATCAGGAAAGCTCTCAATGACAGCTGAAGCAGCAACACAAATAAGCGTATATATATTGGATAAAGAAACCAGCACGTAAAAATATCTACTATCATTGCCAACGTAAGTGTAAATTCTTTATTTGCCTTTACATCCCACTGATTGCATAAGCGAGAGGAACAAAACCAAGTGAGAAAATTATATCAGCATTGTTCCTCTGAAAGGCCCAAAAGCACCTTAGTAATGACTACTCCAAAACATAGGTTTACTAAATTGGGAGATTACACCTAGGAGCAAATTAATCTTTCCTTAATGACCATTAGTAGTATTCCTTTGTTTTCTTCTGCAAGTACTCACTTAATCATTATCTGACATTTATATGTTTTATTTATCTTCCAACCCCTTTGTTATTCCTTTCTTAACTGGTTTGCGAAGCATGGCAAGAACTGTTAACAACACCACGAACTGGGGGTAGATAGATCAAATACTCTATGGACCAACAAAATAGTTTCTATATTGGCAAGAGATTACAGAGTCAACAAAATATTCAAGGAAAGCGGCCGGGAGATAGTTGAGAGGAAAATACCTGAAGCGTTGCCGAGTTGCGACAGAATACCTGAAGGGTTGTCGATTAGCTTTTATGTCTTGAACGAAGAAGAGCTAGAGGATTTGGGTTGCGACTTGCTACCTGCGACAGAATGAGCGAGACTGCGAGAGGAATAGCAAGCAACAGAATGAGGGAGATCCGAGAGGAATAGCGAGCGTCAGAACGGGAATACAGGAAATTGGAAAAGATAATAAGATGAGTAGATGAAAGGTCAACTTTAAATTAAAAATTATAATAATGGTTGGCAATTAAAATTAAAATTAAAATATAAGAATAAAAAACAGATAAATATGAGTATAAAAAACATATAAATTAAATATGAGTGTATATATATTTATGATATAAATAATTTTTTTTTTTAAATAGGCTAGACTTAAAGACTTATAGGTTAAGCCTTACTAAAATAGACCTGACCTATTTATACATTTAGTCCTTTAAATAGGCTTAGACCTGACCTTTTTAACAAATAGACCAGACTAAACCCTGGTAAGGACCTATTCCCACGGAAGGGGATTCTCTCATTGGCAGATTTCTGCCCATCCCTCACAGTCCCATCTGGACCGTCAAAATCCTGATGTAAGAAATTTTTTGGAAAACACCGCATGCGGTGTGCGTACCGCATGTGGTGTTTTCCAAAAATTTTCTGGGCCCTTGAATCAAGATTTTGACGGTCCGAATGGGAAGATGAGGAGGGATGATGAGAAAGTGGGAGGTGAGAGAAACCGGATCCTATTCCCACCCCTACATGATAACCATATTCGTTCCGTGAATATCCACAAATCAACGCGTTCCACGAAACATCTCTACAAGGCATATCTTCAAACAGTTGGCGAGCATTAGTTGTAAGACCCAGTTTCATGTAGAAATCCAAAAGAGCAGTATTTACATAAACAAATTGGTCGATGCCCCGTCTCGCTAATTGAGCTTGAACTTGGCAAACTTGAAGTTCCGTGACCGCAGAGCTATAAGTATCAGAAGAGAAAGAAGAAGCAAAGGCTTTTATAAGTAACGAAAAATTGAGATGATCGGGATTCGGATTAGCAACTAGAAGCTGCCGGAAGATAGCCAGCGGCCACTTTGCATTTTGGCTTCCGTTACATGAGCAAAGCAGAGAGTGAAAGAACGAGATGCCGCGAGTTTTTGAGCTCCAGAGACTGTGCACGCGTTCCTAATATAAAGCCGCACAGAGTTGGCTTATTGATCATTCACAATTGATAAGCGGAAGCATATAGATGATGAATGTGCAGACTCCATTATGAAACGCGCAACACTTCAAGACAGTTCGTTAGAAGCAGCTCTGAATTTGAAAACAGAACATGCACGGGGACAATAATATATTGGTAACTCTCTCTCTCTACTGGCATTCTTTCTCAGCACATATACTGGAAAATAATACTAGTATACTGGTAGAAATTAAAGAAAGTCCAAAATGATATATGTGTCAGTGTCTGTGTTCAATCCCAATATTTATGAATTCTGAAGGTTTAGTAAGTTATTGATAGGTATTGGATGTTTCCAATTCACAAGCGATTCCCCCCTTTTCATTTGAACGTTGAAATAGGTCTGTTTTCTGTTGGGGGATTCAAACCAGATTTCATATTCGCCAAAAATGTCTATGCATTTATTAGAAAGTTTCTTGTGATGCAAGATGAATTTGAAAGATGCTTCTCAGTCTCTTGTGTTGTCTTTTCTCATCCCATGCTAGTTATATTTTTCACATGAAAAATGTGTATGCGTTTATTTTCATCTTGTAAAGAAAGTCTCTTGTAACTGGCCAAATTTAGCTTTTGGTGATGGTATTACATATAGGAGGAAGTAGAGATCACACTTGGCACTTCCTAAGCAGCAGTAAGCCAAATGATCCCCCCTCCTGCACAAAACCAATAGAAGAAGTGATCTCACCTAACGACCCCGGGGAAGAAAACAAAGTTAGAAACATAACAAATACAACGTCACCAATCAATCTCATAAGAAGCACTTTCTTTTGTCTTGAGCCAAGGTGGTAGATATTGACATCCATGAGAGAGTCGGAAGTGCTACCTAAGTACCTATGTTTAGTCCCATTGATTAGGCAACAGTTAAAGCTACTGAGAAGTATGTAGTATGATAGGATCCTGCTTTCCCAGCTGCTGGTTTCTACATTGCTATTTTCTATTTTTTGAAACAAATATTTAAGAGAAATGATTGGTGTTTTCTTTTTTTTACTAAAAGGGTGCCAGAAAACGTGCAGGCACTAGCTAGTTAAAGGAAACTGTTAGGAAATATATCAGTGCAAATATATTATAATTAATTAGTATCGCATATAATCAGGGATTATAGGGATTATGAGTGATTAGGAAATCAATCATCATAATGAGTCATTACTCTCTTGTGTAAAAATACCCTATTGAGTATATGAATAAACACATTCATTTGAGAGTATATTTTCTCTATCTTTCTCTCTATGATTTCTACATGGTATAAGAGCTAAGGTATAGTTCTTGGCAAATTTGAGTTTTCCGGTGGCCATTGTTACTATAGCATTAACAGTAACAGTGGTCAGCTAGCGTGTCTGTACGAGTGCCATCTCTATTTCTTTTCCGGTTTCGTGTTTAGAGGATAGCATTTGGCAATTAGGTTTTGTTGTTTTGCTCTTCTTCAATTTTCGTGATTTTATGGTTAGAAGTGGATAGAGGTGGAGAGAGAGATTGAGAGTGAAGGTTATGTCTACAGAACTATTCATCCATATGCTTGTTTGTCTTCGTTCCAGTGTCGTTTCATAAATCTACTTCTAGTTCGGTGGTTATTTGCTTTTAGGTTGTGGAAGTGTTATTTGGTCACTGGGGTGACTGTTGCTTCTATTTGGTCACTAATGTGGCATTTGTTGTTGCGAATCGTGAAGCCTCAGTTTGGTGTTATAATCTCGGGTGAGATTGTTCTGTGGTGACTAAAGAGGTTTCGTTGTATTTAAAGAGGTTATTGATACCTTGTTTGGTTGTTGTGACCATTTTTCTGGTCGTGCTTCATTCTCCGACGTCGAGCCTTCATTCCCGGTATGTATAGGCCGGTTCTTTGCTTCGAAGGTTGCGTTGTGAGACTGGGTATTTTAACACAATCGGCATTTTGTTTAGTGCACGTTCACTTGTCTCTAGTGGCTAGGTTCTTTGTTTGTTACGTTTTCCAGCACGTTCGTGAAGTGCTATTTTGTCTTGAATGCCGTGCTTGTGGTTGGGTAATTTCGTTGGCATCTGTTGTGCTTTGCATCCTCTGGTGAGCAGTTTGGTGGTCCCTATGTGGCTCGTTCATTGCTTTGTCTCCAGTGAGGTGTTTGTCTCAGGTGAGACAGTTTGGTGGTCCCTATGTGGCCCGTTTGTTGCTTTGCCTCCGGTTAGGTGTTTGTCTCAGGTGAGACAGTTTGGTGGTCCCTATGTGGGCCGTTCGTTGCTTTGCCTCCGGTTACGTGTTTGTCTCAGGTGAGACAGTTTGTTGGTCCCTATGTGGCCCGCTCATTGCTTTGCCTCCGGTGAGGTGTTTGTCTCAGGTGAGACATTTTGGTGGTCCCTATGTGGCCCGTTCGTTGCTTTGCCTCCGGTGAGGTGTTTGTCTCAAGTGAGACAGTTTGGTGGTCCCTATGTGGCCCGTTCGTTGCTTTGCCTCCGGTGAGGTGTTTGTCTCAAGTGAGACAGTTTGGTGGTTCCTATGTGGCCCGTTCGTTGCTTTGCCTCTAGTGAAGTGTTTGTCGTAGGTGAGACAATTTGGTGGTCCTTGTGTAACTCGTTCGTTGTCTTGCCTCCGGTGAGGTGTTTGGTATCTGGTGAGACGTTTGGAGGATTGTTTGGTCTCTGGTGAGACATTTGGAGTATCATTTGGTCCCTGGTGAGACCGTTTGATGTTTGGTCTCTAGTGAGATGTTTGGAGTATTATTTTGTCATTGGTGAGATTGTTTGCTGTTTACTTCAAGATCTCATGAAGAAGCAAATTATTGGTGATTAATGGCTGCTCACATTCAAGGTGCTTTCAGTTTGAGGGGGAGTGTGTGAAAATTGGGTGAAGAGGTTCTTAGGAAGAAAATAATTTTGTTTGGATTTATTTATATTATGTTTTCTTGTAACAAGTTGAGCATGATTAACATCTATGCTCCAACTTGAGGGGGAGTGTTAGGAAATATATCAGTGCAAATATATTATAATTAATTAGTATCGCATATAATCAGGGATTATAGGGATTATGAGTGATTAGGAAATCAATCATCATAATGAGTCATTACTCTCTTGTGTATAAATACCCTATTGAGTATATGAATAAACACATTCATTTGAGAGTATATTTTCTCTATCTTTCTCTCTCTCTGATTTCTACAGAAACCTGTGATTGAAATCTTTTAAGAGAGTGACTCTATACTCCGTAAGAGGAATAATATTTATGATTATTGTTTTAATATCCATCTAATGATCTTGACGAGCTAAAGTGTCGGCACATCGATTGTCAAGATCAAAAGTGATAGTCTAATCAGACATTAGGAGGCGATGAATTTATCTAACATGGCCATTGAGGGGATGATCTCGAGATAGGTCGTTATTATATTGATTATATGCAAGACTTCAATAGAGTCGCTAAAGACAATTTTGTGATAATCATAAATCCAAGGCAAAAGCCTATAATCTCAACGGCAGTAGCAGGATTGTAACCTAATTTCTTGATGAAACCAAGTATCCATGTTCCTTTGCTGTCTCTAAGTAGGCCGCCGCAAGTAGCTTCACCATTTTGAATCACAGAGCCGTCAATGTCCATTCTTAGCCAATCTTCCTTAAGAGGGATCCATTTGTCTAGGGATTCTCTGTAAGAAGGATTGAGGAGTTTCTTTAGGTAAGTTGAATGAGTTTCTTTAGGAAAGTATAATCATTTGAATTCAATGTTAAAATTCTCGTATGTTCTTTAGTATCTGGGAAGCCATCTAATGACCTTGACGAGCTAAAGAGTCAGCATATTGATTGGTGTGAATCTTGGGAAGCCCAGGATTACAAGTGGTTTGTAATCTTGGGCTTCCAATCCCTTGTTTGTCACCTTCGATGTAGGACTAAAATCAGTTGACCCATCCATACGCATAATAGGGCAACGAAAGAATCCGTAAATTCAGGAAGTTTAAATTTTGGCTTTTATGTACATGCCACAAGTTCCCATTGCATCTAACAATACTTACCATTAAATTCTGTCCAATCTGTTTTTTCTTGGGTTATTATGAAATCTGGTTTATCATTATTTTTGACTCATTTTTAATTGTTGGATTTTAACTCTGATTTGATGCTCAAATATGTTTGATCATTTTTCCTATGGCAGATTGGATATCATCCCAACTTTGAAAGATCTAGGTGTTTATTCATAGTACGAAAAGATGGGGAGGTGGTTGACTTTTCATATTGGAAATGCATCAAAGGTCTGATTAGAAAGAATTATCCATTGTATGCAGACAGTTTCATTCTCAGACATTTTTGAAGTTGCCAATGTCTAGTTTCTTATTCCTGGTTGGATGCCATTCGAAAGCACTGCTGAAGGATGGAATATAGTGAGAGAAATCAGGGGAGGGGCTAGCCTTTAGCAGTTTATTATTTGAAAGATGGCTGATAGCGACTTCGGCAAGTGCACCGGTCGTTATAAGTAATAAAGTAGTGAGAAAAAGATCGTCCCATAAGGAATAGTACTCCAATCACTAATTCGCTATTTTAGATTTAGTTGGATAAATAGAGTAATATGGGGTGAGTTGTAACCAAACAGAATTTAAAGAATTAAATAAAGAATAAGAATCTAAAATCAAGAATTTCAAGAACAACGTTTTTAGAGAAGATGAGTAATCAAGAAAAACGCAGATAGGGATGAGAATCCCCCTATGTTCCTTCAAGTATTTGAATTGAATTCCTAATTAATTATTATTCCCACGATTGACGATCAATTCTCTAAAGTTAGACTAAGTCTCAATGTCTTGATGCTACCTTAGTCCGTTATCTTTGAAAACAACATAATGTCTTAGTATTGTTGGAAAGATCAATTTATTTAAACCAGAATTATAAGATCGCATAAACTCGTAAGCCTATGTCTAGGTCATGCAACTCTACGATGAATTAACGGTTCTAGTTAAATGCACCAACATCTCTATTGTCATACACCAACCTATGAACAATCTAAAAGGTGATCAATCTTTAAGAAAGCTTTAAGCAAAGATAATTCATTCAATCAAGAAAATAACGAGTAATAAAGAATTCAACCAAATACTCTAAATTCACATAGGGCTCATCCTCGCCCTAACTACAAAAGGAAACTAATCAAGCATGGCTAGGTTAACAAAATAAAGAAGATGAAAATCAGACTTGTTTTTCAGGGATTGGAGAAGGTTGATCTCCACAATGGTGCTTTGATCCTCTTTCTCCAATGCCGTCTGTGTGCCTCCTGATCTCGGATTATTCAATTGCTGTTCCTCTGCTTCGTCTTTTCTCGTTCGCGGCATCTCGGCTTTTTGTTCTTGTTCGCTGCGTCCTTCCCCCTTTGCTGTTGCGTCTCTCTTTAATATATATTGTTGGGCTCTTATCTTTTTTTTCATCAGATATGACATATTGTCATATCTATTATAACAATATATCTACTATCTGCCAATGTGAGTTGGCATAGATGGTAAGGGATCCAGGACTAGGCCCTTAGGTCGTGGGTTCGATCCTCTCTGCCGTCGCTGGGACTCTTTTGGTAGGCGATCTCGTAAGTCCCTAGTAAGTGCTCATAGAGCTCGGGGCCGTGCCCTGACCTTGGTGGGGGACTGATGTCAAACCCTTCCAAAACTTTTTAATATCAATATATATATATATATACTATCTTTCCAGCTCACGCATGATTATTGCAGGCCTTTTCGTTTAATTGGCGTGGGGTCCACATCTTTCATTTATTTTCCATATATATATATATATTTAATTCCTCTTTATCTCCTTCTTAGATCACATAATATCTCCTGCACAATCAAATAGGATATTAATAGATTTTCTGTTATAATATTCTTTTATCCTATAATTAAGTAAAAGATAGATAAGTACATAAAGATAATTAAATAAGTACAAAATATTAATAAATTCAATCCAATATATCCCAGAATCTACCATTATTTAATTATAAAATATATACTTATCAAACTCCCCCACACTTAAACATTTGCTTGTCCTCAAGCAAAAGAAAGAGAATTAATTATCTGAAAAGAACATTGCCTATGAAATTCCTAAACAGAGAGCAATAAACCACCACACTTAGATCATATCATCAAATCTTATTTAAGTTAATGTCTTATAAGAATAGGTCACTAAGTCAATAGCCTTAAACAATTGTAACAATCTTTCTACATCCTATGATCAAAAGATCGGCAAGCAATAAGTTCAACAATAAGATTAGTAAAGGAATATTATGCTACTCAATTTTTCCAGAAAAATTCAAATGCCCCCACTAAACCAAGCTTTTTATTGAACTTAATAGGGATCCTCATAGTTTTTTTTCTCTCTCTTTTTTTTTGGTCTTGAGCCGTTGTAGGTCCCCTTTTGACGCGACCCTGCACATGGGTGATACAGCATCATCTAATTTTCTTAAAAAAATCATGTAGCAAAATATTCATAAACTAATAATCTGCTGATCCTATTACAAACTATTCCTTATTCTCATAGTCCATATCAAGATTGCTACAAAAATTCAAAGCTTAGAGACTTAGTTGAGACATTCTTTTTTTTTTTTTTAACTTGATAATATTTTCTAAGAGGGGGAAAACTCAAAGTTAAGGTCAATTTCAAAAAAAATATTTTCAATGTTTTCAATTGCATTAGGACAAGCATAACCAAGGAAATCATATCCCTCCCCCACACTTAAATCAAGCATTGTCCTCAATGTTGCAAAAATATAAAGAGGGAAAGAAACTAGTACTCACCTGGTTTAGGTCTCTAACTTCGATGTGGAGTTCTTCATCAGGTACCATCCATGATGTTTCAAATTTTTTTTAGAGAGGAGTGAGTGCACACGCAAGACTTGGCAACAACAAGAGGAGTGATCATCTTTAAACCTAGAAAAATGAAAGAGAAAAAAAAACAAAATAATAATAATAACTGCAAGAAAAACGTATTGGGTTGCCTCCCAATCAGCGCTTGTTTACCGTCCCGAGCCTGACGGATGTCCTTAATTCTCAACTTCCAATGCCACAGAGGTTCTTCCTCTGTCAATGTCTCCACCGTGGTAAAGCTTTAATCTCTGTCCATTCACCTTAAACGCTTCATCTGAACCAATTGGTGCAATGGCAATTGCACCAAAAGGTGTGACTTCTTTGACTACAAAAGGTCCTGACCATCTAGACTTCAATTTCCCTGGAAAAAGTTTCAAACGAGAATTATAAAGTAGTACCTGTTGTCCCGGATGAAACTCTTTAGGAATAATCCTCCTGTCATGCCATCTCTTGGTTCTTTCCTTGTAGAGGCTAGCACTCTCATATGCAAAAATTCTGAATTCATCAAGCTCATTCAACTGAAGTAACCTCTTTTCATCAGCAGATTTAGCATCAAAATTCAGCAGCTTAGTTGCCCAAAGTGCCTTATGTAACACCTCAAATCCAACACCCGAAAACTTGGCCTAAAATATTTGGAATATCTCCCACAAGGATAATCATCAACCAAATCATTTAAAAAAACATAACCGTTTCAAATAGAGTTCATAATACAAAGCCAAAATAGATTTCCGAAATATTTCAGAGTTTAATACAAAGCGGAGTCTTAGGGTCATGGCAAATAAAAACAACATAACATAAACTACAGGAGTACAAGAGCCTTCAAAGCTCACTCCATAGGTGCCTTCCCTTGCTCCTTACTAGGATATTCACCTGAAAAATGTTAATATGGGATGAGATTTCCACATCTCAGTAACTACTGAATATTCTACCGTACACAAGCAAATCATATATGACTAAAAACAAGAGATAATGAAATACATTTATTTTTGTATATAACTATATATATATATTCCAAAAGTTCTCATAAAAAGATTTTACAAAAACGTTTATCATTTAATCAACTTAAACCATTCAATAATATAACATGCAGATGCAACCACCCTTATATCCTCTTCCGTCCTTATATCATTGATTGGAGCCATAGGCTAACACATAGTCCAACAAACATATTCATGTGATCGAATTGTTCCAAGCTTACCAAAACTTAAGATATACCCGGCAAAAGTATAGAGCTTAAGTATGGACTATGGCTCCCTCCTTATCAGAATAAAGGAGGTGTCACATGTCCCACAACTCTAATGTAATCCCGGCCAGAGGAAAACATGAAAGAAGGGGCCCTGAAAAGTACCAATCCACTTTGCACCGAGTGGTGGCATAAAATCATAACATATCAGATTCCTCCAAACTCCATCCCATCACAAATACAACCGCCATGATAAATGCACTCATTCAAAAATAATGCATTACGCTTCCCTTAATATCAAATAAAACCATTGAAATTCATGATCAATAAATAGTATCACCGTATGTATTCGTGAATAGTAATTTACCATTCGTAAATAGTAAACAAGAAATGAAGAAAAATAAACAAAATAGTAAATAGTAAATAGTAAACAAGAAACAAGAAATGAAAATGTAAAAAGAAACAAGAAACAAGAAACAGTAAATAGTAAACAGTAAACAGTAAATAGTAAATAGTGAATAGTAAATTGGTATGTATAATACGTGCATTTAGTGCCATGTACAAATACAATCTAAAATTTCCATAGCAGAATCTTAAAACCGTACAACCCATAAAATATTGTATCATATATATCAGTCTAAAATAAATAGTATAAGCATAAAAATATAATCATACATAATTCACAAGTATAAGGAAAAATATCCAGAGTTACCTGTTACTTGCTAACTCTCAAATAATCACCAAAGAGCAACTACCGTATCCCCAAATAATTACCACCTTACTCTCCTTCTCTCTTTCCTTCCTTTCTCTCTCTCTCCTTTCTTTCTCTCTCCTCTCTTTCCTTTCTCTTTTCTTCCTCTTCTCGCGTTTCACGGGGTGCGTTGTGTGTGTATTTATAGTTGAGAAAAATGGGTCCTTAACCGTGATTTACACCTCTCGGGTCATTCTACGTAATTTTCCCCGTGCCAAATTTTCAAACTTCACGTGAAAGGTCAGTCGGGAGGTTTTGAAAAATTTGTCGATGGGTCCCACATGTTTTGTTTTGTTTCTAATTGTTTTTCTTCCCCGTGACCTTCTTTCGTTGCTTCTGCCTACTTTTATATAATAATATATATAATATAATTATATAATATAATAATATATTATTCCACCGTCGCTACTCCCTTACTATATATATATATAATGATATAATATAATAATATATTGTAATTTTAATTAAATATAAAAGTTTATTTATTTATTTATTTTAGAAAAATAAATTTTTATTTTATACCTCTAAATCTCCTTTAGACCGTAAAATACTTAATAAATAATCCTAAAAAAAAAAAAATACTCAATTACTGTTAGAAAAACTGGGATATTACATTTCTTCCCCCGTTAAATAAATTTCGTCCTCGAAATTTAATATACATAAGAATTCTACTTACCTAATTAAATAAGTGAGGATAGGTTTGTCGCATGCTCTCCTCAGTTTCCCAAGTAGCATCTCCTGAGCCATTCCTTTCCATACCACCTTCACAAGCTTAATGGTCTTGTTTCTCAATTGCTTTTCCCTTTCATCTACAATTTGCTCCGGCTCAGCTTTATATGTCATGTTATCATTGAGTTCTACCTCCTCTACTACAATAACATGAGAAGGATCTGGTCGGTACTTCTTCAGTTGCGATACGTGAAAAACATCATGCAGATTTGCAAGTTGTGGGGTAACGCAATTCTATAAGCTACTGACCCTATTTTCTTTAAAATCTCATAGGGACCCATATAACGAGGTGAAAGCTTCTTCGCTCGAATCGCTCTACCAATGCCAGTCATTGGTGTGACTTTTAGAAATACATGTTCACCCTCTTTGAAATGCAACGGTCGCCTTCTCCTATCAGCATAACTTTTCTGTCTACTTTGAGCAGTGAGAAGTTTCTCATTGGATCGCCTTAATCTTTTGAGTTGTTTCGTCCACCAACTCGACCTAGTAAACTTCGTTCACTCGCCTCGTCCAAAGAAATAGGAGATCTACATTTCCTTCCATACAAAGCCTCATAAGGTGCCATCTCAATGCTAGAGTGATAACTGTTGTTATACGCAAACTCTGCCAAATGAAGATGATTGTCCCAACTTCCTCCCATTTCGATTGCACATGCTCGCAACATGTCTTCCAGAGTTTGTATTGTCCTTTCGCCCGTCCGTCGGCCCCGAGGATGGTAAGCGGTACTAAACCTTAGTCGAGTTCCCATAGCATCCTGCAATGCTTTCCAAAATGTGAAGTAAATCGCGCATCACGATCGATACGATGTTGTTCGGTATCCCATGTAATCTGACAATCTCTTTCATGTAGATTTTCGCTAGTTTCTCAAGAGAATATTCTGTCGCTATGGCTAGAAAATGGGCCGACTTAGTCAATCTATCAACAATTACCCAGATAGCGTTATGTCCAGACGCAGCTTAAAGGAAGTCCCGTGATGAAATCCATTGAGATACTATCCCATTTCCATTCGGGATTTCCAGATTTTGTAATAGTCCAGGGGTTTTCGATGTTCAATTTTGACTTTCGACAAGTCAAACAACGAGTAACAAACTCGCCACGTCTTTCTTCATGCCGCGCCACCACCAATTCCGCTTCAAATCATGATACATCTTGGTTGCTCCGGGTGAATAGTATATTTGCTCCGATGAGCTTCCTCTAGCACGAGCCTTCTTATTTCTCCATCGTCAGCTAGACACACTCTTCCCTTATACCTTATTATCCCATCTTCCCCAATCTCAAACTCGACTCTCTTCCTTCTTCAATTTCTTCCCTAACACTTAATGTATACTCATCTTCAAGCTGAGCGAATTTAATTTCTTTCCAAGTCGTACTTTCAATAGTTAATGCTTCCATGGTAGCAAGTTGTCCTGACAATACATCAATAGATGTACTCGTACATCTTCTAACAATTTGTGTTCCCGATCATCATCTGGGCTGCATGGATCGTCTTTCTGCTTAAGGCATCGGCTACAACGTTTGCCTTTCCTGGATGATACTTCAATTCATAGTCGAAGTCCTTGAGAAATTCCATCCATCTTCTTTGCCGCATGTTGAGCTCCTTTTGGTCAAACAGGTACTTCAGGCTCTTATGATCACTGAAAACCTCAAATCGTGATCCATAGAGATGGTGCCTCCAAATCTTTAGAGCAAACACCACTGCTGTCAATTCTAAGTCATGAGTAGGATAGTTCTCTTCATGTGGCCTTAAATGTCGGGAAGCATAAGCCACTACTCTTCCATTCTGCATTAGTACACACCCAAGACCTTTCTTGGAAGCATCAGTGTACAAGGTAAAGGTCTGAGTAGGATCTGGAATTGTAAGTACTGGTGCCGTAGTCAACTTAGTCTTCAAATTTTGAAAAGCTGCTTCACACTTCTCATCCCACACAAAAGGTTGACCTTTCCTAGTTAACTTTGTTAAGGGCATAGCTAATCGTGAAAAGCCCTTAATAAATCTCCTATAATAGCCACCAATCCTAGAAAACTTCGATCTCGGCCACGACTTTGGTCAGTTCCCATTGAAGAACTGCATCAATTTTGGTAGGGTCCACCGCAACACCTTCACCGATACGACATGGCCAAGGAATTTTACTTCCTTTAACCAAAATTCGCACTTAGACAGCTTCGCATAAAGCTTGTGTTCCTTCAACACTTGTAACACAATTCTGAGATGCTCTTTATGCTCTTTTTCATCCTTAGAGTAGATAAGGATGTCATAAATGAAGACCACTACAAATTTATCTAAATATGGCCTGAAAATTCTATTCATGTAATCCATGAATACAGCTGGAGCGTTTGTTAGCCCAAATGGCATAACAAGAAATTCATAATGGCCATATCTAGTTCTGAATGCAGTCTTCGGGATATCTTCCGCTTTGACCCTTAACTGGTGGTAGCCTGATCTAAGATCAATCTTGGAGAATATGGATGCTCCATTCAACTGATCAAGTAGATCATCGATCCTGGGTAAAGGATATTTGTTCTTTATAGTCACTTTATTCAACTGGCGATAGTCGATGCATAGTCTCAGGCTCCCATCTTTCTTCTTCACAAAGAGCACAGGCGATCCCCAAGGAGATACACTGGTCCGATGAAGCCCTTTTCCATCAATTCTTCGATCCGCTTCTTGGTACGAGATCGATAGAAAATTCTACTTCTCTCTCTGGGGGTAAACCTATCATCTCTTTTGGAAAATACTTCTGGAAATTCGTTTACTACTTCGATGCCTTCTATCCCTTCCTCCACTTCGCTAGAATGGAGAAAAACACCATGTACGCGGACAATCCCTATGAATAGACTTTTCAACTTGTACCGCAGACAATTGCGGTTTATTATGGCTCATAGAGTCATCTGCAAGAGATATAATCTTTCTCTTACAACCAAGGATGACATCATTTGCCGACAACCAATCCATTCCTATTATCACGTCAATACCCTTCGTGGGTAGACAAACAAGATCTATGTTTGAGGTCCTACTATCAAACTCAATTGTACAATTTAAGCAAGCCCTAGAAGTTTTCACCGAAGCTCCCGCCGGTGTAGAAATAATCATGCAAAAGGCATTTAGCATATGCTTAAATTCAATCGAGGCACACAATCATACGATATAAAAGAGTGTGTAGCACCCGAATCAAATAAAGCTTCAACTTCAAGGCCTTGGATTTTGAGGGTACCTTTAATCAAATTTGGTGAAGCACTTGCCTCCTGGTGTGATAGTGCGAACACCTTGCCTGGAACTGCAGTTCTAGCATCATTGGCCCGTCGAGGCTCTTCCTCACAGAACCTGGAGATGTGTCTGGGCTTTCCGCAATTGAAACATGTCACACAATGTCCTTGGTGTATCTTTCCACACCTAGCACACTTCTGATTATTTGCAGTGCTAGCCACAGGAGCTGTGGATCCCCTATAAGAGTTTTGTCCTCCACTAAATTGACTCCCTTGGGGTCTACTGAAATGGCTCCTCTGGGGTCTACTAAAATGGCTCCTTGGAGGTCCATTGAAATTACCCCTTGGTGGTCCACCGAAAGATTTCTTGATGGTTGACTAAATCGCGTATTCACACCACCGAAATTATGATCTGTGCTTCTTAGTGATTCCCCCATAGGTCTCATAGGTGGTGCAGATCGGCTTGAAGTCCTTTCATCTTCTCGCCTTCTTCTTCTCGTTTGCTTCGGCTATCGTGCGTAATTTGTCACATATCTCTTCAAAGTTCTTTGCTCCATCCGAAATGGTGCCAAAGCCGTCTTTAAATCTGGTCTAGCTTTTTCCACTAGCCGAGCACACATCCATTTTGGGTTGTTTTGCGAATATTTGCAAAATTTAGACAACTCCAAAAAGCGAGTGATAAATTCATCCTCGTGCAATCCCTCTTGCCTGAATGTGAGGAATTCGCTTTCTTTCTATTCGATTGAAGGGGAAAAATAATAATTCTCGAACTTTTCTTTAAATTCTTCCCATGTCATCTCTTTATCGCATTCTTGGTGCTTTCCCACCATTGTTGGGCCGCTTTCTCCATCAACCGCTCCGCAACTTGTACCTTTTGTTGTGAGCTGATTTCGATAACTTTGAATATCTTTTCGAGACGCTTCACCATTCTAGTGCTTCGATTGGGTCTAGCTTCCCTCGAACATTGGAGGAGTGAACTTCCTGACCTTTTCCCAAACCTCGCAATAGGAGGAGGGTTATACTGAGTATGGGAACTGCTACTACCTCTTAATTCTGTGCCAGTACGACTCCCACCTCCTGATTGATGGTCAGAAGGAATGACTTCCCTGGCCGTAGGCTTCTTCTTCTTACCACCTTGACCTCTTCTTTCTGCTAATTCGTCCTCGTGCCTATTCACTTTCTCTCTTACCTCCAGGATTGCATCGCGTAATTCTGCTAGAAGGGCATTGTTATCCTGAGGAGGGGGAACATTTTGATGCGAAGAGGGACCATTTTGTCGTGAAGCGGGGGTTGTATTAGTCCTTCGAGTTCTCCCCATTTTCTTCTCCTATGATCTACACTATAAGGATGCTAAGTAAGGGTTAAGTGGCTAAAAAATTCTAAATCTAATCAAAGAGAAAGGCACATGTTATGATATTTAATTTGCCACGACCTCTAAAAAGTTTAAAGAAGTCACTTTAGAAAATAGACAAAATTTGTCATGGAATGTTTAGCTCTGATACCAAAAATGTAACACCTCAAATCCAACACCCAAAAACTTGGCCTAAAATATTTGGAATATCTCCCACAAGGATAATCATCAACCAAATCATTTAAAAACATAACCGTTTCAAATAGAGTTCATAATACAAAGCCAAAATAGATTTCCGAAATATTTCAGAGTTTAATACAAAGCGGAAGTCTTAGGGTCATGGCAAATAAAAACAACATAACATAAACTACAGGAGTACAAGAGCCTTCAAAGCTCACTCCATAGGTGCCTTCCCTTGCTCCTTACTAGGATATTCACCTGAAAAATGTTAATATGGGATGAGATTTCCACATCTCAGTAACTCACCGAATATTCTACCGTACACAAGCAAATCATATATGACTAAAAACAAGAGATAATGAAATACATTTATTTTTGTATATAACTATATATATTCCAAAAGTTCTCATAAAAAGATTTTACAAAAACGTTTATCATTTAATCAACTTAAACCATTCAATAATATAACATGCAGATGCAACAACCCTTATATCCTCTTCCGTCCTTATACCGCTGACTGGAGCCATAGGCTAACACATAGTCCAACAGAATCATATTCATGTGACTGAATTGTTCCAAGCTCACCAAAACTTAAGATATACCCGGGCAAAAGTATAGAGCTTAAGTATGGACTATGGCTCCCCTCCTTATCAGAATAAAGGAGGTGTCACATGTCCCACAACTCTAATGTAATCCCGGCCAGAGGAAAACATGAAAGAAGGGGCCCTGAAAAGTACCAATCCACTGTGCACCGAGTGGTGGCATAAAATCATAACATATCAGATTCCTCCAAACTCCATCTCATCACAAATACAACCGCCATGATAAATGCACTCATTCAAAAATAATGCATTACGCTTCCATTAATATCAAATAAAACCATTGAAATTCATGATCAATAAATAGTATCACTGTATGTATTCGTGAATAGTAATTTACCATTCGTAAATAGTAAACAAGAAATAGTAAACAACAAACAATAAACAAAATAACAAGAAATAAGAAATAGTAAATAGTGAATAGTAAATTGGTATGTATAATACGTGCATTTAGTGCCATGTACAAATACAATCTAAAATTTCCATAGCATAATCTTAAAACCGTACAAACCATAAAATATTGTATCATATATATCGATCTAAAATAAATAGTATAAGCATAAAAATATAATCATACATAATTCACAAGTATAAGGAAAATATCCGAGTTACTCGTTACTTGCTAACTCTCAAATAATCACCAAAGAGCAACTACCGGTATCCCCAAATAATTACCACCTTACTCTCCTTCTCTCTTTCCTTCCTTTCTCTCTCCTCTCTTTCTCTCTTTCCTTTCTCTTTTCTTCCTCTTCTGCGTATCACAGGGGTGCGTTGTGTGTGTATTTATAGTTGAGAAAAATGGGTCCTTAACCGTGATTTACACCTCTGGGTCATTCTACGTAATTTTCCCCGTGCCAAATTTTCAAACTTCACGTGAAAGCTGTCGGGAGGTTTTGAAAAAATTTGTCAGTGGGTCCCACATGTTTTGTTTTGTTTCTAATTGTTTTTCTTCCCCTGACATTCTTTCGTTGCTTCTGCCTACTTTTATATAATAATATATATAATATAATTATATAATATAATAATATATTATTCCACCGTCCCTACTCCCTTACTATATATATATATAATGATATAATTTAATAATATATTGTAATTTTAATTAAATATAAAAGTTTATTTATTTATTTATTTTAGAAAAATAAATTTTTATTTTATACATCTAAATCTCCTTTAGACCGTAAAATACTTAATAAATCATCCTAAAAAAAACACTCAATTACTGTTAGAAAAACTGGGATATTACACCTTATGCTCTAGCTCCACTGGAAGGTGGCAAGACTTACCATATAGCAGCTGAAACGGTGACATGCCAATAGGAGTTTTGAATGCCGTTCGGTACGCCCACAAAGCATCATCAAGCTTCTTAGACCAATCATTCCTTGACTTCCAAACGGTCTTCTCCAGAATTTGCTTCAATTCCCTGTTAGACATCTCCACTTGCCCACTAGTTTGTGGGTGATATGGAGTAGTGACACGATGAGTGACACCATATTTGCTAAGCACTAGATACCACCACCTTAGCTTCATTAGTGGGAAGAGCAATTGCCTCTACCCACTTGGAAACATAGTCCACAGCTACAAGAATGTACTTGTTAAAAGAACTTGGGAATGACCCCATAAAATCAATCCCCCACACATCAAATATCTCAATAATAAGAATGTTGTTAAGGGGCATCTCATGTCTCCTAGAGATATTCTCAGTTCTTTGGCAACGATCACAACGCTCCACAAACTTCCTAGCATCCTTGTACAGTGTAGGCCAATAAAAACCACTTTGTAATACCTTAGCAAGCAGTAGTGCGTTCTCCAAAGAAATGTCCACCATAATCTGAACCGTGACAATGCTGAGGACCTTATGAGTTTCCTCCTCGGAATACAAATACGGAGCACTCCATCTCGCACACTGAAAAACAAGAAAGGCTCATCCTGCATATACCGCCGAACATCATGCATGAACTTCTTCCTCTCGCCGCCATGTTAGTCCCTCTGGTATCATCCCAATTGCCTTATAATTAGCAATATCAGCAAACCAAGGTACATTGCTGATTGCCAAGACATACTCATCTGGGAATTCATCCCGAATCTCCATCTCTGAATCATCATGCAACTCCTTAACCTATATCCTCGATAAGTGATCGGCTACCACATTCTCCACCCCTTTCTTGTCCCTGATTTTAATATCAAACTCTTGGAGTAGCAGCATCCAACGGAGAAGCCTTGGCTTAGCGTCTTGCTTAGTCAAGAGGTATTTTAGAGCAGCATGATCCGTAAAAATAATCACCTTGGAACCAATCAAATACTGTCTAAACTTATCTAATGCATAAATAATTGCAAGCATCTCCTTCTCAGTTGTTGCATAGTTCGGTTGTGCCTCATTCGAACTTTACTCGCATAGTAAATAACATGCAACAACTTATTCTTCCTTTGCCCCAACACAGCCCCTATGGCATAGTCACCGGCATCACACATCACCAAACAAGAACTCCCAATCGGCGCCGTCAGAATAGGTGCAGTGGTCAATCTCTCCTTCAACAAATTAAATGCCACTAGACAATTATTGTTAAAGTTAAAGTCTTCATTTTTGACCAACAACTGACTAAGTGGTTTGGCTATCTTGGAAAAATCCTTGATAAACCTCCGATAAAAACCTGCGTGACCAAGAAAACTGCGAACGCTACGCACATTGATGGGAGGAGGTAAGTCTTTGATGATTATAATCTTGGCTCTATCCACTTCTATCCCCTTATCAAATATTCTATGACCCAAGACTATCCCATCTTTCACCATAAAGTGGCACTTTTCCCAATTAAGCACCAAGTTACTCTCTTGACATCTTTGGAGCACACACGACAAATTAGCCAAGCAAGTATCATACGAAGTGCCAAAAACAGAGAAATCATCCATAAATACCTCAATAAATCTCTCAGTCATGTCAGAGAAGATAGACAACATGCACCTCTGAAAAGTAGCTGGAGCATTGCAAAGACCGAAGGGCATCCGTCTATAAGCAAAAATCCCAAAGGGACAAGTGAAAGCTGTCTTCTCTTGATCCTCTGGAGCCACTGCTATTTGATTGTAACCGAATAGCCATCTAAGAAACAGTAATAAGAGTGACCTGCAAGCCTCTCGAGCATCTGATTCATGAATGGCAAAGGAAAGTGGTCCTTGCGAGTGGCATCATTCAACCTCCTATAATCCACACACATTCTCCACTCGTAATGGTTCTAGTGGGTATCAATTCATTATTCTCATTCTCGCACTACAAGAATTCCACCCTTCTTCGGTACTACCTCACTTGGACTAACCCACTTTGAGTCAGAGATAGGATAAATCATACCTGCATCTAACAGTTTCACCACCTCCTTTCTCACCACTTCCTTCATAGTCGGGTTAAGTCTCCTCTGGGGCTGCCTTACTGGTTTCACTTGGTCCTCCATAAGAATTTTATGAGTGCAAAATGAAGGACTAATCCCCTTTAAATCGATATAGACCACCCTATGGCAAGTCTTGTGGGTAGTCAAAACTTTCAAGAACTTCTCTTAGTCGGTAGGTGACAACTCAAGCACTAATAATAATGGGATAAGTGTCATCCTTCCCTAGAAAATCATACTTTAGATTAGAAGGGAGCTCCTTTAGTTCCACCTTAGGAGTAACAGTGGCGCATCATGATCTTTCTTCTTCAGCTCCTCAACCTGTAAATCAGAATTCTCCTCTGCAGAAACATCTTCTTCCACTTGTAACAATTGAGCAAGATCATCCTCCATAGACTCATCTGAACCTTCTTGAATGGCCTCATCAACTACATCAATTCTGAAGCAGTCACTATTATCAGCTGGGTATTTCATGGATTGAAACACATTGTAAGTGACTTTCTCATCATTCATTTGAAACTCCATTTTTCCTGCAGCTACATCAATTACCGCTCTAGCAAGAGCCAAGAAGGGTCTTCCCAAAAGTAAAGGAAGTTCAGCATCTTCCTCCATGTTAAGAACCACAAAATCCACCTAGGAAGATGAATTTGTCCACTTTCACAAGCACATCCTCAATGACACCTTCTGGCTTCTTAATGGACCTAACCGCCAACTGTAACGACATCATAGTAGGCTTCATCTCTTTAATGCCGAGAGCTTTCGAAACAGATAAGGGCATTAAATTTATACTAGCTCCCAGATCACAAAGTGCTCTGCCCATATTGACGTTCCCTATTGCACAAGGAACGCTAAAGCTGCCCGGATCTTTAAGCTTTGGTGGCAACTTTGTTTGAATAATGGCACTACACTGCTGACTCAATGTCACTGTTTCAGCCTCTTGCAACTTATGCTTCTTGGAAAGAAAATCTTTCATGAACTTTGCATAATTAGGCATATTTTCAAGAGCTTCTGCAAAAGGAATGTTAATCTGCAGTTTCTTAAAAATATCCAAGAACTTGGCATACTTGTTGCTTCGAACTTGCCGCTTCAACCTTTGGGGTACGGAGGTTTTGCATAAGAAGGAGTGGGAGACTTCTTTGTAGCTATCTCCTTTGGAACCTGCTGCACATCATCATTCTCAGCCTTTTCCTCCTCTTTTTCTAAAGCCTTTTCATGTTCTTTCACCCCTTTTTCAGATTTTTCCTTTACCGGAACAGATTTCTCAATTGGCTGAATCACTATACCACTCCTTGTAGATATGGCCTTACAATGTTCCTTTGGATTGACCTCAGTATCACTAGGGAAGGACCCTTGGCTCCTCTCTGTTATGTGCTTTGATAACTGACCAATCTGATTCTCCAAGTTCCGGATTGAAGCCTCCTGATTTTTTAGAGCAGACTTTGTTTCATTCCGGAAAGCTTCTGAACCCTGCATGTATTCAGTGCTGGTACGGGTCAACTGTGTCAGCTTTTTCCATATCAGAAATGGTGGTGGTGGTGGTTTGGTGGAACTGCTGAGGTTCTGCTTGGGGTTTATAGGAAAAGTTTGGGTGAGATTTCCGACCCGTGATTGTACGTGTTGCTATATGGATTAAACCGATTCCTAAGAGGATTACTCATGTAATTAACCTCATATGTTTCTCCAAGACTACCACTTCACAATCTCCATTAGCGTGTTCCCTTTGCAAAAATCACAAAGCAAAGGAGGTGAGAAGTGATGGATGAGACTCGAGAAGAGGCAAGCTGTTTAGTGAGGGTAGCTAACTCGCCGTTGGATCATCTTGTTTTGTTGGGAAATGTTCTCATTGTGGGCCAAAATTGTATTGTAAGAATCTAGATGAAGAACTCCCTCTTTGGTTGTGGAGTAACAGTTTCATTCTCAAGGGACCCCATAGCCTCAAACAACTCCAATGCTTCTTCTGGAGTTTTGCTTTTCAGCTTACCACCTGCTGCAGCGTTAATCATCATCCTAGAAGACGGAATCATCCCATTGAAGAATATTCTCGCTTTGATCATAGTCTTGCACTCATGCCGTGGACACTTCCTAAGCAACTTCTTAAACCTTTCCCAAGCTTCACAGAATGATTCCCCATTGCCTTCAGTAAAGCAACTAATATCTGACATCAGCTTTGTATACTTAGAAGAAGGGAAAAAAATTTCAAGGAACTTTGTGGTAATAATGTCCCAATTGGAGAGACTTCCAGTAGGACAAGAATGAAGCCAATCTCTTGCTTTCCCAGTCAGAGAGAAAGGAAACAGTCTCACACGAAGAGCATCTTCAGGAACCCCATTCATCTTGATGGTATCACAAATCTGCAGAAAAATCTCAATATGCTGATTAGGATCCTCTATATCACTCCCACTAAAAGAACTTTGTTGAACCAAGCTTATGAGGGATGGCTTGATTTCAAAATTATTCGCCTTCACAGCAGGATTGCCAATGCTAGTTGCAGTCCTGGCAGGATTAAGTGTCATGTAGTCGCCCATGGTCTTTTTTGGAGGAGGAGAAGGAGGATCTGTACCATTTTCTGCCATTTTAACCAGTTCAGTCCCAGTACTAGAGCTAACAACCTTTCCTTTTCTCTATTTAGCAAGTTTCCGGTTTCTCCTTGCTGTCTTTTCGATTTCAGGATCAAACTGCAGCGAATTTCTATCAGTGGTATCTCACATAAACAGAGTAAAATAACAAAAGAAAGAAAAATTCAATCTAGAGTTTCAATAACTACTCTTAGTGTTGAAATAAAACTATTCCCCGGCAACGGCGCCAAAAACTTGATAGCGACTTCGGCAAGTGCACCGGTCATTATAAGTAATAAAGTAGTGAGAAAAGATCGTCCCACGAGGAATAGTACTCCAATCACTAATTCGCTATTTTAGATTTAGTTGGATAAATAGAGTAATATGGGGTGAGTTGTAACCAAACAGAATTTAAAGAATTAAATAAAGAATAAGAATCTAAAATCAAGAATTTCAAGAACAACGTTTTTAGAGAAGATGAGTAATCAAGAAAAACGCAGCTAGGGATGAGAATCTCTCTATGTTCCTTCAAGTAGTTGAATTGAATCCCTAATTAATTATTATTCTCACGATTGACGATTAATTCTCTAAAGTTAGACTAAGTCCCAATGTCTTGATGCTACCTTAGTCCGTTATCTTTGAAAACAATATAATGTCTTAGTATTGTTGGAAAGATCAATTTATTTAAACCAGAATTATAAGATCGCATAAACTCGTAAGCCTATGTCTAGGTCATGCAACTCTACGATGAATTAACGGTTCTAGTTAAATGCATCAACATCTCTATTGTCATACATCAACCTATGAACAATCTAAAAGGTGATCAATCTTTAAGAAAGCTTTAAGCAAAGATAATTCATTCAATCAAGAAAATAACGAGTAATAAAGAATTCAACCAAATACTCTAAATTCACATAGGGTTCATCCTCGCCCTAACTACAAAAGGAAACTGGCCAAGCATGGCTAGGTTAACAAAATAAAGAAGATGAAAATCAGACTTGTACCTCTTTCTCCACAATGGTGCTTTGATCCTCTTTCTCCAATGCCGTCTGCGTGCCTCCTGATCTCGGATTCTTCAATTGCTGTTCCTCTGCTTCGTCTTTTCTCGTTCGCGGCGTCTCGGCTTTTTGTTCTTGTTCGTTGCGTCCTTCCCCCTTTGCTGTTGCGTCTCTCTTTAATATATATTGTTGGGCTCTTATCTCAGATATGATATATTGTCATATCTATTATAACAATATATCTACTATCTTTCCAGCTCACGCATGATTATTGCAGACCTTTTCGTTTAATTGGCTTGGGGTCCACATCTTTCATTTATTTTCCACATATATATATATATAATTTCTCTTTATCTCCTTCTTAGATCATATAATATCTCATGCACAATTAAATAGGATATTAATAGATTTTCTGTTATAATATTCTTTTATCCTATAATTAATTAAAAGATAGATAAGTACATAAAGATAATTAAATAAGTACAAAATATTAATAAATTCAATCCAATATATCCCAAAATCTACCCTTATTTAATTATAAAATATATACTTATCAATGTCCATAATGATGGAAAGTGAAAATGACTCTACTCTGATCTATTGTTGATAATATATATATATATATATATATATATTAATGCAGATTATGTATATAGTGGTATGGATTTTGTTATTTGACAATCATTTCAATGAGATTGGATACGGCGAGAAGTTTTTCGACACAGATTTTCTTTTAGAAATTGAGAACTCCGAGTTAAAAATATTTACATAAAAATGTTGGGTTAAGTGGAATATACTCCCTCTAGTCTATATAATATAAATCGCTTTTTTTTTTTTTTTTTTTTTGTGATCCTAAATATAAGTCATTTTGTAATGTATTTGGGCTTTTGCCCGCTTGCATGCCAAAAGATTTTTTTTTTTGGTTGTCCACCCGGTTTATCAGAGTTTCGCCCTAACTAATCTGGATCCGACCCACGTTGCGCGCCTGACTATGGTAGGAGAGTCTCCCAGCGGGGCTTTTTAGCATTCATAAGGCTCGAACTCGAAACCTTATTTAAGTGACACAAGTCACGTATCATTTATGCCAACCCCCATTGGTCATACCAAAAGAAATTAAACTCGAAATTCTAAACAATGAAGTCATTTTTTGTGGATTGTATGGAGTGTAAGATAATCATTATTTTATGAATTACTATTAATAATATGATATGATGTATTACAAGTTTTATATGATATGATGATTAACAAGTCAAACATTTTTTTTTAATTTTGTTTATAATAATAAATGTTCTGAAACTAATTCAACTCAGTACAAAGTCGGGTCCAGTTTGGGTACACAGCAGGAATGATGGTGCTTCTTTTATTAATGCCATTCCTTTTCCTTTTGTTTTGACCGAAATGCCATTCTTTTTCCATTGTCACTTAGTTTTCTGGTCTGGCTTGGCATTCTTTTGAAAAGTATATAACAAATTCACATTGGTGGGTTTCATTGAAAAAACCGGCTTTATAAGCTCTGACGTCTCTTAACTCCAATAACTAATTTTTGGGGTTATGATTCTCCTGAGGATTTACGCCTGTGTTTTCATTAAGAGTACCTGAGGAGGGTCCTACCTGTAGGGCCCTACGAGGGTCTTGATCAGCAAGAGACTCAGTAAAGTGCCGCACCTCTCTCCAATGGACTTTTGCCGCTTACAAAGTGTGCGTCTGAAATCAATGCAAATCAGTCCCAAAAGTCTCCTGCTAACGAAATCTTATATGTCTAATGAAGAAAATATTAATGGTATCATCCCCAAGCAGTGGCAGAACTGGGATTTTTTTTTTTTTTTTTTTTTGTGTACTTTGCCCCTGAATTTTTTTTTTTAAGGAAAAGAATATACATGCTTTTACCTTCTCTATTACAGCCCAACAGCACCAACAGCACACCTTAGATGCAATCTGCTCTCCAAGCCTCTTAAACGATGACCCAATAACATACACCTGCCAATGGAAAGAATATATCAAGACCCAGAAGGACTTTATGCGCTAGCATACTGTAAACTAAGGGCAAATCAAATATCACAGGTACAGATGTGATTAGTTAGAAGATTATGTTAGATATAGCTTACTTGATTGTTCCCTTACTTTCCAAAAGTTACACAATGTCATGCATCTCAAAGAAATCATGTCATTGAACATGTAAATGAGACTAGCTAAGAAAGCCTTCTAAAGGGACATATTGGTGAACAGTGGTATGTGTTGTCGCTTGTTAGATATAGGAGGGATGAAATGATTACTAAAATTATTTACTTATTCATACAAAATATTGAACATTATATTGGCCTAGGCTAAGCTGAGTTCATTCAAGGACTAATCTAACAAGTTTCTCCATTTCATTGAACTTAAACATACATATAATTGCATAATCTTGTAGAAATGTCAAGTTATGAAACTAGGCCTAGTCTTTGTCCTCAATGCTCTAAGTCAAGCACTAGGATTCTCATTTAAGAACTAATGAGAACCATTTCAAGTCCCTTTGTCAGGATTCAATTATTGCCCAAAATTAATCAGTCTATTTCAATGCAATATAACTAGTCCTGAAACATTGGGACATAGAAAAATAGAAGACAAAGTTTCTTGAATTTACAGAACCAAATGCCAAAACGACTATACCTCCAATGACGCAAACTTTGGAGGCCTGGGAGTCACCATAAGAGCAGCCTTCCCTTTGTAAACCGAGTGACCCATATAAACCCTAAGCGGTAGAGCTCCAACTAAACAAGCAAACAGATGAAAGAAGGAAGCAAATGAGTGAATTACAGTACTAATAATCTAAAATTTTAACTACCCCACCAATCTATTGTAGTTCTTAGCAGTGTGTATAGCATTGAGTCGTAATCCTTAGTAGAAAATTTCTGAGATGGGAACATTAAAGGTGTTGGATGCTGAAAAACCCTACTAAATCTCAGCGCTACTAGACAATATATTAGGTTTATTTTCTCAACTACCAAACAGAGTTTTGCCCTACAATGGATGGGAATTGAAGCTGAACGACAATGGATAGGAAGGTGAAGTGGATAAGGATAAGAACTATATACCTGCATCGGTTCCGTTTGCATTTCTTATGGGTCAAGTGAAGCCTTGTTGTTAGATGATGCAATTGTTGTAGAAATCTAAGGTAATAGAGGCAAGAATAGAAATAGAGAGGAATTAGGAAGAGAACAAGAGAAGAGATGAGACAGAACTATAATGCTATGCTATTCATTCATACACAATCTGAATATTACAATAGGCATAGGAATAGGCTTCCCTAGTACTAGCCTTAGTCATTTATTCATTTATTCAATCAATTATGGGCTAAGTCTTCCCGAAGCTACTAACTGATACCACTCTGGCTTGTAATTACTAGCTTATTTCTAGTTTGTTAAGGACTAGACTTTCATGGTCTAGTCTGTATCTCATACTTTTCAAGCTTCGGCTTCCCTTTTTAATCAAAAAAAAAAATCTCTAGACTTTCGGTAATGGATCTTAACTGATGTACTCCCTCTAATCTTTATTATAAGGCACCAACTAACAAGTTTATTTGGTCATTTTTATAAGGCACTTGCTTTTTCCCAATAAACATTGATTATTTTTTCCATGTCTGCCCCTAATTAATAAAGGTAATGGGTGAGAGTAATAATTAATATAATATTAGAGTTTAATGCAATTAGTAGGGGTAATATTGAAAATTACCTAGATTCTAGGACAATTTTATTAACTTTAACTACTTTTATTGGTTTGTGAGAAAAATTAGTTGGTGCCTTATAATAATGACCAAATGGAGTAATACGTCGGGTTGGGTACCTTGAAGGTCCTTCTTCCCGGGGAGGGACCCAGAATGTCACTCCACTGGTCTCCGATGTTCACGATGATTCTGCAACCTTCTTTCTCCAGCTTCACTCTCTCCGTGGATTTGTACTCCACCGTGGTTTTTCCTGAGTACTCCGTCGTGTTACTCTGTGCCAAACAAATTTTTTTTTTAAAGCATCAATCTCACCCCATATTTTTTATTCTCAATCCATTAAAATTCAATGCTTCTACCAAACAAGGCCTTAATAATTAAATTTGAATGAATGCTAAAATTTCGGTTTTCTTAAAATTATCTGAATACCCATATTTTTATCAAATAGATTTTGAATAAAATACTCATATCTTGATCAAATCAATTATACGAGACTATCAACAAAACATACACGGATACAACTATGGCACCGTCTGTTTTTTTAATTGTAAACGACTTATTAACTTATTAATAATTTTGTTTCTAGCCAAAATAATCGTTAAGTGAAATTTAAAAATACTTTTTGAACCCAAAGCAAAGTGCCAACGTTATTTTCGGTAAAAAAAAAAAAAAAGTTAGCTTCGATTTTTAATAAATTATATTATCTTCAATTCAAAATATAAGTTTAGCTTACTTAATTATACATTGATTAATGAAATATATAGATTTAAATAAAGCTCATAAAAAAGTATATTTACCTAAATTAAAAGTTTTTAGTGATTAGCTTTGTAGTTAATTAGGTATTACATTAAGAATGGGAGAAAAACATTGTTATCTACGTACTATATAACCCCTTCCATTGAAACAATATCTCTACTGGATGGTAACAAAAATTTGATCTAAAACTTGTTATAATTAATTTTGTGACTCATAAGTTTTAAACTTATAATTTTTAATTCAGGCCAATTTTTTTTTTTTTTATAATTTTAAATTTTGAAATGAAAATATTCACTTAAAACTTAAAAAAACACACACACACACATATATGTGCTCCTCTGCTCCAAAATGTAGGTCTAGTTTCTAATGCAAATTATATTACAAACTATATTTTACATTTAGAAACAGAGGAATATGGAATTATTTTATTATTATGATAATTTTTATTATTAAAATTAGGGAAAATCCTAATAAACAACTTAGAATTTTTTTTTTTAAAGTTCTTTCAACATTCATGATATTAAAATAGTGTGAGAACCTCATTTATCCTTCAATTTGTATTTTCAACCATACATGGGTATTATGATCCTTTAACAGCATTCAGAAATATCTAATTAGGCATCTTGGTCTGATTAGAAATTTGCTAAAAGTGTAGGCCTATATTTGGATTAGAGCTGGGAATCAGGGCCGGTCCGGCACGACAGGGCCTGGCCCTACAGGGCCAGGGCCTAATAGGGCCGGCCCTACAGCGCCTGGGGTAAGGAAAACATATGTTTTTCAAAGCCCGGCCCGATAGTACTAGGGCCGGGGCCGGGGCCGGCCCTACAGGGCCATAAAATTACTATTCCAAATTTTAACTATTTTTCCTTTGATTTTTTTCAAAGAAATATAATTAGTAAATTGCAACCATTAAAGTTCTAATCTATCAAATAAATGTTATCAACATTAATATCTAAACAATATAAATCATTCAACAAATAAACACATTCATTAATTTGTAATAAAAAAAAATAAACACAAAGAATATGTTTTTTCCTTTTTTTTCAAAAAATATTAAACAAAGGAATTGCTTTATGTATGCCTACGACAAAATGTCTTTCCCTCTCGTAATTTTGTGTGTGTTTGCAGATTCCTTCCGTTCATGCATGATTTTACTGACAAGTAAAAAAAAAATATATTTTACACAAAATATATTTATAATTTATTACTTATATAATATTTTAATACCAAAGTATGTGTTTATTTAATATGAAAACATCCATTCTTTAAAATTTATAATAACTAATTATGTGTTTTAATACAAATTAATAATAAACATAAAAAATCATTATAGTTTAAACTAAAAAAATCTAAGTAATTACAAATAAACACATTCATTAAGTGGAAATCTAGGTCATTAATATTATTTTTTTTTTTTAAAAAGCTACAGTTAAACGGGTCTGTAGGGCTGGCTCGAGGCCTTGCAGGGCTGGCCCGATTAAGCCCGAGGCCCTGCAGGGCCGGCCCTACAGGGCCAATTTCAAATTTCTGACCTATTTTTCAAACCCGAGCCTTGCAGGGCCAGAGCTTAAACGGGTCGGCCCGATGGGCTCGGTCCGATTTCCCGGCTCTAATTTGGATTATGATATTTCAGCTAAATTAATTTGGATTTTTTTCATACAAATATATAGAAATAAAAATATTAGTGAATGAAAAAAAATAGGTTGGAAAAAAATTAATATAAAATAAAATAAACTGAAAAAAAATGAGAGAAAGAAAACATTAATAAAAAAATTGAAGAGAAAATGAAAAAAAAAACAAACAAATGAATGGTTAAGGGGCACGTGGCCCCTTAAACAATTCACTTGGGGTATATTTTATAGGGAAAATCCGTACCAGGGCCCTTTTAAACTCAGAAATCCAAATTAAGGCCCCAACACTCTGACATTCTCAGAAAAGGCCTCAGGGCCCTTTTTGACATTTGAATATTAAATAAAATGACAAAGACACCCTCAGTTTTACTTTCACTTTCCTCTTTCCTCTCTCCTCAGTTTTTGACATCTGAATATCGATATTCTCTCTCTTCTCTTGCTCTGTTTTCCGGCAATGGAGGAGGAATCTGTTTTCCGGCGAAGGAGGAAGAAGTAGAAGAGTGAAAGGAAGAAATATCTCTGCTTATTCTTCCATCCAACTTCCAAGGGGGCTGTTTCATTATTAATGACCATGCTACTTCGTTTTTAATCATTATAGGGTAGGGTTAGTAAAATCTTGCTCTGTTTTTAGGCATGGAAACAAAGGAAAAGGTCTGTATTTGAGTGGGAATGGTTGAAAGTGATCAAGGAATGAAGGTGAAAAACGCTGAAATTTGGTAGTTGTTAATACCTACAGTTTTAGTTGTTAATACCTTCAGTTTTAGTTGTTAATATGGCTGTTTAACTTGTTAATACCAGATGAAAGGGAAAACGTTGTAGAGTAAGTTGCTTTGTTTTTTGGGCATGGAAACAAAGGGAGGTTTGTTTGCTAGTGGGAATGATTGAATGTGAAACGCTTATATGAGATAGTTGTTAAAGGAGGCTGATATAGTTGTTAATGGGGGCTGATGTAGTTGTTAATGGGGGGCTGATGTAGTTGTTAACCGGAGCTGGTGTACTTTTGACGACTGTTTTTCAAAAAAAGTCGTCAAAAAACAGTACTTTTGACGACTATTTTTTTAAAAAACAGTCTTTAAAAGTTTTTTACGACTATTTTTGAAAAAACAGTCATTAAAAGTTTTTGACGACTGTTTTTCCAAAAACAGTCGTCAAAAGTACTCAAAAGTCATTAAAAGTTTTTGATGACTGTTGAGTACTTTTCACGACTTTTTTTGAAAAACAGTCGTCAAAAGTACACCAGCTCCCGTTAACAACTACATCAGTCCCCATTAACAACTATATCAGCCCCCTTTAACAACTATCTCATATCAGCGTTTCACATTCAATCTTTCCCACTAACAAACAAACCTCCCTCTGTTTCCATGCCCAAAAAACAGAGCAACTTACTCTACAACGTTTTCACTTTCATCTCGTATTAACAAGTTAAACAACAATATTAACAACTAAAACTGTAGGTATTAACAACTATCAAATTTCAGCGTTTTTTCAGCCTTCATTCCTTGATCACTTTCAACCATTCCCACTCAAATACAGACCTTTTCCTCTGTTTCCATGCCTAAAAACAGAGCAAGATTTTACTAACCCAACCCTATAATGATTAAAAACGAAGTAGCATGGTCATTAATAATGAAACAGCCCCCTTGGAAGTTGGATGGAAGAATAAGCAAGGAAAGTGAAAGTAAAACTGAGGGTGTCTTTGTCATTTTATTTAATATTCAAATGTCAAAAAGGGCCCTGGGGCCTTTTTTGGGAATGTTAGAATGTTGGGGCCTTAATTGGGATTTTTGAGTTTAAAAGGGCCCTGGTACGGATTTTCCCTATTTTATACACCCCTTCTTCCATTTTCAAAACCTGCGAGCGCAATAGCGGCCGGAATGCCATTTTTTCTTCCTCCGGCACAGCAGTGCCATTTTCAACATAGGGTGCGTTTTGGAGATAATTTACATACTCAAATCTACTTCTTTTCACTTGACTCTTTTTATGAAAATTGTTCTACGTAATTTATCTTTCTAATGACAGTAATAATATTGTGCTAATTGAGGAAAATTTTGAGGATACGGTTTTGGGTCAATTTCTAGTTTTATCAATAGATGATTATAAAAACGTCGAGGTTAGTAGTTAATTTAAATCGGTTTATATTTATTATTTAGTTGCTTTAAGAATTCAAAACTAATTTTTTATTTAAAAAGTTGATGATTTATTCTGATTTAATTTGGTTTAAATAATTTATTTGGGTTATTGACACTACTACAAAATGTAGATTTCACTTCTCTAAAAAAGGTATGTTTTTAAAAAAAGGGAAGTAAAAAATAAAGACGATATCATTTTTGTAATTCTGTGGAGACTTTTGGCATCCCTTTTCTAAATTGGGATGCCAAATATATTTTTCACGTCCCAATTTAGAAAAAAGACGCCAAAAACACAGACTTTTTGGGTCCAAATTACACTATAGAAAGGATGTCAAAAATATTCTTTCGACGTCCCCAATTCAAAATTAGGACGTCTAAAGTGTCCCATATAATCCTCCTCACTCGTCCGTGCTCCCTTCTTTCATTTCCTGCTAAAAAAAATTTCAACCTCCTATGCGCCAGTGACTTTCGACTCATCTCCAGCGGTTTCCCCTAGCCTTCTGCATACTCCTCGTTGTTTCAACTCCCTCATCCTAGTCTTCAGACTCGTTTCCTTCTCCTTCTCCTTCTCCTTCTCCTTCGCCTCCTTCTTCTAGTACGACTTTGACTTCTTTAGGTAAACCAACACTCGCGGATCCAATTCTCACGGCTCCTTCAAGTAAACCAACACTGGCGGCTCTGATTCTTGTGAGTCCTTTAAATTAAATAAACCAACACTCACACCTTCTCGTTTCAACTCTCTCACCGACACTCGCAGCTCCGATTCTCCTCACTAGTACAACTTCGACTCCTGTAGGTAAACAAAAAAAAAAAAAGGCTTCGAAAGCTCAGTTTTAATCTCTAAAATTACTGAGATTCTTAATTTTTATGCCAAGATTTACTTGTGTATTCGACAATTTACTTGTTGTAAGAATTTAAAATTAATTTTATATTAAAAAAGTTGGTGATTTATTTTTTATAGGACGTTTTTATTGATTAAACTTGATTTAAATAATTTATTTAGGCTATTTAAGGTATTATTGAAGGTTTGATATGTTTAGTTTTGATAGATTGAACTATATGAAATTTTGAGTTATGATTTGATATGATTTTGATTATGTGGAGGTTTGAAGAGTTGTTTAATTATTGAGTTATACTCATATAAGTTTAAAAAGAGGTTTAATTGATAAAGAATATTGATATTGATAATTTTATGACCATAGGTATGTTGGAAGTGAAACTTTAACTTATGAATTTGAGTTAATGATGTAAGAGGATGATGTAGATGTTATCTAAGGATTTTAATGAGTGATTTGGACTAATGAGAAGTGATTTATGACCTTGGGTTCACTACTATAGATTTGTCTATATATAACAATTTTTGTGTGGATATTTAACGAGTTTATCAAACCAGCAAATATTTATATATAACAGTTTTCAACCGTTAAATATTTGGCTTTATATTTCATGGTTGTTTAAAGACGACCGTTATATACAGGGCGCTATATTTGACGGTTATAAAACAATGATTGTTAAACATAGCAATTTATATTTAATGGTTGTTTAATAAGAATCATGATATATTATGTACAATACTTAACAGTTAAAAAAATGAGTGGTAAATTATTGGTTCAGAGGAAGGGGTTTATTTGACTATTATTTTAAAATACTGTTATATATGTATAATATTTGATAGTTATTGGCGAATTACCGTTAAGTATGTGTAACAAATTTTTAAAAAACTTTTGGGGGGGAGGGGGTGGCTCACTTTCATTAAGCCCTCATGTGCATATTGCATACACAAACCAATTACATAATCATCAAAATGTACAGTACAAAAAGCAATCATCAAAATGTACATATACAAATTAAACTATACATTACAGAAACCAAAAGCAAAATCAATTAGAGTAAAAAGAGAAAACCAAAATAGAAACCAAAACCAAAATTAGTCACAGCTAACTTATGCTCTCATCCATTGCCGATAAACTATCATAGCTGACTAAGTGAACTCTCCTGTGGTACGTACCGTAGCTATGAATTCTTGTTTGCATAGACAGACCTGTAACTTCCTGCCAAAGGATATTGCTTCTACGGCCTATGTATGAACAACTCTTCTATGACTTCTTCAATTTATCTGGGTGAATATTGTGCAGAATAACTATCCTCAAAGTACTGCACGCAAAAACAAAATATGGTTAGTGAATTTATATGACTTTACCTTAATTTAACTTAAACACATATACATGCATATATACACATACCTAAGTACCAATTGAGCTGTGATTGTAGGTAATTATGTCCTTCATGACACAATACCTACAATAAGAGCTATCATATAGTTGCCGCAAACACTATAACAAACAAATGAAATGTATCAGTTTGACAAAAAAAACCAACTATGACAACTCTAACAAAATGGTAAGTATTTGTGAATTACCGCTACTCTCTTCCATTTGTAAGCGGCTGAATTGCCTTTGCCTTTGAATGAGGAGCAAGCGAGGCATTCGTCCATGGCTAATATCAAAAAACTTTGGCAAGATATATCACAATAAGAAATTAAAACTCCAAATTCATAATAAACTCTGAATAAAAGTACCAAATTTACTTATTGAAAACCTCGACCATCTATGGTCGATTTTTCGGATCCCTATGAATCAAATGAAAGTATCAAATCCTTTGCTTGACAGGGTTTAGCACGATGAGCATCCAATAACCCCTAAGTAAAATAAACATAACGAGAACAAAACTAAAAAAACAAACATAATGAGTATATAATTTAAGGAGGTAGTATACTTACCCGTGAGTATATAATTTAAGGAGGTAGTATACTTACCCGTGGCAGTACAACATCAAGAAAAAAACTGTCCTTCTTCTTTGGTGTTGTAATATCATTTATTTTTAAAATCTAAAAAAATAAAAAATAAAAAATAAATAAAATAATAATAATAAAACCCAAGTAACACATAAGCCCAATAGTATATGAATGGGAAATGGGAGATCATTGTATAAGCTTACTTTGTTTCTCATTCTCACTGGCCTGCGTAAAAACTAGACACTTAACAACCCAATAATTATTATATACAACCCAACCCTATACTAATCTATTTTTGTTGTTGGCCCAAACCGTATACTAATCAGAACAGATTCAGCGCCCTGTTTCTAAAATACCCAAACCCATTATCTCCCTAAACCATATAACTTTGGTTGACCCAAACCTTATATCTATCAGAACATACGCTCACGTAGACACAGCGAGATGTAGATCAAACACGCAAGAAAGATCACAGCAACGCCATAATCCCCTCGTCAGCATATATTACTTTCGGCTCACAACTGAACACGTCAAACCAGTAGCGCCATCCTTCTTCCATCATTCTCGAGCCCAACGTCCACACCATATCTCTAAACTCAGACACGCCATATACTCTCTCTGTCAGTTCGTCCCTCTCGGTCAGAACCCTTAGGTCCTTATATATTGTTCTCCTTGGTTCTCATTCAGATCCAGTGCACTAGTTGCTTCATCTTTCCCGTTGCTGCAACCATAGTTGAGTCCGAGAGAGAGACCGAGAGAGATAGAATTCAGTCATTTTGTGCTCTGTTTTAAATCCCAAAATTAGAGGTGATCGTTGAAGACCAGCGTTCCAGCCGGCAACCTGAAGTGAGTCTTCAAGCTATTTGTTCTGTTGTAGAACATAAGTGTCTAGCCCTAGGTGGACTGGTATGTTGATATAGGATCAAATAGCTCTCTCCCTAGGTATCCATGGATGAGATACCTAAGAGGATCTGTGATCTCTGCGCACACATGGAGGCTTTCACCAAAGGAAGTGGGGTGTGTGCTCTGCGTGGCTGAATCGTAAAGGAGAGAGCTTAGAAGATGTGTACCTTTTAGGTTAACTTACTATATATAGAGGCTACTTTAGGGTTCGGGTTTGAACTTGTTGGGTCTCTTGTGCCTCCAAGCCCAAATGTATTAGATGTCTCCTGCTGGGCCACACGTTAGATGAGCATAATATTTGATTCCATAATAGTTGCCCCCAAGCTCGGTAGTTCAGGTCTCTGAGCTGCCGAGATTGATTGACTGCTTTCCGAGATCCCCTGAATCCGAATTTGCTTTCATAGCAATTTTCTTGGGCTAATTGTCTGGTTTATATTCCTGCATTTAATAACATGTAAGCAAATCACAATAAATGGAAAATACTTACTGTTTGTGCAAATCGTTCAACGTGCTCATTTCGGATACTTGTCTGAGCTTGCATTAAACTTTCTGGTTTGCATTAATGCCGGTTATTGATAACACGCTTTTCCACTTAACATATCGTTGTCCACTCTGTTGCCCCCAGCCTGGTAGTTCAAGCAACTGAGCTGCCAGGATGTGTTACTTTTCGAACTCGGACCAGGTATTCGCGACTGTTGGGATCCCGTGCATGTTGACCCGAGATTCCGGGTTTATATACTTTAAACCGATACTCCAGGTTTATATACTTTAAACCGATACTCCAGGTTTATAAACTGTAACCCCAAGATTCCGGGATATATATTCTAACATCGAGATTCCGGTTTAGATACTTTTTCACCGAGATTCCGGGTTTAAACACTTGAACACCGAGATTTCGGTTTACATACGTTAACACCGAGATTCCGGGTTGATAAACTTTAACACCGAGATTCCGGGTTATCTACGTTAACGCCGGGATTCCGGGTTATTTACTTTAACACCGAGATTCCGGGTTAACATACTCTATCATCGGGATTCCGGGTTGATATTGGCGACATTGCTGTCTTCAAAATGATTCCAATAAAGGAATCTAAAATGGACTTGCCGCCTCAATGCGGATCCCGAATTTTAACCAAATTCAGTTCAAATCGGGTCCACCTTCTTAATTTTACACAGATCCCTGATTTAAACTAGATTCAGTTTAAATCGGGTTCGCCACATCGTTCGACGTGTACTCATCTTGGATACTTGTCCGAGTTTGCTTTCCATTTTGGTTTGCAATAATCCCGGTTACTGATAATCATGCTTTTCCACTTAACAAATCGTTGTCCACTCTGTTGCCCCTCAGCCTGGTAGTTTAGGCAACTGAGCTGCCAGGATGTGTTACTTTTCGAACTCGGACCAGGTGTTCGTCTTTGCTGGGATCCCTTGCATGCTTACCCTAGATTCTGGGTTTATGATTTCTGAAAACGGGTTTGTTTGCCCAGCACTCAATCATTCAAATAAATTTGGCGGCATTATCGTCGCAAATAATCCAATAAAGGATTTTCCCTGATTTTAACCAGATTCGGTTTAAACGGGATCTTCACACGGAACTCAGATTTAAACTAGATTCAGTTAAACCAAGTCCTCCTTCTTAACTTTACATGGATCCCTAATTTTAACCAGATTTGGTATAACCGGGGTCTGCCTTCTGTCTTTGTTTCCTGCAAAACTTTAAACAGAACCTATCTCGGCTTTAGCGTGTCCCGAAGGGTGCACGTTTTAACCATTAAATTTGGCTTTACCATGTCCCGAAGGATCACGTTTTAACCGTTATTTTTACGGAACCCGGATTTTAACTAGATTCAGTTAAGCCGGGGTCCGCCTTTATCCCTTTCGTAGGGACGGACTCCACAATTTATCTGGGATCCAATTAAGGAGCGTGAATTTAATCATATAAAATAGACTTGACATGATTTTCGAAAACGAGTTTGTACCTCAGATTCCTACATGTTTAGACTGGACGTGATTTTCGAAAACGAGTTTGTTTACTCAGATTCCTGCATGTTTTCCTTCGACATGATTTTCGGAAACAGGTTTATATACCTCAGATTCCTACATGTTTAGACTAGACGTGATTTTCGAAAACGCGTTTCTTTACTCAGAATTTATACATGTTTAGCTTTGTCATGATTTTCGGAAACGGATTTATGTACCTCAGATTCCTACATGTTTAGCTTTGACATGATTTTTGGAAACAGGTTTATGTACCTCATACTCCTACATGTTTAAAGTGGACATGATTTTCGAAGACGGGTTTCTTTACCCTGAATTCTACATGTTTAGCTTTGACATGATTTTCGGAGACGGGTTTATGTACCTCGGATTCCTACATGTTTAGCTTTGACACGATTTTCGGAAACAAGTTTCTTTACTCAGAATTCATATATGTTTATAGATACACGGATCCCAAATTTTAACTAGATTTAGTTAACCGGGTCCTTTTTCACAACTTTACACGGATCCCGAATTTTAACCACATTCGGTTAAACCGGGTCCTCCTTTAAAAATCATATACTTTTCAAGCATTGAAATATCCAATGGAAACATCCTATTTTCGGACATTGGAACTCTAACAATAATTTGCCTAGATTTTTTATCTCTACTAGTGCAACAGTTATCTTTGAGCAAAACCGAATAACCACTATCCACTAACTATCCAACACTAGGCAGATTATGAGATAGAGTAGAAGCATGTATTACATCATGTACAATTTTAGCATTAACTTGACTTATAACAACGCTAGCAGTACCTTTACTTTCAGCTTGGATATGCCTGTTGTCACCAAGAGTTACATCTGATTTTTGGGACTCATCAAGCTCCTTAAATAAAGATTTTGCTCTTCAAGCGTCTTTGTCAACGAGAAAATGCACCAAAGTCACAGGCTTTAGTCTAGCCATTGAAATTGAAGCCCGTTGGTGCCCACAACTGAATTGAAAATGATGGGTTGATCTTAGGAGGCTCTGCAGCAACACTTGTAAGGTCTGCTTTATCCTTACCAAAAGCCACTACTTCCCCAACGTGACCGGAACCAATCATTAGGGAGATATAGTAGTCTCGGTAATTTTTGTTTCACAATCGTGATCAATACCATCACCCTCTTCAATTCTTGATTTCACATAACTGAAAACACTGGAAGCTGATTGATAATTGCTGATCCACCAACGACATTCCTCTGCTTCTAGAATAATTTATACAAAAGCTTCCTATCATTAGAGCCAATGCTTCTCCCTGTAGAGTCATCTCAGAAAGATCCATTGTTAATAAATAAGAATTGTATATCAGCTAATGGGGAACATTCCTCTCTGCAGAAAGACTGTATTCTTGCATCTCTGCGAAATACTTGTAAGCTTGATCCGTCCTTCTCGCTTTAGCAAAGACCGTTTACCAAAGCGTTGTAAGTGATGGGTGCTTTCCAAACTTTCATCGGATTGAATTTTCAAGGTGGCTCCATGATGAACTACTTGCCTTGCCAAAGCTATGCCTCAAGATGACAGTGTCTGAGAATAATATTAACAAAAGATGTTAAGAAATCCTTCTTTCTTAACCTCATCAGGGATTTGGTCCTTGACGCCATGCTTTGGCAATTCAGAATTTTCAAATGGACCGGTCAGCACCATAGTATCCTTAACACCATTAACTAATAGACCGTAATCTTGTAGATGCTACAAGGAAAGATGCAGCCGTAGCCTTTAATAGATCTAACGGGACATGCGTTTTCACTTCGATCACTTGTTGGAGAAGTAGAATGCCTTTCCAAAGTGATTCATTCTGGTGCACCAGCATATCATATACCTTGACTTGTATCAACGCCAAATTCCTTGTAACTGCCCCAAGATCCTTCTTCACGGTCTCTTCAAATTCACCGGTACTTCGATATATGTCAGGTTTGATCAAAACAAGGACCACTGCCTTTTTTCACATTTGCACCCACAGATTGGTGAACGTATAAAGTTTGGGCACTTTCTTTGTAAAATAAATGCGCAGATTGATCTCAGCCCAGAGCACTTTCAGATTCGCTGGAAAAAAGGCCATCTGGCAGCAGTGCGAAATGTTCTCCAAAGTGAATCAAACCACAACCGGGTCCCGCTGGCCACGTGTTGTTCATATTTGTGAAAAGTCGTTGCTAGAATAAAGGGACTAAAGAGGATTCCATCTTCCACCGTCTCCTTGTATCTGACATAATCGGACATAGCTCGACATGCATCCTCAAAATCTCGACACGTCACAAGAACATAAGTGAATCATCTCGTCGTGTTGCCTATTCCAAGTTGGCAGGTGAAATATGCTGTGAACCCGGCGTGCCCTCCATCTCGGCATTCACCAACGTCCGACATACTCACCTCGGCACTCCAGTGACAGCTACTTCAGATAACAACCTCGGCTTTGGCTATAAAAGCATTCCAGCATTGACTCCCGAGGCACCCCGGGGTCGACCGCAATCCAATCAGATTGGAGATGAAGTAGCCTTTACATGGGGATCCCGGCTTTCCAACATACCTCAGTTCGAAATTGTATCTCGGCGCCCCATAATAATCTTGGCACTTGGTCACCTCGGACAAGAGCAAGCTTGATGCTCAGAATACAGTGGAGTCAGCATGATCAAAGTAAGCTTGGTGAATGATCTGGGGATCATCGCGAGCCCAGGCCACAGTGGAAACCGGCTTCTTTCTCTCAAACCTTTATCTTGGTTCTAGAATCGAAGTCGGCTTCTCTTAACAGAATTTAAGGTATCTCGGCATCTCTGATATTAATCTCAGCATCCGAAGTTAACACCTCAGCATCATTCCATCTCAGCATCAAAGGATCACATCGTCATCCCGGCCTTCCCTGAATCTGTCGCGACTTTAGGTAGCGGGTCCCTCTCATGATCTCGGATGCATCTTTCCAACACCCATGGCGGCCAGGCCATTCTTTGCGTAAGTGAAACCTGGTTGCTTTTGCTCAAACTTGAAGCCGAGGTACGTGCCTTTAATTATGAAGCCGGCATCAAACCTGTCCTTCACGGTTAGTAGCGAGGAAGATTAGAGAGGAGTATAATCAGGTTAATCCATCCTGGCCTTCCCTGAATGCCGGACTAACAATGATCATTTGTCTTCCAAGAAGACAGGACGTCTAGAATATGATGATCGGCGTCAATGCTCGTCGCGTCCACGATCATTTATCAGACTTTTAATGGTCTCGCAGCAAGTTGAAAACTCGGATGGATCATTTGCGCGAAGTGATTGTGGCGAAGTAATTTTAAAGAGCAGTGAGGTCAGTAGGACTTGAAGAATCACAAAGATTTTGGGATGGGCAGTCGAGATATATGCAGGCCTCCTTTATTCAGCGCTGCTACTTCGCCACACATCCAGTGAATCAGAGAAGAAAATTAACCTCACAAACCCTAATTGTAAATCTCCAAGATTGCTCAATTGGCAGTTAGGAATTGGAATCACTGACCATCTTCGGTCACGGGAATCAGAAATTTACCGATTCCCCACGGACGGCGCCAATGTTCTGATGTAGAACATAAGTGTCTAGCCCTAGGTGGGCTGATATATTGATGTAGGATCAAATAGCTCTCTCCCTAGGTATCCATGGATGAGATACCTAAGAGGACCTGTGATCTCTGCGCACACATGGAGGCTTTCACCAAAGGGGGTGGGGTGTGTGCTCGTGTGGGCTGAATCGTAAAGGAGAGAGCTTAGAAGATGTGTACCTTTTAGGTTAACCTACTATATATAGAGGCTACCTTAGGGTTAGGGTTTGGACTTGTTGGGCCTCTTGTGCCTCCAAGCCCAAATGTATTAGATGTCTCCTGCTGGGCCACACCTTGGATGAGCATAATATTTGATTCCATAACACTATTCATCTTCTAGTTTCGTGAGTCCCAACGTGAAGCTTTTGCTCTGTTTTGAGTCTCGACACAGAGAAATTTTGGCTTGTATTGGGCCTAACGTAATCCACAGCTCAAGTGTATGAGATGTCTCTGTTGGGCGGCACACTTAGATGAGCCTAGTATTTTATTCCATAACAAAGTTGCCCCCAAGCTCGGTAGTTCGGGTCTACGAAATTTCTTAGGATTCATTGACCATTTCTAGAGATCCCTCGAATCCGACTTTGCTTTAAATAGCAATTTTAGAATGACTATTTGTCTCAGGTTTATATTCCTGCATTTAATAACATGTAAATTAAATCACAATAAATGGAAAATACTTCAGCATTTGTGCAAATCGTTCAACGTCTTTCATTTCAAATACTTGTCCGGAGCTTGCATTAAAGCTTTCCACTTTGCATTAATGCTTGGGTTATTGATAACACGCTTTTCCACTTAACAAATCGTTGTCCAGCTCTCTTGCCTAGGCACAGTAGTTCGTGTCTCCGAGGCTTCCGATGATGTCACTTTCCAAATCCGACGAGGTGCTCACCATTGTTGATTTCGTGCGTGAGCCACCCGGGATTAGGGTTATTTACTTTATCATGAGATTCCGGATTGATATACTTTAACACCGAGATTTCGAGGTTTATAAACTTTATCTACCGAGATTCCGGGTTATTTACTTTATAAATTGAGATTAAGTTGATATACTTTATCTGAGATTCCAGGTTATTTACTTTAACAGAGATTAGGATTGATATACTTTAACACCGAGATTTCGGATTGATATATTTTTAATACTGAGATTAGGGTTATTTACTTTATCACACGAGATTCAGGATTGATATACTTTATCAAGGATTCGGATTAATATACTTTAACACCGAGATTCCGGATTGATATACTTTATCTACCGAGATTCCGGATTGAGGTATACTTGTATCACAAGAGATTCCGGATTGATATACTTTAACACCGAGATTTCGGATTGATATACTTTAATACCGAGATTCCGGGTTATTTACTTTAACTCCGAGATTCCGGGTTATTTATTCTAACACCGAGATTTCGGATGCTTGATGAATTTGCACTGACCTTGGTTGTTGTTACCATGCTTTTCCACTAACAACTCGTAATCATTTATGTTGCCCAGGCCACTCGGTAGTTCGGGCCTCTAGAGCTGCCCGGGATGTACATGCGTTTTGACGTTATTTACGTGGACCCGAATTTTAACCAGATTCAGTTAAGCCGAGGTCCGCCTTCATCCTTTCGTAAGGACGGACTCCACAATCTATCCGGGATCCAATTAAGGAGCGCGGATTTAATCGTATAAAACAGACTTGACATGATTCATGAAAGCGGGTTTGTGCACCTCGGATTCACACATGTTTTTCGGAACCGGACTTGACATGATTCATGAAAGCGGGTTTATGTACCTCGGATTCCTACATGTTTAATTTGTACATGATTTTCGAAAACGGGTTTCTTTACCCTGAATTCTACATGTTTAATTTGAACATGATTTTCGGAACCGGGTTTATGTACCCCAGATTCCTACATGTTTAATTTGTACATGATTTTTGAAAACGGGTTTTTCTTTACCCAGAATTCTACAGTGTTTTAATTTGAACATGATTTTAAGGCAGAAAGTTTTATGTACCTCGGATTCCTACATGTTTAACTTGAACATGATTTTCGGAAATGGGTTTATGCACCTCGAATTCCTACATGTTTAACTTGAACATGATTTTCGGAAATGGGTTTATGTACCTCGAATTCCTACATGTTTAACTTGAACATGATTTTCGGAAATGGGTTTATGCACCTCGAATTCCTACATGTTTAACTTGAACATGATTTTCAGAAATGGGTTTATGTACCTCGAATTCCTACATGTTTAACTTGAACATGATTTTCAGAAATGGGTTTATGTACCTCGAATTCCTACATGTTTAGTTTGAACTTGATTTTCGGAACCGTGTTTATGTACCTCGGATTCCTACATTTTTAACTTGAACATGATTTTTGAAAACGAGTTTGTTTACTCAGAATTCATACATGTTTATGGACTTGGAGGCTGTAGCCGTCGTTACACGGATCCCGGATTTTAACCAAATTCGGTATGACCGAAGTCCGCCTTCAAAACTTCACGCGGATCCCGGATTTTAACCAGATTCGGCTTAAACCGGGCCCGTCTTTAAAACTTTACAGGGATCCCTAATTTAAACTAGATTCAGTCTAAACCGAGTCCTCTTTAAAAATCATATACTTTTCAAGCATTGAAATACCCAATGGAAACCTCATATTTTCGGACATTGGAACTCTAGCAATAATTTGCCTAGATTTTTTTATTTCTACTAGTGCAGCAGTTATTATTGAGCAAAATCGAATGGCCACTATCCACTGCTTTATCCAACACTAGGCAGATTATGAGATAGAGGAGGAACATGTACTACATCATGTACAATTTTAGCATTACCTTGACTTATAAAAAAGCTAGCAGTACCTTTACTTTCAGCTTGGATATGTTTGTTGTCACCAAGAATTACATCTGATTTTTGGGGACTCATCAAGCTCCTTAAATAAAGATTTTACTGCTTCCAAATTTGTATGGCCAACGAGAAAATGCATTAGAGTCAAATGTGGCTTTAATTTAGCCATGAAATTGAAGCTTTGCAATAGTTCACGGAGCCGAACATTTGGCTTCAAGTGTAATAGACTTGTTTAGTCCTCTATATTCAAAAACCTTGGTTTGAGATTGGCCACATCAACCAGCTATATCACTTGTAATTTGGAGGTTGCCTTGTGTTGAAATATTGCAATTTCACGCTCTAGGCTCCTTGGCAATAGCAACTTGATTGTTATTTTTCAAAATGAACATGGGTTGAGCACGTTTTGTGAAATACTTCCCTTGTAGAAATCCCTTTCATCAAATCATTCATCCAAGACTACTTGCCTGGTGTTATATTGAAGATTTTCCTGATTTTTGTACCAACAATATTGTTGATCCGGGGAAATTCATGTTGAAGCATTTCCTTATTTGGGCCTTCCATACAAAATAGGTGCCCGTTCATCTGCTTTGGCCTTAGACTTAAATGGATGATGCAGTAAGCATTAAAACACATAGGCCCATATCCAAAAATGAACCCAAACACAAAACACAACTCTCGCTTGACCTCAAGAGGGCAGTTGGTAATTTTTCACATAAAAAGGAAATATTCATTATCTCTCGCGACGTTCAATCTCGTGAGTTTGGCCTGTTGATCTTTTTGACAATTTTTCTGGGACTTAAGTGGTCAGCCCCAAGAAATATTATCATTCTATCTCTTGCTTCAACAAAAATATAAATAGGGGCATGTACCTTTAATCAACTTAGCATGATTCCCCAGATCTGAAGAAGCGAAGCTAACTTTTGGACTATATTTTATAATTTGGAATTATACCCCTTATACTTATGTCAGGTAAAACCACTGACTTAGCCGCACATATTCACGTCTTCAAAAGCGTCTTCAGAATCATATTGAATAGATATCACTTATTTTCTACCTCTTATACGGCATTACTGATAATGCTTCAATGATCAAGAATTACCATCATTGCAGCTTTATGCTTGATTCCATCAAAATTGTAGAGTTATAAACCAACCTTTTTTCCTCCCTCTTGCCACAGATTTGGGGACAACCGAAATAGTCTTTAACCATAGCAGATCAGCTTTCATTGATAAGAGTATTTATTCAAGCGAGAAGTTTCCCTTCCCATGTTTTCTTTCCATATCTTGAAGCCACAGGAATTATTTTTTGCAAACACACCAAAAAGATGCGCAATAAGCTACAACCCCAATATCAAAAAATGAATCATTTGTTATGGTGCTGAAACCATAAAGGTTCCTGAAAGATCAGCTGGGACCCCCTCCACCTCGGATAATTGACAAATAAAACGATGAAATACTGAGATCTCCTCCACCTTAGTCAGGCTTCCTCAAGTCATTGGCCGACATCAGTTGCCGACTTTCAACATTGATAAAAATAACGGTGAGATTATAACAAACATTCTAATCTCAGTGATAAAAAGAGCCAACTTTAAATATAGCCGACATCAGGATATCTAGATGGACCCCGTCTTGGTAACCGAAGAATCATGCAGAATAACTCTTGGGGAGTTATCATCATTCAAACCTAAGGTGAGAAATGGATAGTGGAAGATTTTTTCCTCCACGAAATTGCATTCAAGGTTCCCACTGAGAAAAACGTCCATCACTGGGTATCTTGCGACCCCATGCATCTCCTACCTCTTTATCTCAATTAGAATCTCAACCCTCTGGGAAAATGGGCATGGATCTCATGGCATCTCGTCATCTCTGACTGCGTCAGCTTCTATCTCGGCATTGAGTTGCGATGAAGCATTTCCCATTTGTGAAGCTTCATAAGTGATGACATGCAGGCTCAATGCGCAAAAATATCCTTTCACATAGATCCCCACTAGGCTTACTTTCACCATCTCGGCAAATCACCGTCTAGAGTTATTTCTGGGTTGGGTTGCTCACAAGTTGAGGTTTAAGGCTTGAATCGACCTGAGCATGCTTCAATCCCTCTCTTAATTCAAAGCGTATCTAATGGCAAAGTGACATGGTGGAAGGTTCATATTGGCTATTTTTGGATTTATTCGGGCCACTTGATCCCCTTACAATAACTTTGTCTCTTTGTCCGAAGCAATTCGGCCTTGTATCCACGTATCTCGGCCACTCTAATGATGGATTCTCTGCATCACAATACGTCTCGGCTACACCTCAGGGTGATCCGGCTTCACCTAGCATATCGAGTTGTCTAATGATAAAACTTGACTCTAGCTATCTCATGGCTATTGTGATTTAGTACAACTTTCTACATGTGAAGCATCTGCATCTTGGCTCCGCCCCTAATCTATGGCTAAAAAAGCCTCGCCTGCATCTTCGGTTCAGATTGGTCATGATTTAAACCTTGCCTTCGGCACATGAAAAGAAACAAAACCATGACACTACTACAAAATGCTAAACAACGACCTAAATAAGACCCATTAACGACCCTTTTCCGAGGGACGTCTTGGAGGGGTAGAGGAAAATTTCCAAAATGACGACTGATCCAAAATTAGGTCGTCTTATTAAGGCGACGATATTAGATCAAATTCGCATTTAATAAGGCGATCTGATTTGAAATCAGTCGCCTTATTTACCTAAATAAAGGCGACGATTGGAAATCAGTCGCCTTATATAGGTAAATAAGAAGATAGAATTCGCCTTAAAGGCAACTGATATTCTTATCGTCGCCTTATTTCAAGAAAGGCGACTGATTTTTAAATCAGTCGCCTTTGTTGAACTTAAGGCGACGATATTCGAATCAGTCGCCTTATCGTAATAAAGGCGACTGATTTAAAAATCAGGTCGCCTTTGTTGAAATTTTTTTAAAAGTAAACTACAAAATATGAACATCTACCAAGGCAACGAGAAGAATCACACTCTAACGAAGAATCGGCGAAACCACCACAAGCAACGAAGAATCTCACTCTAACACAATACATAAGCAGACTATATATAACACCAAAATTGCATATTTTGTACGAGACAAAACACCAAATACATACAAATGAACAACGGTTAACATATTAATTAATCATGCTCGGTACTAACTAGACGCTATGTGTTGAAGAAGATATCTAGATATCATGTCTCGAACCGAATCGATCTCATCCTGCGAGTACGGATCCTTAGTACCCAAAAGCGTAAATTGGGGAAACAAGGTATAAGATAAACCAATTAAGTGAAGGAAATAATTAACAACTCAAGTACAACAACAAAAATTAAATAAACTTGAGAATCACGGAGCGATTACGTACGTTTTGAAAACCTTGAGTACGTCCGTTGTTAACGATGGATTGCATCCAACTCATAACGTAATATCCGCACTCGGTGCTCCACGGTTGTTGATGGCACTATAAATCAAAGGCAAATTGTTAAAAACGAATAAAGGCATATCTAAAGCTCTTGTGTCAATGAAATAACTTGAATTGAAACTACTCACCGTCGGTTTAAACCACTTCGGTCCTCCTGCTCTTTTGCATTGATAAGTCTGTCTATACGTTTTGAGGCCCCTATCATTAAAATGGAAATTAACGAGACATGTTAAACCATTCATTTAAAAGAAGAATCGACGATTCGGAAAAAAATTTACTTACTCGGCAAACATGTTTTGATATCCTCGGTAGGATTGCCATTTCTTGAATCGAACCAATAACAGGAGTTCTTGCTCGGACAAACAACACACGGCGTCCAATGACCACTACAACATATACGTATTAATATTAAATTAAGATAAGACCGCAATTTTGACACAAAAATCTTATCGAGACAAAACAAAAGTATGCACCTTTCATGTATTGGCGCTAGATAACAAGACGACCCTCAAGTCGCTCATTGTTAGACCAACATAAATTGACCTCTGGGTAACGTCTTTGCGAGCCGAAGCCGTGCATCCAGGACATAAGTATCCATACAAACTCGCTCGCGGTGTGCGGCGCATAATTCACGGCGAGACACTATGAAATGAAATGATAAATGTTATTGAAGATCTTAAACAAAAAAAAGAGTACTAACATAATTAAAGGGTTAAACAAACTTACGGGATTGCAAGTTGAAGAAAGCGTATATCTAAACAATCCATCGTCAAAAACTCCATCAAATCTTTATTGTCAAATGTCATCGGATATGTCTTTTACGCACAAGCAATGCCGGAGGCATCTGCAAGCTTATGAGGCCGATGTCCTTGTACATCTCTTGCAGGTTGTGCTAGGTACGGAAATAAGCCAGCAGCTTGTTCATCCTATGAAAACATAAAAAAACATATTATGAGTGAATGAGCAATGAAAATCAATCGGAAACAACTCACACTCAATCGGTAATGTATTTCCTACCATCGCGGTGTCGTCCACATCTCAATAAGATGGCCGGCCAAAGGATGAACCATGTGATGGCGGCGCCTAGTGTGGTAACCTCCTCATCATCAATCGGGACGGGCTGTCTCTTCTTCCCCCTCTCGCACGCTCGTCACGGTCACCCGACGTTGGTTTTGGGAATTTGCTTGTTGTGGTGTTTGTCTTGTTACGGGTAAACAAGACCATCGGCAACAATCCGCCGGTGTGTGTCATCCAAATATAGGGTGCAAGCTATACCTCCTGTGGAGTGTGAGACGGTTCGCTAATATGCACCTGCGGAGTGTGAGACGGTTCGCTAATATGCACCTGCGGTGTGAGACGGTCCGCCAATAACTACCTCGGAGGGGAGAAGGTCCGCTAATATGTACCTCTGGAGGTGAAAACTATCTTTCTTCTTTGGGGATATTCGGGGATTCGTCGGATGTACGTTCTTTGTTGTACCATAGCTTGCATTTCACCCGTAGTTGTGCCATAACATCTTTCATAAGGTTTGCTCGAATTCGGCTTCAAGCTCTGCGGCTCTGCGTCATACAAACGTGAACGTCGTCAGAAAAATTTTGCGACACTCGCTCCCTCGTCTCCCCTCGAACGGCATCGGGGTAATCCGGCTTCCCAATCGCCGTCGACAAAATGTCTGCCGCGTACCGGCGTGAATGAGCCTTGGCTACTCTGTTTGCTCAAGTGAATCTGTACCATAAGATTTTCATAAATAATAACTAAACTCTTATATAGTATGAAACAAGCGAGGCTATTTAATACTTCTAATTCAACTACTTACGATCTTTGAGGCAACCGCAACAACATCTTCATTGATGTATTTGTCCCCCTTCATCCTCATGACTTTCCATTTTTGTGACGAGGAGGGGCGGCTGGGGCTGGATACTTGATGGAAGGATCGGATTGGGAAGCTTCCTTCATTCGCTGCAGACTCTTCCTCCATCATCTTTCGTTCCGGCTTTACGTAGCCACCTCTAGACAAGCAATGCGGATACTTATTTTTCGCTTGCCTCTCTCTATTGGCTTGGCTTGTTTTACGTGACACGAAAACAAACAAAAGCGATAAATGCGAATTCAAGTAGATTCAAATTAAAGATAAGATATGACAAAATTTTACGAGAGAATTCAGGATTACTGTAGGGACGCCACAAACTCCCTCAGAGTCCTCAGGAGAAATGAAGGAATAGGTCTTACATGGATCTTGGTCCCTCTTTGCCCATGAATATACTTTTTGTCGGCTTGTTCTTAAAATCTTTCCAACGGAGACGAACTTCGCCCATCCAATGCTTCCTCATGGCCTTAGTGTTAGGGACATCAAATGTTTGCTGCAAGGTGAAAGAGAAGATATGACGAAATCAAGTAATAAGACTAAAGATACAAATGCGAGATATATCGAAAGTGAGATACCAAAATCGTGTCCAAATCAAATCCTTCGTCTTATCATCAACGAACTTCCAAGGCGAGTAAACAATACGCACTTTGCTTCGAGCCGGATAGCCTAAATAGCTAATGAAGCTGTCTTCCTCTCTTGCTAGCTGGATTCATATTTTCATCAAACTCCACATGCAGCCTCTTTTAATTGTCACGGCGAGCAATTAGCTCGCCCATGTGTGTGCTACCTCTCCCTTTTCTCTCAACGGGCATATCAACCCTATCTCCCGATGACTCGTCGAGCTAGACATATTCTGTTCATCAAAGACCAATCATTTATGTTAGATAGGTTTTTAAATAATAAACAGATTAATAAAATGAACCAACATGTTAAGCGACCACAAAAAGAACATAGTAGTTAAACAAATCATTTTGTAACTGAAGATCTTACTTTACATGGTGTCCCATATTCCTTCACAATGATCCTTTCTTGCAGCATATTCTTCATCATCTATCAATTCTACTTCACGTGTTGTAGGTGGATTTGTTGTGAAAGGGAGTGTATCGTCAAGGTTCAAGGATTCTTCACCATACTACATTTTTACTTTGAAGTACAATGGACATTCTTTTATTTGCGAGTTACGTAACATAAAACACTTGTTTCGCTGACTTGCTAAAATGAATGGCTCATCTCTATGACCAAGTCTTTGAAGATCAAGCGAGACAAATCCAAATTTAGGATCTATTACAACGGCATTATTGCTAACCCTTACATTTCAATAAAGCAACTTTGAACTTGCTGTAGTTGATCTCCCATATTTCTTCGATCACTCCATAATAGGCCATTGATGCTACCAGGGTTTTTGTCTTTCGAACTCGAAAAGTGCATGGATTCAGCTTCAACCATCACCCCACTATTTTGCACTGACACTTGTCATCTTGGTCTTTTGTGTAGAAAGAATATCCGTTGACATCGTAACCGCTCCAAGTGATGACACGAAAAGAAGGCCCCGAGGCTAACCACTCGATTGTATCGACACTCCGGTCTCGTGCAATACCTTCTCACTTTGAACCACTTTATGAACGTCTTCTTTTGCTCATTCGCTATCTCGCATGTCACTCTTCCTTGGATTCATATTCTTCAAACTCTTTCTGTGTTCATCAATGTATGGTTGAACTTCTTAGTATTATTCATGATGTACGGGTGTGCTTGCAACACCTCTTCACGAGCTTATTCTTCGTTTGATTCCTCGAGTTCCCTCGCTTATCCCCTCGTCATCTTTGAGATTGTATCGTCGGCCACGATAGATAATCTTTGCGAGAACTCCATAGCCTCTTCAACTACATATCTCTCAACTATTGAGGCTTAGGTAGATAAGGGTTTTTAGAATACCCTTTTAAGATCTTCATGTATCGCTCGAAAGGGTACATCCACCTTAGGTAAACTGGACCGCCGCAGTCTTACCTCCCTTACCAAGTGCACTATCAAGTGCACCATGATATCAAAAAAGGCGGAGGGAAATGCATCTCTAGTTGGGACAAAATAATATAACCCTCGTTCTCCAATTCATCCAACTTTTCAATGTCAATGACTTTGTTGCGAGATAGCATTGAAGAAAATACTCAATCTTGTTATAGTGGATCGAACTTCATCTTTCATAATGCCTCTTATAGCTATTGGTAGTAGTTGTTGCATCAACACATGATAATCATGGGACTTCATTCCCACTAACTTCAAATCGTTCATTGAGACACACTTTCTCAAATTAGAAGAATATCCTTGTGGCACCTTAATGTCATATAGACATCCACACAAACTTTTCTTCTCAGCTTTTGATAGTGTATGAGTTCTTTGCTCCATGTATGCCCTCTTACCATCTTCCATTACTCGTGGATGTAACCTTTCTCTTATTCCCATGTCAACCAGATCTAGTCTCGCACTAATTCCATCCTTAGTCTTCCCTGGTATGTGCAAAAGAGTGCGACAAGGCTATCACAAGCGTTTTCTCCACATGCATCACATCAAGGCGTGTCTCACATCAAGACTACGCCAATATGGAAGATCAAAGAAAATTGATCTCTTCTTCCATATATTCTTCTCACTCGCCTTCCTTTGCTGCTTACCCAATATGACGTTGATATGTTTCACCCGACTATAAACGTCCTCTCCGGTTAACGCCTTTGGAGCCGTATATGCTCCGGTAAGCCGTTAAAACGCTTTCTCAACTTACGATATGGGTGGAACCGATGAAGAAACCTCATGTGACCGAGGTAGACTGTTTTTTTTCCGTGCTTTAGTTGATGGAAGTTTGTGTCTGCTTCACATATTGGACATACTTTATGCCCTTCACACTGTACTCACTGACAAATTTCCGTATGCGGGAAAGTCGTTTATCGTGGTAAAAATCATTGCACGCAACTTGAAGTGCTCCTTCTTATATGCATCAAACACATCTACGCCTTCCTCCCACAACTTCTTCAAATCCTCAACCAAAGGCGCCAAGTACACATCGATATTGTTCCCTAAGTTGTTTTGGTCCGAAAATCATCATAGAAAGCATCACATACTTGCGTTTCATACATAGCCGGGGAGGTAAGTTGTATATTACAAGGAGAACTAGGCCATGCACTATGGGTCTTGCTAAGAGTTCGATACGGATTGAAGCCATCTGTACAAAGCCCCAGTAGAGGTTTCTTGGCTCATTGCCAAATTGAGGGAACATTTCGTCTATTTTCTTCCATTGCGGAGAGTCGGTAGGGTCTGAAGATATTTTCCATCGGATATTCTCTCATCGAATGCCATCTCAACTTCTTCGCCGTTGCTTCACTAGTAAACAGACAGCTTAAACCGTGGAATTATTGGAAGATACCACAATGCCTTCAAAGGTTGCCTTTTTGTTGTATCCGCTTTCTCCGGAAACACTAACTTTCTTCACTTTGTATCGTGAAGTTTTACACTTCGGACAATTACGAGGCCTTCGTACTCGTTTACGTACAATATGCGGTCATTAGGGCAATGTGTATCTTTTTATACTCCATACCCATCGTAGACAAGATTTTCTTGGCCTCATACATACGATTTGGAAGTACATTATCAAGCGGCAACATATCACACAACAATTCAAGCGGCGACGTGAAGCGCTATCGGTCCACCCACAAGTTGCCTTTAAGTTGACCAAATGTAAGGTTGCGATCAACCGTGTATACTTAGTACACCCAGGGGAACAAAGGTGTCTCTGCATCACTCCGCGCTTTCATATTCACCCGATTGTGCAAAGATTCGCCTCGACATCATTAATCATTTTCTCCATTCCATCATCATCATCTACCTCAACTTCATTTGCATGGGGCCTTGCAGTACTTACTTCCTCACCATGCCATATCCACGTTGTGTATCGAAGGTGTATTCCATCACAAAGTAGGTGGTCCCTTATATCGGCAATAACCCTTCGACTCCCATTTAAACAATTAACACATGGACAATAATACATCCCATTTTTGTGGCCACATTCCTTCTAGCAAATTCAATAAACTCTTCCACCCCATTCTCATATTCTTCACTAGTTCTCAATGCATTCATCCAACTATGACCCATTTTATTACAACCTAACATTTCCAACAACAGTCAAGTTCATGTCAATTTCAAGAACGACATGTTTTCTTTTAAGTAAATTTCGGTAGCATTTCCCCTTAAAAGTAAGACATCCCAAAATTTCAATAACAACCAATTGCAGCTTAATAACCCTAAACTTACTAACTAAACCAATTTCAGCTAAACAATTTATCAATTATGTAAGATAAAGAAACCATAAAGCCATAGAGTCAATGTTTACTTAAAGTAAACGTGCTTTTTACAACGAGCTTAAAGCTAGAAGTGTTTTGCATTGAATTAATTGCTATCAAAGTATTACCTTTAAGGACATTGGGGCCTTAATCATAAGCGAGACTCCAAGAGATTACGATGAATATAGAAGTTCGATAGGGAAGAGTAACACAAAGCACATCTAACGAGAGAATCAATGAATGACCGAGGCATAAGAACAACCAAAACTAAACCACTATCTAATCACAAAATACTCCTATAATCCTTCAAAATCAACTACTACAACCAATCGGTGTGACATGACCAATTTAATGAAGCTTTAGACAATTTAGTTGGCCACCAAATTTACTTGAATAAAAATCTACAAATAAGAGCGGTTCCAAATTGTATTCTTTTTAATTAGCAAGAAGTACATTACCAATTAAATGGGGTTTGGAATCAAAGAACAAGAAGAACGAACAAGCTTACTTGGTTTCGCGGGTTTTGATCGGGAAGGAGGTGGAGTGAGCGAGTGAGAGCGGGAATCCTAATCAGAAGCAAAAATCCAATCTATAAGCAAGAAGCATTAACGATTAAAATGGGTTATTAGGAATCAAAGAACTTAAGAGTAACATCCGAACAAGCTTACTTGGGTTTGGTGGGTCTCTTCGATCGGCGAAAGAGGCGGAGTGAGCGAGAGAGTGCGTGATCGATCGGTGGCGACGGCGGAGACGAAGGAGCGACGGCGGAGACGTGCGGCAAGGAAGCGACGAAGAGCGGAGCGAGTGAGTGCGAGAGGATTTCGCGGCCTCGTCGGAGTATGAGTGTGTGAGGGAAAATGAAGAGGCGCGAGTTTATTAACCTAAAAAAATTGACTATAGGCGACTGAATCATCTTTCGGTCGCCTATATTCCAATTTTTGGCGACACGAATGAGAATCAGTCGCCTATATTTTATAAATGGCGACTGATTACGATTCGGGTCGCCTATATTTTAAAAATGGCGACTGAATCGAATCGAATTCGCACATATTTAAAAATGGCGACTTGATTCTAATTCAGGTCGCCATTTTTAAAATATAGGCGACCAAAATCAATTTAAGGAGTCACGATTTCTTATTCGGGAATTGAAATCATTGACCATCTTCGGTCACGGGAATCAGAAATTTACCGATTCCCCACGGACGGCGCCAATGTTCTGATGTAGAACATAAGTATCTAGCCCTAGGTGGGCTGATATATTGATGTAGGATCAAATAGCTCTCTCCCTAGGTATCCATGGATGAGATACCTAAGAGGACCTGTGATCTCTGCGCACACATGGAGGCTTTCACCAAAGGGGGTGGGGTGTGTGCTCTGTGTGGCTGAATCGTAAAGGAGAGAGCTTAGAAGATGTGTACCTTTTAGGTTAACCTACTATATATAGAGGCTACCTTAGGGTTAGGGTTTGGACTTGTTGGGCCTCTTGTGCCTCCAAGCCCAAATGTATTAGATGTCTCCTGCTGGGCCACACCTTGGATGAGCATAATATTTGATTCCATAACACTATTCATCTTCTAGTTTCGTGAGTCCCAACGTGAAGCTTTTGCTCTGTTTTGAGTCTCGACACAGAGAAGTTTTGGCTTGTATATATATACATATATATATCACTACAATAGGTTATAGTTTAGTTTTTTTTTAAAGAAAAAAAGAAACTCAGAAATATTCGCTGGACACATGAATAAATATATGGAACCCAAAACTTAGGGGTTGTTGTATTGTTGGTATATATATATATTAAACCCAAAAATTTTATTTATATGTTTATAAGGTTACTGGTGTCTCCAGTGGCTTTCCGTTGATGCTTCATAAAGCATGTTACCACGTCACAGATTCGAATCCCACTATCCAATACCTTGCTTCTCGTTCTCAATGACTTTGGGTATGTGTGTATAAACGTGTGTGTGTGTATATATATATATGTGGTTAATGATATTTAGAGAACCTAAAATCTTGTTGTTCTGATATACATATCTACACAAAATAAAACACACGCACATACAGGAAGCCTGCTGTCATAAGTTGCTTTCATGTTATCTATATATATAAATATAAAACGTTGCTGCTCATGGGAAAAAATAGAAGAAATACTTTGCTGTCATGTAAAAGCCTAAAGCTGCTAATAAAAAAAATAATAATAAAAGGGGAATGTTGCAATTATTTATGTGTGTGTGTATAGTTGTCCATGAATTCCTATCTTTAAATTAAAGGGTTCTGATCTCTTGAAACTATTATAGGGGAAAAGACCCATGGTCTGGGACATGTGCTCTGAGGATTCTGGCCGGTCCTCATCATATGACCAGTGAGCTTTTGAGTAACCAGTAACATGGATGTAACTTAGCCCATGGGTCTAGTCGGAGGAAATAAGGAGGTTCGGTTAGATTGATGGGAGGCATCTTGGGTATTGTGTTAATAAAAACTGTGATACATAACAGAATGCATGATATAAAATTTGTGATGTGTACATTGGTGAATTTTTTTTTTAAAATACTTTGTTATATAAAATTGTTCCACGTGGCACCTCACTAACACATATTAGTATTCGTAATAAGTTGGATTGACGGTTACCACATTTTTCAGGTGATAGTTCTCATGCGGGTCCATCAGGGAAGACCTCAGAAGCTTAAACAACTTCTGCTAAAAGTAGTGCTTCTGTCTTTTTGGTTTATGTTGGATGATTGTATATTGCCACGTTAGGGCTCATTCAGCATACTCTGATTTACTTTTGTATATTTTGGTTAATGATGGAGCATTACTTACTTGTTAATGAACCCTTAATTAGTTATTATGTTAAGTTAATTTTGAGGATGTTACAAGTGCCCTTTTAATGACCAAATCTACTAGTTCCCTTGCTTTCCTCTCCACAAAATTAGGTTTATTGCCTCCGTCCAACACTCTTGAATAGAGGTGAGGGTTGAGGAACAAGAACATGTCATGTATGTCATTTACATGCTCCTTGTGAATGTACCTTACATGAAAATATAGGCAAATTAGTATATATAAAGGCTATGAGTAGCTAAGTATTTATTCACTGTAGTGAACATACCGGATAAGAAAATTACAAGCACCCGAGCTAGCCACATCGCCAGTGACGAGTATAAAAGTTCCACTGAAAAACAAATTTGGGGAAAAAAAGATGAACATCCTCATCTAGGGCTCGTTTAGAGTAGGACTCAACTAACTAACTATCCCAATGGCTATATCCTCGTATAGGACCCTTTTAAAACTAATTACAATTACACAACATTCAGCTTGTGCATGAAGGCTCTTAGTATTATGACTCTCAAAGTGACTAAGGACCAATGTCATATTATGACAGTTACATAACAAAGTGACAATGCAAAGAACCAATCTCAGCTTCTCATGATCAAATGCAATATGACTCTCAAAGAATGGTAAAAATGAGAGAAAGACATGCACTTACTAGTCAAATTAGAAACAATCTCAGTTAATGACAACAATTTAGCAATGATATTTGACAACAACCAATTTTCAGTCACATATATCGACGAACATTCAAGAAATTCTGATTGTTGGGCTATAAATTCAAGAAAATTCAATTCCATTTTCAACTTCCAGTAGTAATGTCTAATTTAGAACACCAATAAAAATTCATATTTTTTGGCTCAAGTTTCTTTCTTCACAGCAACATTCAAGAAACCAAAGAAAAAGCCACCAACGTTTAAGGGAAGAAATTTCGAAGAACCCTAAACCCAGAACCAATCCAACAAGCATAGAGCATGTTTTTCGTATTATTCACTCCAATCATAGGCAGAAGTCTCTCACCTTTATGTGAATTGCCGTGAAAGTTGTAGAGCTTCAAAGAACAACAAATCCAGAACCTAGAACAAGCCACAAACACCTTCACAAAAAGCCACAGACATGAGAAGGAAGAGAATCACAATTTCAGCAACAATATAATGGAGAGGGAAATAATAGTGGTGGTTTGACGAGTGCATGGAGCAATGGTGGGAAGTTTGAAATCGCGAAAATAGGGTCCAGAAAGAAATTTTAAAGACATACAGTTGACGGTTTTTTATGAAACATAATCATATATGTAAGTTTCACAATGTTTTGATAAACAACCGTCATATATTGATAGCATATATATAACAGTTTTTTAGACATAACTGTCATGTAAACGATGTGCTTTTTTGCGGAAAAAACAAACTTATATATCACGGTGTTCATATAAAATCGTCAAATATTGTCTCATATACTTAACTATGGTTTTAAATAACCTTCATATATTTCTTTCCCATAAGTTTGCCTATTTATATTTAACAGCTTCTTAAAAACCAATAAGTATGATGTGTTATATATAGTGAAATTTGTAGTAGTGGTTGTTGAGGTTAATGATTGTTAAGGAGATTGGGATGTTGGGGGTAAGGTTACGTTGTAGAGCAATTTGAGTTTTGGGGAGTTGATGTATAACTTATTGCTTTTATTGTTGTTTGTGCAGATTGATTGGGTGTCTACATTGATAATGTAGAGCTTTCTTGTGATCGGTGATCGTTCTTGCTTTGTTCCTCAAGTTGAGGTTTAGTTTGGAGTTAAGGTAATCAGATTAATTTATTTTATATGCTTGTTTGGACTATAAGGTGTTTTATACCTTCTTTATGAACTTTATGTGTGACTTTGTAAAATCTAACGTACTCTTGTAAATAAAGTTAGTTCAGTGAAGCTGTGTACTTTCAAATTGTATATGTGTAATTGGAATATGTGTGTGTGCGCGCGCGTGATGCTTGTGTTGATGGATGTAATGTGATAAAAAGTATTTGAGGTGTTGTATTGATGTGAAAGGTTTTTGAAACATATGTGTGTGTAGACACACACACATATATATATACATCTACACACACATATATTTATACATGTGCTATGGTACAATTGTTTGTTGAAGATTGTTAGCTTCATATTTATATATATAATTATAAACAAGCTTCTCTGACTTGCATTCCTATCCTGCATATGTTTGTAAATTGATTTTGGTTATTAAGACTTTATGTCTCATCCCGGTATTTTTAATATTTTTTAGGAAACTTGTCTATTTCTAGATAAGGGTAAAGGGAAGGAGACAAAAGGTGTCAATAGCTTTGTAGTCCTCTTATTTATTTGGGTCAGTATTGGTTATTATATTGCCATCTAGGGCTCACATCCTTGTATTCCTTATGAACTATGTTTTGGGTAAAAGTGAATATTTTATTGAGCCCTAGCCTTAACTTGTTTTTTGGACGATTTTGTTGATCCATTATATTATCATTATGTTCTGCTGTGTTAAAGACATTTTTGTTGTAGGGTTCAATGACATGTTATCATATAGACTAGTGGGCTATGGATTGCGGGGTTTTCTAAATCTATTGGCATGTGCAGTGCTAGAGATGCTGAGGAGTGGGCATTGTTTGAAGGTTTGTGTTTGGCTTGGGACCTAGGTTTAAAGAAACTAGTGGTGGAGTCTGATGCCTTTGACCTTGTTTGCTGTCTGAATAATATGCAGTTTAATGCTGGTAGCTTGCTGTTTCAGCAGATTAAATAGGTGATAGCCAGAGACTGGTTGATTTCGGTATTTTATATTTCGAGGAATCTGAACAGAGTGTGGTGGACACTTTGGCCAAATGGGGCCTTTTAAGGTCGATGATTCTTAGTAGTTGTCCTTTGGCCTTAAGGGCCTTAGTTAATCAGGAATGTGTGAGATTTATTCCCCCTGTGTGATTTTTCTCTTCTAGATACTTTGGCTTCTAGTCAGCTTTATTATCAAATATATATATATGGGAAAAACACTTCTCATGTTGTAGGAGAAGTGTTTTCTCATGTCACACACACATGAAATGGTGGGAGCCACATATATATATATATAATGCTCATTATATATATATGTGGGTCTCATCATTTCATGTGTGTGTAGGAATCTTCTTCTTCTCATGCAACATGAGAAGTTTAAACCCCTATATATATATGGGTTTGATTTCTCCTGTCACTGGAGATAGAGTTATCTCCAGTGACCCTAAAACTATCTCGTTTTAGATTAATGAATGTTGTTTCTGTAATTTTGTTTATTTTTTAATCATATAAATTTTACCGAAACATCCTTCATTAATTCACCTAAAATTACAAACACACCCTTCATTAATTTAAAACGACGTAGTTTTGGAGTCACTGGAGATAACTCTATCTCCAGTAACTTGGAGAATTACTTTTCCCTATATATATATATATATATAGACTAGTGGGCTAGATTTCTAATCCCCATTCTAGTTGGTTTATTGTAGTGGGTTTATAGGTTAGTTATGTGCTCTAAACCTCGAGGTGTTAATCTTGTTTGATTAGTGAAAATTTAGAAGTGATGGATATATAAATTCTTCTATAACCCTGACCTTTTAAATTTAATTTCACTCTTTTCTATCATGACTAGTTTTATTTATGGTTTCAATCCTTTTAAATATGATAGTATTTTTGGGAGATGTGGTTAGAAACTTTTCTATCATGATTTACTGTTATAAATTCCAGATAGATTGTTAAATACATTATAATTAGGCTATTAGCCTTGTTTATAAGAAAATGACATTTCTATATGATTTCCTAATTTGCAAGTTGTTTTTGTGGGATTCATCCTTTAAAGTGATCGCTAAGATTCCTTCTTATAGCACTTAATTATAGCAACTCATCAATCATGTGGTCCTGTTCAGAGGAATATCATCACGCAGTGTCAAATTGTCCTTCTTACATCAATTTGCAAATTTATGTACTAGCTCTAGTTTGTACTGTCATTTGTAAAAACCACAGTTCTTGTTAATTAATGTCATCTTCTTTTTAATTAAAAAAATATATATCAATCATGTCGTCCCAGAAAATGGGAAATTTTATTATTTATCACGGATAGAAAGATGCGTACAGATCAATTTCGAATGCACTTTATTTAGAAAGAGACAAAGGACAAGGAGCCATGGTAGAGTCAACTAGATGGAAATTTAAGGGGTAATCACTCCTTAATTATAAGCCCTTTCTCTCTCATGCACAGCACTCCAAACTGATCCAAACTTTGGGTAATGGATCTTAACTGATGTAATACATCGGGTCGGGTAACTTGAAGGTCCTTATGCCTGGGGAGGTACCCAGAATGTCACTCCACTGGTCTCCGATGTTTCCGATGATTGTGTAACCTTCCTTCTCCAGCTTCCCTCTCTCCGTTGATTTGTACACCACTGCGGTTGTTCCTGAGTACTCCGTCGTGTTCCTGTAATTATCAACCCCAAACCATTCATATTCATCATAGATAATAAATTGTCACTGAATCTCAATTTTCATCTTTTTTATATAATAATTAATAAAAAATAATTATAGATAGAATAATATGTATAGGAAACAAATTCATAAATATACAACAGTCCATTATAATGTGGACCATAAAAATAATTTTTATTTTATTTTAGATTATATACATATTAAAATAATTTTTTAAGAAGATAAAAACAGAAAAAAAAAATTAAATCTGGACCATTATAATAGATTATAACAGCAACCAAACTTGTTACCCATATATATATATATATGATTTCAGTAGTCTAGAATCAAAATATTCAACTAATAATTTTCTTAAAAAAATGAAAGTTAAGAGATTATTTTTATTATAAATTTTGTATTTATTAAAATATCTTTAAAAAACATAAAAGTAGGAAGAAAAAAAAAATCTCGACCGTCCCCGTTATAATAATTAGTTCCCCAACAAGGGAGAGAATGTTGGTGGTTATATTATTTACTTGTGGATGAGCTTGTGATAGGTGTGGTAGCCAGCTTTCTTAAGGTTTTCAGCAGTAACTTCAGTTTGGCTGATGGGTCTTCCGGTGAGGAAGACAATCTTGATGCCCAGATTGAGCAACTTGTTGTACAGCTTCTGCGTCTCTGGTAATGCCGGCGCTGCTCCTTTCTCCACCCACTCGTTGAACTGGGTAGAGTTATATGGTTCCACCCTACACACACATATATATATAAACATATGCATATTAATGAATCTGAAACTAGTGTTTATGGACATGGGAAGAAGAACTGAGAAGAATAAATATGTATATATAAATACCCGAATCCATTTTCAGCGTAGTAGGGGAGATTGGAGAGGGAAGTCTCGTCAATGTCGAAGATCCAGATGTTTCTGCCATCTCTTGGGAGAGAGATATTGCGAACCCAGAGATAAGCTTCTCTGTTGACTGCTTTGGAGTCTTGTCTGTACTGTTGACCTAGCATGTAGTTTCCTACGTAGTTTTCGCACTGCTCCGGCACGGTGCTCCACTCTATGATGTTGTGGGCTTCCACCGCTAGCCGCCAGCTCGCGCAGGTTATGCCCTGAACGGTGGCACCTTCCGAGCCCGGCCCGGATTTCAGTCGCAGAGGGAAGATTTGGTAGTAATCTTCTCCTGAGGCATGGCTTGTTGCTGCAATGGTGGCTACAAGAAGAAGAGCCACTAGGGTTTTCATCATCATGGCTTGTCGTACAAAACTCACAATGAAGAAGGCAAGTTTTTGGATGCTTGAACTATCCTTGGGTTTCCTCTCTTTAAATAGAGTCCATCTGCGGAAAGCTATGGTTAATTTTGATTCACTTTAGATTTTTTTTCTGGACAGTAATATTGGAGACTTGTAGTACAATGACAAGCACTAAAATTATATATGGATTTGTTTTTTATTCTAATTCATGATATTAAAACAGGGTTAAAGTGCATCCAATTTTATAAAGTTTTTTTTTTTCATTTACATCAAGTACTTTAAAGTATTTTGTGATGTATTCAACACTTTGAAATATTTTCTTAAGTATATCCATTACTATATTTTTTTTTGGTGTAATTTTGCACTTAGCATCTTATATAATTTATGAAATTAGCAATTTTCACAAACAAGTTTCTCAAGTTGTCACTATATACATCTAAATTGTTAATTATTATTCTTAATTAAGTTTTCATTGTTTAACTTTAGTTGGTCAATACTCAAACTTCAAAATTTCAAGTTCCTATTAGATCATCTTTTTATGTTTTATGTTTTTTTTTACTAATTTCAAGTTCTTAATTTAGTTTTCATTATTGTTTATACTTTAGTTGCCAATATTCTTACTAATTAGTCAAAGTCTTTGATACAATTTGTTATTTTTAATAGATTATTATTATTATTATTATTATAGCCAACTCTTTTAAAAGTGAATAAAGCAGGAAAATGAGATTAGTTAATTTTTTATTTATAAAAAATATGTACAAAATATAACATACACTTGAATTATTCCTTGCATCATGCAAAATAACTTAATAAAATGAGACCCAAAATCATGTCTCATAAATTATGAGTCGTAATAATTGCCGACAATGGTGGATCAAGAAAATTAATGAAGGGGGCCTTAGTGGCGGGGTGATTTAGGGGCCTCCGAATTTTTTTTTAATGAAAGTTTTAAATGTATTAAAAAATAAAAAAATATAAATAATAAAATATAAAAAATATAAAAAAATATTCATGAAATCAAGTGAATACTATGATGTAATAAGAGTGGTAATTATTTTACAAATATGTCATTTAGAAAAGTAAGACTAAGTGCTGTTAGAAATGCACCTACATAAATTACAATGAAGGGTGTGCACTTAATAAGTTCAAATACATATATTTTAATAACAAAAGTATATTACAATAAAAAATATATTGTCATTCTTTTAGGCTTTATTTTTTAGAATTCCATCATAATTTCCTTATTATCAATGCTATTAAATATATATTTTTTCAATATAAGGCACTAAACAATCATTCAACCATTCATCCCACATCCGATTACGAAGTGCAATCTTGATATATTAAGGGTATGCACTTAATTTAAGGGTAGGTAATCATTCAAACATGTATTAATTTTATTTTTTTAAAAAAAATCTCCAATTCAAGGGGGCACTTGCCCCCCTTCTCTTAGGGTATGTTTGGTTTGAGGGGAGGGGAGGGGAGGGGGAGAGAGAAAATGAGAGGAGGGATATTTTTTTGAAAATTGAGTGTAGTGGGGCCCACATATTTTCTTCTCCCTCCTTTTTTCTCTCCCCTCCCCTCCCCTCAAACCAAACTATAGGTGGGTTCGCCCATGATTGCCAATGGAGGGAGTAAAATTATTTTTTTGAAAAAAAAAACAAACCACATGGGATAAGCCACCTGCGTATACATGAAATGACACCTAAGGTTATCAATAAATGGAGGATAGTATCTTTGAAAGGATCTTCACACTGTTGCATTTGATGGATTTATTTGTCAGATTTAATGGTTTCTTTTTATTTGTCAGATTTCATTTATCAGCGGAAAGAAGGAGAACAATAAGGTAGAGGAAGGAAAAAAAGCACAGAAAAAGGCACAGAAGTATAAATAAAGAGACAAAGGCTACAGTCAAATTTTGTAGTTACTAAATTTGACCCTATAGTAAAAGACAAGAAGAAAGAAGCTTTCATTAAAGAAGTATAAAGGCTTTGACCAAAAAAGAAAAGAAAAGAAAGAAGTATAGAAGCAACAGAAGTTTTAATTACCAAATGGATAAGACTTAGAATTGAACCACTTTTGTGAATATTTTTTTATTGATAGTAAAGTTAGAGAAATTACCAACTCAAGTACTGGTGCTCTTTGACAAAAATGAGTCTTTTGACAAAAGCACACTTTATCCTTCAGACGGCAAAGAAAGGAAATGGCACAGGAATGCCATAAATGCAAAAGATAAAGGAAAAATTAAATTAAAAGGGAAAGTTATTAAAAGGAAATGGCACATGTTACTCTGAATTGATTAGAGGATATCATTGATTAATATTGTTGAGGTTTCATTTATAATCGGTAGTAATTCGTTGATAGTGATGTTTTAATATTCGTTAAAGACAAGAAAATTATATCACTTTGAAAGTAAAATATGTTTGAGTAACTTATGAAATACTATCATCCGTGCAACGCACGGGGCAAGTAAAAGCTCGTTCATTATAATATGGAGGTAAACTTATACCATGAATTCGAATCGTAAACTCATAAGAATTTATTTTTACGTTTAAATAGATATTAATAATGTACAATTAAATAATTAAAGTATAAAAAATAACAACAATTTGGTTTTAATATTTAATAAATTTAAATAATTGAAATTAAATCCATCAACATTCATAATTGATCATATTTAATATAATAATTTTTTATAAAATTTATATTTAAAGTCGTTGAACATGATCAAATTAAAAAAGTTAACACAAGTTTAAAGGTGAGTTAACATGGTTTTATAAGCTGAAAACGTAAAAACAGTAATCTTGATATATTAATTTATGAGTTTAACCAACTTTACAATGAGTACGAATTAATCAATGATTCAATTTAATTTGATAAACTAAAAACTTAAAATGCTAAATTCAGAGAATCAACAAACACCCGAGTGTGACTATAATAACAAGACCCCCGGTTTTTTTTAAAGGAGAAAAGTACAAAAAACAAAAACAAAAGAAAAGCAAAGTCCGGTGCCCGTGATTCAGAAAAAGTTGTGGCTGAAATTGCATCACGCCATAAATGTCCCTATTTCTGTCCTTTTCAACTATGGAAGGAGTGGGGACCACCCTTTTCCATAGTACACTAATAATACTCATGTCTTATTATTCATAAATGTTTTCTCGTATTCTCTTTTTGTCCGTACTAACCAATAATTCTCACCGACTAATAAAAATAATTAAAATCACTAAAATTGGTCTAAAATTTGAATAATTTTCAATATTACCCCTACTACTTATACTAAACTCTAATATTATATTTATTGGGTCTTAATTATAGAAATACTTTTGTAGTGTAGATTACACTAAAGATCAAATATCATTATTAATTAATGTCTTTAATAAAGATTAAAAGGAGTATTTCCCTTGAAAAAAAAGAAAAAATCATTTCTCACATATCCCGAAAAATTTACGTCTGCATCGCGTAAAAAAACAAATTACCAAGATTCTATATGTTAAATAAACTTACTAAAATATTACCACCACCATGTTCTTTATTGTAAATTCATTTGCAGAAGAAAACTTTCTTCCTAAATGTATGTTCATTTAGAAGCTATTAATGATTGTCTTTCATTTTTAACCTTATTTAATATATGTTTTTTTTTCGTTATTTTTTTTTTAAAAATTAAGGCATGCCATCACTATACTAATCCAAACGGCGTAGCTTAGGTGGTTCACAGGACAGAAGCTTAGGTCCAGTCACTAGCAAATGATTTTCCCATATATATATATATATATATATATATATATATATATACTCCCTCCGGTCTTAATTATAATACAACATTTAGGGGTTGATTTTGGTTATAATTATAGGACAACTTTTTAGCTTTTGTTAATTTCTTTCTAAAATATTCATATTTTATTCTCTCAAAGTATGTTTGGTTTTTGGTGAGTATATGTATGTGGGTTGCAATACACACACGCGCACACATGGGTGTGTCTATAAACATATTTGTGTTTGGTTTTTGGTGAGTATATATATGTGGGTTGCAATACACACACGCGCACACATGGGTGTGTCTATAAACATATGTATGTATGTATGTATGTATGTATGTATGTATGTATGTATGTATGTATGTATGTATGTATGGTGGAGCCAGGTTTTTATATTTGTGGGTGCACAATTAGTGAGGGGATTTGGGGGTTCGGGGGCAACGCCCCTGAATTTTTTTTTTAATGAAATTTTTAAATGCATTAAAAATCAAATGAGTATAAACAAGAAAAGAAAACTTAATATGGAAAAATAATAATCAAGAGTCAACTAAGCTATTACAACAAAACGATTACAAAAGTATTCTTCGATTCTTCATTTCTTGAAAATATTGTATTATATCTTCATCATCAATTTTATTAAACATATCACACTCAACATAAGTTTGTCAAGAGTTCTCTAAGATCATGTAAAGTGAGTTTGAAATGTCTACGATAGGAGAATTAAATTTCTTCTGAGAACTTCGAATCAAGCAAAAGAAGAATTAAATATTTATTTTCCAAACCAAATACCTACGAGAGCTTCTTAAGAAATATGGAACGAATCACTACAACAGAGCTGATACCCCTATGAGCTCAATGACTTTTGTAATATCCTAATTTTTACTTTTAGAATTTATTTATAATTAAGGGTGAAATTATATATGATTGTCTCATATGATTAATCGTTCTTTCTTTTAATGTTGTTTTGAAATCACATATAAAACTATTGCTGCTACGTGTGTTTTTCATATCGATATTCTATTTTTTAGTAAAAGAATGAAAATTAATTAAGGACCTTAGAGGAAGATGATAAGAAAGAAGATATAAAATTGAAAAAGTCTATCAAAGAAGTTTCGTGGTTTTGTGACACGAACTTTAATTTGTCATTTCATGTCAGGAAAATTTAAGAGGCAGCGTGAAAGAAACGGAGGACTTGCAGAAATTTGATTATTACACAAGGGTAGACAAGTGAGGAAAGACACACACTGAAATGAGGAAAAACTTGGGGAAAGAATAAGAAATGAGAAGGGCCCAACCACAATCAAACCAGTGACCTCTTGAGCTACAATCAAAGGCCCTACCATTAAGCTATGGATCATTTATGCTAATATGTTACAGCTAAAAAATATATATATTCTTAAATTTTGTGGGTGCATTTGCCCACATAGAAACAAGTGTGGCTCCGCCACTGTGTGTAGATATATGGGGGTGTGTGTGTCTATATATATGTATGTATGTATGTAGATAGATCAATATGTATACACACACACACACACATATATATAGCAAGACCATTATTTCAATTAGAAAACGTACGTGGAAAGGAAAATTGGTCGAAGAAATATGTGGTGGGGTTGTTGATTCACTTTTACTTATGTCATTTTAAATTTATATAAAGGCATTTTATACATACATACATACATACATACATACATACATACATACATACATACATACATACATACATACATACATACATACATACATACATACATACATACATACATACATACATACATACATACATACATACATACATACATACATACATACATACATACATACATACATACATACATACATACATACATACATACATACATACATACATACATACATACATACATACATACATACATACATACATACATACATACATACATACATACATACATACATACATACATACATACATACATACATACATACATACATACATACATACATACATACATACATACATACATACATACATACATACATACATACATACATACATACATACATACATACATACATACATACATACATACATACATACATACATACATACATACATACATACATACATACATACATACATACATACATACATACATACATACATACATACATACATACATACATACATACATACATACATACATACATACATACATACATACATACATACATACATACATACATACATACATACATACATACATACATACATACATACATACATACATACATACATACATACATACATACATACATACATACATACATACATACATACATACATACATACATACATACATACATACATACATACATACATACATACATACATACATACATACATACATACATACATACATACATACATACATACATACATACATACATACATACATACATACATACATACATACATACAATGGCGGACCCACCTATGTGAGAAGGGGGGCACGTGCCCCCCTTGATTTTTTAATAAAAATTTTCCCCTTCTATGCACCAATCAAATGTTCTCTCTTTGTACATTCTTTTCTTGCATACATGCCACAGTTGCTCTTTCACCTTACTTCACTTCCTGTGATCTTGCCTCTCTTTCTACAAACACAAAAGCTTTGATTTTTTTTCTAGAGTGCGGTAGTACGCAATTTATTTTGGTTTAACTGATTTTCTTTCAAGTAGGTGCATGATGAATAACTTACATAGGAAGTTTTGTTATTTCTCGTTTGCTGGGGAAGGATTGAATGCATGAGGCGTTAATTGGGCACGGCCCAATTATTTTTTGTGCTTTTGATGACAAGTGAAAAAAAAAAAATTTTCGGGGGCCCCCGAACCCCCATACCCCTACCAATAGTGTCCTCCATTCCATAAATTTCTGGATCCGCCCCTACATACATACATACATATATACATCCCATCCATCCATCCATACATACATACATACATCCATCCATCCCATGCATACATACATACATACATACATCCATACATCCATCCATCCATCCATACATACATACATACATACATATATATAGATAAATACACACACACATATGTATGTATGTATCTATATATGTGTGTGTGTGTATAATAAAATATATTTATATTTTTTAAATTCATTTATCTTTTATAATATATACAAAACTCTTAGTTTTATACTTTTACATCTTCTCTAAACTCATGATTACTTAATAAATTACATCCTAAGAACAATTATTTACTATTAATAAAAATTGGGATGTTACAGCATGGAGGCCCCTAATTTAATTTTTATTTTGTATTATGTAGTGGTTATGGCATCAAAGGGAAATGACAAAGTATTAATTGAAGATGAAGACAACATGGATGACATGCGCGAAAGGTCAGTATAAAGTGTTATTGAAAAGTATGAATTAGCAATGAAAGGTTGGGAAGATAGTAAGGCTCAATCGCGGAGAGAGCATAAGTATGTTGTAGAAAGTATTTTACATGCAAGTGGGGGTAGGGGAAGTGAAAAGACAGTTAGAATACCTTGTCATAATACAGTCGAGGAAACAAACATGTATTGTGAAGAAAATACAGTAAAAAGAAATGTGGAAGGTGTGATTGAGGAAATCAGAAGGGGTGGTAATTATAATGATATTGATTTCGTTGATTTTGGCGAGAATGTTGTAAGAGAGGAAACAGACAAAGTAAATAAAGATGGTTCTGATAATATAATTGAAAAAGGAAAACAAAATGTGGCAACTATAGATGAAGATGTTCCAAAGGATGAGGAAAATAGTGATCATAGTGATAAAGACTCTAATAGGTCTGATGATGATAGTGATGATGCCACTTATATGGGGCAAAGTTGTAGTTCAAATATAGAAGAAAGTGTGTATGATGAGTTAGAAGTTGGGGAGCTAGATGTGGAGGATGAGAGTGATACTGATGAGAATGGATTGAGCCGCAAAAGTGATGATGGGCCTGGAAAGATATTTGACGTGTCTCCCAAAATAACCAAGTTCGAAATTGATTTGCAGAAATAGGGAACCTGGGTCGTTTCCCAACGAACTTGCAGCGGGTTTGATTATCAACAACAGCAAAACAGAACAGTAAAATTGGGGGTTTTTGATTAACAGATTAAAACAAAACGAAATAACATAAACATAATGAAATAAACAGAATGAAACAGAATCAAATATGCAGAAACAGAATGACAAATGATCAACCCAACATTCAGATTCCAGAAACTTCCATCATTGAACGAAATATAACTAACTTACGTTTGGTTCTGGATGAACCGAAATCTCTGCATTCATCTAGAGAATCCCTCGACTAGACGATCGTCTAGCATATGTCCGAACAGTGGCGTCTCACTGTACAATCGCACAACAACACTGTAACCTAGTCCGAACTCAGTCCTTGGGATGAACCAAACCGAATATTAAATCAAATATTAGAACTATTTCCAGAAATCGAATCCGATAAGATGAAAACAGAATTGAGTAAGTTACTGATTAAGCACAAGCTCTCTGGACGAATCATGGAATCCTCAACGTTGGGTCAATCACAGAAGTTTAGCCGATCATGGCTGGGAAAAAACGAAGAACAAACGAAGAACGCGAAGAACACATGAAGAACAGTTGAGAGAATTCCAAAACTTCTATTTTGATCCACACCAATGATAAAAACGTGAATGAATAATGTTTGTGGCTGCCACTAACTTAAACTTAACCTAAAAACAAAATGGGCTCTAATGGTTCAGCCCAAAACAGAAATAAAATAAAACTGGACTTTAATTACAAAATTCGAGTCCAAATAAAATCCAGAATTGTACATCTGACTTTGACTCCAAAATCGACCGCCCTCTTGTCCGAATTTGCTCTTTATGTCTTCATAACAATTGTAGCTCTCTGAATCATCTGAAATATGAGACAAAAATGAGGCAAATCCGATGTCTGGTTCAAGAGTTATGGTAAAAATAGTGAAGCAATGTAAAACTGGAATTCTATTATTAAAAATGGCTAAAATGTAATCAAAGGCCCAAAGCCCAAATGAACATAAAAGCCATTATTTATTAACTAAAGAGTCCTAAATTATTAATCAAGAGATAAAAAGAAGTGTATAAAATATTCAATTATCAGGGCCCATGCAAGAATGAACTGTCCTTGAAAAGGTTGAGGCCTCGGATACCAAGCCTTCTTTTGTTGTCGGCATGATATTTCAAGACAAAAAAGAGCTTAAGATGGTTATAGATAAGTACGCTATCACCCCTGGTGTTTGTTAGCTTTTGATGTTTTGATGATCACAATTATAAGTTATTAAATTAAGTTAAAAATGAAGTTTTCATTGTCTGCTCGAGCAACCCATTGATCATGCCCGAGCATCATCGGGATTCAGACTTAGAAATGCAATTGAGAGAATTTTGCTCGAGCAACTTACATAGCATGCCCGAGCAACAGAAGGTATATATCTAAATCGAGCAATCCTACTTGAGCAAGAGAAATTCCTTGCTCGAGCAACGACGAGGGAAAAGAAAATGGAATGCAAGTCAAAGTGACTTGCTCGAGCATGAAACATGGCATGCTCGAGCACCATGCTCGAGCAAATAAGAAAAACCTGCCCGAGCATCCCTTTCATTTCTCCTAAGAATGATGTCTGCCCGAGCATAATATTTTTATGCTCGAGCAAAGACTAAGGCTTGCTCGAGCAACGTCTCTCCCCCTCTTTGTTTACATTAGGAAATTCTGGCTTGCCCGAGCAGGATATATCCATGCTCGAGCACCATGCTCGAGCAAAGGAAATAGGCACCATTTCGATAGCCCAACTTCGCCTCTGTCTGAAGCTTGCTCGAGCAAGCATAATGGTATGCTCGAGCAATAGCGAAGAATCATGGTTCTAAGAGAGCTTGCCCAAGCATGAAAAACTTCATGCTCGAGCAACACCACTTCAATAGCTCAACTTCGCCTCTGAATGAAGCTTGCTCGAGCAAGCATAATGGTATGCTCGAGCAACAGCGAAGAATCATGTTTTTGAGAAAGCATGCCCAAGCACGAAATACTTTATGCTCGAGCACCATGCTCGAGCAGACAAAATCACGTGCTCGAGCATCAGCGATAAAGAACATAATTTTGCCTATTTGAAAGTATCTTGCCCGAGCAAGCATGGGGTCATGCTCGAGCAAGGAACCTCTGGTTTTTGAATCTCAGTCTGCGTAATTTATAAAATCAATGTATCAATTCTAATACAACTTGTTATTACCCATTACTCTTTCTAATTGAGTTTAATAAGTTTGCCAATAAGTTTCAGATGAGATAAGCATGGATTAAGCATCAGATTCCCAGAAAGCAAGATTGTGTCAGAAGCGCATTAAATGCAGTTACCAAATTGATTGATTATCTCTGTAACAATACTCTGATCGATGAAAGGATTTCTTCTACATTCCATCTAAGCATTAAATGCTATTTCACAACGGGCAAATCAAAAGGAATGAAGAAGAATATCAAATGAGAATATCCATCTTGTCTTTTGAACGGCGAAGAACATTATCCGAGGTTTCACCATCTAACGGACATATTCATAAGTCACAACGGTTAATTCGTCAGGCTTCATCAACGGTCAAATTATTACAACATCTATAAATAAATGAAGCATTGAATGTCGCCAACTACCGAAACATCTTGTGCATTGAATTCGAGTCTACCAAACTTATTGTTTCTACTGTTCCATTAATATCCTTAGATATTTCTAGCACTTCAGTGATTATCAAAATCTACTCAGTGAGGAGTCTTCTGTTTCTAAACACTTATTTCATTTCTGATTGTGAAACTTAAGGTTATGGAACCTTAAGAGTGGGTGTACGTTTACAACCAGTAAGGGGGAGTGAGTCCAAGAGTGAAAGGATCATCCTTGAGTTGTAATCGTGTTTGATAAGATTAGTGGAAATCCCAAGGTGTTCTTGGGGACTGGACGTAGACCAAAGTTTGAGGTCGAACTAGTATAAATTCTCTAGTGTGTATTTACTGATTCTGCCATAGTTCTCGTTTGTCTTCGTAAGTACCTTCGGAAAAAGAATTTAGAGATCACCTATTCACCCCCCTCTAGGTGATATTCCCCTTCAGTGTTAACCTAAAATTTGTTCGCATTGATAAGAAGACTTTCAAGGTGTTGTGTCAAGAGGGATGCCCTTTTACACTATATGCATCTATATATCGGTTAAGTGTAGGGTGGCAAGTGAAGTTGCTGGCTTATCAACATATGTGTGCATGTGTGTATAAAAATCCAAGAGCTTATACTATGTGGTTGGAAGAGCATTTCAAGGAGAAGGTGCAAGAAGCCCCTCAATTCAAGACAAAAGAGATGAAGAAATAGGTGTAGAGGGATCTAAAGGTGAGTATGAGTGTACATAAGTGTAAGAGAGCGAAGAAGATAATGGAAGAAATGGAAGATAGTTTCAAGGATGAATTTGGAAAGTTGGAAGCATATTGCAACCTCCACCTATTACTAACTTGTCTGGAACACCTCAAAAGAAAAGAACCAGAATTGACGGTGTAGAGAGAAGGAGGAAAAAATTTGGATATAGCCGTCATGCAAATGGACCAAGTGGGACAGCTCCTTCAAATATTCTCGAATAAGCTTCCCTTGAAAGATTAACCAAGCGTGGTAACACCCACAAGTTTACCCGCTACAACAAATCAGGACACAACAAATCTACTTGTAAGGAGGTAAGTAAAACTGTTGTCATTCACTATATTCAATAATTTCAACTTCACTATATACTAATGTATTTTACCTTGTCAGCCTCCAACTGCAAACAAACATCAGAAGGGTACAAGTCATGCACTAGTCCTCTCAACAACAACCCAATGATGGTCAAAGTTTCCATTCCAATCACCAACCACAATCACTATCCAATTCCCTGACCTCTCAATAGCCCCCTAAACCAAGCCAACCCACCCAAGAAGCACCTAATCAAAGTCGAAGTTCCTAACCAACACCATCCAATTCCTAACCCTCTAAATTATCACACAGGAGAGCAACAAGATCGTCCACCTACAAGGCAAGAGCTAAATGTGGTTTTGAGATAAGATTTGATGAGACCACACAATGTAGTGTTTACAATGTTAGTATGTTAATTAGACTATCATGTCAACTCTGGAATAACTTTGTTGAAAAATTTGCTCACTTGTTTAATGCTTATGTTGCAACCTGGACTTAGTTCTGAGGTAATTATCCAAGAGGGCATATGACATGAGTATATACACAACAAAATGCTGATCCACAAACAAAATTTCTTGTCCCAAATAAAAGGGAATTGAGATTGTCCAGGGGCTGTAACTCTAGCGAACCAACGGGTTCAAGATGCATTCAGTTTGATCCCAAACCACTAAATGTTGCTCCACCTTCTAACCTCCCATATGAACCTTCAAGTCTGCAATGAAGAGGACAACCATGTGTGACAACCTCACAGCTCTTAGCACATAGGCAGAGGCTAATTTTGAGGAACAAAGACAAAGCAAAGAATCCTACTTACTAGGACTATGTGTAAATGGGTCTGTCCTTCTGTTGTATAATTATTTTGGTAAATACTGTAGATGCCGAACACTTTTGCATCAAACATGTTTTTGATGTTTTTTTTGGGTGTAAATAGGCTTGCTAGCCTGTTGATATTGACCCATGCTTTTGCCATTTTTGGAATACTTTTGGTGTAAAGTGCAATCTACCTTATTGTTGCTAATCATATTGTTGAATATTACCTTATGTGTGTTTTCATATCAGCTTATAGGATGCTTTGTGCATATGTAAAAAGGCCATATCAATTCTGTTTGGTTAATTTCAATTGACAATATGCATTTTTCAACACTTACTTCAATTCCAATACTTCACCATTATTCCTTACTTAATTCCAATACTTCACCATTTTTTTAGAAAACACAAACAAATACATTGCAGATGATTAACAATTGTGTAATCCCTCACAAGAACAAGAAAATACACATAATCCATTAACAATACATTATCACCAACAAATACATTATAAATCATTAACAATTGTCTAATTCCTCACAAGAGCAACAAAAATACACATAAACCCTTACAAATACATTACTACCAATAACACCCAAGTCAGTAATAATGTTGCTAATGCAAATTTGAGCTTCAATTACCCATTCTTCACTTCACTTTCTTTCACTTTATGTCCAACTTTCAGCTTCATCACCTCACCTTCATGTGCAACAAGCTCTTTCGTATAACCTCGTGCACGCATTCCCTCTTCGAAGATGCTTGTTCTCCTCATATAACTTGTCTATGTCATTCAATAAATCTTTGATAATTGCATTTTCCCTTTCCCCAAATCCACCATCATGCCATTCGAAATATCCACAACCGCTGTCTTATAAGATTTAATCACCAACTGGTAAAAATAACAAACCCAGCCCATTGAAAATCATTCCACATCTAACAAATCTTACCTGATAGTAATTATGGCACTCGTAAAACCTCCTACCAGGGGTTTTTTTTTTTCTGACCATGACGTCTACCGGGGAGCCAACAAATTGTGATGGCAATACCGAGTTGGACCTTCGTAGTGTTCCTCGTTACTGGGCAATGTTAGCAACACCACCTTCTTTCTCGGTTTCTTGTTTCTCCCCATCAACGACTCCATGGAGCTCCCTCTCGATGTCTCGTTCCTTAGAGCTCGCATCTATGCTTGACTAATTGCTCCCTCTCAGTTGAATGTGGTTTGGAGACAACAACTGTTTGGGGAGTCAGGTGGTTTAGAGTTTAAATGACTGGAAAGATTAATTGCCGTATCTCCCAAAACAACCAAGTTCGTAATTAATTTGCAGAATTAGGGAACCTGGGTCGTTTCCCAACGAATTTGCAGCGGGCTTGTTTAATAACAATAGTGAAACAGAATGATAAAATGGGGGGTTTGGTTTAACGAATAGAACAAAACGAAATAACATAACCAAAATGCAATAAACGAGTCAAACAAAATCAAATAAACAGAGACAGATTAAAGATGATCAACCCAACGAATTGATTCCAGAAACCTCCATCATTGAACGAAAATACAACTAACCCACGTTTGGTTCCGGATGAATCGAAATCTCTGCATTCATCCGGAGATTCCCTCGCCTAGACGATCGCCTAGAATCTGTCCGGACAGTGGCGTCTCACTGTGCAATCGCACAAAGAACATCAGTAACCTAGTCCGAACTAAGTCCTTGGGATGAACCAAACCGAATATTAAATCTAATATTCGAACTATTTCCGTAAATCGAATCCGATAAGATGAAAACAGAATCGAGTAGTTACCGATTAGGCACGAGTTCTCTGGATGAATCATGGAATCCTCATCGTTGGGTTAATCACAAGAGTTTAGCCGATCATGGCTGGGAAAATCGAAGAACGAACGAAGAACACGAAGAACGCGCGAAGAACATGAATAACAGATGAGAGAAAATGAAAACTTGTGGCAGCTGCCATACTTAAAAATAACCTAAAACGAAATGGGCTCTCATAGTTTTAGCCCAAACCAGAAATAAAATAAAACTGGACTTAAATTACAAAATTCGGGTCCAAAATAAATCCAGAATTGTACATCCGACTTTGGCTCCAAAATTGACCGCCTTCTTGACCGAATTTTCTCTTTATGTATTCATAACAATTGTAGTTCTCTGAATCATCTAAAATATGAGACAAAAATGAGGCAAATCCGATGTCTGGTTCAAGAGTTATGGTAGAAATAGTGAAGCAACACAAAACTGGAATTTTATTATTAAAAATGGCTAAAATGCAATAAAAGGCCCAAGGCCCAAATAAACATAAGAGCCATTATTTATTAGCTAAAGGGTCCTAAATTATTATTCAAGAGACAAAAATAAGTGTATAAAATATTCAATTATCAATGACAAGCCCCCTGATCACCACGTATTAATCACACTTGGACAACGGTTGGCACAATTAACTTCAATCTAACAAACGTCTTATACATTATCGGAATATGTAACTTTTGCTCCACTTTTATAACCACATAGTTACTTCTAAACCTAACAAAACCACTTGGTGTTGGGCGCTCTTTTGAAAAAATTACATATATATTTCTTCACCTTAACCCTAAAATATATCTAGTGGCTTGATTATCATTCATTAATATGTGAGAATTAATTAAAATTAGATATGTGTGTTACACTCATAACGGTTGTTTGGATTAGCTTTTGAGAATAGCTTTTACATATGATTTATGAGGTAAGTATGTGAAAGAAGTTTTGTCTTGACTGCAGAAAATGACTTCTAAAACCACGATTTTATGATTTTATAAACATGTACAAGGTTAACAACTTTAAAATGGTAAAGAGAATTTCACTTCACTAGCATTTATTTATTTGTTAAATGAAAAGGTGAACTATTTCAACATGTGAAATATTTCTTTGCTTCTACCACACCCCCTCCTATTAGAGCACACAATGATTCTCTCCACCTCCTTTTTATTTAATGTCACAATCATAAGACCATGTTTTAACAAGTGAGATTTAACTGTATTATTTTATTGTATGTAATATAACAATAATTTTTTTACAGAACGTTAAATCTGTTAGTTCTATAATTGGTTTTGATGATAACGGACAATTGTAAACACAGATGGAAGTTTGTCTTTGTAAGTTGAAAAACTTACTGTCAAAGGCAAACTCGAGTTTCACTTTGGAAACTCGAGTTTTGACTTGACAGAGAAAAGCTCAAGTTTTTGCAATGAAAGGCAAACTCGAGTTTACTTTTGATAACTCGAGTTTTGATCATACAGAGAGCTTTTGAGTTTTTCACAGACAAAGCAAACTCGAGTTTAATTTAAGAAACTCGAGTTTCGACAAGACAGAGAGCTATCAAATTTTTCAAACATTCCAAAACTCCAGTTTCCATTTGGAAAATCGAGTTTAGGCTTTCACAAATAGTTCTCTAAGTTTCCACACTATGTTGGAAACTCGAGTTTTCATCTTACAAAGAACATTGCTCGATTTTGATCTTGTGAAAACCATTCTTCAATTCAACAAAGTCTTTCAAAGTTTTCTCATAAACGAGGAAACTCGAGTTTGGTTTTGAAAACTCGAGTTTCGGCCTTACAGAGAAGTTTCCATAGTTTTCAAAGAATGAGAAAACTCGAGTTAAAATTTGAAAACTCGAGTTTTAGTCAGGCAGAGAGCTCTGCTATTTTTGAACATTTGAAAACTCCAGTTTTGATTTGGAAACTCCAGTTTTAAGCTTTTGGACTAAAACATGATTTCTCATCTAAAGTCCAAAACTCGAGTTAGTCACTTAATGACTCGAGTTTTGCACTGTTCACAAAACATGTCCAAATTCCAAATCGCGATGTTTGTCTCTGAAATGAGAAAACTCGAGTTAATATTTTGAAACTCGAGTTTAGGCTTTTAATGAAATATGAAAACTCGAGTCTCAAAGAACAAACTCAAGTTTGCATCGCAGAATTTGAATTTCGAATTGAACGAATTTACGAAATCTTTGTGTTTGATCTTAATACTTTATATCATCACTCATTACTATTCCTAACTATGTTTAATCAATTTATTAGTGAGTTTCAGATTATTTAGACAGGATTAAATGGAGAATTTGCATAAAGCAAAAAGCAAAGTCAGAACATTAAATGCAAAGTGCAGAAACCTTGCATGCTTTTGGACAATCATTCTCCACACGTTTTGAAGGAATTAATGTTTCCATTCTACATCCAGCAACTGCTCTTCCAACGGATTAAAAGTCAGGAAGTCAACCCTGAACATCTGCAAAGCTGGATTAACCAAAGAGTAGAGAGAGAAGAAGACCAAAACCTTCACTAATCATCCTCCAATGTTGGCAACAGTCACATTAGGATTTATAACGGTCATTTAATGATCTCTAGCTATAAATAGAGATGCATTCAATACTTCTCAACAACCAATCTGTGAGCAAACGAAAATCATTAAAGTTTCAACTACTCTTTGAGTTTTCTTGTGTAAAATATCTGTTGATACATTCATACTTCAGTGTTTATCTTATCTACTCTTAGAAAGAGTTTCTTGATTATAAATCATTCATTGTAAAGTATCTCAAGTCAAGGGGACTTGGAGATTGGGTTATTGATTACAACTTGTAAGGGGGAGTAAGTTCTAATGAGAGAATTACTCTTGAGTGCAGAGTGTGTAATCAATCTTGATAGTGAGAAATCCCAGAGAGTCTGGGGACTGGACGTAGGTCAAGAGGTTAGACCGAACCAGTATAAATCCTTGTGTCTTGCTATTCTTCTCTTCACTCTATTTTCATCCCTGTTTCATATCCGAAAAACAGAGCAACCGAAAAAGTTTTTATAATCCTCAATCACCCCCTCTTGGTGATTAAGCTTCACTTTCAAAATCTTACCCATTAAAATATAATCTAATGGTTAAAATATTAAGTAGAGAGAAAGTAAAGGAAAAAAAATACTAGAGACATCCCTTTCCCCTTATTAAAGTGAGTGTCGGACACAGGAAAAAAAAATGCGACAAGACACAAAAAGAGAAAAGTGAAAATTGAAGTAAAATCATTCTCTGTAAAAAGAACACATGGAAGAATATACATGATAATTAAAAAAAAAAAATTCTTTTTGTAAGCAGCATTTATATGATACATGTGTATTTTTGCTCCTTTACCCATTAAAGAATGTTTAGGCAGATTATATTTAACCCGCAAAAAAGGAGCTAGAGCAAATTTACTTCCACAATTTACAATCTCAAAAGTTGACGCCGCCAAAATTAATGTACTCCCTCATGTATATAATATAAAACACTTAAACTAATGCATCAGAATCTAAAAATTATAGTTAACTCATTAAATATATGTTTTAAATTGATTTGTTTTTCAACTTTACCAATATTAAATTAGGTTTCGAATAAGAGAACATAAAAAAATCATATTTAAGTATTAACTATATGGACAAAATTGATAAATAAATATTAATTATTTTCAAGTGACTTATATTATGGATTATGACATTTTTATAGAATTGACTTATATTATGGACTTGAGGGAGTTCAATAATTATTTTAGAAGTGGCTTTCATAAAACTAACAATTACTTTAGGATTAAGAATAAAACCCTTTATACTTCTAAAAAAAGTTTAAGAAAATAAATTCAATGATAGTTAAATCTTAGGGAGAAAGACATATTAATACCATATGAAATTCCAAAACCCAGAGAAGCCTATTGAACTTATGAAAGGACAGAGAAGGGATAAGGAGCAATAAGAGATATGGAAATTTTGGAGAAAAGTCCAAACTGCCCTTCACATTTTTGTGCTTCTTGTAATTCTTCCTCATTCAATCTTCTAATAATTCTATGGTGGTAGTGTCGCCACTGAGATGAAGCCCACCCCACTGTCGTCGCCGTGCGCCTCCCTTGTTGCCGCCATCGAAAGCCAACTCAACCTCCACAGAAGATTCTAAACAAGCTTGGCATTCCAATGCAACAGAACCGAGAAATATTCTGATTCGGTGACATCAGGTTCTTCAGCTTGATAACGGAAACCACGTTGAGATCGGGGCAAACACAAAGCCGACGGAGGTGTGGCTTTGCTTTGATTTTGGGTTGTTCTTTTGGGTTTCACAAAAATCCAAAAGAAGTTTGTTTTTGGTTTGATTTTCTGAAATTTTAATCGTTTGGAATGTGGTGGTTGTTGAGGCTGGACTCCATTGTTAGAAGGGGAAGGAAAGAAAAATGAAAAAGAAGGTGAACAATAGAATGAGCTCAGGAGGCTAAAAAATCCAGTAATGAATAGTAAATGAGTTTGAGGAAGAAGAAGGTGAACAATAAAATGAGCTTAAGAGGCTGAAAAATCCAGTAATGAATAGTAAATGAGTTTGAGGAAGAAGAAGGTGAACGATAAATGTGACATTTAACAAAATTCGTAATGAGATTAACAAGTTCATGAATGTGTTTAACAAGTCTTATAATGGATTTAACAAGTTTATTCGTCAGGTGTTGACAAATATGGACAAGTTCATGTGGACTTTTGTTATTTACTATGAACAAAATTCGTAATGAGATTAGCAAAATCATGAATGGGTTTAACAAGTTCATTCATCATGTGAAAAACATGTTTAACAACACCATACGAATGAACTTGTTAATCCCATTACGATTTCTATTAAACATATTCATAAACTTGTTAATCCTGCTATTATGACTTTTGTTCATAGTTCTCAAATGTTGGGTTTACCAGAGTGACATGTTTCTCACTTGACGAATGAACTTGTTAAACCCATTACAACCTTTGTTCATAGTAAATAACAAAAGTCCATATGAATTTGTCCACATTTGTTAACACTTGACGAATGAACTTGATAAACCTATCATGAACTTTTTTATTCCATTATGAATTTTGTTAAATGTCACATTTTCTGTTCACCTTCTTTTTAAATCTTGCCAACAATATTGATGATTCATTCTTACATGACATTGCTTGGGGCTCAAAGAGAAGAACGAGAGCATGGCCTATGCACTTCGTCAATGGGTACAAGTTTCGTATAGCCAAAGTTGCCCTTAATAAATAAACCAACAATAGTGATGTATGCATTAAGGGAACTGACTATGCACAACCAAAATATGACTTCTATGGCATTCTACAAGATATTGTTGAACTTGAATATTTGGGTGTCCCTGTGAAGAATGTGATGTTGTTTAAATGTGACTGGTTTGATCCAACATTGAATCGTGGTACCAAGGTTCATCCGTATTATGGGACTGTTGAAGTCCATGCATCACGGAGGTACAATAAGTATGACCCATTTATTTTGGCCCAACAAGCAATGTAAGTATACTACATGCCTTATCCTTGTTGACATCAAAAGGAAAATTGGTTATCTGTTATTACGATCAAGACTCGTAGCATAATTGATACTCCTGCATCTAAAGCAATTGTGGGGCCATTTCAAGTGGATGAACTTGAAGTCATATTGCTAGTAATTGTCCATGAGGACAAAGTCACTCTGCCAATACTTGACACTCCTGCATCTGAAATTCGCTATGAATACGTAGATATGCCAGTGGATAAAATGGAGTATGAAGATGATGAAGACCAAGAAGAAGATGAAGATGAAGATGATGGAGAAGAAGATACAGATGATGAGGTTGATGATATTTATGAGGACGAAGACAAAGACGATAATAAATAAAGTATTAGGGTTATGACATTTTATTGTTATTAAGTTCTTGAGGTGAACTTTTATTGCATTGACTTTTAATTGATTCAATTTTTTAATCATTCAAGTTTTCATGATTTATTAATTTATTATTACAAATTGAACTCTCACAATGAATATGTAGATGTCTAGTCGTGGCTCAAAGCGTGATAGTGGCCAATCGAGTACTCCACAATCTTTGATTCCTTAGCAACGTCCTAAGTTGTCTATTCCTCATGTGACAACTACTTTTACTCCATCTATTCCTAAGGTAGTTAAACCATCATTACCATTTGTATCATTGCCTTAATTGCATGATATAGCTATCCTACCTTCATTACCACCTCAAATGCATGGATCAGTTGTGAGACCTATATTATCCCCCTAATTGCAATCTCCTGGAATAGAATCTTCGCATTCATTATCACCTAGCCCTCCTCGAACCCAAGTCTCATCTCCTTAAATGCCATCTCCTGGAACAAAATCTTCGCACCCCCCCCCACTCCACAGGGTGTTGGTGGTAGATTATCCCAAGAAAAAAATGTAAGTCATTAGTTGCTTGAACTACTTTGTTGCATAAAGCAGTATATCATAAAGCCTTTCTAACATTTACACTGGTATTTTTACTAGGTTCAATCCTATTGTTTGTTCTGTTCAGAAAATTCTTCCTATTATTCAAGGGAAATTTGACTATCTATGTCACAGTTGGCAAGCTACACCTGCCAATTATAGGAAAATATGGATTAAAGAATGGGTGATATATCATATCCCTTATATTTGTATTATGTCTAATTGTTTCCACATTATGGTTTTATTCTTATCTTTTTTTTCTTTCTCAATTATGCAGAGAAAATAGAAATGGATGCCTAAATATGAAGATGATGTCAAGAGAATTTGGAATGCAAAGTGTTCATATATTTTTGTAACATCCTAATTTTATTTTTAGGATTTAATTGTAATTATGGAATAATTATACATGATTATAGTAATTAAATTGTAATTGTTGGAAAGGAAAAAAATGATGAATGAAAAAAATAAAATAAAAAAAGGGTCAGCAAAAAATGATAATAATATATATATATATATATATATATATATATATATATATATATATATATATATATATATATATATATATATATATATATATTGGAGTGGGCAGCACGTCAAGCCGTTGAAAAAAAAACATATCACGTCAAGCCGTTGAAAAAAAACATATCTTCTCATTTTAAACTTAAGGGTTAAGGTGCAGATATGCCAACCAACTATTACCCGAGAAGCATCTGGTACAAAAAACAATTAAGGGGACCAAAATTACCAATCAATAATTAAAAAGTGAAAAAAACACAATTTGGTGCAGATTCGCCAACGAACTATTACCCCGTCACTGTCTTGGTGTCTTCGTCTTCCATTGACTGTCACAGTGTCGGCGAATTCGGCGTCTCCAAAGCTTCCATTGTTGTTGGGTGTTCTACTCACCCCTTGAACTCATCCAGCAGTCCACATCTTTCGACCAACACGCGCCTTGCACCCTGGTTCCATCCCTCCGATGCCACAAGCAGCACCCATCGCTGCCACAACGCTTGCTCCCATGGGTCTCATCTCTGTTGGTGTTTGCCTTATCCAACAAGAAAGCTTAACCGCTCTTTTCTCCAGTATCTCCGCCACCATCTTACGCCAGTGCCTCATATTTTAACTTAATTGTGATAGTTGTTTTTTGTAATAGTTATTTGGTGTTTTTTTTTAATAGTTATTTGGTGTTTTTTTCACTTTTTAATTGTTGATTGGTAATTTTGGTCCCCTCAATTGTTTTTTGTGCTAGATGTTCCTCGGGTAATAGTTGTTGGCAAATCTACACCTCAATTGTTTTTTGTGCTAGATATTCCTCGGATAATAGTTGTTGGCAAATCTACACCTTAACCCGAGTGTGTGTGTGTGTGTGTGGACAACTCCCTGTTACGGTATATCGGTGGTGATATGGGAGGAGACAGTATTCTTGAAGTGACTAGCTAACCTTAACCATGTATACTAGCACTGATAAGTTGTACCACGTCTAGACGATATAAGGAGGAGCAGGATGGATGAGTGGGGATGGTTCTACCTATTGTTAATTATTATGGATTAATTAATTATTTGTTGATGATTTTATAAATATGTTAGTAAACGTGCTTCTCTGACTTGCAATCATTTCCTGCATATTTGATAAATTAATTTTGGTTACTGGGGTTTTATGTCTCACCCCGTTATTATCATTATTTTTTAGGCGAGACCTCTAGGCTCCGTTGGTTTGAAGGGAAGTTAGGGAGGGGAGCTCCCCTCCCTAGGGTGAAAAGTCTAATATGACCCTAATTTACAACGTTTTCCGCATAAGTATCCTACATCAAGGTCATATATGTCTTTTCACCCTAGGGAGGGGAGCTCCCCTCCCTCCCCTCCTTTCAAACCAAATGGAGCCCTAATTTCACTAGTAGCCAAGGGAAGTAGCCAGAGGCATAAGAGTTACTAACTTTGTAAGCCTATTTTGGTATTGGTGTTGTATGGATTTATATATTGCCATTTAGGGCCCACATGTCATAAAAATACTATATTAGTTGTTTTGGGATGACGATTTATTTATTGTTAAATTGAAGGCTTTATTTTATACACTATAGTATTTTGGTGGATCCACAATCAAAACTTGCATGGAAATCTTTTGGTGTAGGCCCTTTGTTGTGGTTTAGTGTTGCAAGATTCGGGGCTGTGTATTTTTCTGTTCGATAACTGTGCCCAGAGTTATAAATTTTTTGTAGTGAGTTTATGTGCAGAATTTGTGCCCTGGACTCCGATGTGCTTATTTTTTAAAAGAAAAGGGTTTTTCTTAATCACTTGTTAATCCGGTTTTATGAAAACATTATGGTTTACTATTGTTTAGTGAGGAAGGGTCCTTTCAATTTTAAGAGGAACAATGTATGGAATTAGACGGGACTTGTTTCACAAGCTAGGCAAAAGTAGATTCCACACGAAGTGATGAATTAGTTAGAGAGACTGTAGATATCACTACTATATATGAGCAAGTATGAGATAGTAGTGGCCAATCAGGCCTCTGGCAAAGGAGGAACTCAACACAAAGGGGGTAGTATTCCTAATACTAAGCATAAGAGGAGGATGGTAAGACTTTATTTTCAAATGATTCAACCATTATTTATCTAATACTCGTATAATACATCTTTATGAATACCTGCAGGTTGAAGATTTGAGAAGAGAACCTTCAGTCTTTGAATTGTTCAAAAAGACTCATTATAATGAGAAAACTAGAGAATTCATGGACCATCGTGCAGTTGCAATTCATGTAAGTTCTTGACGTCATTCAAGTTTGTTTACTTAACGAATTTTGAATTTGGCTAGAGTAATTTCCATGCATATCACAATATTCTTCTATGTTGGCTTGTAATAGGTCCTTTGCTTGCAACTTAAATTATGAGACTTGTTTTTCATGTGATTAACATAAAATATGTCAGAAAATGCTAGCTGATGTATGAAAAGAGTGACGTTCTCTCTTTATAGTATAGTGTATAACTAGCCCCCCAGTGGCTGCCATCAAGAATTCATAGCTTAAGTTGTGTTTTTCATTTTTTATGTAGGGTCAATCAGTTTCACGTCTTCAACAAATTCTTGTTTATAACAATAGCAGCTTGCTGCATGTGAATGGTGGCTGGTTTTTTTCCTACAGAATTGTAACTTCATGCTTGTAACTATTTCAGGGGTTCATCTTTTTTATGGTTCAAGAATTAGCTCTTGAAATGTAGTGCAGTATTTTTGTTGTGGGAATTTGTTTGCTTGGAGGGTTTTAGATCTTATATGTACAAACGTGAGCCTGGAGAATAACTCCTAGCTGCCATGTTGTGATTGCACTGCTTTCACTTGTAGCCATGTCTGTTGAACTTATTTGGTTATGCATGGGCGCTAATATCATACAATTATGGCTATTATAGTGATCACCCTCTCTTGATGATGCTTGAATTTTGTTTTTGTTCATCTTGTTGAACTCTTCAGATGTGGTAAAATGTAGAATTGTATCAGATTCTTCAGATGTGAAAATTTATCTATCTTTCTAAGATAGTTTGGCTTCATGATTTGTAAATAAATCTGTTCTGTTGTAATTGTTTTATGTACTTTGTTTGCAGGATGAATTTCTGAGACTAAAGGTATCTGTCAATTCTGAGGCAAGTAGTGTCCAATCTAATCAGGATGAACTTAATTTGTGGTTAGAGGTTAATAGGGGTAAGAACAAGAAGGGCCGAATCTATGGGCTTGGATGTGAAAATGAACATATTGGTTCTTCTGCCTCAGCTCCTTCCATCAACTCTATGGCGGATTCTAACGTTCAAAAATTGCAAACGGAGATAACTCAAATTGGAGAAGATTATGCAAACCTAGAACAAGAGAATCAATACCTTAAACAAGCAATCGACAACATTGCAAGCAATGAGGATTCACTTACCTAATTTCTCTAACCTTGCCAATGATGAGGCTCCCTTTGCTACCAATGCAAATGTAGATGCTGAAAATGATAGTTGACAATTTTCATTGCTTCTGTACACTTGTGATTGTTTACATCTATTCGCCCTTTTTTAGTCTTTTAATGACTTTAAACTTGTGACATTTATCCTCGTTTAGTATATTAATTACTTTGAACTTTTTAATTTTTCTACTTATATGAACATGCTTATTTTCTCATTTAAGTGCATTAAATTATAAAAAGAAAAAAGAAACTGCTTAAAAACGAAGGTAAGAACATTCAAACCAAGGGTTAAGTTGGGCAATCTGTCTCAAATTTCCCACAGAACTTAGCAACGGAATTCCATGGGTAATTTCCCACGGAGCTTAAGGATGGAATTCCTTAGCAAATTTACCCACAAAATTCTGTGGCTAAGTTCCGTCACTAATTTCCAAGGGAATCATTCCATCGCTAAATTCCGTGAGTAATTAGCATGGAATATAATTCCGTCAGTAGATGCCTTTACTGGAATATTTTCTACAACGAACTTTGTTCCGTCGGAAAAGAATCACTCGCGGAAGTCCATCGGTAATTTTTGTCTCTAATACGTTGATTTTTGTAGTGAAAGGCTTGGCTTGGCTTGGCTTGAGCTTGTTAAGGAGGCATGTTAAAAGAAAGCACTAAATATCAGTGAAAATCATTCTTGTTAAGATCATGCCTGTTAAGATATTTTTTTTCCAAATAGGATAATGACCTTTTTTCATACTTAGTAATTAACTTTTTTTTTTGTTAGCATAGGGTAATTAACAAGCTAATAGGCTTCTTAGTAAACCTAGGTTTGGCCTGTTAACCAAAACAGACTTTTAAATAGGTCTTGGTCTAGCCTTTTTTACTAACAGGTTAGGCCTAAACAGGCCCCTGGTGGGCTGCTTGGCCTATTTTCACCTCTACATAAGGTATACTTTCGGTCCCTTAACTTTATAAAGTATGGTTTTCCTATAATTCTAACATCGTTAATGTTGCTAACAAAAAAAAAAAAAAACTAACGCAAAAATACTCAAGTGATAACTGTGTAATTAATTACTATTAATCTTAAATCCAAACTGAGTGTAAATTGAAAAATATCTAAAGGCCTAAAGAAGTATTCAATATCAAAACCTCAATTGTATTAAAAAAATTATTTTAATAATCTATATATAGTAGTTTAATAATCTCAATAACAAAACATCAATTTTCTTTCCAGTGATTTGTTAATTTATTTTAGCTTAATAATATATATATTATATTTAAAAATTAAAATTAAAATATGCTTTATAAGCCGGGTAGTCATCACTTGAGTTTGTTGAGTTTGTTGCTTCAACATTAATGACTTGAATTTGTTGCATCAGAATTCTCTATTAGCAACATTAACGATTTTAGAAACATAAAACTAAAAATATACTTTAAAAAGTTAACGGACCAAAAGTATACTTCATGTAAAATTTGAAAAATTTAAAATATACTTCAACCTTATAATTATTATATATTTTAATTTTGTTTGGAATTTCAAATTATTCAACTCTTTTTTACCTTAATTATTTTTTAACTAGATATAATGTAAAAAAACATTGATTCCTAAATCTAATATTACATTTTGAGAAACATTTTAAAAGGAAGTAATTAACCAATGAAAAAGTAAAGATTTCAATGTTATTAATATGAAATTATAAAGGAAATTAAAAAAAAAAATCACTTTTTTTAAAAAAAAAAATAGTGAACCAATTTGACCCTTGGACCAGACCAGTTTACCAACCGGTTCGTCAGTTTCCGGGCTAAACTGGCCACTCCGGTCCGAATTTAATTACACCGAGTAAAACTCACTTTTTTTTCTCTATTCCTTTTTCCTTCACGCTAGAGTATTTCCTGGCGTCTAGACCATTATCCTCCCGAACCACCAACAGAACCCAAAACCAAAATGTTTGAAGAATAGATTAACTTCAATGAGAGGAAAAGAACAAGATAAAACATCACGTATTCTAAATGCAAAGCTTTAAACTCTCTTGCTAAAAGATGACCGAAACTGAATTCATTAACTTCAAAATTCAGTGATCAATAACACCACCGAATCATTCATCTTCTACTTCTCACATTTTGGAGCCGATAATGGCGAATCAGTTTTTCTTCTGGGGAAAAAAACCTTGTTATTCCTCAGATCCGCACAAAAAAAATCCTCAGGGTGTTATTACGAGCATTGTTGATGAGAGAAATTATAATGTCTCAGGTTGATGATGAGGAGCAATTTCATTTTGCATGAAACTTGCGGTTAACAGATTCATAACTGGGGACATTTAGAACTGCCAAAAAGAAAGAAAATGATATGTCTCATTGCCCAATGATGAATGCACTATCATTAATTACCAGAAACCAAATAAACAGAAAAGATTCTAAAATTAATTTACCATCCCCATATGATGCCATTGTCAAAGGTGAGGAGATAATCTTCTGAGCAATCTTAGTAATATCATCCACCACGATTTCATCTACGGCCTTCAAGAACTGTTCCACAGGTTTCCTGAAAGGAGGTCATACAGTTTCTTTACATACATGTACAATGCCCTTGTAGATGCAACAGCATAGTGGGAATTAAAAATTTAGGTACAGTTTCAATATTTGCTCAAGTTTTTCGATTAATAAACTTGTGAGATTCTCAGCACAGTACATAATTTTACAAAAAAAAAAAAGAAAAGAAAAAAAACCAACAGCAAACATCTAAGAAACTTAAGTCCTATCCTTTAATAAAACTTGATAAACAATAACCTAATCTTATTTACTTAAGAGATATTTTGGAGATGCGTCATTTGCATGTTGAAGACTATAAGGGTGTGTTTGGATTAGTTTTTGGAGAAAAGTGGTTTGGAAGAATAGGTTTTGGGAAAAAATGATTTTTGAGTAGAATAGATTGTGAGAAAAAAAAAGTAATTTGTCAGAAGTTTTTTTCGCTAGTTTATACAAAACCATGGTTTTCTTGTCAAAAATAGATTGTAGAAAAGAGTGTTTGGGTGGCTAATATCAAAACCATGGTTTTGGTAGAAAAATTGAATGTGGAAAAAAAGTGTTTGGGTTGTTTTTCCTAAAATCATGGTTTTGGAGATCATCCAAACACACTTAGAAAGTAAAAGTGCCACACATAAAGAGGTAGATGCAATTATGCAAAAAAGGAAGCGGGTAAATTTTAGTTGATCTAAAGGAATTAAAGCATAAGAAGAAAGGGATGTTCATAGATTGTATACCTTTCTCCATAAGTCAAAACCTGCCTTCCAATGTCCTCTGATGCAATCATCTACAAAAGTGAACATTCGTAAGCAAACAGGAAGAGGGAAACAAAGGAAAAACCACAAGAAAATTGTCATGCCAGAATAATATACATTCACATGATGAGTGTCTAAACAAAAGAAAAACCACTTATTTAAAATTATGACGATTAGATTAACTGGAGATGGAGAGGTAGATAGAGATAGCGTACTCTAGATTCCAGATTCATTAGAACAGCAGACTTGGTGGTTTTTTTGGCACGATCAAGCTGTTCCTGCGTAACTGCCATTGCAGGAAATGTAAGTTTGATTTAGAAGAAACCAGGACATTCACAAATAAACTGTATAGACAATAAGAGACGCAGGAAAAACCTTCTCCAGGAGATGCAACTGCTATTAATTCTTTGGCTGCTATATCCACAGCATCTGACACAAAATCAGAGCTCTACAGCCACATTCAATAAAAAACTCAAGCTTAGGAAAATAATATTAACCAATACATTACAAATTCACAAACAAAGGGCCAACAGAAAGCTAGAAATTAGCTATATTGTCAGTCAAAGGTAACTTCAACTCAGTAGTTTTTCATAATTCTATCTTTCTCCCTGCATGAGATACCATAAGGATTTATGATATGAATTACAGTCACTGACATATGGCAGTTCATTTTTATTCAACAATATAAGCCAAATAAAAGAATGTATGGAATTGTGAGAAGGATGTGCTTACAGTGCTTGCATAAATGCCAAACAATCCGGTTTTGTTGAAGATACTGTTGAATGCAGAGAAGGATTGAATCTGTGGGTGCTCATTCAAGACACGAAGATCTGGTTCAAATGAACATAATGAAATCAACTTGAAACATTAAAGAAGCATGAGATACAGTGCTCAGAAATAAGCATTTTTTTTATTCTTGTGACAATTACATACACCCACAACCCGACCCACAGGGTGTGCACACTGCACACCACAAGTTTGATCTTGTGACCTTCAACCCAAAGAAGGATTTGAGGAGCAACTTGGTGCCATTATGGCATCTAGGCCATTGTCAAGAAATAAGCACTTAGATATAATTATATCAGAAGCAAACAGAAAGAAAACTCATATCTGATGGGACAAGTTAAGTTAACAAGTAAATAACCAAAGTGGGTTGTGGACAAGAAGATATAGGAAAAAACTTACATAGCCTTGAGTGCATGCCTTTTCCAGGCCCCCCAGCAGAGAATGAACCACCACCTCCCATAAGCATCTGCAGTGCTTGCAATTATTTTTATGCATCCCTTCATCATATCATTTTTCTATTCTTGTGCCACTTAGAAAGAATATGTCTATTGAATTCAGAGGGACTAAGAAACAATGCACACCTGTAGAACAGTCAAAACTATGGCATCTTTCTCTTCATGCCAACCACCAGGCACTTCAAAAGCAATAGCAATATGAGCACCCTGATGTTACAACATTAAGTAGCAGACATGTATCAACACATTTTACTTGAAAGGTGATGAGGAACTGTAGAGAAAGAAGAAGCAAGAGATAGGAATAGAGAAGAACAGAGAGAGGGAAGAGGAAGGAGAGAAGAAACAGGGTGAGAATGAGGGATTCCAAATTCTATTCAGGCAAAACAGAACTGATACAATGAAACTACTATGCCTTATATAGTAGACAAGAGCCTCTGAACCCTTAAGCCAACTAATTCTTAACTGTTCTAACCACCTGACTGATCTAACTAACTACCCTAACCCTCATATAATATTTTCTATGATTTACATATCAAAAGGGGGTTGGAGCCTCAACATAAAAAACAAAGAAATATGATAGATGCAATTTGAGGAAGTAAATCTGAAACTAATACTCACTCCCGCTTCACCTTGACGTCGAAAATCACCTCCAACATAGACAGATTTTGGTTCTTTGGGACAGGAAACACTTGGTAGATCAGAGAGAAGTGGCTCTGCAACAGACACAAGTTGTTCATGATCGACCCCATAAGCTGCAAGTACCATTCTGGGTGCAGTGTAATGCTCCTAATTTTCCACATCCAACATTCAGAATCTAAATTAGAAAGGGCAAGAGCAGTACAGGAAATATAAGTATGGAATAAATAATAAGTAGTGGTATACATCCAGTATAAAAAAAAAAAAAACACAGGTCTTACAGCAACAAAGTTCTCCAAAACACTGCCATCCAATATATCGAGTGCTGATTCAGGAGCCAAAAGAGGATTAGCCAATGCACCAACATAGCCAGCAGAGTGAATTGCCTCCAAAAGCAAGCCCTGAGGATTGTTTGTAAGTTCTCCAAGCTCTGCTTTCACCTTTTGCAGCTGTATCAATAGATGGTTCAATAATAATAAAAAGACTGGCCCAGATTCAATGAATGATTAATAACCATTCAGGCATCAGAAAACAAGCAAACCATGCTATAGAATCATAAATGTAAACCTTTCATTTTTTCCCCTAACGCAAAATTATTCAAACTAAACAAAAATGATCTTAAGGCTTAGCTAGGAATCTCCAATTATATAACCTAGAAAAAAAAATGAATCATTTTCTCTCCCTTGCTAAGAACCTTAGGAACTAAATTTTTACTCGATCAATAAAAAAATGAATGGCCTATTTAAATAGAAACTAATGGTTTGCCATTTCCCCAGAATTTTTCCTCAATGTTGGGAGAAGGCCATAAAAATGGTGAAACCCTGTCCCTCAGCAAGGTGTAAGAACAAGAATACAATAATACTATCTTTGTGAAAATAAATTCATACATAATAAATACCTCTTCTTTGACCTCCCAATCTAAAAAGACCGGGTTCCTTACACAATCAACAAGTAATTCTACCATCTGTGGAACATAGCTTTTAAGAGCATCAAATGTGTAGCCCATTTGCTCCCTAGAGGCTGAGGCACCAATATTACCACCAATTGCCTCTACTTCCCTCACAATGCGAAAGTGACTTCGATTTGTAGTGCTCTTGAAAGCCATTCTCTCTAACAAGTGTGATGCTCCACTTGACAATGGTGTCTCATACATGGAACCAGAATCAATATATAAACCTACGGAAGCTGCAGGGCTCTAGTTAAACCCAAAAAAGGGAAAAAAAAGTCAAGGCAACGATCATATAAAATAAAGTATAATAAATTCAAGCGAATATGTCACTAAAATTAAAATCCCTAGAAAGGGTAGATGAACATACTGATAACGTCTCCGATGCTATTTTAACACCATTGGGGAGGGTTGTGATCTTGGTCTTGCTTGGTTCAACATAATCTGGTAGCGAAGCTGGAAAAGCAACACCCCCAAGTGGTGTATCCAAAGGGGGAAGAGAATTTGAACGTTCTCCAGTAAGCCAGCTAAAAAACCCTCCAGAGGTAGGCCTTGTGGCTACTGCACTTGTGGTTGCAAATCTAGTAGTCCCAAAGTTACTCACACGGCCCTAAAGTCACAATTTTTTTGACACCAAAAGGAGATTAATCAAAACAAAACGTCCCTTCTACAGTTACGTAAGATGACCCCGTTCAAACAAATAAAATGAGCTAAAAATTAACACTCCAAATTACAGAAGGAAGAAAAATCTGCCTCGGCTTTTGAAGGTTTAGCATTGAATGAATCACGGAACAGACATATCTCATTATCCCAAAGCGTTCATCCAAGTCCAACCACAACAATCAAGTTTCCCCAGACAAAAAGAATAGAAATTTACAGTCATGCATTAGAGCTTGACATCATCAATCAAACGCCATATTTAATCAGGGCTAGTTTATCGCCAAAACATTGAATGGGGTCTAAACAGAAAGTCAAAGCATTGCCGTAAAAGTGGGCACGCACCTTGAGGGACCTCAGTGGTGAAGCTGCCGCTCTGTACATGATGAGCTCGGTTGCAGGGTAAAGCCCTAATCTTTGGGTCCGCCTTTACAGATTTCAGTGTTCTGAGGTTTTGCGAGACACCGAAGTAGGTGGCTGGGAAGCGAAGAGAAGCGAGGTTTTCGGTCTCAGGAATAGGTTCAATTGAATTGAATCTCTGCAATGTTGTGTTTTTACTACAGTATCATTTTCCATTTTCATTTCTTTGTCAATTTTTTTTAAACTACCAAGTCATTACCACTTTTTCACCGTTAGGTCAGAATCTCAATAGGAGAGAAAAATGATAAAGGTAAATGAGATTCTGATCTAATGGTGAAAAAGTGGTAGTAACATTGACAGTGACAAAAAATGGTATTGACAATATCCTATCTCTTTTTTTTTAAAGTATGATAAATGAAAGTTTTTTTATATTTTTTTATTAATTATGATTATATGTTTTAGAATTTTTTTCCCTCCAATAATCGTCTCAATGAAATTTTCAACAAGAAAAATGGGGTTGAGTAAGGAGCCCGCGACCTGATGAGCCTACATACACCTGAAAGAAATTTGCTCATTTTGAGCTCACCCAAAATGAGCCCGTAAAGAGACTTAAATTGGGGGATGTCCGTGCCTATCCATTTAAGTGTCTACCCTCTTCTAAATTTTTTTTTAAAAGGTGTATTATTAGTTTCTTTTTTTATTAATTATTCTCTCTCAATCTCACTCACTCCCTCCATATTCTTGTGTTTTTTAATAAAGCCTTGATATCATTCTCACAAAAGAGACGTTACAACAAAAGTCAATGAGAAAGCTTTCCTCAACCTCCCCCTCTTGAATAAAATGAGGAGGTTGATCAAAGACATAAAAATTATCATCTAACCTATTAGAGTGTTTTGCTAACTGAACTATAATAGTTACAGTCTCTCAATAAATATGCGTGACCATAATTTGCCAATCCTATGAAGAATTAACCTAACATCATCCACTATGTCTTTGAAAGGATAATCCCTATTACAGCCTCTAATAGTATAATTTATAGCTTCTATACCATTACTGGGTAAAACAATATTAGTGATCCCATTAGACCAACATAGGTTAGGTCCATGAATAAAACCTATTATCTCAGTAATCACTAGGGGTGGGACTAGGGGGCTAGGGGGACTACAGAATAAAACTCAAATGTTCAAGAAATTACATTCAACCTTATAAAAATTCCAACATTTTCACTTTAGTCTCCATTAAAAGTTCGTGGATGGACTAAAATGAAAAATTGAAATGTTTATGGGGCTGAAATATAGTTTCCTGAACATTTGGGTCCTATTCTGTAATTTTCGCCCCCAAATTACAATTCCCGACTCCCCTATGGCAATCACTAGTATGGCAATCACTAGTATTCTCTAATGCATGCTAGTGTGTCCGTGTGTATTATTATTAATATTATTTTTCTAGATAAAATTTTGTGACAACAAATACATATTTTCAATATATAGTTGCAATTCAAACAAATCTTAATTCAAGCCCAATTAGTTCCCACTCTCTCTTAAATGACGTGACAAGAAGAATGCAAACAAAGTATTTAATATTAAAAGTTTTTCCAGGCCTTTGTTTTTTTTGTTTTAGGATTAAGTAGCAAATCCACCTAGGAAGTATAGGCCCAAGAGCAATGTTGCCCTTAAAGTTTTTCTTGTCTTAATGTTGCCTCGGAAATTTCACAACGTAGCAATGTTGCCTTATTCCGTTAAAAAACCAACGTTAACCATAAAAAAAATTGACGTTGACCGTTAACTTTTTATCGAAAATAGGCAACATTGCAATATTTTGAAACTTCCGAAGAAACATTGAGATAAGAAAAACTTTCAGGATAACATTGTTCCTCCGCAAAAACTTTCGGGACAAATTTACTATTTAACCCTTTTCTTTTTGGTTATGCTTCTCACGTTCAAGCCCGTTATGTATTTTCTGTCTATTTTCTAATAGACAACTTCTACTTTTTTTTATACAAACGATGAAATAAAATTAAACTAAGGTAAAAGTAAAGGGGAATTTAATCCCAAAACATCAGTTGAGATCCCTGTCCTCACACAATCAGGACAACCATCAAGAAATTCAGAAGTAGATATTCCTTTCTTCGCAAGTGTATCAGCCACCATGTTGTATTCTCTAGGGATGTATTTAATAACCAGCTCCCATCTTCTCTGTATAAGCTGCCTAATCTCCCAGACTATAAGATTATCCATGCTCAGCAGTTGTGGATCTGATAACATATCCACCAATTGGTGTGCATCAGATTCTAGAACAACCTTTCTAAATCCCAACTCCCATGCTAAATGCAGTCCTTTAGCCACTGCCCATTCCTCTGCTTCCTGGACTCCACAAATTCCTAAAGAATGAGTAAAACCAGCCACCCATGATCCTTCATGATCCCGTATAACTCCCCCACATCCAGCTCGTCCTCCAGATCTAGTCACAGCTCCATCAACATTAACTTTGACCCAACCCGAATCTGGTGGAAGCCATTTAATCACTCTAGTACCAAAATCATCAGTCCCTGAAATCTGAAGCTGAGTGAAACTTTTCCAGGTGCAAGAGATTACAAAAGCTGGATTAATTGGCTTTTGGAACTCCTCATCAAAAATGGCATTATTCCTCCACAACCAGAGTTTCCAAATAGCCACACCCCACAATAAATGCCAATTCCCATCTTGAACCGCTCCCAAATCTCTTTTAAGATTTAATTTCCCTCAATCCTTTAAAGAAGCAGAAAATAACTGAGATGTAAACTTGGGATCAATAACAGCGTACCATAGTTCCTTCGCATATTCACAATCCCTGAGGATGTGCAGAACCAATTCTACATCATTGTCACAATGGGTACAATATGGCGAGGAACTAGACCATCGACTTCTCCAATGATTAGTGGGTAAACGATCATTAAATGCTTGCCACATAAAGACTCTAACACGTTCAACACCCTTCCATTTCCAGATGCACCGAAAGAGATCATCCTCTTTTTTTAGATTATGCTTCACAATCATATTATAGGCACTCTTCACAGAGAACATACCATTACATGTTTTGCTCCAGATTAAGCAATCTTCACCTGATTCCATTCTAGGAGGTATAGATGGAATTAATCTATGAATGATTGAGCTTGGCATTAAGGAGGTCAACTTTGCAAAATTCCATGAGCCATTCAAAACCCAATCAGCAACTACACTATTATCCTCCTCCACAGATAATTGTCTAAGGCAGAATTCTTTCAAAGTTTTATCCTCCAGTAGCCATATATCATTAAAGAACTGAACCTGTCTGCCATTTCTAACAACCCACTTTGAGCCTTTCTCTGCATGTTCCCTATTCTGGGAAATAAACTTCCATAGGGGTGAGTCTGATCGATGGAACTCCAGTAGATTTTCCTCATTTCTGATCATATACTTCTGAAATAAAACATCAGCCCATAATCCTTTTGCTCCACTAGTTAATTTCCATGCTAACTTAGTTCCAAAGGCATCATTGAGTGACGATAAGCTTCTGAATCCAAGGCCTCCTTCCTTCTTTGGCAGAATCAACCGATTCCATCCAATAGGATGAAAACCATGAGAGGGATCCTTATTTCCCCAAATGAAATTTCTCTGTATTCGTTCTAGTTCATGGCAAATAGAAATGGGAATTCGAGCAACCTGCATCGGATACAAAGGCATTGCAGAGAGAACTGACTTGGCCAGCGTGATGCGTCCAGCTGTTGATAGGCAATTACTCTTCCAAGCGGTTAACTTTGAACGGACTCTGTCAATTATGAATTGAAAGGTCTCAGAGCTTTTCCTCTTTCTTGATAAGGGAAATCCCAAGTACCGACCAACTTCTGCAGTAATCTTCATTCCAGTCATGGTAGCTATACGTTGTTTCAGGCCATTTGAGACTTTAGGTGAAAAAAACATGGAGGATTTGGATTTATTTATTTTTTCCCCCGAACATATTCCAAATCGCTCCATACAAGACATCATACATCTCACCTGTTTCTCCGTTACTTCTCCAAAAAGAAGTAAGTCGTCCGCAAACATAAGGTGGGAAATGGCAGGCCCATTCTTAGATATTAAGATTGGTTTCCAACAGCCCTTGTTCACTTTATCACTAATCCCATGAGACAATTTATCCATGCAAAGGAAAAAAATCAAAGGAGAAATGGGATCTCCCTGTCTCAAACCTCTCTTAGCATTAAAATATTCTGTCTTGGCACCATTCCACAGAATATTGTAGGAAACAGAGGTTATGCACTGCATAATTATGCAGATGAGTCTACTCTCTAAACCCGCCTCTACTAATACCTCCTGAATAAAATCCCACCGCAATCTGTCGTACGCTTTTTCAATGTCGATTTTCATCGCAATAAGGCCTTTCCTCCCTCTCATCTTCTTCATGGTGTGCATAATCTCCTGACCGATTATGATATTATCTTGGATCTGTCTACCTCTGATAAAGCTTGACTGGAACGGGGAGATAATTTGATCCATTAATTCCCTAAGTCTTCCTGAGATAATCTTTGAAACACACTTGTAGTGAACCGAGCATAAAGCTATTAGCCGAAAATGAGCAAATGATTCTGGTGTCTCTCTTTTCGAAATGAGAGAGATAAGGGTTTTGTTGTGATCTCTTAAGTCATTTCCTTCTCAGAAAATAGAGATGACAAATTCACATAAGGCTTTACCAACAATTTCCCAGTTAGCTTGAAAGAAAATAGCCGGAAAGCCATCAAACCCAGGAGCTTTGTAAGGTCCAATGGAAAATAGAGCCTTCCTAATCTCCTCACAGGATGGAAAAGAACTCAGAGCACTACCCGAAGTACCTGATATAGGTGGAAAAGTCGATTGCGTGATGAATCGTTGAAACTGACCCTCCTCAGATTGATATAGAGTCTGGAAAAAATTCACCCCCATACGTCGCAGGACCTCCTCATCTTCAACCCATAAGCCATTATCATTCTTTAGCATCTGAATCTTATTCCTACGGCCTCTCACAGTGGACTTAAGATGATAATAACGGGTATTCATGTCTCCATTGGTAACCCATTCAGTTCTTGCCTTTTGAAACCACTTTAATTCTTCTTGTTTCAGGAGGAGATCAAGCTGAGATTGAAGATCCCTTTCAAGGTTACACAGAAAATTCGAAGCAGGGTAATGAGGGGAGCATTGAATACCCTTCAACTGAGCTACAAGATTCATTTTTTCCTTTTCCACTAGTCCAAAATGACTTCTATTCCACTCTACCAGAGAAGGTTGCAAATCAATGAGAGTTTTATCAAAACTAACATCATTCTTCCAGTTTTCCTTCAGGAAAGTACCAAAATGCTCGTGTGTAAGCCACATAGCTTCGAATTTAAATGGCCTAATGACACTAGTATTTAATTCCTGAAAAGACAAAACTAAAGGGTTATGGTCAGAAAATAACGTTCTTGGGAGTACCTTGACAAAGTAGCCACTAATCGCAGCCAGAAAGTTGGTATTTGCAAATCCCCGATCCAGCCTTTCGAATAATCGACAATGGCCGACCAATTTTGGACCCTTCCAGGTGAACCTTGGACCTCTAAATCCTAGATCCGAAAGACCACATTCAAGGACGCGATCAGAAAACCATTTGATCCGGTTGCTATTGCATCTGACTCCTCCTATACGCTCCGATGAATGGAGAATATCATTAAAGTCACCGAGTAATACCCACGGTTTAGAAATTGCAGCTGCTAAGTCTTTCATCTTGTTCCATAGGCTTGCCCGAAAATTAGAGTGAGGGATTGCATAAACAGAAGATAAGAGAAACAATGGAAAATTAGGAATCTCGCATTCTACATGAAAAAACTGTCGATCTTCATTTAGAACCGTGATTCGCACATTGCTACTTCTCCATAAAAGAGCTAATCCTCCAGATCTACCTTCACTGGATATGAGTTTAAGAGAATCAAAGCCCCATGACCTTAAAGGTCTAAATGATAATTCATTTTGGGTTTTCGTTTCTGCTAATACAATGACATTGGGTTTGGGCCCATTACAAACTGCTTTTAAGTTTCTGAGGAGTTTAGAATTGCCCACCCCTCTTATATTCCAGAATAGAATTTGATCCATAAAACTAAATAGCAAGGTAAGAAGGAACCTCGATATTATTGGGTCTCAGGCACCATTGAAATACTGCCCTCATCACACTCTTCAGAGTCTATCATCGGATCCAAAGAAGGCCCAGCCTCACCGGATTGATTTTGAGCCAAATTCCCCTTGGAAATGAGATCAGGATCCAAACCTTTACCCATGCCTTCACCCGGGTCCAGAATGACAACCTCCATCGTATGATCTTGGGATTGGGCTTGGTCAGCTACGGGCCCAGCATCATCAGAATCAGGTCTCACTGTGCTCCTTACATCCATAACATTTTTATTGCTCTCGATCTGTGGCCCACCTGTATTAGGATAAGTAATCATTAAAAGTTCCCCTTTCCTTATTTCTCTTGGACGTTTCTCCACTCTTTTTTGAAGCCCAACATTCATATCCCTTCCTTTCTCACTGTGGTCCCCTACAGCTGCACGTGTATTCATTCCAGACATTGCCTCTGATTTTCTCTGTAGGTCTTGTTTGCGCGTCGTGGGTTTCGGACGGGGAAATTGTCGTCCATCCTTCCACTGACCCTCTGATTCTTCTCTTTCTTCGGTACCAACCTCCACCTGTTTACCGTTATCCACCTCAGCGAGGACATCGAATCGCGATCCCGAATCAACGTTCATCTGTGGGCCCTCTGTGTTTTCCTTTGGTTTTCTCGGTCGCCGGCTCCATTGTACCGTCTTCCAATGGTCACGGTAAGCATTCGGAACTTCAACTTCCTGAAGGGATTCCTGTGGACCAGGCATCTGATCTGTTTCTTCGCCTCTGGAATCTTTTGCTCTCTTACTCGGGCAAGTCTCCTTTGTATGTCCATAGATACCGCAATTCTGGCAAAGAAGGTGTAGACCCTCATATTCCAGGAAGTATTCCTCTTCATCCAATTTAAATCTAGACACAAGCTGCTTTTCCAGATTTACAAGAAAACACACACGAGCATAATGGTCGCGAAGCTGACAAGAGGTGTTCATATCCACCTTTATTGTCTCTCCAATTTTATCACCAATGACCGTCAAAGCTTCTCGATTATAATATTCAAGTGTCACCTTCGGTAGACGTACCCACACTGCTACCTTCTCTGTCTTAGCTCTTGCCGGAACGAAGTTTGGTTCCCATGGCCTTACTGTTAAATAATGATCATATAGCATCCATGGTCCTCCAGTCAAGGCATTCTTATAGTCATCCTTGTTTGTCAGCTTCACAACATAAAATCCATGCCCTATATTGATGAGGCTAATAGTGCCTCTCTTAGCCCACAATGTTTGCAATCGAATTAGTAGCGCCTTATAGCCTATACTCCTCCCTAATAGTTTAACAATGACAGCCTTCCTCCATGCCTTGTACAGCTGCTTCTTAAAAGGCTCAGAAAAAGTGAATGTGGAAAATTCCTGATTGGATCATCCTCTATTTTGCACAGAGGAACAGATTTACCATTATCATCCTCCGACATCTCATCTGCAGAAATATCGTCACCCTTCTCCTCATTTTCATCGTCTGAGCTATCTTGATCTCCAGAGGTACCCTTAAGCTTCTCCACAAAGGAGGGGCCTCCCTTGCTGTACCCAGCAGGCTTCGTTCCCAGAGCGGGCCATTCTTCAGTCATGACTATCGCTGGATCACTTTTCTTGTCATTCTTTATCTTCTTCGAGCTTCGCATGAGGAGATCCTCCTCTTCTCTTGATACTGGAACCAGAGAGCATTTCTTCGCAGCAGCCATTCTCGCAAGGTAGACAACTTCTACTACAAGTTAGCTTGTTTGGGTTTTTGTAACTGGGCCTCTTATAACTTAGGACTCATGTAACATCATTTTAAACTATAATGAAAATTGTCTTAAAAAAAACAAAAAGATTTAAGGCTTCAATCAACTTGTTTCTTAATTATCCCCCCAAAAAATTGCCAAAGTAAGCCAAGAGCACACAGAGCTAACAACACTAAGATTACTAAATGAGTTAATATAATCTTTGGTTCATCAAGTTTATTTTTATTTTGGTTTACCCTCTTAAGTTTCGAGCCATAGGTTTCGGTCTCTCAATTAGCAAAATGATCCAGAGTTTTATTAAATTATAGGAACAATATTTTAAATATTTTAAATAGAATAGAACTTGAAAGATCAAAATCTGAGTTGGAATTTAAGTCGTCAAAACCAAAATGGAGAGAAATTTAAGGCATCAGAGATGAAATTAACCCTTTCTGAATTATTTAGTGCCTATGTTCCTAGCCTTCCATTCTAAAAGGCATGGTCAATCTTGCATTAGACCTGAATTTTAACCTCAGAAAGTACAGGCTCTGCGTCCAATTTCAGAAGGCCACACAATTGCCCTGCGCTTTAGGTTCACCATCTTACAAAGAGTTATTCTATTTGTCAAGTGAATATGATGATTATCACCACTCAATTAATTTTCTTAGCCGTATGCCAAATGTTCTCTTCTAGTTTCAAAACTTAGCCTTATGTATCATTTAATTCTAAAACTGACATATACGACCAGTAGCACATAACATATGCTTCAATTTTTCCAAATAAAATATGCATAATCATGAAGCTAAAATGAGCAATAGCTCATTGAAATGACAAGGGTATATCCAATTACCACAAAACTTTCCTTTTGGAATCTTTCATCTACTCCCTTTTGTGCTTGATATATTTCAGTGAAGAAATTGAACTACAAATTAGATTTTATATTAAGGAACACATATAATATTCACAAGTCATCTGAGTCAATATTTTGAACTTCACTGTCAAAGATGATAAAATTTTTAACTTATGAATGAAAAAGGAATAAGATCAAATAATCCACAATCACTTTCATTGAGATTGAATATGTTAACTATCCAGTTTAGATAAAAAATGGGAAAATTTCATCTAGCTCCACTGCAGCTAAATAATTTCCAAAAGCCCCTATAACATCATGAAACATCATTGTAGTCTTAAGGGGGGAGTGAAATTAATTTGAGTAAATATAAAAATATAACCCTCCTAGAAGCCCCATTAATTACATTGTAAAAAGTGCGTATATTACAAGACAAATGTGCCTATACACGCTTTTTACATTATAATCGAGCTTTTAGTTCTTCAAATTAATTTCACTTTCCCTTAAGACTGCAGTGATATTTTATATTGTTATGGGGGTTTTTGGAAATTATTTAGCTACAGTGAGGATTAGGTGAAATTTTCCTATTAAAAATCCTCGATATATGCATATCCTTGATCAATAACTAATGAATGGTATTTTTCTAGCATTAGTTTGATCAGGATTCTAAATAGGCCAACCAATTCATTGCGTCCTGGATAATGACACAGATGGTTTTTTTTAGCTCGAAAAAGTAAATTTTATTAATATCAAAACAAGTATTACACACGCTAATAGCTGAAGCTAAGAAAAAAGCTCACAAAAACCTATCTTTACAACCTAAATCACACCTTACCAAATATAAAACTGTAAACAGAATAATCAACTGTAAACAAAATTAGAAATCCTATAAGCTATATCAGAAACTCAATTGCACTTTCAACCAATGCCTTCCCTGTCATGCCCACTAGACATATTAGTCATGACATCACTGAGTCATGCAGTAAAAACTTGCTCAAAGAAGATGGAGCACAAATCTACCAAGAAGGCTAATGCATCTTCTTTACTGCATCTGCTGCTAATCTATCTGCGGCTTTATTTCCCTGCCTAGAAACAAGGGAACATGACACTCCTTCCATGGACTCTAGCAATCCAAAGATCTCTTTCATCAACTCCCAACACTTCCAATCACACCTAGCTAATGACCTATTTACCACCATTCTATACAAAGTTTCACAATTTGTTTCAGAGATCACCACAGACTCATGAAATTTATTCCGGCATAGCAACGCCTCCCTAAGTGCAAAACATTCTAACATAAAACCAAACAAGGCCATCACAGGTTTCCCCAAACCACCGACAAAATCACCCTTCTTATTTCTACAAACTACTCCAATCCTCGCCTCCTCCGTTGCCTCCTTGAATGAACTATCAATATTAAATTTGATAACACCAGTAGGAGGCCTCATCCACTGTAAACTCCTTCCCAATTCCTCCACATATAATCTTCTATTCATACCACTCCCTCTTGCCTTTGATTTCCTGTGTTAAGCCTAACCACCTCTTTAGCGTTAGGCCTTTCCTCCTTAAAAACCCAACTACACCGTTTTTTCCAAATCCACTAGCACATCGTGGCAAACACAGATTTGCCGTACTCATCCAAAGGTGTCATTCCATACAATAGGTCACACAACCATTCCTTACACCTTTTCATAGACCACTTGCTAAATTTGATCCCCAAAGGGCAACCATACCAATAGTGCTTAGTCCATGGACAAAGAAACAACAAATGCTCAATGGTTTTTCTCTTAGACAAACAAACAGGGCAGATAGGACTTCTTGAACATTTATGTTTAAACAGAGCATCTTGGGTTGCAATGGCCCCCGCTCCTAATCTCCATAGAAAATGTTGAATCTTAAGAGGGGTCACTACTTAACAAATTCTTTTCCACAATTTTTTAGGAATAGTAAATGACGTACCCGGATCTTTGATTTGCACAACATCCTCACATTTCCTTGCCACCATGTAGCCCGATTTCATAGAATAGCATCCATCCTTATTTGCCAACCAAATTAGCCAATCAACACCTACATTAGGAAAGATAGGAGTCTTTAGAATTTTGTCACTGATCTCTATGTTGATTCTCGCATTAATCAGGTTAAGGTCCCAGCCACCATTAACAATTAGTTCTACCACTCTACTCTTGTCATTTACATCAGTTACCCCTTCATTTTTAGCTGAAACCCTTTCAACCCTTGCACTTACGGATCACCCCAAATGTGAATTGATCTACTATCACCCACTTTCCAGCATAACTCCTTCAATAATAGATCCCTACCCTCCAGTAGGTTAATCCATCCCCATGATACATGTCGACCTTTCCTTGCTGTAAGAAAATGCTCTTTAGGAAAATAAATTTCTTCAAGGATTTTGTACCATGGATCATTCGATTGTTGCAAAATTATCCAAGTTGTTTTGGCAAGCAAGGCTTTATTGAAGCAAACAAGGTCTCTAAATCCCATCCCACCTTCATTCTTCCGCATAGTCAAACGCTTCCAGCTTCGCTAATGGATAGTGCCCGCATCTCCAGTTTGTCCCCACCAAAAATTAAAGACCAATCGATCTATCTCTACACATGATTTCTTTGGGAACATAAAACATGTAATCAGGTAAGTAGGTATGGAGGTGGCCACTACTTTAATCAACGTCTCTCTACAAGCAAAAGTAAGTAATTTCTGTTTCCAACCTTGCAACTTTAACCCTATCTTATCCCTAACAAAAGCCAGCTCACCAGCTTTTGATCAATCCCATAGTGTTGGAAGTCCTAAGTACTTCCCAGATTGGTCAATGTATTTAACTCCCAGACACGCATCTATTCTTTCCTTGACCCTCAACAGAGTATTTGCAGAGAAAAGGCTTGACTTCTCCAGATTTATTAATTTTACAGAGGCCTTGCAGTATATGTCCAAAACCATGCGTTATACCTTGCAATTCATCCCATCAGCATTCAAAAAAAGAATTGCATCATCTGCAAAGAAGCAATGGGATAATATTGGTGCTTTCCTAGACAGCTTTATGCCTTTTAGATCTACCCTATCAATATGTAACTGCAACATTAGAGATAAAACTTCAGATACAATGATGAACATGTAGGGTGATAATGGGTCACCTTGCCTTACTCCTCTTTCAGGGTTGAAAAAATTCACTTGATGACCGTCCACCTTCAAATGAAAAGCCATAGAAGTAATACACTCCATAGTCCAGCTCACCCATATATACAGCAAAATCCCATTTTCAACATCACGACTACAGCAAAATCTCATTCCACTTGATCGTATGCTTTATTCATGTCAATCTTTAAAGCAAATTCTCATTTCATACCTTTCTTCTTATGCTTCAGGTAATGGAAAGCCTCGTGTGCTAGGATTATATTATATCTTGTATCATGCACCCAACAATGAAAGCTCTTTGGTTTGGGGAGATAATTTTGTCGATCAACTTCCGCATTCTATTAATCATGATCTTTGCAATGATTTTGTATGAAACATTGCAAAGGCCAATAGGTTGAAAATGCTGTACTCCTTCAAGCTTGAAAACCACATGAATCTCCTTTCTATCTTCCAACCAAACCCCATTTGCATTCTTCAACCTCAAAATATTGTTTCTCTGCCTCCTTTGGACAACACTACTGTGGAAATATTTGGTGTTCCTATCACTACAATTCAACTAGGAAATTCTAGAATACTGCTACCAGTTCATTTCATGGCACCTTGGTGGCTGTTAAAGGCCAACCACCTTCACCTTCAACAACACTTTTCTTCTTTCTACCTCTTTTCACCTTAAAGACAAAAGTTGCATCCATTGGATTAGGTAGCACTTGATCTTTCATCACATCATCTAAATCTAGCTCCTTCTTTATCAAATTCTCCTTTCCACCCCGTACCTTCCTTTTAACAATATTCCTCACTCTTGCCTTGGCCCTCTTCAAACTGTCAGCATAGGTGAATATTGTTGTCGTATGTAATTCACCCTGTAGCATTCCCACTCTCCTCTTCTTAACTTCCAGAGATACCGGCTCTTCTTCTGCATTCCTCTTCAACCCAAGACCATCCAGTACATTAATGACCTTGTTCAGAATCTTACCATTAAATGGAATAATGGCTAATGGATTCTCCTTTTGTATAACCAAAGAAGAAGTAGTTTTGCCAATCGAGCCTTGGGGTAATGGCATAAATGAAGTGCCAGAATTAGCACCAGTTCCTTTCGCTGACACCTTTACAGACTCTCGTGGCCCCTTCAAGTCATCCTCCCCTTCATAACCAGCATCCTTCTTCTTAGTTTCATCCCCTTTTCTACTAGTCACCTCCGTCCTGCCATTATCTTCCTCAGTAAATCCTCTCATAACCGAATTCTTCCTTTCCATACTACTATTTGGTTCTTGCTCCTGTCTTTCCTTACTAGGCTTATGCAGGAGATTCCAAGCTTTCTGCAAGATCGACACCATGGCAGCCCATGTATATGCTCTATTTGACAAGACCTTACCAATGAGGATCTTCTCTGCGCTAGCTTCCTTCCAAACTAGCGGAGCTAAAATTTGTGTTTCCTCCATGAGGAGTGGTAATTGCCAATTCTGTAGAAATTAGCACCAATCACCCACACCGCCTTGGTCAGAAGCTCCGATAAGCACCGCCTAGCCTCCCGACACGAATGGTTGAAAATGGTCAGAAAGTGCATTATCTTTACACGAAGCTCATGTAAAATAGAGCTCTAAGGTCAAGTTTCTAAGGGCTTATTTAATTTGATTTTGTTTTTAAAAAAACTTTTTAATTTTTTTTTTAAAAGCGTTTTCAATAAGTTGGTTTTTGTTTTTAAAAGCTAAAAAACAAAAATAGTTTAAAATAGTTTTCTTATTTTTATTTATTGAGACCACCACTTATCAATATCGACACCACACTACTAGTGGCGACCACTGCCATGTTGTTGGTTGCCAATTGATTTAACCTTATCGTGAGGATTAATCAAAGAAAACTAAGCTAAACGTAGTAAATGATGTAACCGTTTGTTTTCTCTCTGCCATTTTCCTACGGCTGCTTTTGTTGCATTGCAAGACAATTTGAGGAAAGAGACCAAAAATGGCAGAACATATTTTATTTTTAATTATGCTTAGCCAATAATAAATTTCTAATTAAAAAAAAAATCCATGTTTGCTGAAAAAGTTTTCATATTTTTATTTCCCTCTTCGTTCTCTCTTTTTTTTTACTCAGCTATAACATGCTTGACTACTTCAAGACTCAAGTCAGCATCCTTGTAAACCAACGAAAGTACGACAGAGATCTATAGGTTTTTAAAAGGGCACCCAAAAAATTCATTCCAAGCCTCACTATCCAAGATTTTAAATGTCTCAGAATTCTCCAGTAGAAGTAGCTGCTCAAGGGACATTTGTTAGATTTAAAACCTTAGAGTAAGTTTGTATTTTAATAAAAATGACGTGGATAATATGTGGATTGACAACTCAGCATATTTGGTCAATTAACGGTCAAAATTAATTGGGATAATAGTCAGGAAAAAATTGCTCTATTTTTGATTCGGTGAAAACTTCCGGAACAAAAATGCCTCTTAACCTTAAAAAAATACAATCCCACAAGGGAGATGTTTAAATTTGTATCTAGCAAGAACTTTAAGGGATTAGAATCTGATGCTCAGAGAGCCATTTAGATGCATATCGGAGATGTGCCTATAAAATTACTAGCTCCTCCTACTGCCGCCCGGAGATTATAAAGATTAATGAAGATCTTTGTCTTAGTTAAAATGGTAAAATCACAATTACTACAAAATTGATATCTTTTAACAACTTTGTAGAACTGTTGCAACTTATCAACAATGACAGATTTCAAGATCATCTTCTCCACAGCTGGATCAGACAAATTCTCAACCTCTTGATATGTGATTGGATTGTTACTTTTGATTTTATATCAAAGGAAACTAACTGTGTACGTATTGCCAATTTTATGGCTTTTGAGGTTGTCAAATGGATGTAATTGAGGTTGTCATTATAAATATTCCTCCTACAGAAAATAATGCTATTCTCTTAAAAGATACTCCATTCGATCCTAAATATAAGACATGATTAACATTTTTTTGGAGAGATTAAATAAATTAAATAAGTTACTTAATCATATCATATGTTATGTATCATTAGATTATATGTTAGTTTATATGTTAGGTAAAAGTTTGGAGAAAAAACGATAAATATAAATATTTTAAAATGATTTAATTAACCTTCTTAATATCAACTTTATCTTATATTTAAAACTAGAGGGAGTATTTTGTATGATGGTTCCTTTAACTAACTAGTCTTTGCTTGTTTTCATATGTTGCCTCTCATTTAAAAAAACTTATCGCTTTAAATTTAAATTATTTATAGATATATCTTCTTTTTTTTCTCATCCGATTCTCTGGTTCTTCCAAATTTAAAATAGAATTTGAATAGAATAGTTGGGATATCATACAAATTTAACATCAGGTAGTGTGTCCCTTTTTATATTTCAAATGATCAAATGAAACATCTTTGCTTTCAAATTCCACGTAGATCAAGCATAATTTTAACATTAATCAATTAATGTATCAGTCAGAGAGCTTAATCGATTGCCTCACATATTAGACTTATAGATAAATAATAATCTAATTTAGGCATAAAACAATTTTATATGAAACTACTTGTTCCTTCATCAGAGCAAAAAGAAAAGGCTGCAGAATAGAGAAATATCACAAATTGCCATATATTTTTAGTCTCTATGTCATTTGAAAAGGCATCTAGCTTCAATAAATTAATGAGTTGTATGTTTTACCATGTTTATAATAAAAAGTTGTTTTAATTCAGAAGATGACTTTTGATAAGTTTTAAAATATACAAATTGAAAGACAGCACAAAGAATCAGAACCAATGAGATTTTTTTCCCTCCCGAACTAACGAGATTGCTTATATATATGTGTATATATATATAGGGTTTATCGTTTGTCATGTCACTTGACATAAGATTATGTCAAGTGAGCCCAAAACTACGTCGTTTTGGGAGTTAATGAAATTAATGAATGGTGTTTTTGTATTTTTGTTTTAGAATTTATTATATGAGTTTTACTAAAAGATCCTTCATTAATTCCCCTGACCCAAAACACTACGTCGTTTTAAGAGTTCATTAATTTCTCTGATCCCAAAACGACGTAATTTTGAAGTGACTTGACATAACATTATGTCAAGTGACATGACAAACAATAACCCCATATATATATATATATATATATAGTAATTACTACTACATACGATCCTAATATAAGATTTAGTGGGTGTAGTATTTTATAATATAATCAACACATAATTAATATGTGATTTATTATTAGTAGTACTATGACGGACTTCATGGTCCAAAGCAAAGTTGTCAAAGTCACGAATTTAAGTAAACCTGTGACTATGAGGTAAACTTGAATCGTAAACTTGTAAAAGTTTACTTTTACCATTAAATAGATATTAATAGTGTATAATTAAATAATTAAAATATAAAAAATAATAAAAAATTGATTTTAATATTTTTTAAATCCAAATAATTGAAATTAAATCTATCCACATTCATAATTTATCATATTTGATAAAGAAATTTCTATAAAATTTACATTTAAATCCGCTGAGCATGATAAAAAATTGAAGAAGTTAACACGAGTTTAAAGGATTAGAAAACACGATTTTATAAGCTAAAAACGTAAAAATGGTAAGCTTGGTATATAAACTCGTGAGTTTAACCGAGTTTACAACGATCACGAGTTTACTAGTGACTCGACTCGATTTTCTAAGCTAGAAACGTAAAAACGCTAAACTTGGAGAGTCAACTCACGAGTTTGACAACAATAGTCCAAAGAGCACAGAAATATTTACTAATTAAGCACACACTAACAAAAGAAACTAATATTCTTGATGGTTAATTAAAGATGTTAGTTACTGATAAAATTTCTTTTTTGAAATGAAAAAAAAATGTTAGTTATTGCAAGTCCTTGTTATTATCTTTATAATTACAACTTTTTAATGTTGCCATAATATTTTGGGGGGATGATGATTAGATTGCGAGACTTCACTTACGTTATACTCCTCCGGTTTTAATATAATACATATTTGGAGAGTTGATTTTGATTTTAAATATAAGACAAAGTTCTCATATTTGTCAATGTTTTCCTAATGTACCCTTATTGATGCTCTATCAACAATAATCAAGGAGGATATGAGACGAGAGAATTAAGGAAGGTAACTAGTGTGTTCTAGAAAATACATATAATATTAATTAACTTAACCAACTTCCTTAATCTAATAAAATTAGATAAATATATTTTATAGTAAGGATTGGAGGAGTAGTTAATTAGGTTTGATCCTCAAAAAATTTTGTTAGGAGTATGAGATGCGGAAAATTATCCAAATAATTATAAATACGGGAGCCTTAATTGTAAATTATAAAACTTAACTATCATTAGTTCCTGATTCACAATTCAGACTACGTATTTGTAACTTCAGCAAGCTTTTCAGGGACGACCTACTTATCATTAAATTGAATTTTTGGGACAAAACTATAATTTTCCCTAATATTTTTGCTAAAGATAATAACAACTACAAAATTGTGCCAAAAAATGTTATATTTAAATAACATTTCCTTATTATTCAAATATCTTTCTTGGTTATATGGTACGGTTGAGATATGTTTTAAAAAAAAATGTTGAAAGTGAGTTCCATAGATAAATGGATTTCCCCAAAACAAACGGCCAAATTTGTGTGTTCCAATATTTTTCTTGTTTAAATAATACTGTAATCAAAACTTCAACAAAAACTCCTAACTTTCACCAATGTTGTCCGCCTCTTGAATAAAGGAGGAAGTTAATCAAATACTCCCTCTGGTCCTTATTATAGGGCACCAACTAGCAAGTTTATTTGGTCCTTTTTATAAGGCACTTGCTTGTTCCCAATGAACATTGATTAGTTTTTTCCATGTCTGCCCCTAATTAATAAAGGTAATAGGTGAGAGCAATAATTAATATAATATTGGAGTTTAGTACAATTAGTAGGGGTAATATTGGAAATTACTTAGATTCGAGGACAACTTTATTGACTTTAACTACTTTTATTGGTTTATGAGAAAAATTAGTCGGTGCCTTATAATAAGGATCAGACTAGTAGACAAAAACTCACAAGTATCTTGCTAATCGATTAGCATTAATTATGGTCTTTCTATATCCGTGAGTTCCATATATATAAATGAAATCTTGCTAATTCAGAAGATTTCAACTATATCTTATTTCACTAGGATGACATTACAACAACATAAATTTGGGTCTAGCTCATTGACCTCTCATAAACATTTTAGTTCGGAGAAATTAATAAAATTCAAAACAATCATGTAAACTGCTAAGCAATTAAGAACAAAGATTATGGAGTGTCATTAATTAATAAATGAGATATAAATTGACCCCTTATAGGATAACTAAATCCTATCTTTAAGTATGACCAAGGTTGTCAAATTCACGAGTCTAAACAAACTCATGACAGTGACATAAACTCGTATGGTAAACTCGAATTGGTAAACTCGTAAGAGTTTACTTTTATCATTAAATATGTATTAACAGTGTATAATTAAATAATTTAAATATAAAAATGACAATAATTTTATTTAAATATATTTTAAATCCAAATAATTGAAATTAAATATATCAACATTCATAATTTATTATATTTAATAAAGAAATTTCTATAAAATTCATATATAAAGCTGTTGAGGATGACAAAATTGAAAAAAATTAACACAATTTTGTAAGCTACAAACTAAAAATGGTAAATTCGGTGTGTAAACTCGTGAATTTATCTGAGTTTACAGCTAACATGATTTTACTAGATACTTAACTCGATTTAGTAAGGTAGGAACGTAAAAACAGTAAACTCGGTGAACCAACTCATAAGTTTGACAACAATAACTATGACTAACAACTCAAAACTCGTAGGGTTAAAGAAAGAGATCAAGATAACCTCGACTTTCACATCCCACACGCCGACTTTATATAAAAGCAAATTGCTTTTTATACGTACTAGAGCCTTTACATTGAGCAGACCAACTACCTAATATTCCAACATAAACATTAAAATGTGAGTGTAACTCTAGGAAATATGATTACCAAACAACCTGTATATTTAGTTATACACACCCTATGACACACATACACCATTGAAGTGGCCTCGATGTTATCTTATGATCTTTGATAAAATCGTCAATTTCACACACACACACACACACACACACACACACACACACACACACACACACATATATATATATATGTATATGTATATGTTATGTATGTTGGTTCTAGTTGGTGTGCTCTGGTGTTAGATTGGAGCTGAGCAAGGTTGATGGATTCCATTTCAAGCTCGACTTCCCTCACAACGCCCACAATCCAATGCTTTGATCCTTCTAAAGGCTATTATCCATCGCTTTCTAGCCCCAGACATTTCTATGACTCTCCCAAATCCCATTCCTCCACGGCCGCCGCCTCCACCCCTCTATTCCCCAAGATCGTCACCGGAGATGCTGGCTACGTCTTTGAAGATGTTCCTCACTTGTCTGATTACATCCCTCACCTCCCTGTATCTCTCTCACTCTATTTATATATCTGTTTGTATTTTAATTTACAGCTTAATTATCGATGGAAATTGTTTTACTGTATGTATTGTGATTATGTTTTTGTTGCTTGGTGATCTTCATGCAGACTTATCCTGACCCGTTACAGGATATTCCTTCTTATTCAGCTGTAAAGTAAGTCACTCTTCACTCTTCGTTTCATTCAAAGTTTGAATATCTGATACCACATGAAGCCATTTAATTTCATTCAAAGTCTTCTTATTCTTCCAAACCTACTTACTTAAACATAGATAGGTATTTTCAAGGAAATCAAATTTTCTAGACTTTGTGATCTATAAAAGTCATAAACATAGATAGGTATTTTCGAGGATATCAAATTTATCTATGAAATAAATCAGTTTGATGACGAAGTTAAATTAATTTGCAGGCAGTACTTTGTAAATGAAGAAGACACCGTTGCGGAAAAGGCAAGTAATTTTGTGTTGATCCACCAGATTATAACTTTTAGATAATAATATAAAAAATATTTTACTCTGTTGGTTTTGTTTTTCCCCTTAGTTTTGATGAGTTTGGCTGCTTTTTGTATTATAGATAATTGCACAGAAGCAGAGTCCAAGAGGGGTTCACTTCCGGCGTGCCGGACCTAGTCAGAAGGTTTGCTAATTTTCTTAGCTCAGTTTGATCAAAATAACAATTCAGATTAAATTATTATTATTAAATAAGTAAAATATATATGGACATAAATATTAAAACAAATCCTTTTAAGATCCCAAAGGAACTAAAAATATGTCAAAAAAGTCTCAAAGAAAATTCTGATATAAAAAAAGTCTCATTGACAACTCTTTTAATAGGTGATTAATAACTTTATCTATGAATTTTAACAAATTTTTACGACCTTTTTAAAATCAGAATTTCTTAGAGGATCTTTTTGATATTTTCTTAATTCTTTGGACAAGTGATATTCCCTAAAATTTAATACACAAGGTACTTAAGGAATGTGTTGGCAGGTATGTTTTCGATCAGAGGAAACATATGCTTGTGTGGTGACATGTGGAGGGCTGTGTCCAGGTCTCAACACAGTCATCAGAGAAATAGTTTGCGGCTTATATGACATGTATGGGGTCCACAAAGTTGTCGGAATAGAAGTAATAAGAAGCTTCCTTCATCACTTTATTATTATTAATAATACCAATTAATAATGTTCTAAAATGGTGTTTTTTTTTTTTGGGGAAAATGAAGGGAGGATACAGAGGATTTTATTCTAGAAACATGATTCCATTAACACCAAAGGTTGTGAACAACATACACAAACGTGGTGGAACCATCCTTGGCACTTCACGTGGAGGCAGTGACCCCTCCAAGATTGTTGACAGTATTCAGGATCGAGGAATTAATCAGGTTTATCTCTCCCTTCTTTTTTCACAAAACTACAATCTCATGAACTGATAAACGATCATATATACCACCTTGGTTCTATTTATAAGTCTCTTTTAACTAAAAAATCTAGTCCTGTTTATAAGTCCTCTTTTAGGTAATAAATAAGATTGTGACAGTTTTACCCATATTAATTGTACAATGAAATTAGATAGAGAAGAAAGAGTTGAAAGATACTCATTCGTGACTGAGGGTAAAATTGAAAATTTACCCCATAATCATTGAGCTAACTACCTCTCCTTGGTATGTGTGATTTGGTCAACATGGACTTATAAATAGAACTAGAGTAGTATAAAATATAGTTGACTTTTTTTAGAGAGATTAATGAAGTTAAATAAGTTACTTAATCATATCATATGTTACGTATTTTTAAATTATACTCCTCTAGTCCTAAAAATTGCACCACAAACTGTCCTATATTTAGGACTGGAGGTAGTATATCAGTTTATTAGTCAAACTAATTAGTTTAAAAAAATTATAAACACTTTAAAATAATTTAATTAACTTTTTTAATCTTTTCAAAAAAGTCAAATTTATCTTATATTTAAGACCAGAGGAAGTACTTGAATATATATATTTGAAATGTGTATATATATACCGTATAGCCATCTTAAATATACGACAAAGATGACTTTTTTTTTTTAAGAGATCAAGTAAGCTAATTAAATTACTTTAGAGTATTTGTATTTGTATTTTTTCTCCAAACTAATTAGTTTGACTAATAAACTGATATATAATTACACAACATATGATATGATTAAGTAACTTATTTCACTTCTTTAATCTCACTAAAAAAATCAACCATGTCTTATACTTATAACCAGAAGGAGTATATGGCTAGTTGACTTTATTTTAGAGAGGTTAAGGAAACTACATGTATGATTTGATGATAGTATATCAATTTATAAGTCAGAATAATTAATTTGGAAAAAAAAACGATAGATGTAAATACTTTAAAATAATTTTATTTAGCATTTTTAATCTCTTTAAAAAAGTTAAATGAATTTTATATTTAGAACCAGATAGATAGATGTAGTATATATTAATGGTTATGTAGTATATATTAATGGTTGATAGTAATTAAGGGAACAACGGTCACTCTCTTCAGGTTTACATCATTGGAGGAGACGGAACTCAGAAAGGAGCTGCTCTCATATTTGAGGTAACAATACATCACTTAATTTGTTTCTGAAGACATGTAAATTGAGTTCAAATTTGACAAAACTTGAAAAAGAACAGATTTTAAATATAGGTTAGGTATTTATACAGGAAATTAGAAGACGTGGCTTGAAAGTTGCAGTGGTAGGAATCCCAAAAACTATTGATAATGATATCCCGGTATGCATACTTCAATGATCTGACTCAACTGTAACACAAACTCTGTTTTGGTGAGATATAATACATAATATGATATGGGTATGCTATGTAGATTATAGACAAGTCATTTGGCTTCGATACTGCTGTTGAGGAGGCACAACGAGCTATTAATGCTGCTCATGTGGAAGCAGAAAGCTTTGAGAATGGCATTGGTGTTGTCAAGTTAATGGGACGTTACAGTGGTATGCTTCATTCATTCTTCTAGATATTAACAAGCTTATCTTCGCTAAACAAGTCTTATCTCACTAGATGGGGTTATCTATATGGATTGCATGATAGTATTGTACTCTATCCATAATCAAACTAAATTGATCTAAACAAATATGGTAATTTGTAATTGTGCAGGATTTATAGCAATGAATGCTACTCTTGCAAGCAGAGATGTGGACTGTTGTTTGATTCCAGAGTCACCATTTTTTCTGGAGGGTCCTGGAGGACTGTTTGAGTTCATAGAGAAAAGGCTCAAAGAAAATGGTCACATGGTTATAGTTGTTGCCGAAGGTGCAGGTCAAGAAGACCTTATTTCTCAAAGTCTATCTACAATGAACCAGCAAGATGCTTCTGGAAACATGTTGCTACAAGATGTTGGCCTCTGGTTATCTCAGAAAATTAAGGTACATTCATTCTCTCAAATCATATTCCCAAAGTTGTAACATGTTATCATTAGCATCACATAATTGTTACTTGTTTTCAGGATCACTTCAAGAAAAATCGAAAAATGACAATGACTCTCAAGTACATTGGTGAGCTCTGTACACTTAGTAGCAGCAAATGACTAATTTATATGAACAAAATGATCTAACAAGTCAATTTGACAGATCCTACTTACATGATCCGAGCTGTTCCAAGCAATGCATCTGATAATATATACTGCACCCTCCTTGCTCAGAGTGCCGTTCATGGTGTAATGGCAGGATACACAGGCTTCACAGTTGGCCCCCTCCATGGTAGACATGCTTATATTCCATTCCATGTAAGTTCTTTTTCATCATTCAAATATTTTTGGAGAAATAACTGAACTCCCAAGAAAGGAATATAATCACTAAAAAATCCCACAACAAACATGCAATGACAAGTTTCAGAGCAGAAAATGACAATAGGTCTATATTGCTCACTTGTTATTGGGACTTTTTAATGAATACGTTCCTTCCTTGGGACCTATTTTCCTAATATTTTATATTACAGTCAAGAGCATCCTTGGATTTTGCTCAAAACTGAATTTCTTCCTAGGATTTTATATCAGTATTTTAACTTCACAGTAAGTTGTGTGTGTGTGTGTGTGTTTTGTTTGGCTATTTGCAGAGGATAACCACAGGACAAAAGAGGGTTGTGATAACTGACCGGATGTGGGCAAGGCTACTATCCTCAACCAACCAACCAAGCTTCATAAAACCTATGATCAATGGAGAAAGAGAAGAAATAACAGTAAACCAAACACCAAATGGGAAGAACCATACAGAAATGACTGAGGCTAAACCTGGTGAATAACAGTTCTTGTTTAAGTTTCATACTTACGACAGCATTTGAGAAGTGGGATTTAATTATAGGGTTTTGTAAGGAAATAAAATATGGGTATACCTATCTGTCAAAGGCCAAACAAAAACTCCTGATCAGGTTACTTTGGGCAAATCTGATGCAGGCCAAAAGAAAAAATAATAATAATAATTGGCATGAAATTGATAAAATCGTATATAGTATACCATCGTGGCGCGTAATCTAATATTTAGTGCATTATAGAGAAATAATGAAATATTTACATACATTTTCTGGAAATTTAAAGGGGCAATACAAGAAATTATAAAAAATGCAATCAACTTTCCCAGTTACCAATTTCATTTCACTCTTGTTCTTTAAAAACAGTGTTAATAACCTCCTTCAGATTCTTGCAACCAACAATTTTCATCTTCCCAAGACCATCCGTTCCTAACATATTTCCTGCTTCCTTCGGTACAACACACATTCTGTAACCCAATTTCGCCAAGGTGTTGACCCTTTTATCCATTCCAGGAACCTGAGCCAAAATAAACAAGATTTACAAATGCCATCACCATACAGAAATATACCAAATTTTGCAGTGATAATCTAAATAACATGGAAAAAAGCGTTCATCACCAGATATAAAATGCAATTTCGAACACAAGGGACTCTTCATAATATAATCAGTGCGCCCCTCTAGACCAATGAGGACTCTAAATTGAAATCTTTCAATATCATAATAACAAGTTAGCAACATTGATATTAAACTCACCGTGCGAAGCTCACCAGCAAGGCCTATCTCACCAACGAATGCTATGCCCTTGGGAAGAGGGAATTCCAAGAAACTGGAAAAAAGAAAAACAAGAGATGTTTACTAAATGCAATAAAGACAAAGTTCGTAGTATATGTAAAAAGAAATTAGAAGAGGAAAAAAGTGTTGTTTGATTTGGTATACATTGAACATTTACCAGAACCTCTCCCAATCATTACAGCATTAATCATTGTCACATGAACTAATTCGAATATTAATTACAAGATCACATACCTGCTGCAAATTGCAGCCGCTATTGCGAGATCTCCAGCAGTCTCAGTCAAGTGAAATCCGCTAACAACATTTAAAAACACAGCCTGACAGTAGAGAGGTAAGACAAGGTTACAAATTAGAAGAACAATTAAAAGTACAATATATTACATTTTCCAATTTCTATAAGCACAACACAGTTTATGGACTAGTAATTGGTTAGATAATATGTTATGGACAACTGCTCTGAAAGACAAGTGGTTTTAGACTAAATTTGCCAGAAAACATCCAGACAAACATGTACAATCAAGAATGAAAGGAGAAGGAGTGAATGGTTTTTGAGGCACTAACGATCAATCTCATTCCTCTCAAATTGACCAGAATTGTTCATATCAATGCTCTACAAATTCTGACAGCCAAGATGCAAAGCACATCAACCTCATTCTAACCCGTAGAAAAGTGCCATTTGACTCTAAGATTATGAGTTTATGTAGTTCATTTGATCATGTCCAAATATCATTACTGACATAACATAAGCACAGAAAACTCGCTAGCAGGCCACTAACAGAGAGAAAACAAGAAGCATGAAAAGACACACAAGATTTATAAGTCAACTTACATTTTCTTGAAGTCTAAGTCCAGCTTGCTTTATAAGTACCTACACTTTAAAGAAATGGTCTTGTGATCAAAACAAAGGAACAGACTTCAATGAAAAAATCTGTCTCAATTTTTTTAAAAAAAATACCCCAACCCTTAAGTACTTAGCTGTATTCAACACTTTCATTTATTTTATAAGATAGAGAGTTGACCTTGTATTACAAAAGCGAATCATGAAGCAAAAACTTACAGATATGATCATATCAGCTCTACTTTGCTGAATGCCATTAACATGCCTTGAGACTGTTGAGCCAGAAACACAAAGTGCCTACAGAACAAATTAGATATTGGTCTCAATTGTGTCTCCTCAAGAGGATGTTAAAACAGTTGATAAAAAGATGGTAATTGAAGAGCTATAATTTGAGGTATCTAATATAGATAAGGAAGGGGAGAATCATAAAAAGTTGAAAGACATAAAAATAAGTATCATTCATCATTCAAATCCAAAGATTGCAATTAACGTATTTACCAGCCATTATTAAATCTAGGTTTGTGTAAGCATCACCAATTCTTGCAATGGTTTGGAAAATATTCTCATTTAATGACAAGGATGATCGTGACAATGTTTCTCATGAGAAAATTGCTTCTCATCTAATGACAAGGTGATCGTGATAATGTTTCTCATGAGAAAATTGCTAATCATACAAGGAAACCATATTGGATTTGAAGGCTTACAAAATTTTGATCCCTTTGAATAGCAAAATATTACCTGAATTTCAATAAGGAAAGCTCGAGATCCATCCATTACGACGGCAATGGCTAACCCAGCTAAAAAATCTGAATCTAAGTGTTGCTCACTTAGAAATATTTCACTGGCATTTAAAGCAGCCCGGAGACCTGATTGTGACATCTCAAAGACTCCAAGCTAACCATACAGATCAGAGGAACAGATAAAACAGAAACATAAGGCCATATAAAAAAATGACATACTAAAAAAGCAGGTCATATGGCACATGTTATGACTCTCTTCCATGGTGGTGCAGATTTACTACATGTGTCATTGGTTGGATAGTGTAACAAGTAAAAATAAAAGCAAATGTTGATCCTGACAAAGACAGATTTAGCAGTTACATGATAGGAACCAGCAAAGATATGATATAGAACAAATCAAAAAGGAAATATGGTAGAGCATTCTTTTTAGGAAACGCAAAAGAATAAGAGGATAAAAATTAAAAGGATAGATCTTTATCAGATTATGAAATCAGAATTTAAGATCATAATATAATAAAGAATAGAGTAAATCCTTAATAGAAAGATGAGTCAAAATCTGTAACTCATCGGACTACTAAAGCCCAAGGAGAATCTCCTATAATCAGAGAAGTAATTCTCTAATAATATTCATATATTTTCATACTTACTTTTACATGAATTGATACTCCATATTTATAGATTAAAAAATATAACAATCACTCCCTAAAAATACTTCTAAATTTATCCCATTAATCTACGATGCAAATAATGGAAGTAAATACCTAAATAAATATTATTTTCAATGTTGTTAAAACGTAGAGTCTACGTAGAAACGGTAAGGGTGAGTAAAAACGTAAAATCGTAAAACGTAAACGAAACGGAAGAGTTTACTTCATACCACAAAGAAAATAAAACCCAACATATATAAAATCAAAACACACAAATGCATTAAAGTTATCACAAATTTAAGTCCAAAGTCCAAACATTCAAGGAGATCAACAAATTTAAGTCATCATAAGATCAAAACAAGTCAATAAAATGATAAAAGAGATCAACATCTCTAATTTAAATCATCGGAGTCAAAGTCAAGCTCATCTTCTTCATCCCCTCCCCCACTAAGAAATTCGGGAATATCCAAATCATTTAATTCATTCAGATTTAGATCATCATTGGGGTTGCAATTTTTTTTTTTTTCGTTCTGACCACCGTTTTGACTCGTTTTCCGGCGTAAAAACGTAGAAACGGACGTTTCTACGTTTTGGAACGACGTTTTAACAACACTGATTATTTTAATATGCAACTAACCAACCCACTAATCCTAAACTTAAAGACCACTAATAAATAAGAAAATATTCTAAATAAAATAAACAATGTCCAAAATTATATTAATAAATATTTATTCCTAAAATCTCTAACTTTCTGCAACTTCCATTATCTCATGCTAATCCGGTACTCTCTCAAAATAAAAACAAAATAGCAAATTAATCACAGTGAAAATCTCATTGTGATTCTCCAACACTATATGTGCTTAAAGTCATGGATAGACTTGAAGCTGAATAATCAGTAACATTGCGTACCTCATCAGCAGATCCAAACCGATTTTTCACCACTCGAAGCATACGATGGGAAGTGCACTTCTCACCCTGGGAATTAATGAGTAATTAGCATAGAGAAAATTGAAAAGAAATACATTGAACGAAGTTACAAAAAGAACTTCCAGATTATAGCTCAGGAAAAAAAAGAAGGGAGGAGGGGACCAAACAAAATTTTCGGAAACAAATGTAGTTCTAGTCAACAACTGTTATAATAGATGACAACAAACAAATGTGTATAGGACAATTTCTACATCACGTGTTCCTATTGTGCTGCTTCAAATTATAATAGTCATCACAAATTTCTGTTATTAACTTTCTTATATCCTAATGCACAGATGTTAATCTAGCAATATATATCAGGTGCACTAATGTCAAAATGACATCTCTATTTTTCTTATAAAAAAATTGTCATGGATTAGTGGAAAACTAGAAATCATGCCCTCATTGTCGCAACAATTTCTTTATCTTCTGATGACAAGCAACAATGTATGCTAGGCACAGGAGTTATGGGAGTCTACTCAGTCATAAAGCTTTAAAGATGCCAGAATAACAGTTACCACTCTGGTTCTATTTATAAGTCATTTTTGACCAAAAAATTTGGTCCTATTTATAAGTCCCCTTTCAGGATAATAAATGAGATTATGACAATTTTGCCCATATTAATTGTACCAATGAAAATAGAGAGAGGAGAAAAAGTTGAAAGATACTCATTCATAAATGAGGGTAAAGTTGAAAATTTACCCCATAATCATTGAGCTAACTCCCTCTCCTTGGTATGTGTGATTTAGTTAAAAAGGATTTATAAATAAGACCAAAGTGGTATATCCGAAAGGGAAAAAAGGAGCCCAAGAGACAACTAACAGCCAAGAAACAATATAATAAATGGCTTAACTCAGTCCACCAACTATACATAAAGGGAACAAAACAAGATACCTACTTCCATATATAAAACAACATCAACAATGTGCTCCAAGACACGAGGTCCTGCTATATCTCCAGATTTTGTTACATGCCCAATCTGAAGTAAAGAACGATTCAAGAAGGAAAAGTGAGAAGAGAAAAGAAAAACATAATTATCATGAATGTGAAAAGTTTAAAGGCCGTTAATAATGAAGTGACAGGAATTCCTTTAGCTTTGGATTCTGCCACAAATGCCTTGCTTCTCTCCTACAATAAAGGTGAAAAAGATCATGCTGCCATTTAAAATAGTTCTGTGTTGATCCATGTTCATAAAAGATTCGACAAGGTTTTATGTTGACAGTCGGGGCCTAACACAACCTTCCAACCATAGGCAGAGTTGTTAATAATATATCTAAAGATATGGTTTTCGACGGAGCACAATGGCATCGTGCGATCTATGTAGTTGACCCCACCTAGTGGGTAAAGGCTTTGTTTCTGCTGTTGTTGTTAAAATAGTTCTGTGTTGGCCAGACATGAAAAGAAAGTAAGAGTACTTTTTCCCCTTTTTCTTTAGCAGCAAGACCAGAAAGAAACTTGATGTCAAAGCTTCTATGTCTAAATGGTCAAGAAAGTTGTTCATTGTTATCCATTGCTTGTATGCATGCATGCATACAATATACATTGCCAACAACTTCAAGTTCACCTTAAAATATTACAAAAGCTATTCCAAGGCTTTTGCTTATTATATGAAGCACTAGGGTTGAAGTGAGCTCTGAAATATGTATAGTTAAAAATATGACAGTGCAAATATACATACTATATTGACAAAATTCTTCTATTGAGAAGGTATAATTCACAAACGAATGTAGATGAATGCTCACCAAAAAAACCGCAGTGTTAGTCTTCTTGGCATATCGCAGCAATGCTGAAGTACATTCCTTCACCTGTCACGGTATATTTAAAATGTCATGTACTGGGGAATCTGAATTGCATTTCAGAGAAAAAGATAAAACTTTTGATAGCCTGGTAGAGGAAGAACTGACTGGTTCATAAGTTCTTTTTTATGATAATTTTTTACAATCAAGTTATTTTACTACAACTACTACAAAAATTATGGAAATTAATCAGGAGGAAAATTAAATTAATTAAGTGTGGAGCACACTCCCCACCTGGGAAATCCCTCCAGCACTTCCAACTATTCCTTTCAAATAAACAGTTTGTATTGAATCGACCACTACAGCTCGAGCAGAGAGATGCTGAGTTTTCTCCAATATGTCCTGATGCCATCAGAAAGGAAAAAGAAAGAACAATCATGATACTATCCAGCTCCAATCTGGCAACTTTCTTAGCAAACTGAAACAAACCGCATGACAATGCCGTGGCAATCATAAAATTATGTTCATGATTCTAGTAAAGGAAGAAGATGTAAATCAAGCGCAGCAGTATCAGGGGAGTAAAAAACTAGCCAAAAGAATCCAAGAGAATGCACCTCAATATCAGTACTTGAGTATAAATATATTTCTGATTCAATCCCAAGGCGATCTGCTCTGTTACCAATTTGCTCGACACTCTATCACAAAAGGAAGCAAAATTGATAAAACTGCAATCCAAAGGAAAACCACAACAGATTCTAACTAACAGTAATAATAGTAAATGTTAAGTGAAACTACAGCAGCTAATTTCAAGGAAGGAAGGAAAAAAATAAAACAATGATCACCGCTATTTACAATACAGAATAGCACGATTCAAGATGACTAGAGCAAATAGTCAGCAACATTCATACAAGGCTTACCTATAATTTTCCGTAGCTAGACTAAGTACACCCCCTAAAAAGAAAATAAAATAAAAGGGGAGCCCGGGAAAATATCAAAGAATTAGGAGCTTTTTCTTTCATCTAATTGAAACAGGCTATATCAAAATGAATGTGTCCTGTTCCTGCTCCCCACTGTTTGTCCTAGGCCTTCATTTATATTTTGTGTGTTCAGAGCTTTCCAATCAACCAAGTACACATTCTATGCGACAGAAATTAATCTTTAAAATGTTGATTCCTAATTTTATGAGGGAATGTTAGAAATATACATAATATTTGCGAACTTATTATAAATGTAATTTCATAAATTATTCATCCTCTCTCTAGAGGTATGCCATTCAGTGATGAAAATGAGTTTAATGATAACAAATTTGATGTAAACTGATTAGAGGCTCAAAGAGAGTACACCTCTTCACCAGATACATATACAACTGGAGCTGCTTCATCACTGTTGCACCCTTCTGCTATCATTGCAGCAATCTTTAATGTAGAAAGAAAAAAGGGTTAATGAGCAGAGTGAGTGATGTCAAACCAACTTCCATGACCAGAAAAAACGTTGACAAGGCAAGAAACAAAACCAACATTATAACACTTGAAGATTGTGTCAAACATGATCCAAATATAAAACATACCTGCAGCAAGAGTGTACTCTTCCCAACACCAGGATCACCACCAACTAAGATCAAAGAGCCTTCAAACCCAAAATTGTAGATAAAGTTAGCCAGTGCTAGCTACAGTGATAACCAGTATCACTATTTAACTATTTAAAACTCTCAAACAAAAAGCTACAGTGAAAGCAAAATGTTTGTGTAAAGCACATATATAACAAACTCAAATTAAGGGAAATATAAAGGAGCATGATATAGTTCTTACTTCTTACCAGAATATACACAACTAAATTTTAATTATAATAGGAAAAACTATGACAGGAGGACATGATGTGTAACACCTTGGTGGTCGACTAAGTTTTACATAACCACTGGGCATACTGACAACAAGTGCAAGACCTCCTTGATTTTTGAAATTAGTGTTACTGTTTCTTCTTCTTTGATCTTGTTTTATTTTGTATCTGGTAGTTAAGATCTTTAACATAGGTATCAGACCCAGTATTAGCGGAAGAATCATATATTGCATGTATGGAAACCACTTCATTGAAGTTATAAGTGTTTAAGATTCTTTCATTCATATTTCCAATAAAATCTCCACTCTCATTCACTCTTCAATCTCTGTCTCTAAGACATAGACATTCAAGAAAGATCATAACATAATGATTTCAAAACTTAACAGCACATCAGCATAGACAAATGAATTGGACTTAACCTGGCACAAGACCACCTCCAAGCACTCTTGAAACTTCATGTCCAAAAGGACCAGAGCTGAAATCAAAGCACACTGCGTGGTATAGTAGTAGAAGAGAAAAGCACCACATTTTCTTTAAGACTAGACGTACAGGCATTCATGCAAATGTGCACAAACATGCACAAGTCCTTCACGTTGTAATCCAGACAATAACTATCTGTATAATGTGTTTATGAAGAATATAAAAACGCCACTCAACAACGAGCTTTGGCTCAAGTAGTAGAATCGTCTAAAAGATTGAAGCGCTTGAGTTTGAATTACAGTCAAATAAATAAACTAGAAATAAAAACCAGGCCACACAATTTGAAATCCCTTGATAGCCAACTATCTAGTGCCCAAGTAGACAACAAACATCAAAAGGAGAATAATGTGAACTTACAAAGGAAATCTCCACTCTTGATGATTAACTCCACGGTTCACGTCCGTCAATTTCAAAGGACGCAATTCACCTGCCTGCTGAGGGAGCCACGACCCCACTACATTTTCTGAAACTGAAAAGCCACTGACTTTACCAGAATCACTGAGTTTCACTTCACGAAACATTTTCATCGTGGAAGCCCTATTACACGAGCGACAAAATCCGTACCATTGCGCAGCCGTATACCCACAATTGGAGCAAACCCAATGGGCTTTTCCTTTTTCCTTTTTCTTGATCCCAACTCTCCTTCGAATACCTCCATCCTGTTCGCTACCTTGAACTGAGTTCGCCTCCTTCTCCGTCGCATTTGCCCTTTGGTTTCCAAGGTTTTCAACTTCATTCCCAGAGTCCAACCGATCATTCTGCCCTTCACTAGAGGCTTTAAATAAATGAGCGTGTCGCGACCATGTTTTTCTTTCTACGGACTCAGTTTTTAAACTTGTCTTGGGTTCTTCTGGGGCTTCAATGCTGCTTGCGGAATAGGGATACCGAGAAAATCCAGGGTTTGGAGAGGAACGAAAGGAAATGAGAGAAGGAGATGCAAGGTGTTTGATATTGGTGGGGTAAAGCAGGTGGTGCTTGGGGTTGAAGATAGCTTTGAGGACTCTCATGACAGAGCCTTGCATGTGAAGTGAAGTTTGTAGAGAATTAGCTTGGGGTTTATGAGGTTAAGCAAATCATCAAGTGAAAAATCAAATGTTTTCGGCCTTCTGCTTTTCTGGAGACAGCAGCACTCTAAAATCCCGCGAGCCGTTTTGGTCGCCAGATGAGCGCCAAAGGAACTCTCCCAAAACCAAACGAGTATTTTGCGGTCAAAACACTTCTGTTGGAAACAGTGGCGGACCTACGTTTTTACTTTTGTGCGTGTGGGGGGTGGGGGGGATTTGGGATTTTTTTATATAAAAAAATACATGTTTGAGTGATTGTTCACCTTTAATACATCAAGAGTGTACTTTGTAATCAATTGGGGATGAATAGTTGAATAATTATTTAGTGTCTTATATTGAAAAATATGTATTTGATAACATTGATAATAAGACAATTTGATAACATTGATAATAAGACAATTATAACGGAATTTCAAAAAATAAGGCCTAAAAGAATGACATTGTAATTATTTTTATTGTAATATACTTTCGCTATTAAAATATATGTACTTGACCTTATTGAGTGCTCACCCTTCATTGTAATTTATGTAGTTGCATTTCTAACCGCACTTAGTCTTACTTTTCTAAATAACAGGTTTGTAAAATAATTGCATCTCTTATTACATCATCAATATCCACTTGATTTTATAACTATTTTTTTTCTTATTTATATTCTTTTGTTTTTTAATGCATTTAAAACTTTCTTTAGAAAAAATTTTTGGGGGCGCTGCCTCTGAACCCCCAAATCCCCCCACCAATTGTGTCCCTCGATATTTTTCTGGTTCCGCCCTGGTTAGAAATGTTATTTTTATTATGTATGGACCTTCCAAGTTCCAACTATCAACTGTACTTGGTCAAGAAAAAACTATCTATAGTATCAACTATGCAAAGCAATGTAATATTGTTACATTTTTTATTTTTGAATTAAATAAAATTAAAGTTAAAAAAACTGAAATTTATACTAGTGATTGTGGCTAATGGATGGCAGCCCTAAGACAAATAGTGGCTCATTTTGAGATTCATTCAAATATGCATTAACTAAGCCCATTCTAACTATTTCCACATAAAAAAAAATTGGTTGGGCAATATTCATAAATTATAAAGATAGTACTCCCTCCGGTCCTAATTATAAGACAACATTTGAGAGTTGGTTTTAGTCCTAATTATAGGACAACATTCTATTTTTTGTCAATTTCTTCATAAAATAACCCTATTTTATTCTCTCAAGTGTGTTTGGTTTTTGGTGAATATATGTATGTAAGTACGTAGACTCTTCCAATCAATGAAACTTTTAGATATATGTGTGTGTGTATCTATGTATATATGTGTGTGTCTACACACAAATATATATAGACACACATGCGCACGTGTGTGCGCGCGCGCATATATGTATGTATGTATGTATGTATGTATGTATGTGTGTGTGTGTGTGTTTACACACAAATTATATAGACACACACACATACACAAATATATGTGTATGTATATATATGTATATCTGTGTGTCTATCAATATATATGTGTGTACATATATAAACACATAGAATTTCCCTCGCAAATTTGGGTCATTTTGCGAGGGAAAAATTTTTCCCTCGCAAAATAGGTCTTTTTGCGAGGGAACAAGGATTCCCTTGCAAAATATATGATTTTGCAAAAATTAGTGACGTCCCTCGCAAAAATGAGTGATTTTTGCGAGGGAAACATTGTTCCCTCGCAAAAATTAGTGACTTTTGCGAGGGAACCTATTCCCTCCCAAAAAACTAAAATAAACAGGAAATAATAAATTTACATTAAATAATCGAAAGCTCCCACCCTGAAAACCCGAAACACAACATCCTCTTTAACCCTTTTTGTACTTCCAAAATTGAATTAGGGTTTCCATCTCTCATCTCCTTCGCCCCGTGCTGAAGGCCTGAAGCCTTGTTCTCCCTCACGCCTTCACTGATCTTTACCTATTTGCCTTTTCCCGCCATTTTCCACCAAGTTACAGCAGTTGGTTACTTCGATTTTGAATAGCAGCTGTTCGATCTGTCATTTTGATATTTATCTATTTTTCAATTTTTTTTTGACCGTTGATCGTCTTGCCGGAGTTGGGGGGAAATGTCTGCAGTCGAAGCGGAGAAGAATGTCGAAGAAGAGAAGGAGGTGGTGAGAAGGGGAGAGCTCTTGTTTTGCGGTGGTACGTGTTGGGATATTATTGGTCGTCGTAAAGGTCCAGCTGACGGCAACTTGTTCTCTCCAACTCGGCTTCGCCCTCTTGTTGGGATTGATATTCGGTTCGTTGCATCTGGATGCGGTGAGTTTTATTTTATATCAGACAGAGGACGATGTTTTCACTATTCTGTCTCCAAGATTATGTCTGTTCGTTTCTAATACTATGCTCATTTTTCCATTTGTTATATTGTCAATGTAGCATCTTGTCATTGCGTGGCATTAGATGTTGAGGGCCGCTGCTATACTTGGGGACGCAATGAGGCATGGAGATATATCATAGATATATGATGTGAAGCTAATCATTTATCAACTTTTTTCCATCACATATGCTGTCTTACTAACTCTTGAAATTTGGTGCACAGAAGGGGCAACTGGGTCATGGAGATACCATTCAGCGTGACAGGCCAACCGTGGTGTCTGAAGCTAATCATTTATCAACTTTATTTGCTTTTTGTAAGACTGTTGTTAGTTTTTTTAGCTCTAATCTTTTATGATGTTTGGGTTGAAGAAATAAAATTGTCAAAGCTGGAGCGGGGAGGAGCCACACGGTGGTTGTTACAGAGGATGGCCACTCCCTTGCCTTTGGATGGAATAAGCATGGACAGCTAGGTTCAGGTTCTGCGAAAAATGGTATGTACAGCTGTAAATATTGTTTTAATTAATTCTACTATTTGTTTGAATGATTAATGTAATTCATGCCTTTCTTAGTTTATATTATGCTTGTTACAAGACATGTAGATCAGAGTAGTAGATTCGCATTCTTTTTCTTCCTTTATATTCCCATGCATCGTCATGCTTATTTCAACTCGGTATTTTTTAATTTTCTTTTTTGTTTGATAGTTTGGAATTTGTAACTTTCCTTTTTTTTTCGTCATGGTCATTGCTTTACTGGGTTAGTGTTATCTTGTTTAATTAGTTATCATTTTGATTAAATTGCATAAAGTTAGACATGTTCCATCACTGCTCAATCATCTATTAAAGGATTTTCCTTGAATTTGGTAACACAAAAAATAAGTCTGGGCTGCAAAACATCAACTCCCTTTTGTCTAAATACTCTAAATCGCTTTTAATTTCATTGCCTATTTTCCTTCTATCAAAGTGAAAAAGATAGCTAATGCAATGTTCAGACCTTGCGTTTCGTTTGTGAATATTCAGGGTTACCCATCTGAATTACACTCTTGTTTTTTGTATGCAGAAATTGAATCATCTCCTGTTCGCTGTCTTGTGTCAGAAGTCAGTTATGCTACTTGTGGTGGTGACTTCACTGTGTGGTTATCTTCTGTTGAAGGATCTTCTATACTGTATGGTTTGTGGATAAAAATTATTTTTTTATTAATCTTCTACTTGCTTGCGATATTTCTGTTTTCTTGCTTGAGACTCATTAGTTGCTGACCATCATTTCTTTGATTTTCCCCTTGTCTTTTCCAGTACTGCTGGGCTACCACAATATGGGCAGCTAGGACATGGAACAGACAATGAGGTATACTGAAAGAAGACATGAAATCATTTCTGTTGACCTGATATTTGTGGATGTCCTGTCATGAAAACTTCTCTGTATTTATTTTAGCCCATCTTCTCTGTATTTATTTTAGCCCATCTTTGGGGTACGTAACCACTAATTATTTTATTCGCATTTTTGGAAGTGAAGATGTTATGTAGCTATGCTAGCTGCTTGGTCAATTTATTGTAAATGAAGAATTTGATGTTTCCACATCTGGATTTTCTTTTTATAATTAGCTATGTAATCCCTTGTTTTCTCCCCGGGTTTTTAACTTCTTTCAGAGAAGGAGAATTTGTGCTTGTATGGTTATCCTAGTGAGGTGGGAAGTAAATTTACCTGCTGAAGAAGTTCCTCCAGATTTGGTATAGCATGCTCTTTGAAAACTGTCCTTTTTCTTTTTAACCTTTCTTTTTTGGTTAATTTCTTAAAATGTCAACTGTAGATTCTTGAAGGCACGGGTAGTTTAGGTTCATTATGGTTCCTAGTCTGAATTATCACATTTGTTCAGTTGTGGCCATGGAGGGTTCTTCCCCTCCTTGTTGAGGAATTACTTAATTTTTCTCCATGTAATGATTTATTGATTGCATTTAGTTTATTGAGTTGTGTGCCTATAAATCGTTGGTCATTCACGATTGTTCCTCCCCCTCCCTCACTTGAGCCCCTTTTCTTTGCCAAGGCAATTGCTTGCCTTTGGAAAGAGGCAAAGATGATTATCTCAGCTTAATATGCCTCTTATTGTGTTATCTTGTAGCTTGTAATAATTGTAAATACAAGAGAGATTTTTTTTTCTTAAAAAAATGCTTAGTTGGTTGACTATCTTGATTTGTAAATTGTTGAAATACTAAGTTGCCTGTAGTTGCGCTCTCTTATGTTTTGGCTTAACTGTTAGCATTTGATTATTCATTTCTCTTTTATATTTACACTATAATTTAAAGCTATTTTAATTTTTGTTTAGCGAAAGTGCATTTCAATTTATTTGGTTGATTATGTTTGTAATCTTCTGGTGTAGGTTAATTCTGTTGGCGTAGAGGTGTTAGAGTTCATTGCTGATTTCGGAAAGCCTACAGCACCCCTTCCTGCAGCAATGGGCCCTAGAATAGATGGAACGAAAATTCATGATGAGGAAACAGGATTGTTCAACGCCGTCTTGCAAATGGCATTACCTATCAACTATAAGGTATGAAATTTTGCCACTAGCTTTCGGTATAATGCGAGTTTCATGGATGTGCCCAACATTATTAAACATTGAGATGAATATTACTTTGTTGCTTTACGTTGCTTGGATTGGTCCAGGAAAGATCTGTCATAGCATTTGAGGTTGACTAGTGTTTAGGCTTTTTTTAGTTCATTTTGGTCGCAACATTATAATATGTAATATTTTGTTTTTGCTATGTAAACTCTTATAATTGTTACAATCTATTTTTATGATATAAAAGTTTTTTTTCCTATTTTTTTATGTATTTTTTTATTTTTCTGATTTTTTATATTTTTTTTTAAAAATAAATTATAATTTGCGAGGGAAAATACTTTCCCTCGCAAAATCTTGAAGTTTGCGAGGGAAAAGGTTTTCCCTCGCAAATTCAGGATTTTGCGAGGGAAAAATTTTCCCTCGCAAACTTCAAGATTTTGCGAGGGAAAGGGTTTTCCCTCGCAAAATTCAGGATTTTGCGAGGGAAATTTTTTTCCCTCGCAAAATTCATATTTGCGACGGAAAAATGATTTTTCCGTCGCAAAAATAGTTTGCGAGGTTATTTTTGCGACGGACTGTTTTCCGCCGCAAATTCCGCCGCAAACTATTTTTGCGACGGAAAATGTTTGTTTTGCGACGGAAAAATTCCGCCGCAAAACAAGGTTTTTTCTGTAGTGGATCTAAGCTTATGGAAGCATTAGTTCTTATAGTACTCCCACCAATCCTAAATATAGGATAAAGTTTGTCATGCAAATAACCTCTAAACTTACCCAAGCATTAGTTCTTATAGTACTCCGATCCCTCTGATTTTAAATATAGGACAAAGTTTGTAGTACAAATTGCATTATAAATTTTGTTCTATATTTAGAACCAGAGTTAGTAATATTTTAGTATCACCAAAGTATGAAAATTTAAAATTTATATGGAGGAGTTTAACGTGTTGCTTTCCTTTTAAAGCGATTTTTATTTACCTATAACATGAAACCATAGTATTTTAATCACAAAATTAATTATAATTATGCGTATAATGAGATTAACTAACATGTGATATAGGTTGTCTTTTCGAAAGGTAGAGTTGGAGATATTGTTCATGGCTTATATATGATATTTAGGCTTCATTTAGCATTTGTAATAACTTTTTTATTGCTTACAAAATAAAATGTTCATTTTGTATAATTGTTTTTTGATACAGTGAATAATTTTTATTTTTACTTTTTTTATCAGATATAATTTTTTTTATCATTACTTATGATTTACAATTATATTTGTTAAAGACATGCGTCTATTTTTTTATTTATAGAATTATTTTTTTCTATTTTATCCTGCATGCCAAACAAATTCCCGATCTCAGTCTGCTAACTTGTAAATTCTATTTTTTGAGGAAATTAAGGTCCCATTTTTTTTCATTCTGCATTTTGAAGCAAATATGATAACAAAGAGTTGGAAAAAATAATCAAACGAAAGAAAAATGGTAGTTATAGGGACAGTTGAACTGTAATTACAAGATCGTTTAATATGGGCTTCCATTCATTTTTAAGCTAAATCTGGTCTCAAATATAATCTCTGCCAGCAAATCTTGAATTTCGCCAACAGTCCCAAAAAGTTATAACTAGTTTATTAATTATAAGCTTCTCCAAATGATATGTTCTTCAAATCTTCTTCATCCTACTTGTCCTTTCTCTGGTGCCCAATTTTCTTCGCCATAATTGACCATCCCAGCAAAACAACATAAAACTCAGGGCCTTTGCAGGTAAAGCCATTTTTTCTTTTGCAGAGGAAGAACCAAACATGTAATCAAAATTGATGCAAAACAAAATATCAGAAGCCTAAGATGTTCAGCTCAAACGTTTAATCAGGTCAAGGAATATGATATGGTTCCACAAGGTAAAGCTCCTTGTCTTTTCCCCCTGAATATAAGCTGAAAGAGGATAATTTGAAACGGAATGGGTTTTGGATATTTATTATTGATATTATGGATCATGTTCTTTTTCTTGGCGCAGAATCCATGGCATGGTAGATTTTTGTGAACCTTCTTCAATTTGTAGTTTCTGGGTTTGATTATGACATAAAACAAGTTTAATGATCTGCTGATCTACGAAATGTGTCTGGGTGTTGTTCTCATGGAGAAGAGACTGATGAAAGCCTGAGATTTTTCTGAGGCTTGAAGGTTCTTTGAAAATGATGATGATGAGAGAGAGTAGAGATGTAAAACCTTTTCTATTGAAAGTAGGGTTGGCTCTGACTCTTTCTATAGCTGGATATCTCATCTCTCGCATCAGATTCAGAAGAACCAATCCATCTAATAGTAGGATTCACTCAGACCACCCTTCAGGTTTCTAAATCTATCTACCATCTCTTTTCTTTGTTGTTTTTAATTGAAAAATGATGAAATCTAAATTCTTAGTTTCATTATGTTTATGCAATCACTGCAATGCACTCCCCAGGTTATGAAAGTGACGTTAGTTCATATAAAACTCGACTCAAACATGATCTTCCTGCCAAAAAGCGAGTATCTAGATCAACTTCCTGCAACAATTTTTCAGATGCACAATTTCTGGATACAGTAAGTTCCAACGAGAAATTTGAATCTATCAAGTCAAGTAGACAATCAAAATTTATTCAGAGATAGCATTATTAGAAGGATCCTCAGGCTTATGTTGAACTAAATTCGGGGAATCACATTACCTTAATTTCAGGGAGAATCGTTCCTCAAGGAAGTGATCAGCGATACGACATCTAGTTCAAAATTAGGATCTCCTCCTAAAGCATATGTAACTCCAGAAAAGGATGACTACGATCAAGAGATGAAGAATCTCAAGAACATCGTTAGAATGCTTCAAGAGAGAGAAACGAACCTCGAGGTTAAATTACTCGATTACTACGATCTTAGAGAGAAAGAAACAGAAGTAATGGAGCTTCAAAATCGTTTGGCGATAAGCAATATGGAGGCGAAAATGTCCGATCTGAAGGTAGAGAATCTGATTTCTGAGAATCGGAGGCTAGAAGCACAAATGGAGGATCATGCGAAACTTGTAGCAGAGCTTGAGCGCTCGAAAGAGAAAGGGAAGATGCTGAAAAAGAGAACTGAGCATGAATCTGAAGAGAACAGGGAATTGATATGGAATCTTCAACAAAGCATTTTGAAATTGAAAGAAGATCACAAAGATGCTGGTAGTGATGAAGACTTACAGATGAAGCTGCAGAAGCTGAAGGATTTAGAGACTGAAGCAGAGGAATTGAGGAAGTCGAATTTGAGATTGGAGAGAGAGAATTCAGAATTGGCTCAAAGATTGGATTCTACTCAGATCCTTGCAAATGCTTTGCTTGAAGATTCAGAGGTAAATAAGATTACCTTTTTTATTCAACCTTCTTTCTTTCATCATTCCTTTGTAGCTAACGAACGATGCATGGATTCTACGTGCGTGCATGTGTATATTATTTTGCAAACAAAATTAATTATTCCTCATTTTATTTAATTTAAATTTGATTTTATCTCAAGTTTCACTTATTCATGTGTTTGTATGTTTTTTGATAGAACACGTATTTGAGTGTTTGATGCACAGTATATAGAGTATAGGAATTCAACGTCTTTTGTTCAGTGGGTCATTTGGGTTTCAAACATTTTGTTCGGATTAATCTAACATCTTTTAGTAATATTAATTAATAAAATAAAATTTGAATTACAAATTTTAGTTTTCTTTTTAGGGATAAGATATTATTACTACTAATTTTAGTAATTACTAAGTCACTACCACTTTTTTCACCGTTAGATCAGAATCTTAGATCTGATTTCTCTGAGATTCTAATCTAACGGTGAAAAAAGTGGTAGTGACATTGGTAATGACTAAAATTGGTAGTAACAATATCCTATCTCTACTTTTTATCCCTTAAAAATTTGTCATCAATTCTTATAATTGATGAAACTTGTTTTTTTAAAAAAAAAATCTTGTAAATGTCTAATAAATTTTGTGATTATAATAATTACATACTCCCTCTTGTCCTAATTATAGAAACACCTTTGAAGTGGAATTTGCACTACAAGTGTTCCTATAATTAGAATCAGAGATAGTATTATTTTAATGTTATGCGTGTGTATAATTTATGATGTTCAAAATAATAAGATATAAATAATGAATCAAAAAAATTGTACAACAAAAAATTGAAAAACTGATAACAATTAAATAAAAAAATTATTTAAATTCTAAGGTGTATTTCTAAATTTAAGAACTATATACAAATTAAAAAGAATGAAAAAACAAATCATAGTATTTTAACACTTTTTTTTTACCTTTAATCCGATTTATATTTTATGAATATTGTGATACTCCCTTGTTAATTATATGTAAAATCATTTTTCCGGCAAAAAAAAAAAGTATAATTTAAAACCACGTCGCTTGCTACACATGCATTTGCCTCCTACAAATTTACCTTGTGCTTGTCTATTTGGATATGCAGAAAGATGCTGTCAAGGACGAGAGTGAACGTCTGAAACGAGAGAACGAGAGGTTGACGAAGGAAATTGAGAAACTTCAAGCAGATCGATGTTCAGATGTTGAAGAATTGGTGTACCTTCGGTGGATCAATGCTTGCTTACGATTTGAGCTCAAAGATTATCAGCCGTCACTAGGTAAAACTGTTGCAAGAGACTTGAGCAAAAGCTTAAGCCCTACCTCTGAGAAGAAAGCCAAACAGCTCATATTTGAATATGCAAAATCTGAAGAAGGAACAATAATAGACAGTGATTCACCTTCATCAGACCAATGGTCCTCTTCTCTGGCTTCTTCTTTTACAGACACCGATGATTATCGTTCTCCTTTCGTAAACTCCTCGTCTTCGTCGACGTCATCTGTTTCCACAAGTCACACTTCAAACAAGAAGAAATTCTTTCACAAACTTAGAAGATTGATCAAAGGCAAAGGTAGCCCTCGTAGTGTTCAGTTTTCACCTTTGGAAAAATGTGGGTCTCAAAGTAGGAATAATTCCCCACAGTTCTGTTCAACCGGATCCACCGGTGGGAATGACGACACGTGTACAAGGAGGAGTGACTTTGACAGTGCTACTCCATATAGGATATACAGAAGTTCTTCTGATTTGAACAGGATGGTGATTTTGAAGGAAGAAGATGATTCAGTAAACATAGAGAAAACTCCATTAATGAAATATGCACAAGCTTTGAAACACGACTCTGGTGATCAGTCTTCCAATCCCAAACGTGGCATTGGAAGAAGATCAGTATCATATAGTTCATTTTCTTAGTAGCTACTTGCACTAGTTTCTTTTTTTCCCCTTCCAATTGTAGGTATTCTAAATTAGTATGTAGGGCTACTTGTACTGTTACTTTTTGGAATCTAGGATCTGTTCCAACACTAATTGTGTGTTGTGAACAAATAATGCACTTTCAAATGTGTAGCAAGCATTCATTGTAATACTCCCTATGGTCCTTATTATAAGGCACCAAATGATTTTTTTCCATGTCTACCCCTAATTAATAAAGGTAATGGGTGAGAGTAATAATTAATATAATATTAAAGTTTAGTGGAATTAGTAGGGGTAATATTGTAAATTACTTAGATTCTAGGACAACTTTATTGACTTTAACTGTAATACCCTAAAATCTGATTTAGGGAAAAATATCATAAATGAGTAAATATACCTATTGAAAATAGGTGAATATGAGGTATCAAACACCTTGTATTGAATTTATCTTGTTATTAGGGTAATTTCTCTTGAAATTAGATAATTTGCAATTAGGTCCCTAAAACGTTTGGAAGTTTGCAATTAGGTCCCTAAATGCATTTGCTGGCCATAAAATACCCTGTGAAAGTTATAAAAGAGGCAAGTAAATATCTATTTGAAATAGGGAAGGATATTGTCCCTAATTTAGGTAATTTATTAAATTACTACCTTGGAAAAATAAAGGGGGAAAAGTTAAAAAATATTATAATGACCAAAATGCCCCGTAAATATTATTAAAATGCATAGGACATAGAATACTGATGTCAGTGCAAAAGTTATGAGGTAAGGAGTAATTCTAATTGATAAAATTATCAACAATTAGTAAGGAATTAATTAAGTAATTATTGGCTAATTACTTAAGTATAAACAAAGGAAAATTCAGAGATAATTATGTAAAACCCTAAAATTAGTGGTAATGGCTAAAAAATTAGCATAAATATATTTCCTAATTAATTGGAAATTTTGAAGAAAAATTGATGAGGTTAGGTATTTTTAAGCCTAAATGCAAGAATGGACCAATAAGAGAATTTTGAGAAATTTTTAAGAAAATTGAATTAAATAATTAAATAAATTATGAAAAAGATTTACAAATCCAAAAAAAAAGGTCCAGCCGAAATTGTCCAAAGAAATTGAAGATAAGAATGAACAAAAAATATCATGATATTTTGTATTATTTTAATATATAATTAATTAGAGTGAATAGTAAAAAATAAATAGGAAACGGATCCTATCTAGAGAATCAGGAATGGGATTTCCAAAGTCAAGGTAAAATATTGATCAGTGGATTTTTATCTTCCGTTAGACGTTTCCGGAAGTTAATTCCGAGATCGGTAGAAGATTTTGCTAATAAGACGAAATAGGGAAAATCTGAGGAAAAGACGGATAGTCACAGATTTAGAATTTGAAGAAAATAAATTATAACTCAACATCTGGGAATGAGTTGAGAATTTCCTGGACATATTTGGAATCAGTGGATTTTTGTCCAGAGGTTGATGATTTCGGAAGTTCGTTCCGTAACCGAGCACGTTTTTCGAGAAACTTTGGCTGAACAGTTGGAACCCTGTATGGAATCAAAAAGTTATTTAGCCCGGACATTTCTAATGAGTGAGAAAATGTCTTCAAAGTTGTGATTCCAGATTTCTAAGATTTTACAAGATTACGCGAATCGGGTACCGATCGGGAACTTTATCGGTCTAAATGCTTCTAGAAAACACAACTTGTCACACAAGTTGGTGACTCATGAGGGAGCTGGACGTTTTGAGCTTTCCATGGTCAAGAATCATCCACCATTAAACCCTAATTTGCATGGTTATAAAGGAGGGGAAAATTACAAGTTTAGGATAGTAAAAATTACAAAATTGGCACTATTTTTGCCAATAAATAGGCATGACCTCCTTTTCACATTTCACACCATTTCCTCTTGAGATTTTCGAACTAGAGAGAGGTTAGAGAGAAGGGAGAGCAAGGGGGAGTCCGGGGAATTTTGCAGCGAAGCTCTGGGTAAGTTTCTCGGTACTTAAGCTTTCGTAGTTCTTTCGGTAGTTAGAGTAGAAATGCTATATTAGTCTTTAATCTTCCAAGTATGATTAGATATCATATGTTAGGGGTATTTTAGTCATTATTTCGAAAATCATGGTGGGGTCAGAGTTATGGCAAAATTTTGGAAGATTAGAGTTAAAATAACGAAGCTCTGGCGAAATTCCGCCGATAGGGGCATCAGGGGAAAAATGGTAATTTTTACCTAAAATGCCTGTTATGCTGTGAATCATTAATTAATATGATTTATATTTCGAAAATGATGTTGGAAGAGGAGTTATGTTGAAATTTTGGAAAATAAGGGTCAAAGTAACGAAGTGCTGGCGAAATTCCGTCGATTAGGGGGTCAGGGGTAAAATGGTCATTTTGACTAAAAATGTCCGTCGTAATGATAAATCATTAACAAGTACGTTGTTATGTTGATAGGATATCCTTGATTACGTTCTGACCTACTGTCGTGCCGTATACCGACAGAAATACCGTAATCCCTCAACGAAGGTACGTTCGCGTATTGTAACACTAACTCTGATGTTTATTGTATGCATTATATGTATATTGTCTGTCATCCGACTGTCATGCTTTACATCCATCAGAGCTATCGTCTGTCATGCCTATTGTCTGTCATGCCTCGTACTCGACTGCATTTTACTACCGTGACTCCGACTGTACTTTTGTCTCGTACTCTGACCGTACTATTATCTGTATCTGACTGTAGACATTTAGATTTATGATGTATATATACATACATATTTATATATTTCTATGGTTTTGTTTTATTGTGCCTTTTCTTTATAAATGTTGATATTTCTGTACATAATAATATCAAGATTTTTACTGGACCAGATTTTAAAGATTCTAGGTAGGCTATAAGAACATTATCTTACTAAACAAATTAGGTACGGAGTCGTGCTACAGCTATTAGCAGAAGCGCACCCTAATTTTATTACCATCAATTGATTTTTTGTTCCTCTAAGATTTTCTTGACAAAATCCTCTTGTAAATACACTACATAAATCTGTAATTTTAATTTACTTGTAACATATAAAACCAAAGTATATTTTAAACGCAACATTAATTCTAATTATACTTGTAATTAAATTAACATGCATGTAAATGAAGCAAGACTAAAGAAGGCTCTCTCATTGCTTTTCTTGCTCTCTTTCATTATTCAGATGGGTGAGAATTTGAGCTCTTTCCATTTAAGCTCCATGTTGAATTTGAGCTCTTTTCATTTAAGTTTCGCGTTTCTGATTTCTCTTCTTACTCTTTTTTTATTACTGAGATATTTTTGTTCTTGATCGCTTACTATACACAAAGTTCAAGTTAATAACATAAGCTCTGACTTTCTTTCCTGCCCCGTCCATTGAGTTGTTACGTTAAATGCTATTCATTTATGACATTCTCATAGGGAATGCTTTGTTTGATTTGAGTAATGGTTGATGGAATTCTTCTTCTAAGTCTTAACATTGATAGAATTATCTTAGAAGAGTTTGCGTTCAATTATTCTTCTTCGACTCTTTTTGGTCTTGTCCAAAAAAGGGTTATAAGTAATTTTTATGTGATAATGACAACCCTTTTAACCTTTCCAAATGACATGATACTTAACATAGTACATTGGTACTATTATATGACTTCAAAGAGTATCTGGACTATACAAACGTCGGAGGATTTGTATTAACTATTGGAGTCCAGGTAGTAACTTTAATTCTATATGTTATGTGTATGCTTGTATATGGTTGAATTGTCATGATTGTGGATTCATGTCTAGTACACGTCGTTGTTTATATTCAGTGATTATGTTATTGGCCAATTGCAATAATTGTTTTTCCTAAGTGCTAAGAAATTCGGGACTTGTAGGGTCCTACGTCTGCATACCTTTCCTTATACTGAGGAATTCGATCGGGACTTGTAAGGTCCTGCACTTATATATTTTCCTAGCACGGTGAAATTTGGGACTTGTAAGGTCTTGCGTTGTTTGGACTTGTAGGGTCCATTCACAATTAACATGACATGTATAGTATATTGTTTAATGTTGATGTACGTGTATATGCTGAATGTTGAATTACTTTTTCTAATTGTGATTGATTATCATATATTGTTTGCGCTATACATAGAGATTAACTTGTTATTCTGAGATTCAATTTTAAATCTCAAACTTAAATAAAGATTCAGGTAGTGGATCGGGAATGAAAGGCAAGACAGTGTTGTGAGGCAATTGAAAGAAGATTGAACTCAGGAGGAGTTCTTTATAATATTATGTATATATTTTTGAATGGTTATGGACTTGTTGTATAAGGATGAGGTTTTACATTTTTATTTAGGATAATTGTAATTAAATATCCCAGTGAGCATTAGTTTTTACACTTTACCAAGTTTAAGTTTTGCATATATTATCAGTTACTCATTTGTCTAAACTAGATCCACATGCTCTATTGCACTAATACTCTAATATATATAAGGGGCGTTACAAAATGAATAAGCTAGCTTAAAAATTATGGTGGAGTTATCTCAATCAATCAATTTTGTGAGGTCAAAAACATGACATGTCGGATCCGTTAACAAAGCCCCTGGGTAAGAAACAAATTATTGAAACATTGAGGGAATGAGACTAAAGTCAATACGACAATTAACAATGATGGTAACCCAACCTTTGTGATTCGATACCCCATGAAGAAGGTTCAAATGGGTAAGAACAAGTCGTTTTGTTAATTCTGTTAGCACTATAATTAAATTCAAGTCCCTTCCTGTAGTGTGTAAGAAAGTGCTAGAATGCATTTATACAAAGCTCTTAATGATTTCATAATCCTATGGGATGGTGTATTCATTGTAGATACACTAGATGAACTCACCTCTATGAATGTGGAGTGGGTTTGCTCCTATGAGATCGTAACGAAATCTCTAGAGCATTCGTTTAGAACCAAGCATGCTCATGGCCATCATAACGTGCAAAATCTCCATTAATAGTAGAAATTGTGGGGGTATAATTTGACTCTTAGTGCCTCTGGTACACACCAAGACATTGTTGGTTCATAGAAGCAGGCTTCATTGGCAGCTCTGTATACTAAGTGCTATTGATTTAGGTCTAGTTCAAATCCAAAAGACACTAGATTCGACATGGTTATACCTATGTGTGTAACTCATCAATTAGTGTTCCTTTTGCCACATGTGTGGATTAATTGTTGTAATGATTATTTAGGTGTGTCAAAGGAAAATAATTTTATCAATACATTTCTTATTTTTCAAGCCAATGGAAAATAATCTTATCACTTCTTTTCTTCTTTTCCAAGCAAAGAAAAGGCTTATCACTATACATTTCTTATTTCCCAAGCTAACAATGATGTCACTCTTACTTGGCAATCTTATCCATGTGACTTGGCAACTTTATCTAACATTAATTACTCTCTTATCTAATTATGAACCATGTCCTATAAATAGGGAATTGGGAATGAAGTTCAATACACACCAAATTTGAACTTTCAAGTTATTCTCTCCTCTTCTCTTATATATTCACTGTTGAGTTTTCTATTTCATTTATGTTGTTCTGTCACCATATCTTGTATCAGGAAGGGTTTGTTTAGCAGTATCGCCTTTTTATTCTAACCCTTTATGGCAGAATAACTTTTAAGGAAAATATTCTTGGGCACTACTCGAACCATATTTTCATTGTAATTTTGTAAGTTATTTCTATTGTTTTTGTAGGTGATTCCAACATCATCTGGGAATGACACGTGTCCAAGGAATGACTTCGACGATTCTGAAGGAAGAAGAAAATGCAGTAAACATAGAGAAAACTCCATTAATGAAATATGCAGAAGCTTTAAAAGACTCTGGTGCGGATTTGGAATAATATCAGCATCATATCGTTCATTTTAACTTATTAGCTACGTCTACTAGTTTTCTCTCTCTCTATTTTCTTCAACTGTGCGTATTTTAAATCAGTAGGGTGAGGTGAATGCTACTATATTATATATGTTCCATTAGAATGTAGGATATGTTCCAACACTAACTGTGTTGTCAACCTAAAATGAACTTTCAAATCTATAGCAAGAATTCACCCACACAAATTTGGTTCAAAGTATCACTATATAGTTAGCTTCTAGTGGACAACACTTGCAGAGTGTTAATGGCTTCTGTGAGTTTGAAAGCTCGTAAATTGTGTACCCAGAATACTCATTGTTGTGAGAGGTAATTGAATTATTTAATCTCCTTTGAAGATCATGATTAGAAGATACTGAGAGTGAGGAGATTTTAAAATAGAGATACTATTGTTATGCAAGGATGGATACAAACATACATATTTTTATGTTCCCTAGTGCTATTTCTACATATTGATTCTCCTGTACATAATAATATCAAGATTTTTACCAGACTAGACATTTAAAAGATTCTTTGTAGATTATCATTATCAGAAAGAACAATCTTGTCTACTATCTTGCTTCTGGACCAGAGGCAGCTTCAATATCAACAACATGGGTGTCAAATGAGCTGTTTGATTTCAGCATTTTTCCATATGAATCCCGGGACTTTTGTTCGCGAGCTAATTCCATTTCTAAGCTTTCTTTTAATTCTGGGACAATATAACTCATTGTTGGTCTTTGGATAGAAGTTGGAGATACACAAGCTATTGCTGCTTCCACAGCCTTCCACATAGAACCAAAATCAAAGTCTCCTTGCACCCTTGGATCCACAATTTGTCGCAGATCTCCTCTTTCAACAAAAGGGGTAGCCCAATTCACAATGTGTGTGTTCTCTTGTCCTTTTATTATTGCTCTCTGCCCTGTAATAAGCTCCAAAAGGACAATGCCAAAACTATAAACATCACTTTTCTCCGTAAGCCTGTAGGATGAGTAGTAACTGCATATAGAAAACACATCTGGGTCATGTCTGTAATCTGTAAATTAAATATTCTAGTTCTAGTCTTGAAACATCAAAAGGTGAGAAGATGGAAATGAGAGTAATACTACCTCCAATCCTAAATATAAATCCTAAATATAAGATGCAGTTGATTTTTTTGAAGAGATTAAAGAAGCTAATTAAATTACTTTAAAATATTTATGTTTATTGTTTTTTCTCCAAATTATATTGTCTGACTTATAAATTGATATATAATTTAATCATATACAATATAATGAATATATGATATGATTAAGTAAGTTATTCAATTTTTTTAATCTCACTAAAACAAAAAGTCAATTATATCTTATATTTATGATCGAAAGTGGTAGATCAATTTAAAACTAAATCAAGGGAGATGTCTAGAATCTAAACAAATATTTTCCCTTCCAATCTCCTTCATTCTCTTTGGTCCAAACACTCCGTTAAGTAATCAGATCAGAGCTAAAAGTTCTCTAGTTCATCTTTTCCTAAACGCCATAACTTCTCTACTCAGATATTTGGTCTAATACGTTATATACTGTACCAAACCAATTAACCAAGTGAATCACCTGTCATCAACAAACCATGTAGTACTTCCGGTTAATATAAGAGCTAGTTGACTAATTTGGGTAGATTAAGGAAGGTAGTTATATTAGCTATTTGCCACAAATATAAGCAGTTTTTCCTACAATACCATCTTTCATCATAACTACCCTTGATGGAAACTCCTTAATGTGTGTAATCAATAGGGATACTTTGGAGAAAAATTATAAATTTAGGAGATAAAGTGGATTCAAGTCTTATATATAGGACCAAATCCAATCTTCAACTAGTTCTTATATTAAAGACCAGAGGTAGTATTAATTTTCTTTCGTCAAAGCAATTTATTCAAATTGTCGAAGGAAGTGGGGGAGTGTGTATAAGCTGTAACATGCAGAAACGGTTCAAGGCAAGTTCAACTAAAAAAATTCTGATTTTTTTGAGTCTGGTTGGGAAAAAAACGCACAGAATATATGTGTATTACAAATAACTTACTCCGGATCAAGGTATCCGAATGTTCCAATGACTCCAGTTGATATATGGCTTTCACTTTCTGTTGAAAAGGACTTTGAGAACCCAAAATCAGCAACTTTTGCCTGCATTTTCTCATTCAGCAAAATGTTTGATGTCTTTATGTCCCTGTGAACTATAGGAGGCTTGCAGCCATGATGCAAATACTCAAGTCCTAAACATATAGCTTCCGATGTTAATAACCTTTCCTATCATATGAAAATGAAGAATATCATTATGAACTATGAAGTCAGCCTCACAGCTTACCTTGAGCAGCATCGACTGCTATTTGAATCCTATTTTTCCAACTTGATAATTCTTTCATCGAACCTATCCATTGCATGGTCACAGAATTATGGTAAGATTTCTCATTTGGTCCAAGATTATGTAATTATGCAAGTATGAATCGCCTCTATACTACCTTCGGTCCTTAATACAAGAGGCAGTTGACTTTTTTATTGAGAGAGTAAGGAAGCTAAATAAATTACTTAATTATAACATATGTTGTGTATTATTAAATTATATATCAATTTATTAATTAGGCAAATTAGTTTGGAGAAAAACGATAAATAATTTAATATAATTTATTTAGCTCCCTTAATCTCTCAAAAAAAAAGTGAACTAAGTTTTATATTAATGACTGGAGGGAGTAGATTACAAGGACTGTACCTGAAAGACACTTCTCTAAGTTCCCATAAGCCATGAATTCATATATGATTGCAATTTGTCCACCTTCATTACAATATCCAAGGAAGGAAGCTAAGTTTCTATGATGAACTCGCATTAAGAGTTCTGCCTGAAAATACAGGAAAATAAAATGTGAGTGATTTGGTTCTTAGAATTGAATTCTTTAGGAAACAAAATGAACTGAATTTTCTGGGTAGAGGAGCATGCCTCTGTCTGAAACTGCCTACAGCTTTCTGCTGATGAGAGCAGTTTGACAGCAACTTGTGTGTCATCAGATAAGGAGCCATGATAAACAGTTCCAGATCCTCCTTTTCCAATCATTTTCTCAAAGTTATTTGTAATATCTACTATCTGGGAGTATGTGAATTGTGTATTGCTTGACTTCAGCACAACTTCCTCATGTGATGTCACTGGCTGACTCGCTGTTAAATGAATTGATTGGTATTCATGATTAGCATAAATTTGATACCCTTTTGGTTCTTAATGTAAGACATATTTACCTAATTTGACTAGATTAAAGTAGTTAGTTAAGCTAGTTAATATAACATGTTTTTTTTCCTAAAACACCCTACATATCTTCCTTAACTCCCTCTTCTCTCTCTTCCTTGATTATTGTCAAGGGAGCAACAATAAAGGTAAATTAGGAAAAGAATCAAAAATATAGGAAATATGTTTTACATTCAGGACCAAAATCAACTCTACATTAATGACCAGAGGAGTATACATTATACTTGAAAAATTGTATTTTCTTTTTCAAACTATTTGGAATCATGCACAATTGATTATTGGGATAAGGGTCTTAAATGCCATGGAAGTTTTCGCTGAAGAGCATTGGGTGGACGGAAGTTTTTTTTGGACCAAAATTGCCATGGAAGTTTACAAAATGTAGCAATTTTGCCTCTACGTTAATTTTGACCGTTAAGTTTAATTGAGTGCACACGTGGCATGCCACCTCATCACATGTGACATGCCACCTTATCAATCAAATAAGAGTTAAGTATCATTTTTGCCACAGAAGTTTTCGCTGAGGAGCAATTTTGCCCCGGAAGTTTACAAAACGTAGCAATTTTGCCCTTCTATCCCCAATATTAAATTTGACTATTAAATCAGTCAAAGAACACACATGTCATGCCTTGAAAAGGTCAAACTTGGAGTCAGAGAGGGAGATCCTTGAAACGTTGAGCTCAAGGCGGCCGGAATTTGTGAAGTCGAACTGGTCAAAGGGACTGAAAAGTCTGTCGCAAAACCCAGAGGAAGCATCACTTATGATCTAAGCGAATGAAACATAAAACGAGAAATCATTTGTCGAGATCAAACCAATATTTGGGACAAATCAATAATGAATTGTCCTAAATATTGGTTTAGTAAGCATCACTTAAAATCGTTAGAATTTTTAGGAGCAGTATAGATTTACCTTGTGGGACAGGGTGGGTGCCTGATAGAGATCCAACTCTCTATGCTTTAATTTATTGTTTTGATTATCTTTTATCGAGTCTGTTTTAATTATATTATTTTTAGGAATATCTTATTAGATAAGATATAGTTGTTAGGATTTTTAGTTAGTCTGTTTTATCTTTTATTATCTTTATTAATATCTTTAGGAATTAGGAAATAAGAGGAATATCTGATTAGATATTATCTTCTATCTTTAAGAGTTATTATTAGTTATCTAAATCTTAGATTTAGATATATTTATGGATTTAGTATTTATCTTTATGGATAGAGTCTCTCTCTGTAAATTCTTATAAATAGGCCTAGTACCTTATCAATAAAGCATCGAATATTTCAGAGAGTAAATTAAAACAGGAGATTCTCCTTGGACTTTATTAATTAGTGGAGTTCCTAATTATTAGAGAGTTGGCTGATCTTATCTAATAAGATCAGAGATTGGCTAATCTAATTGAATTCGCAAGAGTCTCGCGTCTTCTTGTAGATTAGAGTATATTCTACGGCTACCTGCCTTGGGTCTTAACATTTGGCATCAGAGCCATTCTTTCCTCCTGTTCATGGTCGAAACACGATCTGGGCACCAAACATACCCACAGATGGAGAAACCCGACGACCAGAGTACACGAACTGGGCACCAACCTTCCCGACAAACAGAGAAACCCATCGCTTCCGCTAATTCGACCCCTCGCCACAATTTCCGCGCGACTAGACATCATAGAAGAACTACGGGATAAAGTCCATGCCTTGGAATTACAAAATAATCGCCGTACTCACCGAAGAGACAAAGCCCCTCGTTACACAGAGGATAGCGAAGATGATCCAGACCCACCGTGGCGGACTAACCGTCGCCCATATGCAAGGATTGATTTTCCAAAATTTAATGGTGGCGACCCGAGAGGTTGGATCCTCAAAGCTGATAAATTCTTTCGCTATTACCACACTCCCGATGAAGACAAGGTTGATGTGGCGGCCTTATATTTTGAAGGGGATGCCTTGGACCTCTTCTCTTGGCTAAATTCCCAGCGAACTGTGCGATACTGGGAAGACCTCATTAAAGCCTTAGAAGAGCATTTTGGACCGCCTGAATTCCTTAATCCCGATGAACACCTATGTCAGATTCGTCAGACAGGAACAGTTCAGGAATATCGACAAGAATGGGCAAAGCGCGTGTCTCGCGTCTCACAATGGCCGGAGCACTGCCTTCTTGGGGTCTTCTTGACTGGTTTGAACGAAAAAATACGCTCGGATGTCCGCCTTCAGAAGCCCAAAACAGTGTATAGGGCAGCAAGCTTGGCCCTCGAGTTTGAACAGCAACACAAAATTTCAAATGGCCCCAAGCCCATTGCGTCGTCAACCCAGACCCGAAACCCGACTGGATACTCCACGCCATCCACCACCAGCGGATCTTATCCCGCAAATGATGACAGGAGACTCGTGGCGTCATCGGACGACGGCAAAAACACCCAGATTGCATCATCGGCGTCAACGACTCACCCCTACTCCAGTCGTGCAACGACCGTGGACCCTGAGCGTCAACGCCGCCGTGAACGCGGTCTCTGTTTCCGGTGCGCTGCGCCGTTCGTCCCAGACACCAGGTGCTCCGCAGCCTCCTTCTCGCTACTAGAGGTTGATGAAGCCGGGACCCACTCAAAGGCCAATGCAATGGCACCGCCGAATGTGATGTTGAGGGATGTTACGCAGATTGGGACCCCGCTTGAAGAGAAGATGGAAAAAAATCGATTTTCGACTTGAGGACAAGTCGTTTTTCCAAGGGGGGAGAAATGATAGAGATCCAACTCTCTATGCTTTAATTTATTGTTTTGATTATCTTTTATCGAGTCTGTTTTAATTATATTATTTTTAGGAATATCTTATTAGATAAGATATAGTTGTTAGGATTTTTAGTTAGTCTGTTTTATCTTTTATTATCTTTATTAATATCTTTAGGAATTAGGAAATAAGAGGAATATCGATTAGATATTATCTTCTATCTTTAAGAGTTATTATTAGTTATCTAAATCTTAGATTTAGATATATTTATGGATTTAGTATTTATCTTTATGGATAGAGTCTCTCTCTCAGTAAATTCTTATAAATAGGCCTAGTACCTTATCAATAAAGCATCGAATATTTCGAGAGTAAATTAAAACAGAGATTCTCCTTGGACTTTATTAATTAGTGGAGTTCCTAATTATTAGAGAGTTGGCTGATCTTATCTAATAAGATCAGAGATTGGCTAATCTAATTGAATTCGCAAGAGTCTCGCGTCTTCTTGTAGATTAGAGTATATTCTACGGCTACCTGCCTTGGGTCTTAACAGTGCCCTATATCAATCTATACAAAGGTAAATACTATCACTATCGATTTGTCTTACTGAACCAATTTTTAGGACAATTCACTTCTCGTTTTGCGTTTCATTCGCTTAGATCATAAGTGATGCTTCCTCTGGGTTTTGCGACAGACCTTTCAATCCCTTTAACCAGTTCGACTTCACAAATTCAGGCCGCCTTGTGCTCAACGTTTCAAGGATCTCCCTCTTTGATTCCAAGTTCGACCTTCTGAAGGCATGACATGTGTGTTCTTTGATTGATTTAATGGTCAAATTTAATATTGGGGACAGAAGGGCAAAATTGCTACATTTTGTAAACTTCCGGCAAAATTGCCCCTTAGCGAAAACTTCCGTGGCAAAAATGATACTGAACTCTTATTTGATTGATGAGGTGGCATGCCACGTGTGCACTCGGTTAAACTTAACGGTCAAAATTAACAGATGGGCAAAATTGCTACGTTTTGTGAACTTCCATGGCAATTTTGGTTCAAAAAAAACTTCCGTCCACCCAGTGCTCCTTAGCGAAAACTTCCATGGCATTTAAGTCCCTTATCCCTTGATTATTTACATACCTGGTTTTTTGCTGTATTTCCTTCTCCAAATGATGCAGACTACAATACAAAGTACAATAAAAAAGACTAGGGATGAAATAATGGCTATGACTGCATGCAGTGAAAAAGTACTCTTGTCCTCTTTGCATGGAGCTTGCAGACAAAGGTCAGGATTTCCATCCACACTGTGATCATATCAGATTTTCCCAAGTTATTGAAGAAGGAAATCAATTAAATAATTGAAGATGAATTTTAAAAAAACATGCTCCTCATCTGTCATGCTTAATTAGATGATCAGTATTAGTATCAATTTTATGATACTAAATGAAGACAAACCTCAACAAAAGTGACCCATTATTTGATCTTTCCTTGAGAGGTAATGGAATTTCACCAGAGAGCCTGTTTCCTGATAAATTTCTGCAAAAAGGTATATGTCAGCCAGTCCTTGGGACTTCTAAGTGAATTATAGCAGAAACTAGAATCTCCTGCAACTTACAGAGTCTTCAAGTGTTGCAAATGCATGAAAAAATCAGGAAGCGATCCGGTAAAAATATTGTTTGATAAATCCCTGAAATAAATGCACAGTTTTGTTTGCTTGAGGAATCTGTGGTATTCATGATGGAAAGTACAATAATACTGCTTGTATTAAATGTTTGATTGAATTAATGGTGTTGTTTAAATTCTAACTCACAAATATTCTAAAGATTTAAGCATGGAAAATGATTCCCTTATTGTCCCTGACAAGTTGCTGGAGGATAGATCTCTGCATACAGTGCACATAATTTTGTCAACATAATGCACAAATCACTATGGTAAATATTAGTTTCAATTTAAATATGAAAAAAATTAATGCTTACAATTTAATTATTCTAGGTGCATGATAACCATTGAACCTGCAGTCAAGTCTATCCCATGAAAAGGACATTGGTGCACAAGGATCTCCTTGCCATGACTTAATAGTGTAGGCTTTTTTGATGTCCATGATAGCATTAACTGCAATTTTCACAAGCCTTTAATGTCAAACTCAGAAATTCTCTAACTTTCTGAAGAATAATTATTAAAAGACCAAAATTACATTTTGGTCCATCCAAGATGACCTCCATCAATGGTGCAGTTAGTACTAAATACAAATAATGTTATGACTATATAGAATCTTTGATTATGGCTTGTTTGGATTGGCTTTTGTAACCCCAAAAGCCGGTTTAAAAGCTCAAAGGCCAATTTGAGTTCTAAAATTATATTTGGATTGGCACTAGAGTCAAATGAATTTTTTGCCCAAAAGCCAAGTTAGACCTAAAGCCACATTTTGGAGTTAGTGGGGTTGCAAAAGCCAAATGAGTATACAAACTAATGTTTTCACGAAAGCAAATCAAAACATAATTCACATTACATTAATTGACTTTTGCCCCAACTTCAATTTTCAAAATGCAATTGGAATTAAAGTCACTTTTACAAACGTTAATTCAATCTGGCCCTATAATGATTGTATAGGTATCAGTTTTAGTATCTCCAAGGATGAACTGGAGCCAATTGATAATGGAGTCATGTTTATAAGACCAAATTGAGGTTTGTACCTAAAAAGAAAGTGAAAAGTATTTGTCAAGAAAGTGAGAAACAACTAACCATCTTCTTGGTCTGTAGGTTCCTGATATGAATCTTTCTCAAAGTAAATCTCCATTGCATTGAGAATGGGAGGGAGAGTGGAATTTTCTTTCTTATTCAAAGAGAACCAAAGGTTGGGTCCTGTGATGGGCTGTGGATTATGAATTGTGGTAAGGTCTAAATATTTAAGGACTACATAGTTTAAAGACTCATCCAACAATTTTCCATTCAATGTGATGTTGAATTCTCTGTGTTCATTTTCTTGGGGCTCCTCAATCTCAGCAAAGTGCATAAAAACATAGAATTTTGAAATGGGATCACCAGTGTCAAACTGAACTTCCAGTGGGTCACTACCATTAGTTGGTGTTACAGCAGTTCCCATTACAGTTGATGGTAACCGATATGCGTTGTTCAAGGAATCAATGCTCAATCCAGTACTCAATGGCTTACAATGAGGTAAATTGTAAGGAAGCCAAATTCTATCATAGGCATCTTCTCCAAACCTACATATATGGGGTCAAACAAGAAGCTGTTAGATATTTTATTTCATTATTATATTATATTATTTTTTTGATACCAAAATAAAATATCCTGAGTGTGGCATGTAAGTCAACTTTGGCCTGGTCTCAGTTAGGATTTTACTCAGTCGCAATTCTTTTTTTTGATTTGGTCAAGGGTTTTCCCCTCGAGGTTAAAAGGGCAAAGGGTTCTCACCTCTCCCAACAAGTGCGTTTCTTGGAATTCGAACTTGTGTCAACCAACAGCTTATTACTCAGTCGCAAGTTTGGTTATTAATTAATTAATAACAACCTAGATGGGAGGTTGTTAATATAACGAGAGACATAGTGAGAGCTTCATCCAGGAAACACTAGTCTCACACTCTAAAAGTTCCCTGACTAGTGATGGCTATTCTCAGCTGCTATCACTATACCCTCCCCCTAGTCAGAAGATTCCCTCCCTGACATATTTCTTTCGACGGTGTTATATGATTTCAGTTATCCCTATTTAGATGGAAAGCTTTGTGGATTGCGGCTTCAAATCATCTAGCATGGCAAGAGAGGGATTATTCGATTCACAACTAGATCTAGAAACAACTAATTGTTTCTTTGAGGACCAAGTTACTAGGGAATTACCTAAAAACACACAATACCCACCAACTGAACGTCGATCATCAGGACATGATGCCCAATCAGCATCTGAATAGGCAGCAAGATCAAGTGGGACTGGTTTGACATGAATGCCATAGTGTATGGTGCCTCTAAGGTATCTTAATACCCGTTTTACAGCCTTCCAGTGTTCTGTGGTCGGTTGAGAAAGATACTGACTCAGTTTGCCCACACTGAAACTAATATCCGGTCGAGTATTACATAGATACTCCCAGTGACAAGGATGTCATCCACATAAATCAAAATCATTAGCACCTGATTCTTGTCAGAGTAAATAAAGAGAGAAATATCACTTTTGGAGTTGGTGAAACCCCAAGCAAGCAAGACACTTCGAAGTCTATCAAACCATGCTCGAGGGGCTTGCTTCAAGCCATAGAGAGCCTTGGATAGTTTGCACACATAGCTAGGCCGAGAGGGATCCACAAAACCCTCTGGTTGCTCCATAAACACAGGTTTAGACAAATAACCATTCAGAAAAGCGTTATTAATGTCAAGTTGTCTAATTTCCCATCCCAATGCAACAGCAATAGTCAAGATAATGCGAATGGTAGAAGCTTTAATCACAGGGCTAAAAGTTTCATAAAAATCAATACCTTCGCGTTGTTGAAACCCTTTTGCAACAAGTCTTGCTTTCCTCTTGACCAATGTGCCATCAGAGTGAAATTTGGACTTAAAAATCCATTTGTTATCTACTATAGTGTGTGAACAGGGCCGCGGGACAAGAGACCAAGTTCTATTTCTGTGAAGGGCTGAAAATTCCTCAACCATTGCCTGTTTCCAAAGAGGGGACAGCAAGGCTTCTTTTGCTGTTGTTGGAGTGGATGAAGAGTCACCAAGTGTGAGACCAATATAGGAGTTTTGGGTTTGGAAATCCCATGTTTACTCCGAGTTTGCATAGGATGGGAATTGGTGGCGGTTGATGAAGGTGGAACATCAGCATGTGAAGACCGAGACACATCTAGAAACGTGAGTTGCTGTTGTTGAAGATGTGTGGCTGATTCATCAGCAGATGTAGCAGATGTGCTATGCGCTGGAGAAGGAATTGCAGCATCAATAATGTCTGTTATAGGTAAACCAGAATCAGCTTCAGTAGTGTCAAGTGACTGGTTGAGATGGTTTCTGAAAACACAAGAAACTGTTAGTAAAAGGATAATCAGTCTCATTGAATATAACATGACGAGAGATGTAGATCCGTCCAGTGGAACTTAAGCACTTAAACCCTTTGTGGGAACCACTATAACCAAGAAATGTACACTTTGTACTGTGATATTGGAGTTTATGTTGGTTATAGGGACGGAGACAAGGAAAACAAGCACACCCAAAACTTTCGATTTCTATATTCGGGTTTTCGTGATAGAGAGTCTCAAAAGGAGAGATGTGGTCTAGAACACTGGTTGGCGGCCGGTTGATAAGATAAACAAGACTTGAAAAAGCCTCCCACCAATAAAAGGTAGGCATAGATGCATTAGCGAGAAGTGTGAGACCAGTTTCTACTATGTGACGGTGCTTACGTTCAACACGGCCGTTTGAGCGAGATGTGTAAGGACAAGAGTGTCTAAAAATAATCCCATGTTCATCAAGAAAGGGTGAAAAACTTCGAAATTCACCTCCCCAATCACTATGAAGAACCTTAATGCTTCGTTCAAACATGTTCTCAACCATCTTTTTAAATAGCTTGAATGCAGACAATGCTTCATGTTTGAACTTCAAAGGGTAAATCCAGGTATGACGACTATGATCATCCGTAGTATAATAGTGATATCCATTAACAGATTTGATAGGGGAAGGTCCCCATAAGTCAGTATGAACCAAATCTAAGACATGAGATGCACGGGATTGGGAGAGTGCAAATGGGAGTTTATGTGATTTTCCCAACTGACAAGAGTCACAAAATTTAGAATTTTCATTAGAAGAAATAGGGATATTACAATCAGTAAGGGCCCTTTGTAACACAACTTTACTAGGGTGACCAAGTCGTCTATGCCATAATTCAAAATCAGACAAAGAAGGACTAGTCCTATTGGTCCTAAGACATTTATTTCCTACTGAAGTAAAAAGCACTTTGAGAGACTCACCATTACCAACAGAGATAGAAGATATACCTGACTCAGTGTCTGGACCAACATTTTCAGAAGTGTTGGTAACATGATGAGTAGCTCCTGTGTCAAGATACCAGGCAGGGTCGGATGTGGTTTCTGGAGTTGTGATGTAAGCAGATGCTGAATCATTCTTGCGAGGAGGAGGAGGCTTGAAACTCCTATCAAAGCGTTTGAAGCAATTAGGGACTTCATGTCCAGGTTTATCACATAGATAACACCATTTGTCACTCTTGGAATTGCCTCTACCGCCAGAATTGTTTCTTCCACCAGAAGAGCCTCGGTTAGATCGTCCTCTACCTCTCCTCCCCCCACTGCCACGATAATTTGGTGAGGGTGACTGGGAGGAATTTTGTGGGAAGGTCAGGTTTGCAAACGCACTGGACAGAGTAGTGGTGGCTGTGGTGTGAAGTTGCTCTAGTCGTGACTCAAAGGTCAACAGTTTGGATTGGAGATCAGGCCAAGAGAGATTTTCTTTCTCTGACAGAATGACCACAATAGGGGTGTACTCTGTATCAAGGCCAGCTAAGGTTTGGGTGATAAGATCAGTTAAAGACAAAGAACAGCCAACGAGGGTGAGATTATCGGATACTGATTTTACCTTCGAAAGGTAGTCTCGCATCTTGAGGTTTCCCTTTTTCAATTGATGAACCATCACTTCATTTCAAAAACCATTTCAAGTAAAAAATTTGTTATGTTATTATAACAAAAATGAAAATTATTTTAAGACTACACTAAATGAGTAAATAGGTCATAAGAGCCTGTATGATTGGTCAAAACTTTGATCTTAAATGAAACATAGACAAAGCACATCCTCACCTATCTAGTGCTGAAATTTCAATTTTATAATAGAGATCAGGGGCAACAAAGATACATTAATATTATGTCAAGGACTATTTTATCCTGATATTTCTAAAACTAAACATGTATGCTAGTGCTTTGTGTACAACATGCTGATCATATAGTTCCCACTTCCCGTAGACTTGATTGATGAGAAACTTACCTCACTATTTCATTGGTTGTTGAACCAAAGTCAAGGCGTTTATATAGAGCTAAGGTTTGAGATTTGTTATTATAAATCGAATTATGAAGATGCCTCATCTGCAATGCTGACATAAAAGGAGTTCCTTTATCAGTTTTCAGTAAGCAAACATGTACAACATCCATGGGCGGCACGTGTAAAATCTCCTTTATGACAATTTGGGATGCATTGTTGAAGCTTATAGTGTCCCACTTGTTAACTCCAATATAAAGATCAAACTTGGGAGGTTGATTCAGACCATCATAGTTGCCATACTTGAAAGAAGCTCTCAACAGGTAAACAGTATTTCTACCTTCTGGATGTCTTAGAGTGTAACAATTCCTCTTACCCTCAGGAAAGCTTCTTACATTTCTATATGTGCTTTCAAGATTTTCAGAAATGAACTCAATCGATATCTCCCGGTCTTCTCCGGTATCGATGTATTCTGAATCCGTTTTGTAAGGTATCTTAGTTTTGTCATCAGTATAGCCCCGCCCATCAAGTAGGCCACAGTCAATGTCAATAGAGCCTGAAATTATTCACATAAGTTAGCATCAGAACAATTTGTTTACACAAACAGGAAATCCACAATTTTTTGTGTGTGAAAAAAAATACTCACCACCAACATCATCTAATTTCCTTCTGGCCTGTTTGTGATGTGTAGAGTTTTTCTCTCTAGCCAGAACTATGGATTTCCCATCAGCTTCCTGAATTGCAAATACTGATACAGAGACAAACCATAACAAAGAGAGCCAAGCCCAGTTGCATCTGAATTCCCCAGCCATAAAGTCTCTGTGAGAATTCACTACTTGGTATAATAAGATATTATTGAACTTAGATATCCTTTGTGATAAGAAGAAATATAATGAATATAAACTATAAAAAGGCAACACATATATATGGGTGGATCATTCTGTACATGTTATTCTAGGTAACTGGTAAAGAAATTATCTATCAACAAAATACTTCTATGTAGTATCATATTTGTCAATATTTTTTTAATTTACTTTTATTGATGCTTCCTCAATAATAATAAAGTAAAAGAGAGATGGAGGGAATTAAGAAAGATGATTATGGCGTTTTAGGAAAAAACATGTCATATTAAGTAACTTAACTAACTTCTTTAATCTAATTAAATTAGGTACATTGGTCTTACATTAAGGATCAGATGGAGTATATCTGTTTAGTTCCTCGGTACCTCATATACTTTTTCACATAGATACAATTTAACTAGTCTCAAATACTTATCCTCACTGGAAAAATGTTTAGGCCTGAAGTGTGGAAAATTCACAAAAAACAATTAAAGACAGCTAGTTAAACATAGTTTTCGCATTAATATGACAACCATACATGAAAACTGCAGCTAGTTAAACAAGTGGTGCAGCGCCTATCGAATGGTCAGTACCATGACACTTCTGGCAGATTGAAAGAGAAAGAACTCCGAGTCGATCAGCTTCTTGTTTGGTTGGTCGAGAGTGTACTCAAGTCATTGTGGGAATTTTGAATTTTCAGTGTTCAGCATATCAGTTATTAATGCTGTATTATTTACCATATTATAGTCAATATAGGAAGTTAGAGATTGTGCAAGTAGCTACAACGGTCTCTAGCCTACCATGTTCACGGACACTAGAACTTGATGTGACTACTTGAATTAGAAAGGTCATTGTGGGCCACTGGCTAATTGAATTGGCATTGAAGATTTGAAGTAGACCAAATCAAACTCCCTTCGGTCCTTAGTGTGTGTGTTTGGATGAAGGAAAGAAAAAATGCTTTGAGAAGAAATCTATGGTTCTGCAAAATCAAAGAGGAAAAAGTCAGAATCTCGTGAATCTTTTTTTATTTTTTTTGACTAAAACCATGGTTTTTGTGTCCAAATTCATGGTTTTAGAAAAGCTGAATTTTTTGAATTCACATGCTTCTTATGTGTTTTTCCCTTTAATTAGAGGGATTAGACTTTTTTGTTTTTTATTTTAAATTTTTTATATATTTTATTTATTTAGATTAAATTATATGATGCATCTTGAACTTTTTTTTTTCACCCAGTATCTCAAATTAATTAATTTCCAGAATACTGAAGTTACAGGAAAAATATTTCTGAATGCAGGATTGAAAATTAATTAATTTGAGATACTGAGTGCAAAAAAAAAAAATATTCAGGACGCATCATATAATTTAATCTAAATAAATATAATATATAAAAAATAAATAAATAATAAAAAATGTATAATCCCTCTAATTAGAGAGAAAAACACATAAGAAGTACATACTAAAAAACCTAATGTGAACCCGAATTTTTTTAGGTTTTCAGGTTGGTGGCCTCACTTTTTTGGTCAAAGGAGACTTATATTAATACTTCAAAAAGATTACAAACCACCCTCAGAGAAAGGAAATAACAAGAAGAAAACAACCTCAAAAGAACAGACAAGTTTGTGAATTACAAATAAAACAGAATACACACAAATAAAACAAACTACAAACAATCACCACTCAATGAGTGATTGGGGAGAGGGGCATTACTAGGAACGGTATCCGCCTTCTGGGAGTCCAAGGCTAGAAGTGACAGCAAAGAAGGTGTTGGTTGTAAGACCCACCCAATCGGGCACACCCCTTTATAAGCATCTGCTGCAATAAAGTCAGCGGTACGATTACCCCCCGTGGGGTAAAGGACAGAGAGAATCCAACCTTGATCTCCAAAAGGCGAATAATATCGAAAATAATGCTCCTACTCCTCCAATCGATCATATCTGGAGATTTTGCACCAACACATTCAAGAAGAGAAAGACAGTCGGTTTCAAAAACAACATTATCATGACCGCGAGCATCAAAGCCCTCTTCAAAGCTAAAGCTTCAGTCATAAACGTTGAGATGGATTTCACCTTAGCCACAAAACCCCATTTGAAATCACCAAAATGATCCTTATAGATAACTCCGATAGTAGCACCAGACTTATTAGCCAAAAAGGCCCCATAGGTTGGTGGCCTCACGCTTCTCTCTATTTTGTATCCTTTTTCACGTTTGTGGCCCCACACATGGGTTTGTCGTTTCCTTTTGCAATTCCCTCTCTCTCATGTTAATAGCTCTCTTCTCTCTCTCTATTTTATTCCATTTTTTTAAAATTGGTAATTAAAAATTAATTTCAATTTAATTTTAATTTCATTAAAATTGAAAGTGTTAATTTTATAGTTTCAAGAAATTTTAATGCTCTCTCATATTCTTAATATAAGACATATTCATCTAATTTTATTATATTAAGAAAATTAGTTAAGTTAATTAATATCATATGTAGACAAATGTATGTAATTTTTGGTATTTATTATGAAATTTATTGTTAAAAAATATTTAAAATACAACTTTATCATTTATATGCAATTATAATCAAAGCTAATGTCCTTTTTATTACATTTGAGCATGAAAAAACTATTCTGATAACAATATTCAAACACTATTATTTTATCAAAATCATTTTTTTCACATAATCTATTATGCTCAGAATCTATTCTAAAAAAAACACTTTTACCATTTTTTTCTCCAAAATTTATTCTCCTAAAGCTAATCCAAACACTATCAATAAGGGCCAGTTGACTCCTTTGAAGAGATTAAGTATTTAAAGTTATCATTTTTCTGCAAACTAATTTGTCTGACTTATAAACTGATATATAATCTAATAATACACAAAAAAATGTTACAATTACGTAATTTCTTTAGAATTGTTCATATTTCCAAAGAAAGTCAATGAGTTCTTATATTAAGGACTGAAGGTAGTAGATAGCCAAGATTACCTCCTTGTGGACAAAATCATATTAGACATCGAAAAATTGGGGAATTATAATAAGGTTTTAAGGAAGGGATTTAATGACCCAAAAGTCCGATAATAGCTTAGGAGCATGCAATGACAAGTTCTAATGCTTAAAATAATAATAAGTTTATGATGCTCATTTGTAATTAGAATTTTATGGTGATCGATTAAATACTTTTCTTAGAACCTCATAATAATTCTCCCTTTAAAAATTCTTAAAAAGATAGGTGAGCTGGGAAATTTTTAGGTGCATTTTATTGTAGAGCTGGGAAATCGGACCGAGCCCGTTTAAGCCCTGACCCGTTAAAGGCCGGACTTGAAAAATGGACGAGATATTTGAAATTTTCCTTGAAAGGCCGGCCCTGGAGGGCCTCAGGCCAGCCCTGCATGCCCTTTTCACTGTAGTTTTTTCTCTTCTTTTTTTTTTCCTTTTTAATTTATTAATTTATATATTTTGTATTTGGTATAGAGTTATTTATCCATTTAACTACAAATACATAATAACTATACTCTAATTTTATGATTTGGTTTATTATTTGCTGCAAATAAAGATTATGGATGTGTTCATGATGCGGGAGAAGAAATTTATGACATTCTTACTTATGAGCCAGAGGCTACTACTCAAAGTGAAGAACAATCAAATGTCGTTGAAATTGATGATAGTGGCGAATATGACGACAATAATAGTCATCGTACTAATGTCGCTTAATGGTATGCTTCTTATGTTTTATGTAAGTTATTTGTGAACATAGTTTGCTTTTGATTATGAATTAGTGATTGTGCTTATTTGTTGGATGATTCATGTTGCAATTTACTAATTATATTTCTTTAAAAAAACGGAGGAAAAATAGTTAAAATTTGGAATAGTAATTTCTAGGCCCTAGAGGGCCGGCCCTGGCCCTGATGCTCTCGGACCGGGCTTTGAAAAACAGATATTTTTCTTACCTCGGGCCCTGGTAGGCCCTGGCCCTTCACGGGCTAGCCCTGGAGGGCCGGCCCTATTAGGCCCTGATTCCCAACTCTAATTTATTGTATTGGTAGTGTACGACAGTAGAAGTGTTAATGGAAGTTATGAAACCTACCGTGAAAACATTGATTTTAGCAAGGTTTCACTGATTACTTAAACAGTTTGTGTTCCTATATTGCATGGATGTGGGAATTTTCTGCCAAAAATAATTAAATGAAGGCAATTAGGAATATAAATCTGATTGATTTTTTTTTCCTCATTTTGTTTGACCAGTGAATGTAGTGTTTATCGGTAATATTTGTTGTGGGCTTTCAGAATGAAGCCTAATTTGCCAATTATACCTAGAAGAAAATATGTTATATGTGGCTCAGAAGATGATATTGCATCAGCTTTATTATTTCATTTGGGTTTTTAGAGTGTGTTCATTTATTACGGGTTAACGTTGAATTTTGCTTCTGAAATTTTTTAAAATAAGTAATGTTGTTTTAGAATTTTTTATTTTTTATTTTATTTTTTATTTTTTACAATATTGTCCCGGAAATATAAAAAAGTAAAGTAAAGTTGCCCCAACTATTAGCAACAGTTAATTTTGACAGTCAGATTGCTTTAATTTCTAATTTAGAGCCAACACCATATTTTTTTAAAAAAAAATTATATGCTTGTTAAAACGTTCCACGTCATCGTAAAATCGATCGAAAAAGTCAAACTTAACGGTCAAACGCTATTTTTGCATCTAATTTGTAACCACATAGTTACTTTTGCACCTGAAAAAAGCATTTGTTACTGAGCGCTCCTCGGAGAAAAGCACATGTCTATTTTTGCACCTTAACCCTATTTAAAATTACACATTTTTCTCATCAATGTGGACTCTAAGTGTGTTTGGTTTGAAAGGAGGAGGAGAAAGAGAGAAATAATGAGGTATGCTACCTTATTTGGTTTGTTAGAGGTAAGGGGGAGGGAAGATGATTCTTTGTAATAAAAGTCAAAAATAAAGGGAGAAAAGGGAATGAAAGCCAAAATTTTGGCTTCCCTCCCACTCAAAAATTCAAACCAAATGAAAAAATAAGGACTACTCTCATCTCCTCCCTTCAAACCAAACAAAATTGTACCTTACTTAGGAGTGGGGCCCAGTCATGCAGCAACCACTCCCTTCTGGACAAATTGAGCATAATTGTGTGGAATATGGTAATTTAAAGGAGATGCAGATGGAACAAAGAACTGATTCTAGACAAATTAGAAGATTGGCTATATTAGTTGTATTCAATTGAAAAGTATGCATGTTCTTAGTATAAGACATATTTGAGAAATTGATTTTGGTATTAAATATAAAATATAGTTTTCATATCTGTCAATTTTTTTTTTCTAATTTACCCCTATTGATGTTCCTTCAACAATAATCAAGGAAGAAAAGGAATGAAGGAATTAAAGAAGATGACTAGAGTGTTATAGATAATATATGTTATATTAGCTAATTTAACTAACTTCCTTAATCTAATAAAACTAGATAAATATGTCTTATATTAAAAACAAGAAGAAGTAAAAGCTCATGGCATTAGGCATTGGTTATAAATAGGGGTGGGAATAGGTTAGACCTCTATCAGACGACTTACAACTTGGCCTGTTTGTTAAAAAGGTCAGGCCAAGACCTATTTAAAGACCTAAATGTGTAAATAGGCTAGACCTATTTTGTTAAAGTCGGGCCTGTAAGCCTTCAGGCCTAACCTGTTTACGTATATATTAAATAAATATAAATATAATTATATAATATAAATAACACAATATTTAATATGCTTAAAGTGCATAAAACCTATTTATAAACTTCAAAGTCTGCAATATAAGACTTTTTTAAAGACCTATATTGTAAGTAGGCCTTTAAAAATGCTTCAAGCTTTATGAAGGCTCAGACTTAAGCCTAAAAAAAAGGCCTACATTCAGGCTCAGGTTCAAACTCAAATCTTTTACCCCCATTACAAGCTCTGGCCTGTTTAGGTGTGGTTTGACCTATTTCCATGCCTAATTATAGGGGAGAGGGCTACTAGGGTCTCAAAGTTTAGACCTAACAATGTTTGAACTAGTCTAATAATATCAAATACTCCATTTGCTCCTTAATATAAGACATAATTGACTTTTTTTGGACAGATTAAGGAAGCTAAATAAATGACTTAATCATAATATATGTTGTGTATCATAAGATTATATATTAGTTTATAAGTCACACTAATTAATTTGAAGGAAAAAGGATAAATATAAATATTTTAAAACAATTTATTTAGTTTCCTTAATCTTTAAGGAAAAAAAAAAAGTCAACTATGTCTTTTATTTAGAACGGGAGGGAGTATCAAATACTATCTCTTATCTCTTGTCGGTAATATAAGAGTTTGTTGAGGATTGAATTTGGTCTTAAATATAATTTCTTCATCTATTTTGTCTCTCAAATTTATAATTTTTTCCCCAAATTATCGCTATTAATTACACATATTAATGAGTTTTTATCTAAGGGTAGTCATGATGAAAGATGATATTTTAGGAACTTACATTTGTTAAAAATAACTAACATAACTAGCTTCCTTAATTTACCTAAATTAGTCTAACTAGCTATTACTAAGGATCCAATGTGGTACAACAACAATAACAAGCATTATCCCACTGAGTAAGATCAAGCTAAATTAATCCTTGCCTATCTTTGAGGTACATCCCTAGACAACCACTCAGTACATTGTGTCTTGACACAGTTTCCAGTGAATCCCGGAGTCCCTGCATGCATGTTGCAGCTCAGCCTCCGTAGTTTTCCGTAGCAAATTTTGCTACGGAAATTCAAATCCGTAGTTTTCAAATCCGTAGCAATTGCTACGGATTTGAATTCCGTAGCAAATTTTCCTACGGAATTTTTTCCGTGGCAAATTCTCAGAATTTCCGTAGCAAAAGTAATAAATTATATAATTTTTTTTTTAAATTTTTTGATTCTTTTAAATTTAAATTTTTATTAATTGTTTTATTTTTTAAAATTTTTTGATTTTTTTTTTTTTTTGAAAATTGATTGCAAGAAGTATCATGAATATATATAATAAAAAGAGTTTACATAGAGAAAACAGAATATATATAATAATGTTACAAAGAGAAAATACTAAAAAGTAGTTTAAACAGTAGCATTGTGATCATCATCATCATCATCACCCGCATGGTCATCATCACCAGGAGCCGACCCCGAACCCTTGTGTTTCATTAGGGACAGGAGTTGAAGCTGCATCTGCCTCATCATCTTCGCTTGCTGATTCATCTCCTGCCGCATCCTCTCCCGTTCCTAATTCATCGCCTGCTCCATCCTCTCCCGTTCCTGATTCATTGCCTGCTCCATCCTCTCCTGTTCCTGAAGCATCTGCTGCTTTATCTGCTCTTGTTCCTAAATAATATCCTGCCTCATCAAATCCTGTTGCTGACTCATCTGTGTTGCTTGCTCCTGCACCAACGCCTTCATCTTCTTCAGCTCATCTGCAAAAACATTATGAAGTACATTTATTATTTGTATAGTACTTCATTTGAATGGACAAGAGAATGGAAATTATCAATATCAAATGTATTACGTTTACCTGAAGAAACAACTCCAGTGCTGGATGAAGAGCACTTTGGTTGCTTCAGTCGGCTAGTAGAGGCACCGTATCCAAAGACTATCCCTTTCTTGTTAAATCCGCCTGCGGCCTCAAAGAACAGACTCTCATTTTCAAAGTGTTCGCAGCCTTCCCATAACAGACGTTGGGCTTCTTGAAGCATTTTGTAGACCCTAGCGGCTTCCGGATGAGGATCATCACCCATGTATGATGGTTGGGTATGTGTATCGGTTTCCTCTCCCATGTATGACAGTTCAACATGAGTAACGGGCTCAAAATATTGGCCGATCGACAGTCCCGCGGCATCCATAACCAACTGCTCATATTGATTAAGGTTTTCTCGATGACTACTGTCCCCGTAATAACCACTCGGTGTTTGTCGGACTTCGCCATGACATTCCCAACATTCATAATCTTTTATGAATCCCTTTTGACACAAATGAATTTTGACCTTGCCCGTATCTGTAAATCTTAAACACCTACATTTGACACACGGACACCTGGTCTCCCAACTTGAATTATTTGAATTCGCCAAAGCAAATTGGATAAACTCTTCAAAACCCGCCAAGAATGCTTGTATTAGTTCTCTTCTATCAATTAGACGATTGTACATCCAACTTCTATCATGGTTGCCTTCCATACTTCCTAACTAATTCAGTTACTAACCTAATTAACATCTCAACATGCCACAAATATATATAAAAAATTCAAATAAAAAAATTAAATACAATATTTTTAAAAAAAATTATTAACAGTCATTTTTATGAAGATTTATATATCATTAACAACTAATACAAAATCATAAATTTATCACACCAAAATCAGAATTGGAATTTCTAAATTCCTAAAAAGTGCTAGATAAATTAATATCCTATACTTTTGGGAATATTTACCTTTAAAATCATGTAATTTATAATTTTCTACTAACATACATATTTCATACAAATTATGTTAATTAATTAATTCTCTTATCTCTCAATTTCACTTTTTACAAATTATTTTTCTCATTTGAAGGTTATGAATACCATCTACATTTTAATTTACATACACTAATTTATATCCATAATAACTACATTTTAATCTATATATATTTCAACATTATCCTATTTATAGACTTATGTATTGACTCACTAATAAAAAAACATAATTTTAACACACAAATTTCCAACCATACAAAACAGACTATAAACAAATAATGCAACATTAATATTCTCACTATAAAAAATGAAGAACCAATCATAAATAATTTAATCAACATGAAAGAATTAACACAAAATATTATCATACATTATCATACATAAACATAATACTCAAGAAAATACAAAAAAGAATATCAAATCCTTGCATATATATCGTAGTCAAAAAAAAAAAGAGGAAGAAGAGAGGTAGCTTACTTGAAATAGATGTGCAGTAAGTGAAGAAGAGAAGGAGAGGACGCCGGAAACTGATCGGCCGGAACAAAAGGGAATGACGCCGGAAACTAATCGGCCGGAGGAGAGGAGATGATGCCGGAAAGTCGCTGACCGGAGCACCACCGGAAAGAGAGAAACGCAGAAGAGTGAAAACGCGGGAGGGAAAGAGAGAAAACGCGCAGAATGAGAAAAGTCAGGGGGTCTTTAATTCGAGTTTTGCAACGGAACGTCGGTTCCGTCACAAAACGGCGGACCTTTCGATCCGCCTTCTCCCAGTTGCTGAAGAGGATCTCTCTGATCTCAGCTATGACAACTCTCAAAGGGTGATCTGAGGAGCATTCTCGCATAAGAAGGTTAAAAGCATCATCTTGATGTACTCGCTGTTATAGAAATGATTTCGAAACTAATTTAAGAACTCACATGGCAGTATTAATTTTGTTCTGATTAATACTATGTGTCAATTCTTGGCTGGTTTTTTGAACCTTCGAACTTCTGATTACAGAATAAGCATATTTGTCTTCTCTTCAAGTTTACCGATCATAGATTTGGCTTGGTAATTATGGAATGGACCTTGACTACTCAATGATGCGCTTCAAAAGTTCCCATATTTTCCGTTTCTGGCTTTCCACAAACATATAAAGTTGACATCAGTTCTTGTGGAGTTTCTTCAATAAATTTTGTCATAAAACTTGTGCCTATTCTCAAGAAAAAGGATTTACTATTGGGATTTGACTGGGCAATGCTGCAAAATACCATATAACTGACTCTTGGTACATAAGTAAGACACCCTCATACCATCTCTCTTTTATTCAAATATGAGAAGTTCTCGCATATGAAGTTTACACATGATCAATTTTAATGCAAGCAGATCTTGTTTCAGATTGTTTGTCATACTTTCCAACAGTTTCATTGAGGTTTGAGTATACAATCTTAGCTTTAACATCACGTTCTGGATGCTTATTTGGCAATTCCAAAACTGAAATAAGGGAAGATCATTCGCATAAAGCAAAATTTGCACATTATGGCTTTATTTTGAAACACAAGGGAAGACATTTGCACACGTGGAAGGTGCATTGCATATAATAGAAGTTAAGTTGCACATAAGAAAGATAAATTGTATGTAGGGAAGATTATTTGCACAAGGGAAGATCCCTTGCACTAATAGAAGATTTTTTGCACAAAAGCATAATTTGCACATTCTCACTTAATTTGGGGACACAGAGGAAAATTACATTTGCACACAGGAAAGATAGATTGCATATAACGGAAGTTAAGTTGCACATATGGAAAATGTATAGTATATGAGAAGGTATATTGCACATAGAGAAGATGAATTACAGGTAGGGAATATCGTTTGCGTATATAATAATTTGCATATTTTGGCTTAATTTTGTAACACGAGGAAAGACTTTTGCATACAGGGAATATATATTGCACCTAAAGAAAGATAAATTGCAAGTAGGGAAGATTTTTATTGAAAGGGCAATTTAGTCATTTAATCCTTATATATATTCACCTTAAAGGACTAAGATCTTATAAAAAACTTGAGATACCACCGAGCAATAAACTTCTCAAATAAGTCTTTTAAGCAATTTTAAATTTATCTTTCTTCATTCCTTGTACTCCTATGGTCCTTAATATTGAAACTAACTGGGGAATTAACCTTTGCCATAAATGTAAGACATATTTTTGTATATTTGTTATTTTTTCTTAATTTACCCCTTATTGATGTTCCCTTAATAATTATTAAGTAAGAGAGAAAGGTCGAAGAAATTAAGAAAGATAATTATAGTGTTTTTAAAAAAAATATTTTATATGAACTTGCTTAACTAAATTTCTTAATATAATAAAATTAAGTAAATATGTTTTATATTAATTACTAGACTGGTATTGTGATCCTTGTAATTACTTCTCTCCTTTGGGAATGCAGAACTATATCAATAGAGAATGAAGTAAAACCAGCTTCAGTACTTATTAGTAATTACATAATTATAGTTTTCACTTGAAATATATAGTCTCATTTTTTCACCTGGGTTGGGAAGCATTTGAAGATGGAATATTACCTAGAGGGGGGTGAATAGGTGATTATAAAAAATCTTTCGCTAAAGATCAGAACATACAACAGAGACAGAGAAAAAAACAATGACCACAAGAGATTATACTGGTTCGGTCCAACTCTTTGACCTACGTCCAGTCCCCAGAAACACTTTGGGATTTCACTATCTCAAAACTTGATTACACACTCTGTAGCTCTCGAGTAATCCTCTCACTAGGACTTACTCCTCTTTATGAGTTGTAATCAAATAAACACAGACACAATTATACACTCTGTACTCAAGATGCTCCTTTCACTAGGACTCACTCCCCTTTACAAGTTGTAATTGTACACCCACACTTAAGGTTCCACAACCTTAAGATTTAAACAATAATCAAGAAAGCAATTAAGTGTTTATACTCCTCACTGAGTAGATAAATGATAAACACTGAAGTACAAGAATATCCGAAGATATTAAATGAAGTAGATGAAACAGTAAATTGAAATAATGTCGAATTTATTGCGCAGAGTTTCTTGGTTGTTGGCGGAATTGAATGTGGTGAGCTTTTATAGTGTCTGCCATTAATGCCATTGTGAAGCTTCGTAAACTAGCCGTTAAGACTCTTCGTAAATCCGTTAGGCACAGGTGCAGTCCGTTGTGAACAGTCGACCGTTGCTTCATTAAATGTGTTCGCCGTCGACGTACTTGTGCAGAGAGTGACTCAGAATAATAGTTGGAATAGGTATGCCTCGAAGGAATAATTTTGTCTGCTACGAGGACTAATTCCGATTGTTGCTCTGTTTTCTGAGACGCATTTAATGCTACTGACACGTAGGATTGCTTTTCGGCCAATCTTGAATTAAACAGGATTAATCAAATGCAACTCACTCAAAAAGATGATTAAATATAATATGAACGTACAGGTTTGAGTATGATTAAAGAAGAATAGATAATGACCCAGAGACTTTCAGAGGTAATTAATGATGCGTGAAATATGATATAGATCCAGGGAATGTATTCTTGAGAATTATTCATATCATTCTCGAGAACTATTAGAAGAAAAGTATTTCTAGAGAGCATGTATCGATGATACTCGAGAATCAAATTGGAGATACTCGAGAATGTTATATTGCAGGAGCTTGTAATCATGTAAGCATTTTCGAGAACTATATTACTAATACTCGAGAATCAACACATTGGAATAGTTTGATCAGAAAGCGTGGAATGTGTTAGTACAAGCATTCTCGAGAATTATATTACCATACTCGAGAATGATATCAATATATCAATACTTACGAATAGCTTTTATTGTGCATTCTCAAGAATCAATTTTCTAATACTCGAGAATCGTGTTAATATATCAATACTTATGAATAGTTTTTACCACGCATTCTCGAGAATTAACTTACCCATTCTCGAGAATCACTTACCCATTCTCGAGAGTTATATCAGATAAGGCTAGCGATGGTGAACTATTACGCCATTCTCGAGAATCCTTGATCCATTCTCGAGAATTGATACCTAAACACTTAAGGCAGAGAGATTAGAACATGTGATTCTCAAGTATCTCTTCATAAGAACTGCTTACCCAATCTCAAGAATCATTTTCATATACTCAGGAATCATTTATCATTAGATACAACCAAATTAATCTTGTTTCAAAACCTTAAAGTCTTTCAAGTCTTGTTATCATCAAAACACTGAGAACCAACCGCATTGATTAAATTTTTAACCTTGACCCATTTTTTTATGAATTATTTGCTATAAACTATAAGATAATTGTGTGTTTTTTTAAAAATAGTTGAGCCAGGTAAAAGGGTCAAAGAATTTAATATATCTTTTTAAGTAAGGCACGAGTTAAAATTATGTGAATGAAAAGGGTCTGACAATGACCAAATTTAACCATGATAATAATGGTGATTACGAAATTGTCAAGGTGTAATCAAAAGAGGGGGGAATTTAAACAGGAGGGGAACTCAATTAAAAACAAAAGATACCCCTTCGGTTCTAATTATAGGACAACATTCTAGTTTTTGTTAATTTTTTTCTAAAATATCCTTATTGATATTTTCTTAATAATAATTAAACATAATAATAATTTAATAATACATCTATATATTCTAAAAATAAGTAGTGTTTGCCACTCATTAATGTCACATACACCTTAATTCCATTGTTTTTTTAACAAAAAAATTTTGAGCAATTTTTTTTCTTCATATTTTTCCTATATCACCCCTACTAACACTTCCTCCACAATAATTAATTTAATAACACGTTTATATTTTATCAAGTGAGATTCTATTTTCTTTTTTTACTCAAATTTTCTGTTGAACGTTGAAGAGCCACAATGTTAATTTATTGAGGCAGGCAATATAAAAAAAAAAATAGCAGTGATAGTTCTGAATTGATATATGAATTATGGAGTACATCATAGAACGGTGATATATGAAATTTTGAAGCAAATTTTGAAGCTTAAGCCGAAACGTAAGTCGTTTATTTATAATATAAAGCACAATTTAGATATGAATGAGGGATTATGTGAAATCAACCGGGTAATTAAAATGTAAAATTTATATTGGACATTTTAGGAAAATGACTCAAATTAACTAATTTAATTTATATGCTTAATCCTTCTAAAATTGATTAAATACGTCTTATAATTAAGATCGGAAGTAATACATTTTATTAAAGAGCAAATTTCACAGATGATGCTTACAACAAATTTGTGGTACAAACTAATCTACTTCTAGATTCTAACACTAAATACATTTATTCCATGATCTACTCAATAGATACTCTAATAACTTGTTGGTGTTCTTCCTTAGATCTCCAATATCTCACCACTTGAGCTTTGCAGTAGGGAAGTACTGTACCAGAAAAAAAAGAAAAGAAACATTAGTAATAAAACAAGAGGATTAGAAGGAAAATAATAATAATAATATAAGAATTAAAATTGGGATATTAATTATTACCTTCTCAATAAGAGAGAGATAGTATGGTTTAACCTTCTCAACGTCTATTCTGACTTTGCTCTTGCTGTACAGATCGTATTTGCTGCAAGTGAAAAGTAGAACAAAGGAGTTAGAAATTAACACATAATAAACCAATCTTTTATTGAGTTAGTTAACTGATGACATCCTATTTTTCTGTTTAATTCTATTCTTACTTGAAAATGTGGAGCCATTTCAGATTCTCAACATCTTCATCGTTCATTAAGTGCTTATATGCTCCTGCTCTGTGTAATGCTGTAAAAAAAAAAACAAATGAACTTGTAAGTGAAGAGAAATTAAAAGTTGGATCAACTTTTAAAAAAAAAAGTGCTTTTGTGCTTTACGTACAAGGTAAAATCAATTCTCCAAACGGGCATTTCTTCAGTGGGACTTACCATAGAATGAATGGTATCTGATAATAAACAGAGCAGCTGAAGGCAGAGTAGTATTGTTCTCTTTTGCCACCTGAGAAGAAGAAAAATGGCCAAAAAGTTTGTAATTATTTCAAAATTTATGAATAAATAAGACGATTCATGGAGGATGTAAAGGAAATATTTTTTACCAGATACATATAATCATCATGTCCCCAAGACATCATCACATTATTGAGTCCACATTTCTCAGAGTAGATTCCATATTTAGAGTTGTAAACACAATTGTTGTAGTCTGGATTTTCCTTGAAGTACTGAAATGGGTAAGGCAAGATGGGTTAGATTTTCAAAAAGACACACTCTTTTTAAATAATCAGAGGAATTTGAATAGAGTAGTTTACCTCATGATGAACAATGGAACTGTCAAATCTGCATCCAACTGGGAATGTATCACCTGGAAGAAGATGATTAAAGAGAAATCTCATATTATTATAAGTTTGAACCGATAAGAAGAAGAAGAAACCCTCCAAAACTAGAAATTACTAAGTTTTTTAATACCATACCTACAACTGCCCATTGAGGAAGCCCTCCAAAAGTAGGAAGTAAAAGCACTTTCCCAAGATCTGCAATCAATAATCACTAATTATGGCTTAATAAAAAGCTTAAACTTGATCCACAATTCCTTATACTTTCATACATCTATCTATCTATCTGTTAGATCTCGGAAACAAATATAAGTGGACTCGGGCAAGCAAACAATCAGGTCTATCAATCTTAGACAATATTGAACTCGAGAGAGAGACTTAAAAGTAAGTATCAGTACCGTGGATAAAACCAGTTAAGTGAAGCCAATCTTCATTGGGATAGTCCCTCCTAATGGCTTCAGCAGTTTGAAGCAAGTGCTCAATTTGAGGCTCATCCAAATCAGGATCACTCTCATCCACAACATCATTCAGCAATTCACAGCATTCCCATATGCTCATCTCCACTCTGTTCACTTTCCCATACTCCTCCCTCATCCTCTTCACCTGTATGTTCCCATTTTTTGTTTTTTCACTTATTATTTTCCCAGAAATGTCACAAATTTAAAATAATAATAACAATCTTACAAAGTCATAGGTCTGGTAAGTGTGGTTTTTCCTGTAGAAGTTCATCACTCCTTCTTGTCTCTCACTTTCAGCATCATAGTCCCTGAATCCATCATCCATGGCTTTTTGTCAGATTATTATTCTAACTCTTTTTGAAGCCACATCCTAATAATGGCTTTAATGATCCAAATACAAATGTAACTAAAATATATTAAGAGTATAATAGTAGAAAAATTAGTAATGTTTTAATGAAGTCTCAAAACAACAATATTCTAAAACGGAAGGGACACATATTTTTGTTGAACCGAGGGATCTAGGTTTTTGAGGCGATTTGTATTTCTCTGATCTCGGGCAAATTTAAATATAATTAAATGAAAAAATAATAATTAAAGTTGATTATGAAACGGATCGTGTTGTCTTTTTCTAATTTTAATTTATTATTTTTAGTAAGTGATATTTTCTACGTATCCATTTATAAATCTTCATTTGAAACATACAAGCTAAGAAGATACTAAATTTATGTATTAGGTATTATTTTAAATTTTTATCTTCCACTTGATATTAAAATATTAAAATTCTTAATTATATCTAAAAATTTAGATATAAATTATATTTAAAATTAAAATCGATATTTACAAGTAGGACAGATGAAGTATTAGGGTCATAACGGTCTCACTCTTCATTCGGGTTGCTCAGTTATTTTTCCACAAAAATTGTCAAGATTAGAAGTTAGAGCAATCTCAGCCGTTCAATATATTTTTCTGGCTTAAACTTTAAACTTAGTTATTACTCTTTTGAGTTTTAAATATAAGATAGATTTATTATTCTTTTAAGAAATTAATTATACTAAATAAGTTATTTAATTATATCATATTTTAAATAAGTTATATAATAAAATTTTGAGAAAAAACGATAAATATAAGTATTTTAAAATAATTTAATTACTTTTCTTAATATCTTTAAAGCAATATTATGTTTTAATCGATAATTAAAAGTTACTTTTGTTTTATATTTTAAATATTTTAATACAAAATTGTTTAATTAAACAGTGTAAGTTAAATGTAAAAGGATTCAAAGCCAAAAAAAAATAAAAAATGAAGTGATGCAAATGAGAGATGAACCTAAATGTATGGCCAAATGAATTTCTCTGTGGAACCATAAATCCCACTTCTTTCTCATTTTTGGATGCCTTCTTTTGCTCTGCTTCGGTTCCTGCCATTTTCCGGTAAAATTTCACATTTCAAAATCATCGCCTCACCGATCGGCAACTTTTTCAAAGAATATGAAAACACACATTTTACGCAGTAAAACCAAGATCCGATCGATCGAAATCAAAATTAAAAAAAGAAAGAAAGAAAGAAAGAAAGAAATCCAGAAACAGAACGATCTGCAGTTATACAGTACATAATTTTCGAAACGCAGGGGAGACGATTCAGAAGACGAAAACGAAGAAATAAAACAGAAGATTCGATAAAACAGAAAAAATTACCAAGCAGATCGGCATGATCAACGAGAATAGTCATCTTGAGAGAGAGTAAAAATGGCGATACAATCGAAGCAGGAGGAAGAAGAAGAGAAAATTGAAAAGGACGATGAAAGAAATGATTTGAGCTTGGGTATCTCGACAAAGATCAACGCTATTTATAATCGGCCGGAAGTCCTTCCCTGAGATTTGGGACTTCCCGAAGTCCTTACCTGAAAAATTTCACAAACTTTCTTCATTTTAAAAAATTACAAAATCAAGCTCATAAACTTGCTTCCTTTTAAAAACCTGCCAAAACGAATCTCTGTTTACTGTTTTAGTACATTAGATATATTTTGTTTTATTACCGTTTTGTTCCCCGCATAAATTTTGGATCTCACGACAAGTCCAAAGGAATTACGAATTCAGAGTTTGGGTTCTCTTCTGTTTTTATTTTTATTTTTTTTAAGACTATTATCTCTTTTTGATAATTTTAAATTTTTAACTGAAAATCCTTAAATTTGTGGGACTTCAGGCAACAAGTAAATTCCAGGGAAAAAAACAGATTTTTTTTTTAAAAATTACAAAATTATGAATCAGGTTTATTGTTAAGAGCTGACAAAGAAATGACGAAATTTGATAAGAAATTTACAACTCATTTTTTAGAAATACTTAATTTAAATTTTTGCAATTTTAAAGTTATTTTTTGTTTTTTTCTTTAAATTTTGTTCTTCTTCATAAACTAAAAATAAAATAGATTCTTTTCATAAATATAATATATATTCTTAGAAATAAAGTGGAATGTGATGATTTAATGATTTATAGATCTCACTCTTATCATTTATACGAAATGAGAATGAAGAAAATTGGATGAACTACATCTCCTAATCATATAATTTACTCCCGACCAAAATTGATTTATTTTTAAGATATTAAGAAAACTAATTAAATTATTTTAAGATATTTATATTTATCTTTTTACCTCAAACTACTTTACCTAACTTATAAACTAAGATATAATTTAAGAATATATTATAGGGAATAACACTTCTCATGTTGTAGGAGAAGTGTTTTTTCATGTCACACACACATGAAATGGTGGGACCCACATATATATTATATATATATGTGGGTCCCACCATTTCATGTGTGTAGGAATCTTCTTCTTCTCATGCAACATGAGAAGTATAAACCCCTATATAATATGATTAAATAACTTATTTAATTTCTAAAAAAAGTTAACTGTATCAATGTACCTTTTTAAGAAAAACAATCTATTGCAAATATTATATAAAAATGTTTTCTCCTATCTCTTTCCTTTATTTAGAAAATCTTTTATACGTCGTGGCCAAAAAAAGAAAATGTATATTTGATGGGAGAAATTTAGTTCATGCTATTAAAAAAGTATAATTATAATTATAGATTATCAGGAATAAAAATATTACAATATATTCAAGCTGATATGTGGGGCCAATGGGTCTTATTCTTTATCTCGTCTGAGTCAGCATTGCGTTGGATAGTCATAATATCCAGGATTTGTGGGGCCCAGTGACGTGGCACCGAGTCAAAGTTGGCTCCCACACGTGTTCTTACTACAAGACACTTGATATTTTTTGTGTCAGACCCATGCGGGACGGAGACCGACCCGACCTTTGTATCCGGACACGTGTCATGATCCGCAACCTGTGCGTGTGATCTCATTCACCAGATCCCTACACGTGCCATGATAAGCCCTAAGCGAATTGGGTTTCTATTTGTAGGACTTTTGACTTTGATCTCCTAAAAGTTTAGAAGTTTATATTCTTCACAGGAAGATCCCATCGTTTTTTTAAAAATTAAAAATTATTTGCTTCAATACATAATTACTAGTTTTTTTTTTTTTGTTAATTACTAGTTATCGAAAAGGGAAAAGCTAATTTTTTAAATCAATATAAATTAGTTATATAGTTTCTATGTTTAGGACCTCAGAGAGTATACGATATGACATGTTAGGTATGAGCAGAGTGTTCTATAATCTATAGATAAAGGAGATATTACATGGTACATCCGTACATGTGAGGTAAGAACAGAGAGTGCCATATAGAGAGCATATGGAATAACATGTTGGGTATGAGCAAAGAGTACTATATGGCGCTCTCTTTCATCCTAAATATAAGACAAAAAGATTAAGAAAACTAATTAAAATACTTTATAATATTTTTTATTTTTTACTTCAAAATAATTAGTTTGACTAACAAATTGATATATGATATAAAGATATACAATATTCCATATGGTCCTAACTATAAGATAAAGTTTGTTGTACAATTTGTCCTATAAACTTTGTGCAATAATTAAGAACAGAGAGTATATGATATGATTAAGTAACTTACTCTCTCTAGTTCTTATTATAAGGCACCAACTAACAATTCTCACAAAGCAATAAAAACAATTAAAGTCGATAAAGTTAACCTACAATTTAAATAACTTCCAATATTACCCCTACTAATTATAATATTGTACTAAACTCTAATATCATATTAATTATTACTCTCACCCACTACCTTTATTTATTAGGGGTATACATGGAAAAGAATAATTAATACTCCTTGGGAACAAACAAGTGCCTTATAAAAAAAGACCAAATAAACTTGCTAGTTTGTGCCTTATAATAAAAGCCCGAGGGAGTATTTTTAGCTTCTTTAATCCCTCCAAAAAAAGTCAACTCTATCATATACTCCCTCCGGTCCTAATTATAAGACAAGTTAACTTTTTTTTGAGAAATTGAGGAAGCTAATTAAATTACTTTAGAGTATTTTTTTAGTTTTTCCTCCAAACTAATTAGTTTTACTAATAAACTAATATATAATCTAAGGATACATGTACATATGATATGATTAAGTAACTTATTTAGCTTCTTTAATAAATAAAAAATTAACTCGGTCTTATAATTAGGACCGGAGGTAGTATTTAAGACCTGAGGGAGTAATTAAGAAGTGAGTATTTGGTAGGCATGAGTAGAGGGTATCTGGTAAAGCAAAAAGGATATATAACATATGATATGATTAAGTAATTTATTTAACTTCCTTAATCTCTCCAAAAAAAGTTAACTCAGTCTTATAATTAGGACCGGATGTAGTATTTAAGACTAGAGGGAGTAATTAAAAAGTGAGTATTTGGTAGGCATGAGCAGAGGGTATCTGGTAAAGCAGAAAGTATATGGTATTGCGCATGCTACCACATTATTTTTAAATATAAGACGTAGTTGTTGTTTTTTTAGAAATTAAAGAAACTAAATAAGTTATTTAGTTATATCATATGTTATGTATGATTAAATTATATATTATTTTATAAGTTAGATGAGTTAGTTTGAAGAAAAACGATAAATATAAATACTTTAAAATAATTTAATTAATATTATTAATTTTTCTAAAAAAATTAACTAAGCTTTATATTTAAGACAAGAGGTAGGACTTATCAGGAATAAGTAGGGAGTATATGATATTATAAGTTAGGTATGAACATTGTGGGATCTTAAACGAGGTAATAATTCTTCTGAAAATTCCTTTTAACACACCAATCAAATAATGAATGAGCCTTTTCTTTTCTTTGAAAGATTGTAATACGTCTGGCTAAATCCCATACTTAATTTTTCATTTAAAGATCCGTTTACAGCTTAAGTTTATACACACACACACATATGTCTGTTGGTTGTTTGAAAACATAAGATACACAATCATATAGTAATTAACGGAAGATAAAAGTTCATAAAGAAGTGGCTACAATATGCTTGACGTAGAAACAAGTTGACATGAGAAAATAGAATGAAAATGATATATGAAAGAAAACAAGTGGCCTTTAGAGATTGATAGAGAGAGAGACATTACATACACATATATACATATACATACATACATACATATATATATATATATATATATATATATATATATATACATATACATACATACATATATATATATATATATATATATATATATATATTAGGGAGAGCAGTTTTGCAGAGGTAGAGTCTCTTTCAGCAAGCTGGAAGCCTCAGCAAATTGAAAGGATTTTTGTCCACTTCCTTTCCCACACACACACACACACAGGATCAAAAAAATATTGATATTGATTGCAAATTGCTCGTTGATAAGGTTAACAATGATTTGACATCTAAGTTTGTGTCGTTTATAGCTGGAGTTCGTATCGAAGAGATGATGATGAGACATGACTGGTTTTATTGAAACACAGTAATACAGTATAGTCTTAGAAAATTTAATGTGGCTGTTGATATTATTGCTAAACAGAGTCTTGTTAGGAGAAATAGGTAATACTTCATTAATGTGACTCTTGAATATGTTAGGATAGATCACTGTGCAGAAAGATATTCTGAGATTTTTGTCCCCAACTCTTAAGTATATGTAGTTAATTTGTACTGGGCTTAGTTCATTTATTTGTTATAATACTCCCTCTAATCCTAAATATAATACATAATTGATTTTTTTTTGAGATTAAAGAAGTTAAAGAAGTTATTTAACTATATATCACTATACTAAAAAGAACCTTGGAAAGGCTTTACCGTTACAAATCTCTGTGAGGTATTAAAAAGAATGTTGGAAATTTTCCTTTGTTATAATAAAATGTTTTCATTATTGGTTATTCGGTTTTTCAATAAAACATTAAAATATTAACCAAAATAATCAAAATATTTCAAATATTTAGTACTCCACTCCTCCCTCCAATCCAAATTGTAGGGTGGCTTCTAGAAAAAAAAAGTTTGGTCTATAGCACGCCTTCCATCCCTATATATAAGAGCTTTTTAATTGAATCATGAGATTATAAAAAATAGGTAAATCTAATAATAATGTATGAAATTTAATTTTTTTCCCTAAAAAATGCCCCTATTTATGAATGAGTGAGAGAGAAAGAGTAATAATAAGGGTGTGCATGGTAACGCTCCCAGAATGAGTTTTTCCTTAATTTCTGTTCCCAGGAACAAAATTAGATAGGAATTGTGTTTGGTAAATCCGGTTTTTTTTTCTTGTTCCTGGGATGAACCGGTTTCTTTTTTGTGCTGGGGAATAAAAAAAAGAAGCAGAAAATTTTTGTTTTTCTATTCAAGGGCACAAAGCCAAAATTTATTTTTCCCCTTCTCTCTTCCCCGCCACCACCACCGACGTCGCCACCGCCACCGCACCACCACCACCACCACCGCCGCCGTCGCTGCCGCCGCCACCACCGCAGCGACCACCGCCATCGTCATTACCACCGCCGCCGCCACCGCCACCACACCACCGCCGGCCCACCACCACCACCCCGCCCCACCGCACCGCCACGACCACGACCGCCACCACCCCCACCGCCGCCGCCACCACCATCGCCACCACCACTGCCACCACCACATAAATGAGTTTTTGAATATAAAAATTACATAAATAAAAATAAAATGTGTTAACAAACGTAATTCTGATTCTCTGAGTAAAAATAAAATGAGTTAACAAACGTAATTCGATTCTCTAACTTTTCCCAGCACGTAATCGAAAAACTGTTTCATCTCAGAATCAGTGCTGGGGAACAGAATGGTTCCCATGCTCACCCTAAGAAAATGATGAAAGAGAATGTCTGTAGCATAAGAATTAAGTAAGGGTAAAATGAAAAAAAAAAAAACATTTATTATTGGGTTAAATACCAAATTCGCCTCCGAAGTACGCGCCTAAGAACAATGTTGCTCTGAAAAAAATTAGTCTCAATGCATTGACAACAAAAAAATGAAAAAACGATCTAAATAAGACCCAATTAACGTCCCTTTTCAGAGGGTCGTCTCAGGGAGGATAATTATTTTTGTTACGTTTGGCGTCTTGAGTTATTTTCAGGACGCCTCATAAGAAGCGTCATGAAAATAACTCAGGACGCCTCATATGAGGAGTCCTAAAATGATTTAGGATCCTCATATGAGGCGTCTTGAATCTATTCAGGACTCCTTAAATCATGTTTTGGCATCTTGAATTTCATTTCAGGACGCCTTATATTAGTTTTTTTTTTTTAAAAAAAATGACTGCTAAATATTTATAATTCCCAAATTGTCTGCAAAACAGGAATACAATATTTACAAGCCAATGTTTACAAGCCACTAGCGGCACAGTGCTCAAAATGGAAAACCTTCATTAACTTCAGTTCTTCCTTCTCTTCTTTCCCTTTCTTGTTTGGTAGTGATGAGTAATAAGCTATAACTCCAAAAACAAGTTTTAACTAAAGATAAAGTATAATAAACCTTTGCCTCTTTCTTTTTTCTTACCGTTAGATATCGTCGGAGATGGTGGGGGAAGCACCGGAAACATCGAACGTGAGCCGACAAACACCACGAAGAGGAAGATGGAGTAGGACGGACTGTTGCGCACAGGTAGGGCAGAGTGACGGAGGTAGGTTGGTCGGCGTGAATTGAAAGGGAGGGAGTGTTTGATAGGGTTCAACAAAGGAGAGACTGAAGAAGAGGAAATAGCGCTGAGAAACTAATTAGAAGAGTGGGTCGGGAAGCGAAAGGACGCGGCTCTATTAACTTATTTAGCAATATTTTGCAAATGTGGCGTCCTGAAATAACATTCAGGATGCCACAAAACGAATTAAGGCGTCTTGATATTGAATCAGGACGCCACAAAACAAATTAAGGCGTCCTGGTATAAAATCAGGACGCCACAAAATTCATTAAGGCGACCTGAAAGCATATCAGAATGCCACAAAATAAATATAGGCGTCCTGATCTTAATTCAGGACGCCCATAAGTAAAATAAAGGCGTCCTGATATTAAATCAGGACGCCAAAAAAAAATGCGCCATTTCGCGCCATGGAGCTAAACAATTAATTTTTGGCGCTAAAAATTTAATTTTAGGTGTCTTGAAATTATTTTAGGACGTCCAATTCTTAGAATTCAAGTATATAATTACAAGAATGCCACTGCGTTCACTTTTAACTTCCTTTTAAAAAATAAGGATGTTTTTTAGGGAAATAGTAACCCTTTTTTATAATAGTGATGTCACCCCCGAAGTATCAAGACGTAGTAATGTTACCCTCTCCATTAACACCGTTAATTTCCACAATTAAAAAGCCACGTCACACCCCCACATGGCACTCAAATCGCCACCACATCGCCATCTACTTCTTCCACCCTCTCCCCTTCTATCCACCTCATCATCTGTCTTCTTTCCTCTATCTCCTTCCTCCAGTGTTCATCGTCGAATCCATAATCAAACCCATAAGCCATCAGACTTCAATGTCTTCCCATCACATCCAAAAAAGCCATAATCAAGAAATCCAGATGCTTGCATATCTAATAATATGATCCAAAAATCAAATAATACAATAAAAAAAACGCTAGATATACGCTGCTACGATTCTGGTTAGATCTCCTTCCATCTCTATGGCCATTTTCCGGTGCTCATCATGGCGGCTGCCACTGGAGTCGGCGTTTTCTTTTGTCTCCCGGCCGGATTCTTCAAGGTCACGATGATCTTCATCTCTTACATTGCATTCATTGTGGTTGCGAGCATGGCTGGTCATGATTGCCTCCCACACCCAACACCTCGGCCATATGATCCGCGCCTCCACTGGACCTTCCCTTAAGAAAACAAAGGTGCACACAATCGATCTCATGACCTATAATCATAAAACATAAAACGCATTTGAAAAATTTGTGGGTCAAAGGAAGAAGAAAATCCAGAAATTTAACTCAGATCTCAAATCCTCCCTCTTCCTCTCACAATTTCTCAGATATACATGCACATGGTAGATAGGAGGGGAGAGGGTGGAAGAAGTAGGTGACGATGAGGTGGCGATTTGAGTGCCATGTAGGAGTGTGAGTGGCTTTTTAACGGTGGAAATTAACGGTGTTAATGGGGAGGGCAACAATACTATGTTTTGATCCTTCGTGGGTGACATTGAGACTAAAAAACTTTCAGGGCAACATTGCTCTTGGGCGCGTACTTCGGGGGCGAATTTGGTATTTAACCCTTTATTATTGAAGCAAACTTAAAAGGAGTTGAATATTATATTTATGGACAAACCCATTAAAAAGAAAAGCTCTTGTATATAGGGATGGAGGGAGTATAAGTCACCTAAAAAGTTATTCACTTCATTTCTTTTTATAAGATATAAATAATCAAATTATGTCAAAATTAGTTAAAAACAGGTAAAAAATGTAACTCATTTTCTAAAATCACTCTTATTTATGAAGAAAGTGGTGGAAGAGAGAATGAGAGGGGGAAAATGATGAGAATATAAGTGGGAAAAAGTGAAGGGAGAGACATGATTAATTGATTATAAAAATGAAAAAAACACATTAAATGATTAGACATCTCCAAAATGTATCTTATAAAGAGAAACATACACAATATTAAAACGAATGTATCGTATAAAAAGAAACTGTGGGAGCATTCATTATTTTGTTAATCCTATTTATAAATTACTTTAAACACAGTTCACAAGAATGAAGAAAAACTTTATACCTAAATAACACAACTTTAAAATTTAATAACTTTCCAACTTTACTCTTATTTTAAGTGAATTCAACACAATAATAAATAAATCATAAAAATTTAATAATACTTCCTATGACCTATAAATAAGACGAAAAATCTTCTCTTTCCACCTTTATATATAAGAATAAAAGAGTGGGCTTTTTGACCTAAATAATTTTTTTTTTTTTAAAAAAAAGATTACCAAACTAAAGCTCTTTTTAAACTATTTCCTAAAGTAAGTCTTACACCATTAATGCCGTAAGGAATTGTTGCGCCATAGGTGAGTCACGCAGAGATTTCGGCATGAAACATCAATCATGGAATCAGACCCACTCAATTAGTGGGTTTGATTCCATATATAAATGATAATAATAATAATAATAATAATAATAATAATAATAATAATAATAATAATAATAATAATAATAATAATAAATGATAAAAAAGTGGAATAATTTAAAGCTCTACTTCATTTAATTTGAAGTCAAAAGAAAGAAAGTAGGGAGCTGAAATAACTCATTAAGAACGCCTTTTAAAAGATTACGCGTACAATTTGGTTATAACAACAAATCACAATACAGAGGATCTATATAATTGTTATACACCAAATATTTGTATAACAACAGTATTGATTTTGGGATCTGTATAACAACAGTATTAATTTGAGTAAAGATAAAGTTGAAAATATTTTAATGAATTAATTATTATTCCTTAATTGCTAGTAAAGTAGTTAAAAGCCACTTATATTACATATTATTGGTAGGAAGAAGAAAGGGGTGTAATAGATGAAATTGATTATAAGTAAAAAGTAGAAACTATCTAAAAGAATATGGTGAGCAGCGAATGAAAATGCACCTACTTGATTAAGGTAAATGACTAATGACCAAAAAGCAACCTCAAGAGTCAAGAGATGACATAAAGAAATATTATGGAGTGGTGTGGTGCCATGTGCTGATGCTTTTAACGTGTATTTTATGAGAACCACTAGCTTGGGGGTGAGGAATGACAGGACACATAACCCTATTTTTCATTTTGAAAGTGTATGTGATTCAATTTCCACCGTTCATTATTAAATTTTTAAATGTCAGATCGGCCGTGAGGAGGGCACAAGACAAAGATATCTTTGAATATGGGATGTATTTTATTTGTGTGGGCGGTGAGTGAAATAGTGAATCATCAATCATGGGGGACAAAACTGTTGCTCACACCAGACTTAACTCGTTACATTCACCCAACCACAGTCCACAAGCAGAACACAAATCATATTTTAAAAGCAGCCTTGTAGCTTCCAAGGCCACAATCAAAAATCAATGTCCTTGAGTTCAATTGGCGAAGGGGTCAGATTTTCTTATCTAAAGGAAGGGGGTTCGATCCTGGAGGTGGTTAAGGAGTTGGGGGAGGCATCCTAGGGGTCTACGAAGCAATGGAAACGCTGGGAAGAGGTGAAAACATGTATACGATTATCAAGTTTGAATTCGTGTGGATGTAAAGGAAAGTCTTTGGGAGAGTTATCTTGATTAGACCCGACAATACTTCAATCTGATTTAGTTAGATAGTAATATATGAAAAAAACGTGTTAATATAATTTTTGATTCCTTAAGTTTACTTTTATTTTAGTTATGTTTCATCAATTTCAAACTATAAGATTTGGTCTATCGAGTGAGTGATGAAATTATCCATGTTTTTATTAAATTATTGGGATTCATATTTTAAACAGTATGAAATGTGAGGGAGAAAAACATGTGGTTTGAAACTTAAAAGATCAAAATTAAAATGAGGACAAACAGAAAAACATGTGGTTTGAAACTTAAAAGATCAAAATTAAAATGAGGACAAACATAAGAAATTAAAGATTGTATAATTGTATTAACACAAAAAAGAATTAAAAAAAAAAATCAATGTCCAGCTGTCTCCATCGGTCTTTTTCCACCAGCCAACTGCTTTGAGATCTCAGATTTTTCATGCTGCCTTCTGCCTCACAGCTTATCATCCCCTCTCTCACCCGTACTTTGATTTAATACATCTTTTCAACTCTTCATGTGAATATTTTGGACAACGAGATTTCATATGCTGCCCCCAAAAAAAATCCATTTGAGCTTACTTCATCCAAAAACACGAAACAAAACACAGCCACAAATTTGCACCATATACGACACATTTTCCCTTGTTTATCTTCCCCCTTCCATATATCCATATGGCAAAGTGTTTAGGCGACCATTTTTCTATGAAAAATAAGCTATAATTTTTACAAACTTTGGTCTTATTTTAATCCTTGGTTTGACACAAATATCCAGAACTTAGGATTGACTCTGGTTATGCTATCAATTAATACATTGTCTATATCCGAAATATATTATCAAATTACAGTGAGCCTAGCTGATAATATCTCTGCATTGAGTCATGGTGAAGAGCATATAAGTTTGGATTAGCTTTTAGAGAATAACTTTTATGATTTACAAGGTAAGCATGTGAGAGTTGTCTCGGTTTACAGATAAGAGCTTCTGAAACTACGGTTTCAGAGTTACCCAAACACTCATTACTTGAATTAAACCTACATGCACACCCTCTCGGAGGACCGCATGAAGCTTATTGTGTTCTAGCAAAGGCCGCCGACCACTGGTTAATAATGACAGCCTTTTCTTAGCGCCAAAATCTCCATAGTATCTTTTATATCAAACTTTCATCCTCTTTGCAGGTCCTTGATCAATTATAGGATCAATATGAGGAGCTTGCGACTCCCCTGCTTCTTGACCTTCGGGTCCTTTCTCAGTATCAGCAGTTGGGGGCGGCATGTAGCCTTCAGGAAATGGTGGTGGAGGTGGAGCAGGAGGTAGCTGGAATGGCAAATTGATAATACCCAAGTCAGAGAAATAAAAAGGTCTAGACAAACCAAAATTTGTGTTTCAGATTAAAACTGAGATAAAATTTATGGACCAATTCAGAACAAGGAAACTTGTATTCAACGGAAATTTAAATGAAAAACCATACTTTGACATATTCACAACAGTTCAATAGCGATATTGCCAACAGGAAAAAAGGATAATAGATGACCAGCATATACAATTCATATTATTTCACAACTTGATTTTATAAATAATAAGGAAATGAATTTTGTTTCCAAGCCTTTCCCTTTTGCTTTTGTTTTTGTTTTTCTGTTTTCAATTAAGTACTTCCTATCGCTACACAATTGTTCAGTAGGGAGGGAAGCATGAAAAACATGGATCATTTTGACATACCTTACGCTGAAGGGATGCAAGAATGTGATCCACCCGCATCATTTCCTTTTTGTCAATTGTCTCTTTACCAGCCTTCGCTTCTGGCACTGCAGGCTCATTTTCAGAATCAACTGAAGCAGAAAATGGAAACAAAGTTCAATTAACAATCACAGAAGTTAGCACTGAAGTAATCAAATAGTTATATACTTAAAGCAATGGTAAATGAGCATGCAGAACACTAGTGTCAGGGTAATAAGATAGGAATTAATAACTAGACGGCAAAGTATCACTAGCAGTATTTCCTTGTTTCTTGCAATAATATTGCTACACACTGCTTAAACGCTACACCCAGAATCTAACAAATACTAATCCTAGTCATTTATAGGCAAATATCTGGACAGCTTAACCTCTTCGAAAGTTTATTCTCTTTAGAAAGGCAGAAGTTAGAGGATGGCAGGGTAGAATGGCATTGCAATAACTCATTGTCAGAACAAATTAAGACAGTTCAATGCAGCACATCATATTGAGTAACAGTCCAATATTAATTCCCACCCCCTTTTGGAAAAAGCCCACAAGACTCGGCTTACCATATCCTATCTTCTCCAGCTTTGATGCAGCTGTACTAAAAGCCTTCTGTATGTGATATAGTGCCCTTCCCTGCAATATCAATCACAGCCAAGAAACAACAAAATCTTATCTCTCAAAATTTGTTTCAAACAAAAGAAAAAGACAGCAAACAGCACTGAGTTCATTTGGATAAGGCATAATTGAAACATTCAGATTCAGAACCTAATACTGCTTTTATATGAAAAACAAGAAGTCAATAATTTCAGGACTAACAAAGGAAATTTGCTATTTTCACAATCACCAAAATCCATTTTTCTTGTAAATAAGTAATCACATGTCAAGGTCATTCCTAATTCTAATAATCAAACAACAATAGATAATATGAATTTACAATTCGAGCGGCAAAAACATTGCCTAGCTGTGGTGATTGGTATATCGAACCATCCAAGATGTAATAAGCTAGCATTGGTGTCACTTTCTCAGGGCCATCTCTCTTTTGCTTGCGAATAACAAAAAGGTGCGGTTCCATGACTTCACTGAGCATATATTCTATGCCTGTCATTTTCCTGAAGAGCACAATAGTCACAATTACATAATAATCTCTTGTTCCAACATCTTTGGATCAGCAACATGTACCATACAACAATTTAGTCCCGATTATATTTGCTAAAGGCAAGGAAAAAGATTGAATTTCTTTTTATGCAGACCCTAAATGCCTAGGCAAAACCAACCAAATAATAAATAAAAAAAACAACCAAATAATCAGAACAAAAAACTGCATAATTCATCCCAAATAAATGAACAATGTACAGAATTCTATCCCACAACCCCATCTCACTTCAGGCTCTTCTGTCTTTGCATTAGTCAGTCTTGTAGGGTGAATAAGGAAGCATATGTCTGACACAATTGCATTAGGAATATTGACAGTCTTGTTCAGACTTCACCTATAACATGTATCTAACAAGACTTATGGTCATTTATGATTGATTTGGTCTGAATTAAAATTCCCGGAGCACAGATGTCATGTAAAGGAGCATTCTGAATCTTAAAACATCCGAATTGACTTTGACATCAATACATAGATATTATTAGTTCAAATTTACACACACACACACACACATAAATATTCCGTTCGAAATTTTTAGGTGACAATTCTAAACCCTTTTCTATTGCTGCCTCCAAGAGTGGTATGTGATTTTTTTAACCACCATTCAATCATCAAATATGTCATAGTTCAGACTTCAGTCTTTAAATCAGACCACTGATGATCCAAGTGACACTGTTTCTTCCAATGAAAACAAAAGGTCTTTTAGCAGAAAAACATGTAAGAACCTCCCACCCTAAAAAAATATAGTATTATCTAGGCCAAAAAAGAGAAAAAGAAAAAAGGACTGAAGCTTCCAACTTTTCCCCTTCCCACGTTTCCACTGCAACTACACTAAAGAATAATTTCAAGTTCAAGAATGTTATCCTAAATAAAAATATATTCATATAACACTCATTTCCCAACTAATATCTTAACCACTTCCCAAAACCCTAGCTAATTCAAACATTCAGAGTCAGTATACAAGTGAAGCAAGCAGACAGATACATTAATACAATGAGGATTCAGATGGTATGTATCTTACGATAATACAGATGGATCAAGAGGGTGAATTGAGCGCATGCGAAGCTGTTCATTGTTGCAGGTCCAGTCGTAGAAGGGGGATAAGGCGAAATAATCGAACACTAGGTTGCGATCGAGAGGGTAAGTGTTGAGCCAGAGCTGGTCACGGAAGCATATTCCGGTCATGTCTGTCCACGGAGTTTGGGGGGGCGGCGGCACAGCCCCGTCGGACAATGGGTTTCCCGGCAGCCCCATCGGAGGTGTCGCCATTGCGAGTTCGCGGGATCCACTTGCTTTCCCCTTTCCAGGTAACAGAGCTTCCAGATCCTGTAAGGCTGTAACGAGTCCCCGTTGGCATTTAAGTCAAAGCTATGTCGTTTTGCAGTCCCGCTTATAGCTTTCCACTTTGGATGGAGTAATCTTTAAAACAATACCATTATAAACTCTAACCCCAAGTTAAAGTTAGAGAACCATGTAAATTGTCGTTGCTGTCGCCAACAGAGGCGGATCTAAGTGCATGAGAAGGGGGGTAAGTGCCCACTTTTGAATTTGTCTCTTCCAATTTTTTTTTTTAAGTTAAAGATGTATTTGATAGCATTGATAATAAGACAATTATGATGGAATTCCAAAAAATAAAGTCTATAAAGGATGACATTATAATTATTTTTATGGGAAAATTACACTCAGATCCCAAGAAAGAAAGAAAATTACAAAAAAGTCCATTGAAATCACAAAATTAAAGAAAAGTCCCAAGGGAATTTTTGTTGTAAATACATACATTTCCTGTTGTAAATATATGATTTTCCTGCTGTGAATGTTGAGACTTTTTTTACATTATTTGTATTAATTTTTTAAATGTTGTTGTAATACATACATTTTTCACAATATCATCACATTTCTTGTAAATGGCACAAGTGTTTAAATGTTGTTGAATACATACATTTTCCCGTTGTAAATGGTTTGAGACTTTTTAATTCCGTACAAATAATATAAAAAAAGTCTCAAACCATTTACAACAGAAAATGTATGTATTTACAACAACATTTAAACACCTGACCATTTACAACCGGAAATGTATATATTTACAACAGAAATTATATGTATTTACAACAACATTTAAAAACCTAGATTTTAATTCCGTACAAATAATATAAAAAAAGTCTCAGACTATTTACAACAGGAAATGTATCTATTTACAACAAGAAATATATGTATTTACAACAAAAATTTCCTTGGGACTTCTGGGTAATTTTGTGATTTCAAGGGATTTTTTTGTAATTTTTTTCCTTGCTTGGGACCTGAACGTAATTTTCCCTATTTTTATTGTAATATACTTTTGTTATTATTATATATGTATAACTTAAACTTATTGAGTACTCACTCTTCATTGTAATTTATGTAGCTGTATTTCTAACAACATTTAGCCTTACTTTTCTAAATGACACAGGTTTGTAAAATAATTGTTTCTCTTATTACATCATCAATATTCACTTGATTTAATGTATATATTTTTTTTATTTTTCTTTTCTTTTCTTGTTTATATTCTTTTGTTTTTTAATGCATTTATAACTTTCCTTAAAAAAAAATTCGGGGGCAATGCCTTTGAATCCCCGAATCCCCCACTAATTGTGCAAAAACAAATCTTAGCTCCGCCACTGATACCCACTCTTCATTAATTTTCTAGATCCGTCATTGCTCGCCACCATAAAAAAAGTGAAGAAACTTTGTTAACGTAGCTCGAAAGAAGGGATGTGGTTTGGGGCTTGTTTGATTGGAGGGAGGGGAAAAGAGAAATTTTTTCTTTCCTTTTTACTAAATAGTCTATAAAACTTTTCAATATTCTAAAAATATATTCTTAATAAAAATGAATATTCTTCTCATTAATGGCACTCCGCCCCTTCCCTCCCACTCCAACTTACCATGAGAGCAGATTCACCATCACCCCATAACAGTCGTCGAGTACAGAGAAGCACCGCTGCCAACTAAGACAACCCATCTATCCAAAGAGATTCAACCATTGCCTCCAATCATTCCCTTAACTTGAAGCCATCAGATTTGAGAAGAAGAATCAAAAAGTCGCGCCAGCCAAGCTATAGATCTAGAGAAAATAGAGCAAAGAAACATACCAGAGAAATGTTTAAATGGTAGGAATATTTAATGAGCAAAGATAAAAATATTCTAATAAAGTTAAAAAAAATATTTTTATAAACAACATATTTAATACATTTGTTAAAGATATTATCCATTCGATTTTCTATAACTTATGCCATACTATTTGTCTATTTCACAGAATTATTAGAACACAACCCTTCACAAGAACAAAGTTTTATTTAAACGAAAATCAAAATACAGTTAACTCTCATAATTTCTAGATAAATAAAGGACACATATATTTTGTGAAAAATGATATATACAACTCAATCCAACCTGGAGCAAGTTGGTCTCCAAGCCCCAATGATCTTAGCCGAGGTAGACAAAACCTTGTTGGAGCCCCGACGACAACAATATTATATTAAACGACTTCGCCTTCGCCTATGTTTCATAGTTGATCTCAAGACTAAATAAAGAGAACTAGACCGCTAAAATTTAAAACTCTGGTCAAACCTTTTATCAACACAGATCAACGAAGAAATAGAGAACAAAAAAATTAGAGAAAATATTTTCCTGAATTCAACAGAAAAATATTGGGTTAAGGTCTGATTGTATCCCCAAATTTTTTGTGTAGTAGCTGTAAGTATCCGAAAGTTTTTGTTGGATCAATATTATTCCAAAAGTGTTAAAAAATGAGTAAAGTCTCCCAATCATTAAAACTAAAAACTAACGCTAACCATTAATTTTAATTAAGGTTGGCAATTAACATATTTAATTTTTTAAGTCAAACTATTGATGCAACAAAATCTTTTGGATTCCCATAAGTCATCCGTGGTGTAATACCCCGAAATTTGAATTAGAGAATTTAAGGGCCAAAGTGCCAAATGACCAAAATGCCCCTAAGGGACATAACTGATTTAGGAAAATTGTGAAAAATCCTAAAAGTCAGTGAAATAATTATTTGAATAATGAGAGTATGTTATCTCTAATTAGGTAATTTATTAAGTTACAAACTTAGAGAAATTGTAGAAGAATACTCAAAAAGTAAGGAAATGACCATAATACCCTTGCGATTATGGAAAATGCGAATAATACGTAATGCATGAAAAATCTCATGTTAAAGCAAAGGTTAAGAGGTAATGTGGTATTCTAATTAAGAAAATTACTAAGCAGTGATAACTGAGTGATTAAGTATTTATTAGCAAATTACTTAAGCACAAGTATAGAAAATTGAGATAATTATGTAAAGCTCCAAAATTAGTGATAAATGGTTAAAAATTAGCATAAATATATTGGTTAATTAATTGGAAAATTTGAAGGAAAAAAGATGAGTTTAGGTATTTTTAAGCCTAAATGCAAGAATGGACCAATAGGAAAATTTTGTAAAAATTATGTGAAAATAATTATTTAATTAATTAAATAATTAATTAAATAATTAATAAATAATATAATAAATAATTAAAAAAAAAAAACGAAAATTAAATAAAAAAAGGACCAGAATTTTGGGCCAAAGAAAAAGAAAATGAAATGGAAAAATAAATATGCAACTTGCAAATATTATAATAATATAATTAATTAAAGTTAAAAAGGATGAATAGTAATTTGGAAATTAGGAAACGGATCCTATCTAGAGATCTAGGAATAGGAATCCCAAGGTCAAGGTAAAATATTGATCGTTGAGTTTTTACCTTTAAGTGACTCTTCCTAAGTTAATTCGAGGCCGTTTGTGCATTTTCCTAATAAAACAAAATAGGAAAATGCATATAGGCATATTTTTGAAAAGAGGAAAATAAATTCTAACTCAACATCTAGGCATGGGTTTGAATTTATTTAGACATATTTGGAGTCAGTGAATTATTTCGAAGAGATTGATATCTCCGAAAACGAATTCCGACACCGACGCGTCGGACACGTTTTTCGAGGAACTTCAGGCTGACTGTTGGAGCCCTATATGGAATCAAAATTTAGGTTAACTTGGACATTTCTACTAAGTGAGAACATGTCTTCGCAGTTGTAAATCCATAATTTTGTGAATTCTCCGAAATCACGCGAATCTGCACCGACGGGGAAAATGGGTTTTTATAACCCAAAATGCCAAACAATGCCTTATCTAAACCCTATAAATACCCCCCCCCCTCCTTCAAAATTCTGCACACCATCTTCTTTGAGCTCCTTGGCCGAAAATCCTAGGGAGAGAAAGAAGAGAGAGAAGTTCTGGCTAAGCTCACCAAGTCTTCAACGTAAGTCTTTCGGGCTTTAGTCTTTAGTTTTTAGTTTAGTAGTTAGTAGAATTGTTAGTTAGATTTAGAAAGTAGGTGACAAGATTCCTACAAATGTTTTAGAGCCTTGTTTGCGTTGAAAAATATGCAGAGGTGTAAACATAGTAGGGATCGAGTCGCTGAAAAGTTGTAGTTTTTATAGCTCTTTTAAAGGTTAGGGGTAGTAATAGCCTTTAAATTTTGAGTATGATTGGGTATCATATGGGAGGGCTATTTTAGTCTTTATTTTCAAGAATCATAAATGCGTCGAAGTTCTGGCGAAATTTTGGGAAGAAAATAGCCTATGTAAGCGGCGCCGCGAAATTCCGCCAAGTAGGGGTATAGGGCAAAATGGTAATTTTTACCTAAAATGCCGCTTATAATGTCAAATTACTAATGGAAGTGACATTATTCTCATAGGATATCTGAAACGTTGATTCTGCCGTTCGTTACGCCCGACGCGTGGCCATGTTTCACGATTTTCCGTAAAGTACGGCTTTTCAAAACGTGCTAGAAATACCGTAATCCGTCAACGAAGGTACGTCGCGCATCGTAACACTAACTCGATGGTTATTGTATGAATATGTGTGTTTCTCTGTCATGTGTGTACTGATTGTACTTTTGTCTCGTACTGATTGTACCGTTGTCTCGATTTCGACCAGACCTTGTCTCTGTTATACATCCGACTGTATTATTCTCTGTCATGTCATACATCCGACTGTATCACTATCCATTATGCCTTAACCTTACATCCGACTGTATTGTTCTGGCCGTGCATATCTGATTATGTACATTCCTCATTGTGCTTTAACCCTACATCCGACTGTATTGTTATTGCCATACATATCTGATTATGTATTCCCTATGTCTGATCATAGTAAATGTTGCCAAGATATTTGAATGTCTCATCGTACATATATGTTGTATATAAACATGAGGTTAACTGCTACCCGAGATCCAATGTGGTAAATTGGATCTCGCCTCTTAACATAGCGTGTGTTCTGGGAGGACCGAGGATCGAGGAGAAGGACAAGAAGACGCCTAGGAGTAGCTACTGAAGACTTCTTTCCGTCATTTCTTTTGAAACACTTCTGCATCACGTTTAAACAAAGCAAGACATGCTACCATGGGTATTTTAATATATATATCGCTTACTCAATCGCTCCTGCACTACTCGATCATTTTGAAATGATGTTTGATAAAAAAAAATTTATACGCTTTAGAAAAGTCTGGATGTTACATTTGGTATCGAGCAGTAGTCCCGGCATGAATTTAACTATGTTATTACGGACAGCTTTGGTGCCGAAGGCAAGGCTAGTCTACGTGGGTGTGCCAATCACGCCGTGAACTCAATGAGGCCCCCATGGTAGACACTTACCCGGCCATTCTATTCTGTTAATCTGAGTTAGGTTCTAAGCCTTTTCAAAAATTTGGAGCATATTTTGAAAATGAGTACCGATATAGCCCAAGGTGGTGTACCACCTCATTTCGGTGTACTAGTTTGAACCTAAGATACCATTCTCGAACCGGTGTACCACTTTCGTCTCGCACATCAATTCGATAATCGATATCGCCGATAGCTCGATATCACTCTCGATAGCTCGATAGCTCGATATCACTCTCCGATAGCTCGATAGCTCGATATTAGTCTTCGATAGCTCGATAGCTCGATATCGCCTCCGATAGATCTCGATATCTCCGACAACTCGACGCGCCTCGAGCACTCGATAATCGCTAGTGTCAGGCCGACGGTGATTCTTTCCTAGCATCGAGCTTACATGCGATGATAGGCCACGCCGGATGAAACCCCAAGACCAATAAAGATAAGTACATGCAGTATTTGACTCATGTAGAGGAACTTCCGATACGTTTCCCCATACCCGTTTCTAAGAAGAATGAACCAACGAAATTCTGAACGAGGGACATGTTGTCGTGTCTATTTGTTAGTAGTATAGATATGAAGTGCGATAGAAATTGTGATATGATCATCGTTGTACTCGAGTATAACTAGTGTTTTCCCTAATGAAGGAAAAAAAAAAAAACAAGACATGACAAATCCGAGAGGAGCCTGAGCTCCCAGAGGCCGAGGCAGAGGTCAGTGGTGGAGGACGAGGTAGACAACCTCTGTAAATCCGAACCAAACCAACCTGAGCAGAATGAGATGCAGGAGATGAGGAGAACCTTGCAAGAGCAGCGAGCTCTCATCAATACACTTCGGAGAGACGAATCGACAAGACCGAGAAGCCGAGAGAACACTAGAAAGACGATGTAATGAGGAAGAGCATAATAATGAAGAAGAGGAAAACGAGCAAAGTGACGGCACGATGAGGAATCGGAGGGATCGAAAGGTCCCAATCACCTCCACGACGAGGGAGAGTCAGTGCACCACACAACAATGGGTCACACAGTTTTGCAAGCTCAAGCCACCTACTTTTCATGGAAAGAACGAATTGCGAAGATTGGTCATGAGCTTAGATAAAATCTTTGAAGTAATGGAATGTCCGGGGAACCTAAAGCTCACCGGCAATTTACAAACTCGATGGTGACGCACACGATGGTGGAAGAGTGTTTCCACAACTTTACAAAGCCCTTTACTTGGGAGATGTTCTTGGAGTAATTCAATGAACAATACTTTCCTTCCTCGATACAGTAATCAAGGAAGAAGAGTTTCGCAGATTCAAAGCAGGAAATGAAGAGTCATTCGACGACTACTTCGCCCGCTTTACCAACCCGTCGCGGTATTCATCATACCCGAAAATCTACAAGAATGAAAGCCGGAAGGCTAACCGACCGGTAACCTAGCTGAAATATGACATAAGGGCAAGGCTGGTATCTCGAAATTTTCTAAAATGGCCAAAGCAAAGGGAATCCCTGCAGAAGGACCGAGCGCAACTCGAAGGAATTACGTATATTACGGAATCAAAATAGTAGCCATACCAATCGTAGCGAGGGCAACCGTGAAAATTCCTCACGGAAGAGAGAAGCACCCTGGAGTGACTCTCAAGGAGAAAGCAAGAGGCCACCCGATTTAGGCAAAGAGATAACCCAGAACATCAGACCCCGACCATGTCCAAAATGCGGGAAGTATCATCCACAAAGTACGGCCGCGATGGGAAGCCGATATGTTTCAAGTGTCAAAAGCCTGGGCACATCAGCAGTGTACTGTCCGGAGAAAGCTGCAGCGTCCAAGACCGCAGAACCCGGCCGAATGTACGCGCTAACCGATACCATGGACAAAGAACTTCCAGAGAGAGTCCAAGGTACCATCTCTTAAGGAATTTTTCTCTGTACGTTAACTATGTGTTAGTTATTCAACTAAATCGTATGATACGTGAACCATCTTCGTGACGTATTCCGCGTTTCCTCGTTATTTTTCTACCGTAATCATGTCATTGAGTAGGAGGTATCTTATGTTGTCATGGTGTATGGGAACCATGGAGACATTTTGATAATCTTGTGTTAACATGGTGTATGGGAACCATGGAGACATTTTGGTATTCGTGGTGTTAACCGCGTGTATGGGAACCACGGGAAACATCATATATCAAGGTACAATATGACAAGATCGTAGTAGTCAAATCAAAGCGAATTCTCGATCACCAGAGGAGCAGCAGACGTACAAAGTGAAGATCCGACGCGTATAGCCCGTAGTCCGAGTAGACTTGAGTCTAGTTAGTACAAAGTATAGTGGGATGGGTACAAATTTCGAGGGCGAAATTTTGTTTAACGGGGGGAGAAATGTAATACCCCGAAATTTGAATTAGAGAATTTAAGGGCCAAAGTGCCAAATGACCAAAATGCCCCTAAGGGACATAACTGATTTAGGAAAATTGTGAAAAATCCTAAAAGTCAGTGAAATAATTATTTGAATAATGAGAGTATGTTATCTCTAATTAGGTAATTTATTAAGTTACAAACGAGAGAAATTGTAGAAGAATACTCAAAAAGTAAGGAAATGACCATAATACCCTTGCGATTATGGAAAATGCAGAATAATACGTAATGCATGAAAATCTCATGTTAAAGCAAAGGTTAAGAGGTAATGTGGTATTCTAATTAAGAAAATTACTAAGCAGTGATAACTGAGTGATTAAGTATTTATTAGCAAATTACTTAAGCACAAGTATAGAAAATTCGGAGATAATTATGTAAAGCTCCAAAATTAGTGATAAATGGTTAAAAATTAGCATAAATATATTGGTTAATTAATTGGAAAATTTGAAGGAAAAAAGATGAGTTTAGGTATTTTTAAGCCTAAATGCAAGAATGGACCAATAGGAAAATTTTGTAAAAATTATGTGAAAATAATTATTTAATTAATTAAATAATTAATTAAATAATTAATAAAAAATATAATAAATAATTAAAAAAAAAAAACGAAAATTAAATAAAAAAGGACCAGAATTTTGGGCCAAAGAAAAAGAAAATGAAATGGAAAATAAATATGCAACTTGCAAATATTATAATAATATAATTAATTAAAGTTAAAAAGGATGAATAGTAATTTGAAATTAGGAAACGGATCCTATCTAGAGATCTAGGAATAGGAATCCCAAGGTCAAGGTAAAATATTGATCGGTGAGTTTTTACCTTTAAGTGACCTCTTCCTGAAGTTAATTCCGAGGTCGCTTTGTGCATTTTCCTAATAAAACAAAATAGAAAAATGCATATAGGCATATTTTTGGAAAAGAGGAAAATAAATTCTAACTCAATATCTAGGCATGGGTTTGAATTTATTTAGACATATTTGGAGTCAGGGGAAAATGGGTTTTTTATAACCCAAAATGCCAAACAATGCCTTATCTAAACCCTATAAATACCCCCCCCTCCTTCAAAATTCTGCACACCATCTTCTTTGAGCTCCTTGGCCGAAAATCCTAGGGAGAGAAAGAAGAGAGAGAAGTTCTGTTGCGTTGAAAAATATGCGAGAGGTGTAAACATAGTAGGGATCGAGTCACTAAAAGTTGTAGTTTTTATAGCTCTTTTAAAGGTTAGGGTAGTAATAGCCTTTAAATTTTGAGTATGATTGGGTATCATATGGGAGGGCTATTTTAGTCTTTATTTTCAAGAATCATAAATGCGTCGAAGTTCGCGAAATTTTGGGAAGAAAATAGCCTATGTAGCGGGGTTACCGCGAAATTCCGCCAAGTAGGGGTATAGGGGCAAAATGGTAATTTTTACCTAAAATGCCGCTTATAATGTCAAATTACTAATGGAAGTGACATTATTCTCATAGGATATCTGAAACGTTGATTCGCCGCCGTTACGCCGCCCGACGTGTCATGTTTCACGATTTTCCGTAAAAGTACGCTTTCCGTAAACGTGCTAGAAATACCGTAATCCGTCAACGAAGGTACGTTCGCGCATCAGTAACACTAACTCGATGGTTATTGTATGAATATGTGTGTTTCTCATGTCATGTGTGTACTCGATTGTACTTTTGTCCGTACTCGATTGTACCGTTGTCTCGTACTTGATTGTATCGTTGTATCCGTTATACATCCGATCAGTATTATTCTCTGTCATGTCATACATCCGATCGTATCACTATCCATTATGCCTTAACCTTACATCCGACTGTATTGTTCGCCGTGCATATCCGATTATGTACATTCCTCATTGTGCTTTAACCTTACATCCGACTGTATTGTTATTGCCATACATATCTGATTATGTATTCCTATGTCTGATCATAGTAAATGTTGCCAAGATATTTGAATGTCTCGTTGCATATATGTTGTATATAAACATGAGGTTAATCACTACCCGAGATCCAATGTGGTAAATTGGATCTCGCCTCTTAACATAGCGTCAGTTCGGGAGGACCGAGGATCGAGGAGAAGGACAAGCAAAGACGCCTAGGAGAAGCAACCAAGACTTCTTTCCGTCATTTCTTTTGAAACACTTCTGTATCACTGTTTAAACAAAGAAGACATGCTACCATGGGTATTTTAATATATATATCAGTTACTCAATCGCTCCGGTGCACTACTCTGATCATTTTGAAATGATGTTTGATAAAAAAAAAAATTTATACTGCTTTAGAAAAGTCGGGATGTTACACGTGGAAACTTTTGAAATAAAATTGTACCTTAACCCTAAAATATATTTGAGTAGAGAATCATGCATGCCATGTCACACAAATAGTTCATCCATAATGTGTTTTTTTTTTTTTGGGGGTTGGATATATACTTGACTTACGACATATTATTAATAAGACACATGAACACAACAAACGCAACAGTACACATTCTTAAACACGACGACATTAATTCATTAAGTCTCTTCATCAAGCATGACAAATCTGCCGCGGAAATTGCATGGGTATGGTCTCCAAACAATCTTAAAAACGACAACAAGTTCTTTTTCTTCTTCGTCGTCGTCTTTGTTTGAGGTAACATTATCGCCATTTTGTGGCAAATGATGGTGATATAATCAGCATCAGATAGGAGGTCTAGCTAGTAGTTCCTTATTATCATCAAGTTGACCAAACTGCTTCAGCATGCTGTATCTGTACACATTAAACTTCACTTGTTCAACGTAGTGCCTCCAGCATTTTGACTTATTTGCTTCGCAACAGCATCCCGGGTTCTTTACTCTTCTTCGTATACTAACTCATTTATTAGGTACTGCAATATCATATTAATTAATCACACAAATTAATTATATATATATAGAGAGAGAAGAGATTGCAGAGACACAAAAAATATGACGTCGTCTTATGGAAGAAGTGATTTTGGGGATACCATGGATAAATAAGATAGGTATTGTATATTTTGATTTTTGCACGAAGATAATCAATTTTGTTATGAATAATACGAAGTCTGTAGCAAGCGATATCACTTAATTATAAGCCATAAATATTACAACAATAATTAAGGGATAATAATCTAATGTACGAAGCTCAAACTCCTACCATATGAATAAACCGAAACATTGTATAAAGTCAGAAGACTAAAGGTATACTATTTATCTGCCTATAATTGAATATGATCCTTTCAACTAATGGTGGTATTTTTGCATCGCGATAGAGAAACCTTGGGGGCTAGCTTGGACTAATATTATTGACACATAATAACATCAAATATTAAAGCGTTAAGGTGAAAACAGCACTCTGAATTAATTTTTCAATGCATGTAGTATCTTAAAATATTTTGTGATGCAACTAGTACTTTCAAATATTTTTTTTGAAGTGTGTTCATCACCCTAAAGTACTTTTTTGTGCAATTTCCCACTTAAAAATTTAGATAATTTTGGATGTTGAATACACATAAAAAAAATATTCAAGATGTTGGATGCATCTAAAAAATTAATTTAGGGTGCCGAATGCACCTTAAAAAATACTGTAGGGTGATGAACAACCTAAAAATAAACACTCTTAGTGCTAAGTACATCATAAAATACTTTAAGACGCTAGATGCAATTGAAAAAAAGTACTTGAGGGGTGATTAAATTAAAGGAAGAATGTGTATATGCATTTGATGAATTTGGTGAGTGATGACTTACGCTAATGAAAGGAGGCCTGTGAGGTGATGATTTGATGGTATGTTTAGAAGTGAGCATAACGGCGAGAGTCCTTGGATGACAAGTCCAAAACAAGGCATTTAGAAATGATTTGTAGTCTGAAGCAGCAGGAATGCATTCAAGTATACCAACATCTTCACTGTTGAGGGACGGGGAATTTCTGGTTCTTCTCTCAACTCTTCCAGTCTTCATTCTATTCATTCAATTTGTTTACACCAACAAGTCAATTAGAACAAAATAACTCATTCAATTAATGAACTACTGTGCAACACGTGTGGGAACTACTTGCTAAACGGCCAATGTTGGTTATTCTCTTTTAAAAAATATATTCAAACTTGATAAAGCCCTTCTGTTTACAAAATAATTTTTGGATAGATAGTATTGAATATCGTTTCAAAAGAAAAATTTACTCCTAACCTAGCCACTATGGGGTTACATCTGACAACCTCCCATGTTAGGGGATGCATGCTATCTCTCGAGTCAAAAGCTCTTGGTGATAGTATTACATAACTATATCACGTGTAGGTTTGTCAGGTAGGATTCAAAATATTTCTAGAACATTGATTTGAAAATTACACATAACAGACACTACTAATACACAAGAATGCATTGCATCATCACCAAATAAAAAAAAAGAGTATAATTCATAATTCATATAAAGTGAATGAATCAGTTTCAACAAGAAATTATATAAATATAAATTTGGCAAAGCGTTAACAAAGCAATTTTTGAATAGATTGTATTATATAACTATGCATCACTTAAGTTTGTCCCATAATTAAGATTATTCAAAATGTTTCATGTTAGAGTTCTATATATATATATAACAAAACAATTTTTGAATAGATAGTATTATACAACTATACATCACTTAAGTTTGTCCCATAATTAAGATTCAAAATGTCTCATGTTAGAGTTTTATATATATATAAAATAGACACTATTCTTAGGGCTGAGATGGCTTTGTTGATTGAAGCGACGAAGTCCTCGAGCGTAGTGCCATCTTCTTCTTCAAGATCAAAGTTAAATTCGTAGATTGGAAGGGAATTGAGGATTCTTCGCCAAGTCTTTGAAACTGCGGATAACGATATTAATATATAATTATAAATTTTCCGTTTTTTTATAAATTCTAAAGGATCGGACTTTTCCGTTTTTTTATAGGGAAAATCCCATATAAAGACTGTTAAAATAAGAAAATTCTATATAAGGCTAGTAAACTCAACAAATTTTAAATTGGGTCAATGATCCAATCTAGAATATTTAAATTTTGGTTATTTTTCAATAATACCCCTAATGTTTAAAGAAAAGAGGAAAGGAAAAACAAGAAATCAGATGTCTGTCGTTACCATCGTCGCTCTTATTGTCTGTCTTTGGAGTATGAACGATGCCATGAGAAGTCATCACTGTTTGCCATCATCATCAGTTTATAAAATACATATAACGTAACATAACTAAGCTTCCTTTCATTATTGAAACCAACACATTAGTCACGTATATCCAGTCTATGGCTAATGAGAATAGAAGTGGATACGGAATCGTGCTTAGTGCTAGGTTTTTTTACTGGTCAAATATCATCGAAAAGTAAGCAGATGGTTGAAATTTGAATAATATCGAACCGTTGCATGATCTGGGCATGCACATGGTTGCTGTTGGAATTTCAGAGAAATCCACAAAGTCCGATTATTTCATAGAGGATGGACTGACTCATAAATAGACATACAAGTACATATAAGTACATCTATTAACTAAAAGGGATTAAGGAATGAACATTTAACATTAGAACTAATATCAGGTCTCCAATGAATTTTCTGCTGTTAGGGTTCTTACGTGTAAATAATATTGTTTTGTCTCCGATTTTACCTTCTTCTTTTTTTAATAACTAAGGGATATAGATGTAATTTGACCCAACTTTTAAATCCCTAATTGAGTCACATAACTTAATTAGTAATTTGTTAAGTTTAGTAGCCTAAATTAGAATTTGAGTAATTCAACCGTCTTTATATGAGATTTTCCCTAAATTCTAAATGATCGGACTTATTATTGACTTCATTTTTTTTCTTGGTCATTACATTACATGTATCTGTCTTTAAATATTCTACGTAGACACAATTTCATATGATGTACTACTTTACCAGGTTTTTTTTTTTTTCCCGGGTACAATGCATTATTGTCAAACTTGTGAATTGGCTCTCTAAATTTACTGTTTTAACGTTTTTAACTTACAAAATCGAGTTTAACAAACTCGTGACAATTGCAAACTCAAGTTTATTGTTGTTATGTTTCTAGGTTATAAAATCATGCTAACTCATCCATAAACAAGTTTTAACTTCTTTAATTTGAATATGCCCAATGGCTTTATAGATAAATTTATAGAAATTTCTTCGCTAAATATGATAAATTATGAATATTGAAGATTTCAATTATTTGGATTTAAATATATATTTCAATCAAACTGTTGTTATTTTTTATATTTTAATTATTTAATTATATACTATCAATACCAATTTAATTTTGAAAGTAAACTTTCAACTAGTTTACGATTCGAGTTCACGATATGAGTTTACGTTACTGTCATGATTTTGCTTAAACTGGCTTGACAACTTTTCTATGATGAATGCAACTGCATTTATATCATTAATTGCTTTTAATCGATCATATACTTGTTTGCATTTCATTAATTATCGTTGTGCCTTTAATTTTAATCATGTGAGTGTCAGTAAATTCTGATTTTTTTTTTTAAATGTACACATTAAAGTCTGATTGTTGTTTGAGAGGGACATGTCCGCTCTTTTTGTGGAAAGTTAAATTAATTAGTATGTTCAATATACAGGTATAAATACGTCGAGAGGGATTTATTTTTAGATGAATGGTTTAAGCGAATTAATTAAGGGGTTTAAACTTCTCATGTTGTATGAGAAGAAAAAGATTTCTATACACATATGAAATGATAGGAGTATAGGACCCACATATATATAATGCTAATTATTGTGTGTGTGTGTGTGTGTGTGTGTGTGTGTGTGTGTGTGTGTGTGTGTGTGTGTGTGTGTGTGTGTGTGTGTGTGTGTGTGTGTGTGTGTGTGTGTGTGTGTGTGTGTGTGTGTGTGTGTGTGTGTGTGTGTGTGTGTGTGTGTGTGTGTGTGTGTGTGTGTGTGTGTGTGTGTGTGTGTGTGTGTGTGTGTGTCCTACCATTTAATACACTTCTTCTACAACATGAGAAGTGTTTTTCCGATTAATTAATTAGCTTGTTTTCATTCATCAATCATTATATATGAAGTATTCCTATTATTCATTCTTTTCGAAAACTCTCAAATATATTTAAGCGAAGTTATTAAGTGTTGCATGGAAATACTATATCGAGAAGGATAAATTCAAAAGCACTAATGCGGCCACCTGAGGCTAGATTAGATGATAAGGATAAGATGAAATGTACGTAGATTGAGATTCAAAGTGACTATAAATTCAGACTGAATGAACAAAATTAAGAAAGAAAGGTCGCGAGTGTAAATAAGCTAAGGATACACAACATATGATATGATATGATTAAACAACTTTATTTACCTTCTTTAATCTTCTGAAAAAAAAAATCAACTATGTCTTATATTTAGGACTAGAAGGAGTAGTATTCAAGAGAAAACGATGGCAGAGATCATGAACATCAATGTATCAAATATAGAAAAAACTAAAATATTAATCACGACGTTCTCGGATCCTATATATATAATTATAAAATGACAGCGTTCTAATTTTTTCCCTTAGGTTTGAAACCTTTAATTTAGAATAATCTTGATAAAATTCGCTTGAACGGATTAATTTAGGGTTTCTTCTGTGGCCATATATACTTAAGATCGCCAGATAGAAAATTTGTATGATATCCTCAAAACAAGGCATCGAGAAAAAAAATGAGTATTCAGAAGAAGTCAGAATTATAATTATGTGTGGCTAGCTAGCTAGTTCCTTTGTTCTAAGATTTCTTAGCTTTAATTATGGATGAATATACATATACATATACATACATATATACTTCTCATGTCCTTAATATAAGATATATTTGAGGAGTTAATCTTAATCTTAAATATAAAACATACTTTTATATTTGTCAATATTTTTCTAATTTACCCCTATTGATTGATACTCTTTCAACAATAATCAAGGATGAGAAAAAATGAGAAAATTAAAGAATATGAAGTGTTTTAGAAAATAGTATTATGATAACTAACTTAACTAATCTAATCAAATTAAGTAAATATATTTTATATTAAACATCAGAGAGAGTATTAATTTTTGTGTATTGTCAGTGTGTGTCTCGATTTCTAATTAAAATTTACGAATCTGCCGCACTCTCTCATTAATGCTTTCTAATACTTTTTAAAATGCCCCAACTTTTTTAAATATATTAGTTCTCATTCGTTTAGAGATATTGTGGATTAAGCTAAGTTACTCTTCTATAGAGGTTTTTTTTTTTTTTTTTTTTAAAAAAAATATGAAACTCCATTATAGAGACTGGCAGGTGACAGTTACACGTACGTAGGCCAAGAGAACGTATACCTCTTGCATCTTTGACCAACCACCACCTTTGATATGCCCCGAATACATAACACAACAAACACATTACACATTCTTAAATTGCAAACACAATTGTCAGAGCTATGTTCATATGATCATTATATAGACTTTTACAGATGACACAAACACACACCCCACACTAGTTTATCACCAATTTAATTAACCAGGAAATCTAAATTGGATATGGCAACCACATAAACCTAAATTGAATTGCAATTCCTTTGTTATTGGTTTCAACAGGATAAAATGCACCATTTTCTGCTATTTCAACAGGAATGCCTGTGAGTTCATGAGCTTCAAAAACATGAGTGCTTTTGTAAAGTTGAAACCTCACGTCTGCTATATAATGCTTCCAACACTTCGGTTTCTCAGGTTCAGCACAGCATGTTGGGTTGTTTGCCCTATTCATTAGCTCATTCACAAGGTACTGCAAGAAATAATATTATTGTACATGACCAACACATATTAATCAATATATATATGTGTGTGTGTGTGTGTGTGATCAGCCAAAATTATTCATTGCCAGAAAATTATCCAACCTGCAGCATGCTTATTATATGTTCATAACGATGAATGCAAATGATGATACAGTAATTCAGAAATTCAGAGAATGATAAAGAGAAAATAGGCAATGAACATAAAAATTGAAGGTGGTTTTCTTATACACACAATTATAATTTCATGTGTCACACTCTCTCTTTGTTTATATATGGTATTCAATTTCAAATTTATTTTTGAGTATATAGGACTGAAAAAGAGAGTGAAATGAAAAGATTAAAGATTTTGTGAAATATTCCTTGCATCTCTATATAGATAACAAAAAAAAAAATTATTTAAATCAAAAAACAAAAGCAAAAACATATATATGTAAAGCAAAAGTGCACATTTAATTTGCTCCTTTAATTTTATAAATTGATTTTTCAGTGTTTTAACCTTAAAATCACTAGTTTCATTAACAAAAAATATTGATACTAAAATTTTAAAAGTTGACAAAAAAAACTCTCAAATGTTGATATAACAAGTTTAATTTTCTTAAATAACAATAATTGGCACAAAAAATGATCATTTGAGACTAACAAAATGGGGAGCATAGTATCGGATACTGTAATATATAAGACTACTTTAATTATATGGCATGACATGTACTGTAAAGCTAGCTAGGAGATTAACTGTTGTGTGTGTGCGTGTGCGTGTGTGTAACAAGACAAGGAGCTGCATAATATTAAAACTTTTAAAGATGGGATATGAAGTAATCAACATTTAAACGGAGTCATGTTAATGAAGCGACTTTCTTGAATGATACAAGACATTCGAAATATCATCAAACAGAGATATAGATGATGTTGGAGTTGGAGGGAGAGAAACAATATAGAGTAATATATATACTAGACAAGAGGGATTTTACACTAAACAATTTATACTATATATACTGGGAGATTATGTTACAATCAATTCAATTTCTTTGTCTTTGATATTATATTCCACTCCCACCTTCACCACTATAATTACTTATTACCCCGTTTATACAAATTAATTTCTAAATTAAACCCTTCAAACTATCTTTTATTTAATTTGACTTACCAAAAAACCATAAGCCACACTTTCTGTATCAGTCACATGTTTCCAAATATATAATTCTCAGACACACACACAAACAAGATCTAAGAAATTCACATATTTTCAATAAACCTAGAAATTTAAGACTCATAAAAAGAAGCTAGCATGCAGGCTGGGAAGGAAGGCTGTGCAATAGCCAATGACTCTGATGGAAAGCAATAAGGGAACAACTTGTCATTGAAGGAAGAAGAGAATATTGTTGTGATCTTTCAATATATAAAGCAATACAATTAAATAATTCAAGATTTAATGTTGGAGTAGAAATTGAAAACCCCATCTGCAAAAAAAAATTCAGTGGAAGAAGTGCATGGTTCATGGTCCGGCTATATTTTTATCACAACAATATGATCATAGATTTATATTGGATATGGTCATAACAATATGCTCTTCTTCTTCAATGCTAAGCTATGTTCCCTTTAATTTTCCATTACACAATTATCAGCAGTTTTCTTCTCACAGCTGCATGGAGAAAATCACATCAAGGTCCCTAACAAAGAAAAGTAATATCTGAAAAGTCACATAACAACTTGTCAATGGTGTCATTTTCAGTTGTTATTGACAAGTTATGAGACTTTTTAAATGTTATTTTCTTTAGTTGGGACTTTGGTGTGATTTTTCCTTCTTTCCTTGGCGCTATTACTCGACTCACGCACTCAACAGGTTATCTAAACTTGAAGCTGCTACTACTATAATAGCCTTCCCTCTTTACACCTCACACCTTCAACTCTCTAAATCTGGATCATTTAACTTCTACTCTAATACCACCTTGTTGGAGGAAAAGGATAACAATACTTGATAGGAGAGATTTAACGCAAATTAAAAACACTTAGTATAGTAGGAGATTTTGTTACTACTTCTATATATGTTTTCTTTGATATTTCTCTTCACCTTCATCCTTAATCACCTAGCCCAGCTATTCGCTTGCCTTACCAAAAAACCATAAACCCCACCTCTCTTTTAGAATAATATGATTAAGTTCCACATCTAATGATTGAAAGATGAATTAAATGTATATAATGTTAAATCAATTCCTATCAAATTGGCTGAACCTATTGTAATATAAAGATAAACCTAATATATATAATATACCTACTTAATTCAAAATTCAGCATAGTATCAAAGTCATTTGATTAGCAGTTGCAAGTCCTATCAAATTGGTTTAACCTATTTTGTCAAGAAAGACAAATCTAATATATATACTTAATTAATTCAAAATTCAAAACACACTATCTCTTATCTCTCTTCCCATCTTCTTTTTAATTCTAAAATGGACAAGCTTAGTTATTGTTTGGGTTTACGATTTAGGTCCTTAAAAGTGTTTGTTCACGTAAATTGGGACAAAACTCATATCACATATTTTCCTCTATACTTTTAAATCACAATTGGAAAACTATTTTTGAAGGCTCTAATCGCTATTCTAAACAAGCACATATTTAAGATGTGAGATTGAACTCGTGACCTCTCCCGAGTCGGTGGAGTCAGGAGTTTTATATCACCGGGACGCATAGGGTCATTGTCATAAATGACACTTTTCTAGGTCAATCACATTTTGCTAAATACATAAATTAATCCACTCACACGTAGCAATCTAAATTTTTTTGGACAAAACATATCAATCTAAATAACAATGCATATACGAGGATAAAAATGACAATGCTTATATACATAAATGTTATTTTTCCTGAAGTTTGGGCATCGATCACTTACGCGTATGAAACTGGCTCTGTGAGGTGATTGTAGGGTTTCTTTGTTCTTCATCAAGACCACCAGATCACTGGGATGACAGGTCCAAAACAAAGCTTCGAGAAAAGAAGAGTAATTTGAAGCAGTAGGAATGCATTGAAGAACCACCATTGTCACATTTGTTGGATGATACACCACTAGATGTTCTTTCAGCTCCTCGAGACTCAGCATATTCTGTCCATTCAAAGTTGTTTACAAGTAGTCAATATCTAATAATTCCTGGAAAGAAAACTTAAATTCATGACACTGAGTTAAGTTCATTGAGCTATACATATAATTTTCCAAGTACATGCGTTTAACTATCTTCAGTTCTTCAAAGACACACAAACAATCTCACTGTATTCAGGAATACTGGATGGTCTTGTAGATAGAGAATGCAATAGCTAGTAACACTTGCGAGTCATACTTGCGAAGCAATAGAATATAAAGAAGTCATTTTGTTACCAGATTGCATGGACCTTGGAAGATGATTTCAAGGACATCATCACCAAAGAAGCTTGGTGAGAGAAAAATTGGCTTCAAGGTCTGTAAAGCTTTCAAAAATCTGCGTTGGATTGGAATGATAACCAGGTGGGTAATTTCACTAAAAAGAAAAAAGAGCTAATTCGTCGCCTTGAGGGAATTGATAGAAGTAGGAAGATGAATTTGCAAACCGGGCTGTTCAGATTGGAGAAAAAATTATGGGATGAGTATCATAAAGTGGCTACCCAAGAAGAAATCACCTGGTTCCAAAAATCCATAAGTAAATGGCTGCAGGGAGGAGAAAGAAATATAAGATTTTTCCATGCATCTACCATGATTAAAAGGAAGAAGCAGAGAATTGGAGCCATTCAGAATGATGCGGGCGAATGGGTGGAAGAGCATGATATTGCGAAAATGATGGCCCATGATTTCTTTCTAAATCTTTATACTCGTGATGTTTCTGTGAAAGACCCTGGCAAGTGGTGCTCAAATTTCCCTCCTATAGATGCTAATAAGTTGCGCATGCTATCGAGAAAAGTTACCAGAGTTGAGATAAAAACGCAACTTTTGATATGAGTGCTTTTAAAGCCCCAGGACCTGATGACCTTCAGGCCCACTTCTTCCAGACCCAGTGGAATGTTGTAGGTGATAAAATATGTGATTTTATAGAAGAATGCTTCAATAACCCCTCCATTATATATGTCCAGCTTAAATAAGTCTAAGGTTGTTCTCATCCCTGAGGTCGATAACCCTTCTAAGTTGAGAGACTTTCGTCCCATATCCTTGTGTAATGTGAGTTTCAAAATATTACTAAGGTCTTGGTGAATAGACTTAGAGACGTAATGGCCCACCTTATAAGGCCTGAGCAATGCAGTTTTATTGCTAAGAGATCCAATTGTGATAACATTATTATTGCCCAAGAAATCATTGATCACTCTATGAGAATGAAGGGTAGAAAGAAAGGATTTGTTGCCATCAAGATTTATATGGAGAAAGCTTTTGACAGACTTGATTGGGGATTCATTAAGAATACTCTCATATGCTTGAATATGGAGAACAACCTTATTGATCTCATTATGACTTGTATTTCTACAACTTCTATGTCTATTATCTGAAATGGTGATGAAAGCCCGAGCTTTACCCCTTCTAGAGGTGTTAGACAAGGAGATCCTCTAAGCCTGTATATTTTTGTCCTTTGTATGGAACGTCTGGGTCACCTTATTAAAACTGAGTGTGAAGGCCGGTGCTGGAAGCCATTTACTTTTAAAAGAGGAAGCCCTCATATCTCCCATCTGTTCTTTGCTGACGATCTCATTCTTTTTACTGAAGCTTTTTGTAGTCAAATCGTTGAAGTCCACAAAGTGATGCAAAGTTTTTGTGAAGTCTTGGAACATAGAATCAACTTGGACAAATCCCAAATGTTTTGCTCTACAAATGTTAATTTTAATAGAGCTCTTCATCTAAGCCAACTGCTTGGGATTGGAATCACCTCAGATCTTGGGAAATATTTGGGGGTGCCGATTATTCATAAGAGAGTAACGAAATCCACGTATCACCCCATTGTGCAAAAAGCTCGGAAGAAGCTATCCATGTGGAAAAACAAATTTCTGAATATTGCTGGTCGCTCGATACTGATTAAATCTGTGCTATCCTTTTTGCCCAACTACTGTATGTAGTCAACTCTTCTTCCCATTTGTACTAGTAACGAAATTGACAATCAAATCTCAAGGAAGTTCCTTTGGTTTCAAGAAGAAGATATGAAAAAAATGCACCTCATTGCCTGGGATAAAATCACTCATGCTAAGAAGCAGGGGGTCTTGGGTTCAAAAATATTTCGCGCCAAAATAAAGCTTTTATTATGAAGCTCTGTTGGAGTCTCTTGAAGAAAAAGCAAGCTCCGTGGGTTCAATGCCTTTGGTCTAAGTATAATTGTGGTGACTTATCTGTGCCTAATGTCTCAAGAAAGAAAAACTCATCCTTTGCATGGAAAGCAATTGTAGAAGTTTGGGATATTTTTCTTAGTCGAGTAGGGGAAAAGGTCAATAATGCGGCTGGGATCAAGTTCTGGTCTGATCTTTGGCTTCCCCTTGATCGACTCCTTGTAACCTTTGCTCTAAATCCATCCTTAATAAATGAAGATGAGATAGTGAGGGATCACCTATTGGCGAATGGAACATAGGACACTAACAGGTGGCAGGGCATTCTTTCCCCTAATATCATAAATACTATCTCTAAAATGCACCCACCTTGTAAAAGCTTCCCTAAGTGTTTTACTTGGAGAGCTACGAAAGATGGTTACTTCTCTGTTAAATTTGCTTATCTTTATCTCTCTGGTCGAGGAGGAGTAAGTATTAACAACTTCTGGTCCCTGATGTGGAAATGACAGCTTCTTGAAAAAGTAAAATATTTCATGTGGCAAGTTGGCCATGAGAGACTTGTCACTAACTCTCTCAGAGCTAGAAGAGGTCTTACAAACGAGAGCCTCTGTCCTTTCCATTGTAATAGTGAGGAGAGTGTGATTCATATAATCAGAGATTCTGAGAGAGCAAGAAACTTGTGGAAAGAAATTTTAAAGCCTATCTATTTCTCCCAGTTTTTTTATAGGTAACTTGCAGGTTGGCTCAATTGGAACACCAATCACAATCCTAGAAAAGGAAGGTTTCAAAACCTCTCTTGGCCAAGAGTCTTTAGCCTGGGGTGCTGGATACTTTGGACATCTAGATGCAAATTCCTCTTTCAGGGCGAAAGCAAAGATACCAGGGAGATGCTCCACTTGTGTAACTATCTTCTCATGGAAAATACTGCTAATCAAAACCTATCTTACCAAATTTTCCATCTTGACAGGAATGAGGAGAAGTATTCGACCCCACCTCCTGCAAATGTGGTCCGCATCGACGTGAATAAATCGGTACGTCATCAATACCAAGCAGCCTACGGAGGAGTTATCAGGAATTCCCAAGGTCATTGGTTGATGGGCTTTTATAAGTCCCTTGGTCTCCATACTGTTATTGAGGCAGAAATATACGCCATCATGATAGGATTAAAAATGGGCCAACAGATGGGTATACAGAGAATTCTTCTCTATTCTGATTCTCTAAACGCCGTCAATATCCTCATGAGAGACTACTGCTATACTGATCACCCGCTAGGAGACATTATTAAGGAGACTAGAGACCTTCTTTTCCGAGACTGGAATGTGGAGCTTCACTATACTCCAAGAGACAACATCTCATGTGTCGACTATATGGCCAAGGAAGGCCATGATGCTTCTGCTGCTGCTGACGTGGTTCTAATTCCAACAATTCCTAGAGGATGCCTGGATATGGTTTTGAAAGACCAAGTGGCCTGCCACTACTAGTTCTTTTTCTAGTCTCAAATCCGGATTATAGTCTGGGCTTGTGGAGTTCCCTATAACCAAGAGCTAGCTTAGGATACCAGGTGCATACATAAAAAAAAAAAAACAAAGAGAGACCTTTCACATAGATTAAACTATTTTGATAAAAGGACAACCCTTATATATACCCTACATCTAAAAATTCTAACATCGCATCAAGAGCCATTCAATTAGGGGTAAAACAACGCATGAAAAAAATTCATATTGTAGACCTGAGGCCTCAGAGACTAAAAAAAATTCACATACCTCAACAAAAATCCGATGCAGGTGAATCTCTAGCACTGGATGAATCACATTCTTTGAAAACTTTCCCAGCCTGCACAGTTGAGAGCCATCAATTCCCCCTGAAGAATGACCTAAATGATGAAGTTCTACTCTTTCGCTTCCTCTCAATATCGTAATGGCCGGAAAAGAAAATCCAGTAAAATAAATCTTGCTCAGCCTCGGAGCATCAATGTCCACCACTATAGTCTCCTCAAGCCTCTCAGATTCACACAAAAAGAAATTCTCAAGAGAGAGACTTCTAATCTCTATATTCTCATTCTCAATCATTGTTAGATGAACAGTCTCCAAAACTGGGAGACTTGAAATCAAAGTTTTAATCCACTTATATGCATTTGTCTCCCAGGTTAAACACTTTAAGGTCTTTATATTCCGAACCCCAAAAGCATACACTATATGAATCCCACATAGAATTAATGTATCAAGATTCAGAGCTTGATCAATATGCAATGTCATAACATTTACTTCGACAAAATCAAGCGTTGAGAAGAACATGAGACTTAGGTGTTCAATTGGATCAAACGTTTTAATGGTCAACTTCTCAAGAGAATTCCTAGAATGATTCACAAGTTCCTGGATTTGATCATCACGAGCAACCACATCCTCAAGAATTATCTCTTTAAGACACAGAAATTCTTGAAGCCTGGATTCAGGGAATGAAATGTTGGTGGGCAATTTGCAGCCTATGAGATGAAGTTTGATTAAAGATTTTGAAGTGAAAACTGACTGAGGTAAAGTGTAGAAAATGTTGTCATTATTAATGTCTGGAGATTCAAAAACCCTAAGATCTATCTCCTTCACATAATTTTTCATAATTAAAGAAAGCCAGTCATGGAGGTGAGATTCCAATTCCAAGTTGTTCAAACCCTCGTTTTCTGGCGGATTAATCGTCAAGAAGAAGCTCTCAATGATTGCGCTGCGAGATCTTAGGGTTTGCAGAGAGGCCTCGATCGAAGCGACGAAGTCTTCGAGGGTGTCATGTTCGTCATGATCGAAGCTAAAGTTGAGCACTGGAAGCGAAGTCCAGAGATTTCGCCAGGTCTTTGATGTAGCTGAGAGGGATACCGCGTCATCTACGGGTAAGAAGAAGAATACTCTCTGCAGAATCTCCGCTGGTAATCGGAATATTCTGTCCGAGCCGCGGAGCCTGTGAGCTTGTTTTCTCCTGGAAACCATGGTTTGGTCTGTTCAGTCTTGTTGGTACTATCACTGTGACAGAACTAGCTGCTGATCAGACAGAAAGAGCTATAGAAGTTTGGTAAAAGGCCTAGACAGTACGGAACCCTGAAACCCACAAATATAAATATAAATAAATTGACTATTTTTCTTAAAAAAAAAAAAAAATTGTAGAATTTTTTAGACTTACAGGAAACACGAGAAAGACACAATGTCCATTCGAAATATCTGGCCTGGGTTGTGTATGAATGATGACGACGACTTCTTTTTTTATCACGATAATCTGTCTTTGCTTATTAATCTCATTAAATAGTATTTAATTCAGGCTCTCGTAATTGTATTCAATGTTTTCGGTTCTTTTTTTTTTTTTTTGACCACTCTGTTTTCGGTTCATTTAATTCACCGATTAATTGGTGGGATGAATTATAAGTTTATAACTAAATATAACATATCATTCTATTTTTATCTCTTGAATTCTTTTTTTGCCCCCCCCCTTAAATTATCCATATTGAGTGCATACATTGTACCATAAGTGGGTTTTTTTTTTTTTCTTTCTTTCTTATTTGATCAAGCCTACGAGTCACTTTGGTCTAGAGAAAAATCCCTTTTACATGCGAGTGATTTTCATCTCTATTAATAAGTACACTTATTATCCGTTTAAATTTATTAGTTCTAATATGTTCAGAGACATTGTGGATGAAGCTAATTTACTCCTATATAGAGACTTTAAAAAAAAAATGAAACTCCTTTATATATAGAGACTGGCAGGTGATAGGCCCATAAGAAATCGCGGAGCCACCCATTAATGGTAATGGAACTCTGTGTTACACACTATGTTGCATCGACACCGACATGAGACACGAGATATGACACGACTCGACACTCCGACACGTTAATTCTAAAAAAATCTAAATTTTGATACGTTAGGACACGTTTTGATATTAAATATATATATATTATAATTTACATTCAAGTTCAATATTCCGTAAAATCCTGGCCTCCAGTTTTGGCTCATTGTAGATTCAGCCTCATCATAAAAGCCGTGTCTCCTTTTAAAAAAAAATACAAAAGGAAAATTTATCATCAATTTAGTAATATTCAAAGCCACACATATTTTTAAAAAATAGGAGTTTCGAGGAGTGTCGGAGTGTCCGACACGCATATTTTTAAAAAATAGGAGTGTCGGTGCTTCATAGGTTACACATACTCCAAGAGAAACATATATATATGATATACCTATCTTGATGATCAATTAGCTAAATTTTCGATCATATACAAATGGAGGCTGATGAAAGATTCTGAAATACTCTAGTTGTATACTTGTACTAGCTTGTTTGAGTTATGCATTTATTTATTATTAAAAAAAAGTGATGCATTTTTGAAATTTTAATGGTTTTTCTAAAAAAATTTAAAAAAAAAACACAATTTTCAGATATTTTTATTTGAGAAATCCTAACAAATTGAAAAATGCACTATTTTTTATCCGCTATCTTCATATGATCATTATATACATCACTTTTAATTTATAGATATCCATATGTTGATTTATGTAAATTTAAATTATGATTACATATGTAACGAGGATTATCAAATTTGTTGTAATCTATTGTGAATAATTAATTAGGATCAAATTGAATTACTTTACTGTGTTTATGGTTTAGGCGGAATCGAACTTGGGTCCTCACTGGACCAGGAAACTCCAACCATGAGAGGACCACGATTAACTGTACCAACCAAATACGTAGTATTCCCTCTAATCCTTAAGGTATAAATTAACTTTTCTCATAAACTAATAAAAATAGTTAATGTCAATAAAGTTGTACTAAAATCTAAGTAATTTTCAATATTATCCCTATTAATTGCATTAAATTCTAATATAGCGTTAAGTTACAAGGCTATTGATCTTATATTTGTTATCTATAACTTAACATAATTAATTAATAAGAGTACATAAAAGTCTTCACAAACTCTTGTTGATGACGATTAATTAAGCCAGTCTTGGAGGTGAAATTCCAAGTTGTTGTTCGAACCCTCATTTTCCGGCGGATTAATCGTCAACAAGAAGCTCTCAACGGATACGCTGCGAGATCTTAGTATTTGCAAGGAGGCTTCGATCGAAACCATGAAGTCTTTGAGAGTGTCATTTTGGTCATGATCGAAGCTAAAGTTGAGGACTTGAAGCGAAGTTCAGATATTTAGCCAGGTCTTTGATGTAGCTGAGACTCTGAGAGTGATACTGCATCTTCTACCTACGGGTAAGAAGAAGAAGATTCTCCGCAGAATCTCCTCCGGCAATCGGAATATCCCCTCGGAACCGTCGAGCTTGTGAGCTTGTTTGCTCCTGGAAGCCAGGGTCTCTGGTCTAGTCTGGTCAGTCTTCTTGGTTCTATTTTACTGTGAGAGAACTAAGCTGCTGATTAGACAGAAAGAGAGAGGCTAGAATTTTTTTTGGGAAAGGCCGTACTAGACACAGGACACTGAAACCCACAAATGTAAATATAAATAAATTGACTATTTTTTTTTTTTTTTTTTTGAATTTTATAGACATACAGCAAACACGACAGACACAATCATGTTCATTCGAAATACCTGGGTTGTGCATGAATTTTGACGACTTCTTTATTTTTTATTTTTTAATCCGGATAATCTTCCTTTACTTATTAATCGCATTAAACAGTATTCAATACAAGCTATCGTATTCAATGTTTTCGGTTCATTTAATTCAACAATTAATTGGTGGGATGAATTAATATAAGGTCTCATCCCATTTTATCTCTTAAATTTTTATTTCCCCCCCAAATTACCCATATTAATTGCACATTATACAGCAAGTGATTTTTTTATTTTATTTGATTAAGGGTGCCTCTGGGTTACTTTGCGCTTCAGAATAATTTCTTCCGATAGTCAAGGGTTTTCGTCTCTTTTAATAAGTGCGATTTTCGATATTTGAATGTGTATTCTCTATGTATGTATGTATGGATAAAGTGTGTCCAACATACTAACACCTTGAAATATTTTCTTAAGTATGTCCAGTATATTTTAAAGTACTTTGTGGTGCATTTAGACCTCTGAAATATTTTTCAACAATTTAAAGTATTTTGTGGTTTATCTAACACTATAAAGTATTTTTTCAGGTGTGTCTACCACTTTAAAATTGTTATTAAAAAATTACTTTATGGTGGATTATGCACATTCACTTAAAAGACTTTTTGGAAGTTAAGTTCATAGCTAGTGAGATTTAAATTGCTCCTTAAATATCTTTAAAAGACAAAATTTCTCTTGAATTTTTTATTTTAAGAACAAAATTGCCCCCACAAAATACTTAAGAGTGTTATTAAAGTCACTTAGAAAAATATTTTAGAATATTAAACATACTGTAAATTACTTTAGGATACAAAACGCACCTAAAAAAACACTTCGACGCTGGATGCTGTAACATCCCGTTTTCACAAGCAGTATAAAATTTTTTCATCAGAGTAGAGCAACGGAGCAAAAGAGTAACTGGTATATATTCAAAGTACCCACGGTAGCATGTCTTGCTGTTTTAAACAGCGGTACACGAGTGTTTCAAAAGTAATATATAATAGAAAGAAGTCTTCAGTCGGGTCTTCTATGCGGCCTGCTTGCCTTTATCCTCGGTCCTTGGTCCTTCCGACCCTGAAGCTAACTTAAGAGCTGAGGTCCATGCATCGAACCCCAGGTAACGGTTAACCTCATGTTTATATACACCATATATGTACGACAGACATTCATAGACTTTTGACAACATTTACTACGATCAGACATAAGGTATACATATCAGATATGTATGGCAATAACAATACAGTCGGAGTAAGGTTAAGGCACAATGAGACATGTACATGATCAGATATGCACGGCAATAACAATACAGTCGGAGTAAAGTTAAGGGACAACGGACAATAATACAGTCGAATGACAAACAATCATACAGTCGGATGACAGACAATAGTACAGTCGGAGTACAGACAATAGTACAGTCGGAGTACAGACAATAGTACAGTCGGATGACAGACAATATACATATATGCATACAATAAACATCAGAGTTAGTGTTACAGTACGCGAACGTACCTTTGTTGACGGTATACGGTATTTCTGGCGGAATACGGTAAGACAGTAGGTCAAAACGTAATCAGGGATATCCTATTAAGATAACAACACATCTATTAATGATCAAACATTATGACAGACATTTTAGTCATAAATGACCATTTTACCCCTGACCCCCTAATCGACGGAATTTTGCCAGCACTTCGTTACTTTGACTCTAATCTTCCAAAATTTTGCCATAACTCTTCCTCCAACATTATTTTCGAAATTAATACCTTAATTACCCCTGAAACATGATATCTAATCATACTTGGAAGATTAAAGATCAAAACAACATCTACTCTAGAACTTCAAGAACTACCCAACTAAAGACTAGAACCGAATAACTTACTCAGAGCTTCGCTACAAATTTCCCCGGACTCCTTCCTCCTTCCTCTGCTCCAAGATTTCGAAATGCTAAGCAAGTTTTGGTGTGAAGAAAACAAATGGAAGCAAGGCCTATTTATAGAGAAATTTTGGTTACTATTCATGCTTTGTCAGACGGATTTTGGACCGTAGGATCGCACTTCATTGAAATGGCAAGATCTTGGCCATCCAACCCACCTCCTTACATCATCATTCAAGGCCATGATGTCATGCCAATGATGTCACCCATGTACTTTGATGATGTCACTTACTTCCTCAAGAAGTTTTATACCGATAAAGTCCATGTTCGGTGTCCTCATCGCGTAATCTTGTAAAATCTCAAAATTCCGGGAACATAGCCCTGAAGATCTCTTTTTCCCCTTTCAAAATACTTGGGTCAACTAAATTTTTGATCCCATTCAGGGTGTCATCGGTTCCGCTGAAGATTTTCGGATATCGCCTTCTATTATTATTTTAATACAACTTGCACACAAAAATATCATGATATTTTTCTCTTCATTCTTATCCTATTTTCCCCTCAAAATTTGGCTGCTCTTTCTTTTTTTTTTTTTTCTTTTTTAATTAATTAATTATTTAATAATATATATTTTTAATTATTTAATAATTATTTTTCATAATTTTTCCACAAAGTTTCCTATTGGTCCATACTTTGATTTAGGCTTAAAAGTACTTAATCTCACCAATTTTTCTTCATATTTTCCCATTAATTAGAAAATATATTTTATGCTAATTTTAGCCATAAACCACTAATTATAGGGTTTTACATAATTATCCCTGGATTTTCCCTTAATCCAAGCAACAATTAACCAAAAATTACTTAATTAATCCATTACTAATTGTTTAAAATTTTCTTAATTAGGACTAATCATTATCTCACAAAATTTTTACTGACATTGGTATTTTACGCTCCATGTAAAATATTAAAAATCATGGGGTCAATTGTGGCCCCACAATACTTTTTGATTTTTCTCCTTTAATTTTTCCAATGTAATAATTTAATAAATTACCTAAATTAGGGAAAATATTCTTCCCTATTTCAAATAAATATTTATTTGCCTCTTTATAATATTTTCAGGGTATTTTATAACCCATAAATATTTTAGGGACCTATTTGCAAACCTTCAAACGTTTTAGGGACCAAATTGCACATTATCTAATTTCAAGAGAAATTACCCTAATAACAAGTTAAATTCAATACAAGGTGTTTGAGACCTCATATTCACCTATTTTTACTAGGCATTACTTACTGAGATTTTTAGGGTTTTACATTTCTCCCCCCGTTAAATAAAATTTCGTCCTCGAAATTTGCACTTCACCATCGAATCTCCGTACTATCTAAACATCGGACTATACGTGTTGACCTTTACTTTGTCTGCTAGCCGCTCCTTTTGGTGATCGAGAATTCGCTTTGGTTTGACCGCTATGATCTTGTCATATCGTACTTTGATATATAGTGTTTCCGTGGTTCCATACACCGCGGTCAACACCACAAATACCAAAATGTCTCCATCGATATACCATGGCAACACAAGATACTTCAAATGTTTCCATGGCTCCCATACACCATGGCAACACAAGGTACCTCCTACTCAATGACACGATCGCGGTCGAATTGTAACAACTAAGAAACATAGAACACGTCACGGAGGTGGTTTTTCGGACTATACGTTCACCTTTGAAGTACTCTACTGACACCGGCCACCAAGGATTTTCGTAGCAACATATGATTATCGACTTCGAACCACAGAGGTCTTCCCTTTTCGTCTCCCTTGTTCAGAATTTCGTTGGTTCTCTCCACTCAAAAACGGGTACGGAAACACGCATCGGAAGTTCCTCTACATAAGTCAAATACTGCATGTACTTATCTTTGTCGGTCTCAGAATTTCGTCTGGCGTGACCCAGCTTCTCATATAGGCTCTGGGTTAGAGTGATGCACCCACAGAAAGTGGTACACCGATTCAGGATAGTACACCGATTCAAACTGGTATACCGAAATAGGGTGGTACACTGACCTAGGCTTATATCAGTACTCATTTTCAAAACATGCTCTTTAAAAGGGCGTAGAGCCTAACTCCGTTACTCAAACCAATTGGTCAGGTAAGTGTCTATCATGGGGGCCTCACCGAGTTCACGGCGACTAATTGGCTTACCCACATAGACTAGCCTTGCCTTCGGCACCAATGGTTTGTATATAACATAGTTAGATCTATGCCAGGACAATCAAGCTCGATACCAAAATGTAACATCCCGTTTTCACAAGCAAGGTATAAAATTTTTTCATCGAGTAGAGCAACGGAGCAAAAGAGTAACTGGTATATATTCAAAGTACCCACGGTAGCATGTCTTGCTGTTTTAAACAGCGGTACAAGAGTGTTTCAAAAGTAATATATAACAGAAAGAAGTCTTCAGCCGGGTCTTCTATGCGGCCTGCTTGCCTTTATCCTCGGTCCTATGTCCTTCCGACCCTGAAGCTAAGTTAAGAGCTGAGGTCCATGCATCGAACCCCAGGTAACGGTTAACCTCATGTTTATATACACCATATATGTACGACAGACATTCATAGACTTTTGGCAACATTTACTACGGTCAGACATAAGGTATACATATAATATATGTATGGCAATAACAATATAGTCGGAGTAAGGTTAAGGCACAATGAGACATGTACATGATCAGATATGCACGGCAATAACAATACAGTCGGAGTAAAGTTAAGGCACAACGGACAATAATACAGTATTAATGATCAAACATTATGACGGATATTTTAGTCATAAATGACCATTTTACCCCTGAAACATGATATCTACTCATACTTGGAAGATTAAAGATCAAAACAACATCTACTCTAGAACTTCAAGAACTACCGAACTAAAGACTAGAACCGAAGAACTTACTCAGAGCTTCGCTACAAATTTCCCCGGACTCCTTCCTCCTTCCTCTGTTCAAAGATTTCGAAATGCTAAGCAAGTTTTGGTGTGAAGAAAACAAATGGAAGCAAGGCCTATTTATAGAGAAATTTTGGTTACTATTCATGCTTTGTCGACGGATTTTGGACCGTAGGATCGCACTTCATTGAAATGGCAAGATCTTGGCCATCCAACCCACCTCCTTACATCATCATTCAAGGCCATGATGTCATGCCAATGATGTCACCCATGTACTTTGATGATGTCACTTACTTCCTCAAGAAGTTTTATACCGATAAAGTCCATGTTCGGTGTCCTCATCGCGTAATCTTGTAAAATCTCAAAATTCCGGGAGATATTGAGTTATGATTTATTTTCCATTGGTTTTCATTTCCTCAACTGCGCTCCTTTGTCCTTTTCGTCTTATTCTCTTATTGTTCCGTAGGTTTCGGAAATGACTTCGGAGACAGTCCACTCCGAGATAAAATTACACTCGTCCATAATATACTCTGACCTTAGAAACCTTGTTCATGGTTTTCTAGATAGAATTTAATTTCTATCGGTGGTCATTTATCCTATTTGCTTTTTCACAAATTATATTATTATTTTAATACAACTTGCACACAAAAATATCATGATATTTTTCTCTTCATTCTTATCCTATTTTCCCCTCAAAATTTGGCTGCTCTTTCTTTTTTTTTTTTTCTTTTTTAATTAATTAATTATTTAATAATTATTTTTCATAATTTTTCCACAAAGTTTCCTATTGGTCCATACTTTGATTTAGGCTTAAAAGTACTTAATCTCACCAATTTTTCTTCATATTTTCCCATTAATTAGAAAATATATTTTATGCTAATTTTAGCCATAAACCTCTAATTATAGGGTTTTACATAATTATCCTTGGATTTTCCCTTAATCCAAGCTTAACAATTAACCAAAAATTACTTAATTAATCCATTACTAATTGTTTAAAATTTTCTTAATTAGGACTAATCATTATCTCACAAAATTTTTACTGACATTGGTATTTTACGCTCCATGTAAAATATTAAAAATCATGGGGTCAATTGTGGCCCCACAATACTTTTTGATTTTTCTCCTTTAATTTTTCCAAGGTAATAATTTAATAAATTACCTAAATTAGGGAAAATATTCTTCCCTATTTCAAATAAATATTTATTTGCCTCTTTATAATATTTTCAGGGTATTTTATAACCCATAAATATTTTAGGGACCTATTTACAAACTTTCAAACGTTTTAGGGACCTAATTGCACATTATCTAATTTCAAGAGAAATTACCCTAATAACAAGTTAAATTCAATACAAGGTGTTTGAGACATCATATTCACCTATTTTTACTAGGCATTACTTACTGAGATTTTTAGGGTTTTACATTTCTCCCCCCGTTAAATAAAATTTCGTCCTCGAAATTTGCACTTCACCATCGAATCTCCGTACTATCTAAACATCGGACTATACGTGTTGACCTTTACTTTGTCTGCTAGCCGCTCCTTTTGGTGATCGAGAATTCGCTTTGGTTTGACCGCTATGATCTTGTCATATCGTACTTTGATATATAGTGTTTCCCGTGGTTCCCATACACCGCGGTCAACACCACAAATACCAAAATGTCTCCATCGATATACCATGGCAACACAAGATACTTCAAATGTTTCCATGGCTCCCATACACCATGGCAACACAAGGTACCTCCTACTCAATGACACGATCGCGGTCGAATTGTAACAACTAAGAAACATAGAACACGTCACGAGGTGGTTTTTTCGAATACTGACTATGCTTTCATCTTTGAAGTACTCTACTGACACCGGCCACCAAGGATTTCCGTAGCAACATATGATTATCGACTTCGAACCATAGAGGTCTTCCCTTTTTGTCTCCCTTGTTCAGAATTTCGTTGGTTCTCTCCACTCAAAAACGGGTACGGAAACACGCATCGGAAGTTCCTCTACATAAGTCAAATACTGCATGTACTTATCTTTGTCGGTCTCAGAATTTCGTCTGGCGTGACCCAATAGTACACGGAATACGGTAAGACAGTAGGTCAAAACGTAATCAGGGATATCCTATTAAGATAACAACACATCTATTAATGATCAAACATTATGACAGACATTTTAGTCATAAATGACCATTTTACCCCTGACCCCCTAATCGGCGGAATTTTGCCAGCACTTCGTTACTTTGACTCTAATCTTCCAAAATTTTGCCATAACTCTTCCTCCAACATTATTTTCGAAATTAATACCTTAATTACCCCTGAAACATGATATCTAATCATACTTGGAAGATTAAAGATCAAAACAACATCTACTCTAGAACTTCAAGAACTACCGAACTAAAGACTAGAACCGAATAACTTACTCAGAGCTTCGCTACAAATTTCCCCGGACTCCTTCCTCCTTCCTCTGCTCCAAGATTTCGAAATGCTAAGCAAGTTTTGGTGTGAAGAAAACAAATGGAAGCAAGGCCTATTTATAGAGAAATTTTGGTTACTATTCATGCTTTGTCAGACGGATTTTGGACCGTAGGATCGCACTTCATTGAAATGGCAAGATCTTGGCCATCCAACCCACCTCCTTACATCATCATTCAAGGCCATGATGTCATGCCAATGATGTCACCCATGTACTTTGATGATGTCACTTACTTCCTCAAGAAGTTTTATACCGATAAAGTCCATGTTCGGTGTCCTCATCGCGTAATCTTGTAAAATCTCAAAATTCGGGAACATAGCCACTGAAGATCTCTTTTTCCCATTCAAAATACTTGGGTCAACTAAATTTTGATCCCATTCAGTGTGTCATCGGTTCCTTGAAGATTTTCGGTTATCGCCTTCTGCTACGAAAATCGCTTACAGTAACGTCAACTCGGATAAAAATTCACCGATTCATAAAGCGTCCAGTTGTTTATCAACTCATCCCCGGATATTGAGTTATGATTTATTTTCCATTGGTTTTCATTTCCTCAATTGCGCTCCTTTGTCCTTTTCGTCTTATTCTCTTATTGTTAGTAGGTTTCGGAAATGACTTCGGAGACAACCCACTCCGAGATAAAATTACACTCGTCCATAATATACTCTGACCTTAGAAACCTTGTTCATGGTTTTCTAGATAGAATTTAATTTCTATCGGTGGTCATTTATCCTATTTGCTTTTTCACAAATTATATTATTATTTTAATACAACTTGCACACAAAAATATCATGATATTTTTCTCTTCATTCTTATCCTATTTTCCCCTCAAAATTTGGCTGCTCTTTCTTTTTTTTTTTTCTTTTTTAATTAATTAATTATTTAATAATATATATTTTTAATTATTTAATAATTATTTTTCATAATTTTTCCACAAAGTTTCCTATTGGTCCATACTTTGATTTAGGCTTAAAAGTACTTAATCTCACCAATTTTTCTTCATATTTTCCCATTAATTAGAAAATATATTTTATGTTAATTTTAGCCATAAACCACTAATTATAGGGTTTTACATAATTATCCTTGGATTTTCCCTTAATCCAAGCTTAACAATTAACCAAAAATTACTTAATTAATCCATTACTAATTGTTTAAAATTTTCTTAATTAGGACTAATCATTATCTCACAAAATTTTTACTGACATTGGTATTTTACGCTCCATGTAAAATATTAAAAATCATGGGGTCAATTGTGGCCCCACAATACTTTTTGATTTTTCTCCTTTAATTTTTCCAATGTAATAATTTAATAAATTACCTAAATTAGGGAAAATATTCTTCCCTATTTCAAATAAATATTTATTCGCCTCTTTATAATATTTTCAGGGTATTTTATAACCCATAAATATTTTAGGGACCTATTTGCAAACCTTCAAACGTTTTAGGGACCAAATTGCACATTATCTAATTTCAAGAGAAATTACCCTAATAACAAGTTAAATTCAATACAAGGTGTTTGAGACCTCATATTCACCTATTTTTACTAGGCATTACTTACTGAGATTTTTAGGGTTTTACATTTCTCCCCCCGTTAAATAAAATTTCGTCCTCGAAATTTGCACTTCACCATCGAATCTCCGTACTATCTAAACATCGGACTATACGTGTTAGACCTTTACTTTGTCTGCTAGCCGCTCCTTTTGGTGATCGAGAATTCGCTTTGGTTTGACCGCTATGATCTTGTCATATCGTACTTTGATATATAGTGTTTCCCGTGGTTCCCATACACCGCGGTCAACACCACAAATACCAAAATGTCTCCATGGATATACCATGGCAACACAAGATACTTCAAATGTTTCCATGGCTCCCATACACCATGGCAACACAAGGTACCTCCTACTCAATGACACGATCGCGGTCGAATTGTAACAACTAAGAAACATAGAACACGTCACGGAGGTGGTTTTTCGTAATACGGACTATGCTTTCATCTTTGAAGTACTCTACTGACACCGGCCACCAAGGATTTCCGTAGCAACATATGATTATCGACTTCGAACCATAGAGGTCTTCCCTTTTCGTCTCCCTTGTTCAGAATTTCGTTGGTTCTCTCCACTCACTGACCTAGGCTTATATCAGTACTCATTTTCAAAACATGCTCTTTAAAAGGGCGTAGAGCCTAACTCCGTTACTCAAACCAATTGGTCGGGTAAGTGTCTATCATGGGGGCCTCACCGAGTTCACGGCGACTAATTGGCTTACCCACATAGACTAGCCTTGCCTTCGGCACCAATGGTTTGTATATAACATAGTTAGATCTATGCCAGGACAACTGCTCTGATACCAAAAATGTAACATCCCGTTTTCACAAGCAGTATAAAATTTTTTCATCAGAGTAGAGCAACGGAGCAAAAGAGTAACTGGTATATATTCAAAGTACCCACGGTAGCATGTCTTGCTGTTTTAAACAGCGGTACAAGAGTGTTTCAAAAGTAATATATAACAGAAAGAAGTCTTCAGCCGGGTCTTCTATGCGGCTGCTTGCCTTTATCCTCGGTCTATGTCCTTCCGACCCTGAAGCTAAGTTAAGAGCTGAGGTCCATGCATCGAACCCCAGGTAACGGTTAACCTCATGTTTATATACACCATATATGTACGACAGACATTCATAGACTTTTGGCAACATTTACTACGGTCAGACATAAGGTATACATATAATATATGTATGGCAATAACAATATAGTCGGAGTAAGGTTAAGGCACAATGAGACATGTACATGATCAGATATGCACGGCAATAACAATACAGTCGGAGTAAAGTTAAGGCACAACGGACAATAATACAGTATTAATGATCAAACATTATGACGGATATTTTAGTCATAAATGACCATTTTACCCCTGAAACATGATATCTACTCATACTTGGAAGATTAAAGATCAAAACAACATCTACTCTAGAACTTCAAGAACTACCGAACTAAAGACTAGAACCGAAGAACTTACTCAGAGCTTCGCTACAAATTTCCCCGGACTCCTTCCTCCTTCCTCTGTTCTAAGATTTCGAAATGCTAAGCAAGTTTTGGTGTGAAGAAAACAAATGGAAGCAAGGCCTATTTATAGAGAAATTTTGGTTACTATTCATGCTTTGTCAGACGGATTTTGGACCGTAGGATCGCACTTCATTGAAATGGCAAGATCTTGGCCATCCAACCCACCTCCTTACATCATCATTCAAGGCCATGATGTCATGCCAATGATGTCACCCATGTACTTTGATGATGTCACTTACTTCCTCAAGAAGTTTTATACCGATAAAGTCCATGTTCGGTGTCCTCATCGCGTAATCTTGTAAAATCTCAAAATTCCGGGAACATAGCCCTGAAGATCTCTTTTTCCCCATTCAAAATACTTGGGTCAACTAAATTTTGATCCCATTCAGGGTGTCATCGGTTCGCCAAGATTTTCGGATATCGCCTTCGATTCTGAAAATCGCTTCTGGTAACGTCAACTTCTGGATAAAAATTCACTGATTCATAAAACGTCCAGTTGTTTATCAACTCATCCCCAGATATTGAGTTATGATTTATTTTCCATTGGTTTTCATTTCCTCAACTGCGCTCCTTTGTCCTTTTCGTCTTATTCTCTTATTGTTCCGTAGGTTTCGGAAATGACTTCGGAGACAGCCCACTCCGAGATAAAATTACACTCGTCCATAATATACTCTGACCTTAGAAACCTTGTTCATGGTTTTCTAGATAGAATTTAATTTCTATCGGTGGTCATTTATCCTATTTGCTTTTTCACAAATTATATTATTATTTTAATACAACTTGCACACAAAAATATCATGATATTTTTTCTTCATTCTTATCCTATTTTCCTCCAAAATTTCCATAAACCACTAATTATAGGGTTTTACATAATTATCCTTGGATTTTCCCTTAATCCAAGCTTAACAATTAACCAAAAATTACTTAATTAATCCCTTACTAATTGTTTAAAATTTTCTTAATTGGGACTAATCATTATCTCACAAACTTTTTACTGACATTGGTATTTTACGCTCCATGTAAAATATTAAAAATCATGGGGTCAATTGTGGCCCCACAATACTTTTTGATTTTTCTCCTTTAATTTTTCCAAGGTAATAATTTAATAAATTACCTAAATTAGGGAAAATATTCTTCCCTATTTAAAATAAATATTTATTTGCCTCTTTATAATATTTTCAGGGTATTTTATAACCCATAAATATTTTAGGGACCTATTTGAAAACTTTCAAACGTTTTAGGGACCTAACGGCATTACTTACTGAGATTTTTAGGGTTTTACAGATGCACCTTATCCTATAATGTAATTTTTTTCTGCCTTCGTCCTATAATGTAATTGGTTGATGACTATAGAGTTTTTCTTTGTTGTGCTATAAAGAAATCATTTGATGGAATTTATTTTTAATTTTACCAATAATTTCACCCTGGTTCCATCCCTCCGATGCCACAAGTAGCAGCCGTTTCTATCACAGCGCCTGCTCGTATGGGTCCCATCTCTATTGGTGTTTGCCTTATCCAACAAGAATGCTTAACCGCTCTTTTCTCCAGCATCTCCGCCACTGCCCTACACCAGTGCCTCATATTTTAACGTAATTGTGATAGTTGTTTTTTTAATATTTATTTGGTACTTTTTTCACTTTTTAATTGTTGATTGGTAATTAAGGTACTCCCAATTAATGTTTGTGTCAGATGCTCCTTGGGTAATAGTTCGTTGGCAAATTTGCACCTTAACCAAAAAAAATAAAAATTGTTTGTAGCATGAATAAGTAACTTGAATACAAAATATATGCCGATCAAGTTGAACGAGTTAATAATCTACAAAAGGTCACGGGTTTAAAAGGGTCTAATTATTATGGAAAAAATAGCGATTGATTAAAAAAAATATTATTTGAGGATATGATATGAAACCGATGATCATCAAGGTGTTGTATTTTATACTGATATTTTATGATGTTGTAATGTCTCATGTATCAAGCAATCCAGGTTTTGTAGGTGTTACATACCCCCTCCCTCACCCTATGACATTAAATGTTGGAGCTATAATAATTAATTTATGATTATTAAAAAATTAGTTAAGTAGTTATTTATAACAAACATGAATTGATTTTACTAAAATATTATATTTAATTAATCATTACCTATTGATGCGAAATCTCACTCAATATGTACAATTAAATGGAACAACTCGAGAGAAGTTTATAAATTTATGAGATAAAATATATCGAGTTTTTAAATACCGAGAGAAGTTTATAAATACCGACCCCACCACACCTCATTTCACACACTCTTTCATTTCTTTCCGCCCATCTTCTCTCTTGTTTTCTCTCATCCGTCAATGTTTTCTTGAGAGGTTAATTGCAGAGCAAACAGATTAAATATGGTAAACATTTTTCAAAAATCTTTAATTTCAATTTTTTCCTTTCTTATAATTCTTTGATACTAATTATTATTTTTATCCAGAATTTCAAGGATATTCACACAACATTCATTCTATAATTATCAACATTAATTTCATAATCAAATATCATCTATTGGACAACATAATAAGTTCATATTATCTACACATTCTCATTATTATACCTGTATAATATCCATAATCAAATATCATTTACCAGTATCAATTTTTTTTAATATTAAATGTTATCATTAAAATTTAAATTGTTACTTAAATAATAAAATAATCTAAAAACAACTTAAATTAAAGTTTTTTTTTTTTTAAAAAAAGAATGTTAATATTTTGTAGCGGTTTTAGAATCGCTACAGATTTTGATATAAATTTTTTGAGGAATACTTAAAATTTAACCTAAAGTGTCCTTCCGGGGGAGCCCGAGCCATCAGTGAGATACCACTATGGAAGAGCTAGAATTCTAACCTTGTGCTAGGACCTACGGGCCAAGGGACAGTCTCAGGTAGACAGTTTCAAACCGCTACAATATTAGATGAAATTTCGAAAATGGTAGCACAAATTTTTAAAAAATTGGTGGCAATATTTTGTACCAGTTCTTTAACTTCTACAAAAAAAAATTCAAATATTTGACGTCATTTTTGAAATTTCATCCAATTCTGTAGCGGTTTAAAAACCGCTACAAATATTTGTCGCCAAATTTTAAAATTTCATGGATGTATTAACCACTACAAAATTGGCTACTTTCACTACTAGAAAAAGTCATATTTACGACGGGCTTTGCGAGGGAATTAACTTTCCCTCGCAAAATGGCCCCATTTTGCGAGGGACAATGTTTTCCCTCGCAAAATGGTCATTTTTGTGAGGGAAAGTTAATTTCCCTCGCAAAATGGCCCCATTATGCGAGAGGAAATAGTTTCCCTCGCAAAATGGGGGCAAATTGGTCGTTTTTGCGAGGGAACTTAACTTTCCATCGTAAAATGGTGGGAAATTGGCGCCCTTTTCTCCCGCCAATGCTCCCACACTTTGCGAGGGATATAACTTTCCCTCGCAAAAATGACCATTTTGCGAGGGAAAAAATATTCCCTCGCAAAATGGCCCCATTTTGCGAGGGACAATGTTTCCCCTTGCAAAATGGTCAATTTTGCGAGGGAAAGTTAAATGCCCTCGCAAATTGGGGCCATTTTGCGAGGGGAAATAGTTTCCCTCGCAAAAGGGGGGAAAATTGGCGCCCATTTGCCAGCAATTTCCCACATTTTTGCGAGGGCAAATGCTTTCCCTCGCAAACGGGTCGTTTTTACTAGGGAACTTAAATTTCCCTCGCAAAAATGACCATTTTGCGAGGGAAAGCATTGTCCCTCGCAAAATGGTGGGAAATTGGTGCCCTTTTCTCCTGCCAATGCTCCCACAGTTTGTGAGGGATATAAGTTTTCCTCGCAAAAATGACCATTTTGCGATGGAAAATATATTCCCTCGCAAAATGGCCCCATTTTGGGACTCCAAATAGCGTTTAATACTAGGAAAATTAAGAGTCACACCCGTACCTGCTTCTTCATTCGATCCTCGATCAAACATTCAGCCCTAACTCCACCATTGCCGCTGCTTCTTCATTTGAGAGAACATGATAGTTGCGAAGCGTAGATTCCCTCCTCCATAGTCCGCCATCGTCGACAAAAGAACCACTGTTGCCGTCCTCAAACATTCCACCGTTGCCACTACCAACCACCATCACAACACATAGGGACCTGCTTGTTCCTTCCTCCAACTCCGGCGACCTTCGTTCTCCACCATCTCACCTTCGATCCACCGCCATCCATACTATAGTCGCCGACCGTCTCAGCCTTTCTCCTCCACTCAAGGTCCATCTGCTGCTTTTTTTCTCTCCTTCTCTGTTTTGTGCCGTTTTGTGTGGGTGCAGGGAAGGTATATATTTCAGTCTTTTAAGGTCATAATTTCATATTTTCTTATGTTTGAACTGCTAATTTTTGTGGATTATGAAGTGTTGGTAACAATAGGAACGAAAAAACCATGTTAGGTAATGAAATGAGAAAACTACAACATTTCAGTATTGTAGGGATTTTATCATCTTTGTTTTGATTTATCATTGTAAACCTTATAAGAGTGACGATCGGGGTGTTTCATTCCATTAATGTTTTTGTTTAATGTGTTGGAAGCACAATTTCCAAACAATACCAATGATCATAGTTAATTAGTTCGTACTATGAAAAATCTTCAAACATGAAAAAGCCAAATTGCAGATCAGACAAATGCATAAATGATCTATCTTTGTTTAAAGGTTTTGTAGTGTTATTATTTTTCCAAATTGGTTCAATGTTTCAGCTTGTTTTGTAACAAGAGTCTTGTCCTCTTTGATGGTCAAGGAGACCTAGTTATATTTCTTCTATATTACAGTGACTTTATGAGTAATAATTATTTTTATTTTGAAAGTTAAGATTAATTTGATGGTCATGGAGACCTAGTTTTATTTCTTGTAAATTGGTGGCTTATGTACCTGTCATATTTGCCCATAGTTTACAGTATGCTAGTCCTTCTGGGTTGCGTGATCTTGATATATTCTTTCCATTGGCAGGGGTATGTTATTGGGTCATCGTTTAAGAGGCTTGGAGAACATATTGCATAGTTGTGTTGTTGGGCTGTTTTAGAGAAGGTAAAAGCATGTATATTCTGTATTCATATAATTTTTAACCAATTAGTGGATAAGCCTCCACTTCCCTTGGCATGTAAAACATGCAGGAGATCCTTAGGAAAGAGATTGAAGCTGCTCTTAGTCAATTTCGTGAAAAAGAAATTTAGTTGGATAGACTTATTGGGATAGGAAGGAAATTTTGCACTTAAGTAAGTTTCTCCTCCTAACCCTTCTTTAGTAAGTAAATTTCCTGGATTTTGTGGTGTGGATTGTCTTGGCATGATGTGGAAGTAGGCTTGATGTAATTTAAGTGGACATGTGATGATATATGCATGAGAATGGAGCAAGGTTAATGTAGAAGCCTAGGTTTTAGACAATATAATGCTGATCAATGGTTAGTAATATAGTATTGGTGAACTTTTTGGGTCAATTTAATTTTTGTTTGTAGTTGACTGAATTATTCATGCCCCCTCCACATGCATGTTCCCATCTTCTAGTGTACTATCCTAAATCTCTGATTTCTTGCTGCCATCTGTTCTTTATTCACTGCATGTGTTTGTTTGCCACTTTCTTGAATAAGTGACAATTGGTTGGTATAAGTGGCCAGTTGTATTTGCCACTTAGGTTGGTAGCTGAATTAGTTAGTATCACTGTATTATGTTCCAAAAGTCTTTGTGTAGGATTGAGTTGGGGAAGTATGGAAGGCGATCGTGATAGGAGTTGGATGTACAATCGTCTAAATCAGAAAAAACAACTTACTCGAGTATTCTTAGAGGGTTTGAATGAGTTCATCCAATTTGCTTTGGCGCACACAACTAATTCAAGTACCTCGATTAGCTGTCCGTGTGTGAAATGTAGGTGTTTGCAATTTCAAGATCCGAGCACGGTCAAAATCCATTTGTGTAAAAAAGGATTCATGGCGAATTATGAATGTTGAGAATTTCATGGGGAAGTCCGACAGACACCGAGTGGTTATTACGAAGACAATACTTATCGAGATAACCTTAATCAATATGAACAGTTGGTGATGGATGTCGCGGGACCGTCGATTGGCCAATACTTTGATCCTGTTACTCATGTTGAACCGTCATACATGGGAGAGGAGACCGGGGCACATACTCAACCGTCATACATGGGAGAGGAGATCGGGGCACATACTCTGTACCGAGTGGTCAAATATCAATATTCAATTATCCTGGCTGAGTCGTGGGTAAACATTATAGTTCAACTCTGGAAGGAAGCGATAAGAAAGTAGCGGAGTGGTACATTCTAAACAACTGTGAAGAGGCCGCCCCGTACCTAAAGTAAGTTTTCCTCTTTTTTTATTGTTATGGTAAGTATTAAAGTATTAATTTCATTTTTTATGTTACAGTCACTTCTCTAATTGCGTCCGATCGACAAATCCTTTGATGTCGGATTTCAATGTTCATCAATTCATGAAGGCCGAGTTTCCTAATTGGTTACGATCTTGCTTCGTGCAAAACAAATCAGCTCCACAGGATGTTGCGTGGAGTTTATCTTACGGGTCTGCAACAATAATTACCCGGATCAAAAAATATGTAATCAATGGGTATCGGTTTGCAACTTTTGAAGCGAATAGGAATACAGAAAGTTGCAATTATGGTGTATGTTGTCGAGGTGGCCAAGTTGATGAGGTTGAGGGCGACTACTACGGGAATTTAATTGACATAATTCAGCTGGATTACAAGTGGGACAAGACGGTGACTCTATTTAAATGTGAGTGGTTTGATAACACTCCGCGTGGGACAAAAGTGGACAAATATGGAAATGTTGAGATCCACTGATCAAGGAGATATACAGTTAGTTATGACCCATTCATTCTTGCTCAACAGGCGGAACAAGTTTACTATACATCATACCCCACATCCCGCCAAGGGTGGATGAGAGTTATCAAAACCAAAGCACGAAATATTATACCTAAGTCGAAAAAGTCAGAAACAAATGACGATTTGACTGAACCATTCCAAGCTGAAGTGGAACATGTACATGCTATAACTATTGCCAAGGACGATCTACCAAGCAATCTCTTTGATTCCACCGCAGAGTTAGAGTTGATTCCTATCAATATTGATAATGAGGAATCAGACGATGAGGTGGAAGAGATTTACTCCGATAGTGAATCTGAATTCGACGACTATGAGACGTCGGAGGAAGATGTGCAAGTAGAGGTCGAAGAACAAGAATCGTCCGGTTGATTTGAGTTAGTGTTTTTGTTTATGACGATTTGTTATACAAGATACTCTCATCCATTCCCCAATGTCATATTAAGTAATTTTCTTATATTTATATATATTTTGATATAATGTTTATGAGTGTTCACAGATGGAGCATTGAGGAGGGCGTTCAGGTAGAGGACGTAGTAGTGGTAGCGCCCAGCCCCGTCCTATCAGAGGGGGTAGGGCGACATCATCTATCCCCTCTGTAGGCAGAGGGATTGGCTCTCTCCCAGAGGTGCCGTCACCTCATTTTTCATCTTCACCGTCTACTGTGCCTGTCACTCCGACTTATCCAGAGCAAGAGGCAGAGCAGGTTCAATTTACAATTTCTGACTGATTTACATATATTTTGTTTTCTTTAAGCATCTATGTTGTAACATTTTCAATACTTCTTCCTTCAGCACACTGCGTCGCCTCAAAGCCATATCGGGGAAGCTAGTTCCTCCGACACACCTGTCTGGGGAACAGTGGATCCTGCGACAAGGAAGCTATGGATCCGTCCAGTCGGCACAACCGAGTAAGTCATATAAAGTTACTAGTATTCTTATGATTTTTTACCTTTAGTTTGTATATATTTGCATCATTTTCTTTGTTTTCAGGTTTGAGCCGAATAAGACGGTGTCGAAATTCATAACGGAACAAATGTTCCGTAACTTCAATCAACCTTGGGCCTCTTGGACAGACATTCCTCAAGAACATCGGGACGTTTGGTTCGATAAGTTCTTGGTAAGTTATATGATTTATGGTTATTAATTTGTTCTCATCAAAATGAAAACTGATTAACTACTTTCATACTTTGAAGCACTAATTGTTTATTATAGATTTTCAGGGACAGTTTAGCTCGTTGCCTGGTGATTGGGAAAATTTAAGAAAGGCTTATAACTTTAAGGGAAGCAAGTGGTTGTGTGATAGATTGTATAAATTGAGAGAAGTTAAGGGAAAGACAAATTTGGTTCAACTTAAGGTCAAAGAACAGTTATTTGAAAGATGGGCCACCGACGAGAAATTTATAAACCAAAGTGAAAGAAATAAACTAAATAGGGCCCATATGGATGGACCGTCATATGTTGGCGGCCGCATTTCATTTAGTGAGCATCGTCGCAAAATTGTAAGTATACGTTATTTACTATTTGAGCTTTAAATATTTTGTACTTTGAAGTGATTAATTAACAATTATTCATTTGTGTTTGTAGGTAGAGGCTGGAGATGTTCCTCCAGAATTGGTTCCTTGGACCACCTTTAAGCGGACTCATTCTCAGGAGATTGAAGGCGGTGGCAAGCGATGGATTAATGCCAAGTCCCAGCAATTCGCGGTGAGAGATTAGTTAGATTTTTTATTTGCTTCAAACAATAACATATTTATTTCATTTTATATGTCTTATTTGTGATGTATTTTTCTGCTTGTAGGACAACTATCACCAGCTGACGCAGGAGAGAGACTCGCAGATTGAGAACGACCCGTCGTCCTCTTATTCCGATAATGAGAGTCTCTTCATTAAGGTTGCAGGAGGATTTAACAAGAAGGGGAGAGTCTTCGGGATGGGTGCCTCTGCCAGCCAACTAAAGTCGTCTACGAAGCGCTCATCCAGCAGTGTTCGAGGTGATCCTGCAGGTAGACATAATACTTCTGCTATCAATCGCAAACCATTATTCCCTCGTCCATTTAAATGAAGTACAAAAAATAAACTGACTTCGTAATGTTGATTTTGCAGAAGAAAAGAGGGTAAAGGCGTTAGAATAGACGGTGAGGGAGCAAGGAGAGAGGATGAAGGAGCAAGGAGACATGATTATGGAGATGCGGACACTTATCCAGTCCCTATTGAAGGACAAGGGTACGGGAACTCCTGGTGGTGATGGTGATGCTGGTGATAATGATGATCAGAACGCTACTGTTTAGACTTTTTTTTAGTTCACTTTAGTCACGACATTATAATGTTTAGAACTCCTATTTTGCTATGTAAACTCTCTTATTATTGTTACAATTTATTTTTATGATATAGAAAATTTATTTTCTAATTTTTTATATTTCTTTAATGTTTTTTTATATTTTTTTTCCAATAAATTGGATTTTGCGGGAGACAGAAATGTCCCTCGCAAAATTGAAAGATTTTGCGAGGGAACAAGTTTCCCTCGCAAAATTGAGGGTCTAAAATCTCTCTAACATCTTAATTAAGATGATTACAATCAAGAATTTAATTACAAAATTCAAAAATATGTGCTTGTTTAGAATAGCGATTAGAGCCTTCAAAAATAGTTTTCCAATTGTGATTTAAAAGTATAGAGGAAAATATGTGATATGAGTTTTGTCCCAATTTACGTGAACAAACACTTTTAAGGACCTAAATCGTAAACCCAAACAATAACTAAGCTTGTCCATTTTAGAATTAAAAAGAAGATGGGAAGAGAGATAAGAGATAGTGTGTTTTGAATTTTGAATTAATTAAGTATATATATTAGATTTGTCTTTCTTGACAAAATAGGTTAAACCAATTTGATAGGACTTGCAACTGCTAATCAAATGACTTTGATACTATGCTGAATTTTGAATTAAGTAGGTATATTATATATATTAGGTTTATCTTTATATTACAATAGGTTCAGCCAATTTGATAGGAATTGATTTAACATTATATACATTTAATTCATCTTTCAATCATTAGATCTGGAACTTAATCATATTATTCTAAAAGAGAGGTGGGGTTTATGGTTTTTTGGTAAGGCAAGCGAATAGCTGGGCTAGGTGATTAAGGATGAAGGTGAAGAGAAATATCAAAGAAAACATATATAGAAGTAGTAACAAAATCTCCTACTATACTAAGTGTTTTTAATTTGCGTTAAATCTCTCCTATCAAGTATTGTTATCCTTTTCCTCCAACAAGGTGGTATTAGAGTAGAAGTTAAATGATCCAGATTTAGAGAGTTGAAGGTGTGAGGTGTAAAGAGGGAAGGCTATTATAGTAGTAGCAGCTTCAAGTTTAGATAACCTGTTGAGTGCGTGAGTCGAGTAATAGCGCCAAGGAAAGAAGGAAAAATCACACCAAAGTCCCAACTAAAGAAAATAACATCTAAAAAGTCTCATAACTTGTCAATAACAACTGAAAATGACACCACTGACAAGTTATTATGTGACTTTTCAGATATTACTTTTCTTTGTTAGGGACCTTGATGTGATTTTCTCCATGCAGCTGTGAGAAGAAAACTGCTGATAATTGTGTAATGGAAAATTAAAGGGAACATAGCTTAGCATTGAAGAAGAAGAGCATATTGTTATGACCATATCCAATATAAATCTATGATCATATTGTTGTGATAAAAATATAGCCGGACCATGAACCATGCACTTCTTCCACTGAATTTTTTTTTGCAGATGGGGTTTTCAATTTCTACTCCAACATTAAATCTTGAATTATTTAATTGTATTGCTTTATATATTGAAAGATCACAACAATATTCTCTTCTTCCTTCAATGACAAGTTGTTCCCTTATTGCTTTCCATCAGAGTCATTGGCTATTGCACAGCCTTCCTTCCCAGCCTGCATGCTAGCTTCTTTTTATGAGTCTTAAATTTCTAGGTTTATTGAAAATATGTGAATTTCTTAGATCTTGTTTGTGTGTGTGTCTGAGAATTATATATTTGGAAACATGTGACTGATACAGAAAGTGTGGCTTATGGTTTTTGGTAAGTCAAATTAAATAAAAGATAGTTTGAAGGGTTTAATTTAGAAATTAATTTGTATAAACGGGGTAATAAGTAATTATAGTGGTGAAGGTGGGAGTGGAATATAATATCAAAGACAAAGAAATTGAATTGATTGTAACATAATCTCCCAGTATATATAGTATAAATTGTTTAGTGTAAAATCCCTCTTGTCTAGTATATATATTACTCTATATTGTTTCTCTCCCTCCAACTCCAACATCATCTATATCTCTGTTTGATGATATTTCGAATGTCTTGTATCATTCAAGAAAGTCGCTTCATTAACATGACTCCGTTTAAATGTTGATTACTTCATATCCCATCTTTAAAAGTTTTAATATTATGCAGCTCCTTGTCTTGTTACACACACGCACACGCACACACACAACAGTTAATCTCCTAGCTAGCTTTACAGTACATGTCATGCCATATAATTAAAGTAGTCTTATATATTACAGTATCCGATACTATGCTCCCCATTTTGTTAGTCTCAAATGATCATTTTTTGTGCCAATTATTGTTATTTAAGAAAATTAAACTTATTATATCAACATTTGAGAGTGTTAATTTTTTGTCAACTTTTAAAATTTTAGTATCAATATTTTTTGTTAATGAAACTAGTGATTTTAAGGTTAAAACACTGAAAAATCAATTTATAAAATTAAAGGAGCAAATTAAATGTGCACTTTTGCTTTACATATATATGTTTTTGCTTTTGTTTTTTGATTTAAATAATTTTTTTTTTGTTATCTATATAGAGATGCAAGGAATATTTCACAAAATCATTAATCTTTTCATTTCACTCTCTTTTTCAGTCCTATATACTCAAAAATAAATTTGAAATTGAATACCATATATAAACAAAGAGAGAGTGTGACACATGAAATTATAATTGTGTGTATAAGAAAACCACCTTCAATTTTTATGTTCATTGCCTATTTTCTCTTTATCATTCTCTGAATTTCTGAATTACTGTATCATCATTTGCATTCATCGTTATGAACATATAATAAGCATGCTGCAGGTTGGATAATTTTCTGGCAATGAATAATTTTGGCTGATCACACACACACACACATATATATATATATTGATTAATATGTGTTGGTCATGTACAATAATATTATTTCTTGCAGTACCTTGTGAATGAGCTAATGAATAGGGCAAACAACCCAACATGCTGTGCTGAACCTGAGAAACCGAAGTGTTGGAAGCATTATATAGCAGACGTGAGGTTTCAACTTTACAAAAGCACTCATGTTTTTGAAGCTCATGAACTCACAGGCATTCCTGTTGAAATAGCAGAAAATGGTGCATTTTATCCTGTTGAAACCAATAACAAAGGAATTGCAATTCAATTTAGGCTTATGTGGTTGCCATATCCAATTTAATTTTCCTGGTTAATTAAATTGGTGATAAACCAGTGGGGCGGGGTGTTTGTGTCATCTGTAAAAGTCTATATAATGATCATATGAACATAGCTCTGACAATTGTGTTTTCAATTTAAGAATGTGTAATGTGTTTGTTGTGTTATGTATTCGGGGCATTAGATTCTATATATATATATAAGATTATTGACATTTTGATATCTTGCTGGTAAAAAATTGTTGCATTTTTGAAATTTTAGGATTTTTCAAAGAAAAATACCCCCAAGGTGTGCCTTTTTTTTTAAAAAAAAAAAAACTTTTCGAAAACCGTTAAAATTTCATGATTGCACCATTTTTTTAACTAATGATGGAACTCATAACTCAAACAAGCTAATACATGTATGCAACTAGAGTATTCTAGAATCTTTCCTCAATCTCCATCTGTTGTTTGATCGTGGTTGGTCAAAGATGCAAGACTGCAAGAGGTATATGTTCTCTTGGCCTACGTGTAACTGTCACCTGCCAGTCTCTATATAGGAGTTTCATATTAAAAAGAAAAGAAAAAAAAAAGGCCTCTATAGAAGAGTAACTTAGCTTAATCCACAATATCTCTAAACGAATGAGAACTAATACATTTAAATTTTTTTTTAAAAAAACATCCTCGGCGCCAAGCAAAAAATCCATGGCGCGAAGTAATTAATATGTATTGCCACATTAAAAGCGTCCTTAAAGTTATTCAGGTCGCCATAAATTAATATTATTGCAAAAAAGGGAATCCCGCATGGCGCCAAACAAAAAATTATCATATTTTATGGCGCGAGAGAATGTTAGACGTCCTGAAATAAATTTAGGACACCAAAAATAAATTTAAGGAGTCCTGATTTCTTATTTAGGACGTTGAAGGCTAAACTTCCCTCAAGATAATTACAAGAATGTCACCGCCTTCATTTTGGACGTCTTGTTTCTAAATAAGGACGTTTTTTAGGATAGTAATATCCAATTTTTGTAATAGTGAAACGTAAAAACGGTAAACTCGGTGTATAAACTCGTGAGTTTAACCGAGTTTACAACTAGCACGAGTTTACCACTGACTCGACTCGTTTTTATAAGCTAGAAGCGTAAAAACGGTAAACTCGGAGAGTCAACTCGCGAGTTTGACAACAATACATGAAAGAGATAGATCTATATACTCCTTTGATCCACAATATATTTCTCAATTCAGGTCCTTGTAGTTTTTTCTTTTTAATTGTATCCTTATTGTTTCCTCATCTGCTAGCTACGGTCCTTCTGTTTACAATTGCTGTTAACTTAAACTGACAACGCTAATGTGGCAATAATCAACATCTGAGTAATTACCTTCCTCACCAGTCACCACACCAACACCTCCTCCCTCAATCGTCTCTACCCCTCCTCCAAACCAACGCCATCATTCCTCTCACCCTTCATGTACTCTCCCTACCTCTCTCCACCATCAACGTTGTTTAGTCAGATCTTGTTTAGTGCCACGTTAACGTTATCAGCTTAATTTAATGGGAATCATAAAGGGAAGGATTGTAGTTAGTAACTGAGCAAATAATAAGGATCCAATAAACAAATAAAATAACCACAGGGACCTAATTCAAAATTTGGTGAAAGTATAAGGATTTTCAAACTAATTTTCCATTAAATTGAAATAAAGTTCTAACTTTACATATATTAAATGAGGTTTTGATGAAGGAGTTTTGAAAAATTCAACGAGTCATGTTTAAACATTAACTACAAAGATAAAATTGATGAATAAGCATTAATGACTCTCTAAGTGACTTATATTATATTGTGGATCGGAGGGAGTATAATCTTTTTATTTTATTTTATGATGAATGTCTCACGAAAGTCAGAAGTTTCCAAACAATTGCTTGTTCTTACTGTAGCCCCTCAATTAAAAGAGAACAAAATAAATAAGTTTGATATAATTAAAAAATTGGAATCATAATATTTGCTATGGGGTGACAATAATGTTTAAAGAAATGAAAAGTGGAATAGCAAAAATTGGAATGAAAATAATTACAGAAATATGATATTTGACATCGAGAAAGAAGATATATATCTGCCAAAAAAAAAAAAGATATAATATATATATACCTATCTTTTTGTGAACAAAACTTGAGTCAAGTTGTTTTCATTAAGTTCATTTTTCAGTCAATCTATGTCACATATGTCTTTTTCTTTTTTTTTTTCTTTTTTTTTTTTTGAAAAATATCAAGAAAATCACTTGAAATTCAAAATATCAAATAAGTGATTTTACAACAAAATATTGTCAATTGCTTTATTGTTTTTATTAATTTTATTATTGTTGTTGACAACAAAATTTTATAGTTCAAGTGGTATTTTTTTTTTCCTTTTATTTCACATTATCATTTAACCCAAATCATGTCAAACCACCAATAATAACTCCTTAAAATTTTTTAAGAATAAAAAGATGAGAAACTTAACCTAAGTTTTGTCGAACTTATATATCCTCCAAATAAAATTTGATAAGATAGAAATAAGAAAATAATGAAAATGGGGTGGGGTGGGGTGGGGTGGGGGGGGGGGAGGAGAGGACCAATATATCCCATTTGAAGAGAAATTGGGATTTCACAATCGATTCCTTCAGCAAACTAATGCAAGTTTGTGAGGAATACCACTCTTTCACGCCAAACAAACTTCTATGAAATTGCCAGTGTGAAAATGTCATGTTATATTTTAAACAGAACTCGTTTTTCCGAGGTCTATATTCTTCTGCATTGATTAAAATATATATATATATATCTTAAAGTAAACTCTTTTATAAAATATGTCTATCTGTAATTGTCTTGGTCTACCTAGCACCTAACTATTTTTATAAACAAATCCACTTAAGAATCAATAGTATTTTAAAAAAGTAAACCCAATGCCACCGGGGTGACATTGACTGTGTCATAAGTGCACTGCACATTTTCTTGTACATAAAGTACCAAACATGCATGTCACTTACGTTCTTGTCTTCCTAATCAGAAACTAATGGGAATGTCAAAGAGCTTCTTCTGTTCTCTCCTAGGATGTCTGGTTTTTGCAGTTCTGGTTCAATCTCAGGATCAATCAGGTAATTAATTCGCAGACATAACTTAAAGTTAAGTTGCTTATCTACATCAGGTCAAGTTCTCCAATCACATTTGTTATATTGTTATTGTTAGTTGTTAAAATGCGTATGTCTTGCACTCGTAAATTCACCTAGGAAATCAACCCAATGCATATAAGCAACTTGACCTAAGTTTTATCCTTGATTTGCCACCAAAAAGACAAACTTGATTACATTACTACTTAACAAGAATTAACCTTCTTCCACCATTTTTCAGGATTCATAAGCATAGATTGTGGGATACCAGCAGGTTATACCTATACAGAGAAGACAACAGGCATAAATTACATATCAGATGAGAATTTCATAAACTCTGGAGTGAGAAACTCCATAACCACTCTGCTCCAAAATAAGTATCAAGGGCAACTTTGGAACCTGAGAAGCTTTCCTCAAGGAACAAGAAACTGTTACAGAATAAACATCACAAGTGGCTCTAAATATCTCATCAGGGCTAATTTTCTGTATGGGAATTATGATGGCCAGAATAAGTTACCAAGTTTTGATCTTTATCTTGGGCCTAACTTGTGGCAAAAAGTAAATATAACTGATGCATCTGTGTTACTAAGCCCTGAGATCATACATGTTCCTTCACTAGATTACATTCAAATCTGTTTGGTTAACAAAAGCTCTGGAACCCCATTTATTTCTGCTATAGAATTGAGGACTTTGATGAATGATACTTATGTTACTCAGTCTGGATCCTTGTCACTTTACTTGAGGTTGGATTTAGGCTCAACCAGCAACAGAACATACAGGTAAATCTATGCTTTCTTTGATTAATTTACTTGAGAAAGAGTTTGTTTAGATGTGTTCTTAAGATTTGGTTTTATTGAGCATGCTATATTTGGTTTCATTAGTTTTTCACATAAAAGGTACAAGGTACTCTTTCAAGTAAGACTAGCTTGTTTGGATTAGCGTTGGTAAAAGTGATTTTTATACTAATTGACTTTTGCAAACTAAAGTTGGGGTAAAAATTAATTAGTACGTATAATGTGATTTTCTTTTGGATAGGCTTTAATAAAAAATGTCAGTTTGACATGAGCTTGTTTAAATAATATATTGAAAAGTTAGTTTCAGAAAGTTTAAATCTGAAGAAAAGCCAAAAGCTAAAAAAAGTTGCTTCAGCTTCAACTTGACCTTTAGCCCAGAAGCTCATTTTCTCAAAGGCAACCCTAAACATCACATGTTGGGCCAAACTGGTTTTTCACGTTATAGAAAAGTCCGTTTGGCATCACATAATAATTACTTTTCTTCTATAACAAGACCAAATAGGAATCAATTGCTTAACTAGCTTCTACAACACAAAGGAAAGATTACACTAGTCATCCTTCACTTCATCTTTACATTTAAAAAAACAAAAAAATCTGTAAATCTGATACGAGAATAATATGACTTTGACACAGATATAGTTATGATGTTTATGATCGCTTCTGGTGGTATGACGTCCCCAACCCGACCTGGACGCAATTAAGTGCTTCAATTTCTGCAGATCCCTTTGTTCAAAATGATTACAAACCAGCAGCCATTGTTATGAGTAATGCAGCCACACCAGTAAATGAAAGTGCTCCAATGAGAGTGTGGTGGAGGCCCAAAAATACATCAGACCAATTCTATGTTTACATGCATTTTGCTGAGCTTCTAGTATTACCAAAGAATCAGACAAGATCATTCACCATTACCGTCAACGGCAATCTCTTTTATTCTGATCTTGTACCTCAGTACCGAACCACAACCACTATATACAGCAAGTATGGTGCCAGTGGAGAAATAATGGAGTTTTTGCTTCAGAAGACTGAGAGTTCAACCCTCCCTCCCATTCTCAACGCCATAGAAATTTATACGGTTAAAGAGTTTTCGCAATCAGAAACAGAACAAGAAGATGGTATGATCTGCAAACAAACTTTTACAGATGCATATTACTCCTCTCGTCATTAATGTAAGATCTAATCAACTGATTTGATGATTTGATTATATTAAGAAAGTTAGTTAAATTAATTAATATGACATGTTTTTCTAAAACACTCTAATTATCTTCTTGAACTCTTTCATTCTCTCTCCTACTTGACTATTGTAGAGAGAATGTCAATAAGGTTGATTTGGGAAAAACTGATAAATAGGTTAAATAGGTTTTACATTTAGAATCAATATAAACTCTAATTTGATAGGGCTGGAGAAATATCTGTTTCTATGTGATTGAGTTAGACTACTTTTCTTTTATTTCAAAGAATCTGGTCAAGAAGATACATGATTTTTAGACTAATTTACTCTTTTGAGAAACAGTTGATGCAATCACGACAATCAAGTCTACTTATGGGGTGACAAGAAATTGGCAAGGAGATCCATGTGGCCCTGAGGCCTACATTTGGGAAGGTCTAAATTGTGCTTATAATGGCCAGAATTCCCCAAGAATCACAACCATGTAAGCTTGTTTTCCCAAAATTCATGTTATTGCTTTATGAAACTTGAACCAGAACTTCTAATAATATTGGGGAAAAAAAACAGGAATTTATCTTCAAGTGGATTGACAGGACAGATAGATCCTTCCATATCAAATCTTACCATGTTGGAGAAGTTGTGAGTATTTTTCACTCAGGCATAATCCAACCCTCCTTTTAGAATGTTTTCATTTTTCCTTTAAGTGGGAGAAAATTTCATTTTTCAGGGATTTATCAAACAATAGCTTAAATGGATCAGTTCCTGATTTTCTTTCTAAACTACAAAACCTGAAGATCTTGTAAGTTGTTTGTAATTAATTGAACAATAATCAGATCCCATTGGGCTATAAAAAAACGATGTTATAGCTGGATTACTTTTTGCAGAAACCTTCAGAGCAACAACTTCTCAGGTACAGTTCCCTCTGATCTGGTTGAAAAATCAAACCAAGGTTCCCTATTACTAAGGTATCGCTCTTGTCAAAATCCTAATATCCTAAAAGTTATTTTTCCATGAATTTAGGACACATAAACATTCACATTTCTTAAATTATCTTCATCTTGTCTAAGATAGAGCTATAGATTACTTGCAAGATTTATTGACAGATGAACATAATAACTTATGTGACTCTCCATATGCTAGTGTTGGAAATAATCCATATCTATGTGAATTTCCTCCATGCAACAACAAGAAAAAGAACAGTATTATTATTCCCACAGTAGCATCAGTTGGTGGAGTTCTGATCCTTGTGGTAGCTGCAGCAACCTTATTTTTTACCCTTAAAAGGAGAGAACCAAGCGGCGAGGCTGCTCTACCAAGAGGTGAGGTTGCTCTTTATCATTCACACACACAAAATATTTTGATTGATCATGTGAAAGAACCAAATAAAAGATTTTTTTCATGATATAAAATTAGGAACAAGTTCAACAGAGATGTCGCAGCAAGTTGAAAGAAATGAACAACAAAGCGATACGGCTGTGATAGAGAGAAATAAGCAATATTCATACAATGATGTCAGAAGAATGACCAATGAATTCAGCAGAATTCTTGGTAGAGGTGGGTTTGGATCAGTTTATTTGGGCGACATTGATAAAACTCCTGTTGCAATTAAAATGCTCTCCCTATCTTCATCCCAAGGTTATCAGGAATTCCTAGCAGAGGTAAGAAATTAACTAGTGTACCAAAATCACTCAAGTTTTAAATTTAATAAGTATGTATTCATGGTTAAGCATGGGTATGAATTGCCTTTCAGGTTAAGCTTTTAATGAGAGTTCATCACAGAAATCTGACTGCCCTTATTGGGTATTGTAATGAAGAAACCAATAAAGGGCTCATATATGAATACATGGCTAATGGTAACCTACAAGACTACCTTTCAGGTCTGTTGGTACCAATCAATTTTCAATTAACTAATAGTCTGGAAATATGGGGGAAAAAATGTAAGGATAGAAAGTTACAGAGTTTGATTCTGCAGGAAATAAAAACAAATCGATGGTCCCGACTTGGCAAGACAGACTTTGTATAGCACTGGATGCAGCACTAGGTAACAAAATGAACCAAAGTTTCACTTTTCACCGCTCAAATCTTTTTTCCACTTTTATTTGATATAAATTTTGGCTCAGGGTTGGATTATCTGCATAATGGATGCAAGCCACCTATAATTCACAGAGATGTAAAATCTTCAAACATCTTGCTGAACGAAAAATTCAGAGCAAAAATAGCAGACTTTGGTCTATCTAAAATCATCCCAACTGATGATGGAAGTCATGTGTCAACTGTTGTTGCTGGTACTCCTGGTTATCTAGACCCTGAGTAAGTCCCTCCAATCATTATCTTGCTTAAAGGGTTGTGCTTTATTTTAAAGAAAAAAACAAATTTTAAGTTACTCCATCATGTCCTTAATATAAGACATATTTACCTAATTTGATTAGATTAAGGAAGTTGGTTGAGTTAGTTAATATGACATATATTTTCTAAAACACCTTAGTTATCTTCCTTAATTCCCTCATTTCCTCTCCTCATTGATTATTGTTGAGAGAGCATTAATAGGGGTAAGTTAAGAAAAAATTGACAAATATGAAAACTATATCTTATATTCAGAACCAAGATCAACTCCTCAAATAAATCCTATATTAAGGACCAGGGAAAGTAAGTTATTTTGGTGGTTTCCAATGTGAAAACAAACAAACACTAAGTTGTTTTTATCTTCATCATCTCGTAGGTACCATAAAACGAACAGATTGACAGAGAAAAGTGATGTTTATAGTTTTGGAGTAGTTCTTTACGAGATAATCACCGGTTTGCCAGTCATATTGAAAGGCGATGAGAGAACTCACATAAGTCAATGGGTTAAGTTCATGGTTGATAGAGGGGATATAAGGGCCATTGTTGACTCAACGTTGAGTGGAGACTTTGGCATTAACTCTGTTTGGAGATATGTGGAAATGGCAATGAAATGTGTGTCACCAAACCTTAATGACAGGCCAGCCATGAGTGGGGTAGTGACTGAGCTAAAGGAGTGTTTGGAAACTGAACTAAGTAGAACCAGACACAATGGTGCTAGTACCAGTGGTTTATCTCAATTAGTAGTGTCTGTGAATATGGAAAGTACAGAATTCTCCCCCTCAGTCAGGTAGGAGATTGCCTCTTACTAAGAAGAATGAAGTTAATGTGAAACTCTGCAAGAAGGATATATGTGGAAGTTTGTTTTAGACCCTATTTTCTAAACACTCCTAAATTAGTAGAAAATGTTGGATTTACTATGTAATGTCTTTTTTTTTGGCCAAAGATCTTATACTGTATGTAATGTCTCAAAAAAAAAAAAAGTTGTATCATTTATGGCATGAGTACAACAGTTTTCGTTATACTTTTTTCAATTTTATATTGATATGTTGATGAGATATTCAAATGTTACATCCTCTAGTTTAACTAAAAGAAACAAATAATTATAACCATTTTTTAGGGTACATCCTCTAGTTAAAATAGAGAATGTTATTGAATAATTATAATACACAAAAACATTTTAGGGTGTAATCATTTGGCTTTCAGCATCCACCAGTTGGTTTATTCTTTTTGATTTTTTGGGACTCAATCTACTAGTTGGCATTATATGTGTTTTTATTTTTATTTTTCAAGGAATTACTTGTTAAGTGGAAAATTCCCTTTGGTTAATCCCAAATTAAGATGTTAGTCAATGCAAATATCCAATACTTAGTTGCTTTGAATTGGTGATTCCAAAATAAATTAATTTTGCTTTGGCTAAAAAAAAATAAAAATATATGTAACCAAACAAAAAATAAAAATTATACATGTATTAATCAATATTTTTCATAAAAATATGAATATATCAAGCTATCTTCCATATATATCATATATATACATTTTATAAAGAAATAAAAAAGAGGAAAGATTGTGAATAATTAAGCATCTCCACTTCATTCATTCTCGGAACACATCTCTTTAATTAATCATATAACATATCACTCTAGTCTTATTTATAAGTCTCTTTTGACAAAAAAAAAAAAAAAAAATTGATCATATTTATAAATTCCCTTCCAGGATAATAAATAAGATTGTGACAAGTTTGCCCATATTAATTATATAATAAAAATAGAGAGAGAAGAAAAAATTGAAATATAACCATTCATAATTGAGGGCAAAGTTAAAAATTTATCTCATAATTATTGAGCTAAATGTATAATTTAGTGGAATCAGCTTTATTACACCATGATGAAAATATGACTTGCATGTTTGTTTTGGAATTCCTATATGGGGTTTAAACTTCTCATGTTGCATGAGAAGAAGAAGATTTCTACACAGACATGAAATGGTGAGACCCACATATATGTATAATGAGCATTATATGTATGTGGGTTCCACCATTTCATGTGTGTGTGACATGAGAAAACACTTCTCCATGAGAAGTGTTTTTCCCTTCTTATATTCATCCTAAGAAAGTAGAAACCTTTTGAACCCATTTAATACGAACCTAGCCAATGTCTGCTGTTTGAAACTGTGTTGTTTTAGCGCTAAAGCAGGTATTTTAAACGGACATTAGATATCCCAGATTGATATTATTATTATTATTTTTCATTTAACCTGTTTTGATTATTTTAATAATTATATTTCTTTAATTTTTTTTATTGTATTTATTAAAAATTATTTTAATCCTTTACAAATAACATGATCAAACAAGATGAAAAAATTAAGATATTTATGCAATCAGGGATAATTTTCCTATTAGTGTTCTGTATAACCGTTTGATTTAATTTAACATAGTTTAAATTATTTGAACTTAAATTTGTTAATATTTATTATTTGAATTAAGAATTTAGGTAATCTTTTGTAATATTTTGTTACCTAGAAATAAGTAAAAAAATATTAAAAATCTTAAAATAGTCTAAAGCCTACCAGCAGGCCAGAGCCCACGAGTTCAAAGACCGGACTTCAATTTTACAAATGTTTTTGACAACAAACTTTTCAAGCTCGACCCATTCTAATTAAAAAAACAGTGTACATGTAGGGCAGAGCAATGGGTGGGTTGGGCAGTCCGTACCTAAACCTATATCCCGCCCATTTAACTTATACGGGTACGGGCTAGCCCATACCCATACATCAACCCATTTAAACTAATGGGTAGGCTAACTGGGTTTTGGGTAATCCATTTACATTTGATCTTTTTTTTTTTGTTGAAAAAAAATATATATAAACATTAAGCATCCATCCAAATCCATCATTTTAAATTATGAAATCCAAATCTTCAAAGTTCAATAAACACAATTCATATAAAAGAACTTAAATTTAGACAAATACTATCATAATATAATTTTAATGTTCAAACTCCAACTCTTAATTTAAATCATTACAACTATTTGTATTGGACAAATCTGATAACTTTTAAATTCATCATCAATGGGATGGATCCTACTTCTTCTCAATTCATTTGCATAGGACAAATATGATAACTTGTTTCCATACAATCTTGGGGAAGTAGGTTATTAGATCATTTGAAGGGACAAGCTTTTTAAAATAGTCATCAACTATTTGGAGTCTGTGTGAGGTTTTTTATGAGTACTTTGACAAAATTGATCTTTGCCATCCTTCAATAAATTCAAATGCACAAATAAGCCCATAAAAGGTATCTTCTAGGATTGGAATTTCTACTGTGATAAGTTTTATGACTTCTATGGCTTTCTAGATTCTTATGTTTCCAATCGAACCTAACAAAGCAAATTTAAAAGTAAAATCTTCATAGGATATGTAACTGTTCAATCAGTAAATGGCTTCAACATAATAATCAAGTAATCACAGTACTTGATATTTACAAGTTGTACCTGTATGATTCCTAGAACACTTACACTTGTGACTTGACCTTGATCCTTTTATACACATTGTAGCAACTACTACGATTTGCACTTGCCAAGACCCAAAGACAATGGGGATGTCATCTACTCATCTTCATCAATTAATTCCCAAGAGCTCAAATATCAACACCCTAGCAACTATGACAAGGATCAACCTAAATTAAAAGCATTGCACAACTAAATGGGCGGGTACCGGCAACCTGATGGTGTGCCCATAGCCCGTCCATCTAAGTCTTAAATGGGCGGGTTTTAACCCAACTCGTTATGAGTCTTTTTGGGCGGGCTTCAAATGGCCCAATTAGACAGGTTGCGGGCGGGTTCACCGTATTACGAGTTCCTTGCTCAACCCTACGTACATGTAGATTCGACTTGACAAAGGGTAACAAAAGACCAAACGACTTGTGTGCCCTCACTCTCACTTACACCAAAGGCTACCCTCCTCTTCTGTCGTCTTTACATGTGTTACCGTCCCAACGTAAGATCACTAATTGCATCATCTTCAGGTAAAGTATATATGTCAATAAGTGCTTAGCGAAAGGTGTATTAAGTTAAACTATTATGTATGACTTAATGTCAATAAGTGCTTAGCGAAAGGTGTATTAAGTTAAACTATTATGTATGACTTAATGTTTTCCCCTCATTGTTAAATTTTTTGCTTGTATGAGAAAAAGTCGTTGCAATTATGATGACAAATAATATATATATATATATATATATATATATATATATATATATATCATGGAGGAGTCTTTAATCCAGGATGCAAGATCTGATCCACGCCTTTTTCAAAATGTAGTACATATTGTTATTCCATGTCACTTAAAGTAATAGCATTGTGTCTGATACCACTTTTTGATACCAGTTTATGGCTAATAACAGACATCAGTATCAAACATGAGTCTAGTAGTGTCCTACAATTTTTTAGTTCACTTAGTTAACCCTAATTCACACACCTCTATCCACACGCCTCTCCAGTTTTAGTACGTATTATTCCCAAGGTTCTGAAACTCGAACCGAACCGGCTAGTTCAGACTGGAAACCGGCGAACTGGTTGGAAAACTGGTCCGAGTTAAGGGGAAACCCTAGGTTTCGAGTTGACCCGGGGTCAACTTGGCTGAGTCACAAAGCCAGATTGTTTTTTTTTAAAAAAAAAAAATCGACTGAATGAGAAGACGCCTCTCCAGTTTTAGTACGTATTATTCCCAAGGTTCTGAAACTCGAACCGAACCGGCTAGTTCAGACTGGAAACCGGCGAACTGGTTGGAAAACTGGTCCGAGTTAAGGGGAAACCCTAGGTTTCGAGTTGACCCGGGGTCAACTTGGCTGAGTCACAAAGCCAGATTGTTTTTTTTTAAAAAAAAAAAATCGACTGAATGAGAAGCCATGGATGTCGAAGGTCGCTGGTATCGAGTTTCATACCTCCATGCTTCTTAATGTTGAGGCCATCCAGTAGGGAAGACGCTGGCGATGGTGTTATGGAGGCCGGAAGAGGAGAAACGATATTTGGAGAGAAGGAGAACGAGAAGGAGAGGAGAGAGATCTAATTTAGATCGTGAAGATCATTGCCCTAGTAAGTCTCCTTCTGAAGATCGTGAAGGTGGGGCAGAGAGATGTATCATCTAAAGGAGGGTTAAGCCAGTCCGGTTTTTATGATATTAGTAGAAAGAGAGAACATTTGAAGGAGGGTTGTGAAGATTGAAGATATAATCTCTCTCTCATGGGTATTAAACATTGAAGGGAAATTAAATATTAGAAAGGCCAGTTTCTTGAATAAATTAACGAGGCAGAAATTAAATACTCTCAAGGAAAAGGCCAAGTCAAGCACCTATGACTCTGCACCTACTTACCTACAAGGTTGCAACACTAGCGCCACATTTTCCATGTACTCATTAAAGAGAAAATAAAAGAATCCATATTTTCATTCCCACTCGAGGCCTAAGGCTTTTTCTCTTTTTTGTTTTTTTATAAAAAAAATCAATATAATATATTGCACATCTTTATATTATATCCATTATCACATCACATCCTCTCATTTTTTGGTCACAAAAAAAAATTTTATTTATTAAAATATGAATATTGTTACCTATTTTGATTAAATTATTTCTTAATTAACTCCGGTCTAACCCATTGACATTTGACCCAGTACTCCATCGATTTAGTGACCGGTCCAAGTTTCAGAACCTTGATTAATCCCTCTCCCTTAAAGTAATAGCATCGTGTCTGATACCAATATTAGACATTGGTATCAGATATGGGTCTAGTAGTCTTGTACAATTTTGTAGACTACTTAGCTAGATCTAATTCACACCCCACTCCAAATTTAGCATGTATTATTCCCTCTCCCTTAATGTAATAGCATCGTGTCTGATACCAATGGCTAATACTAGTTTATGGGTCTAGTAGTATGCTACGATGAGCCACTTGCCAAACCCAATCCTCTCCCTGTAGTATACTATGTATATAGTAGTATAAATTTTTTATACTATTTAAAATTTTAAAATGGATTTCTAATTTCTAAATTTCAAAATGGAATATTTATTATTTATTATTATTATTATAAGATTTCAATATTTTATTATTAATTTTCTAATGAATGGGGAGTCCGTTTTGCCTCTTATTCTAGTATGTGCTTCTGGAGGAGCATTTATGTAAGAAGGAAGTTTGAGCTTGATGCAACATTAGATACTTGTTATGAATGTCAACTAAGTATCGTAAGTAAATTGCTCTCGGTTGTTCAATCACAAATCTAGTACGTATTGTTCTCTCCCTCTCAAAGCAATAGCATAGTATCTAATACTATACCATGGTTTAGGAACCCAGACCGAACCGGTGGAGACTCTAATGGTGTTTCATTCATCCATCAGAAAGGCTGAAAAAGGTGTTTGTCGTGTTCGTCGACGGTGGTGCCATGGGTTAGCATGAGACATTGGTATTCGCTGAAGAAGGTGACAGTGACTTGTAGAGATTGGAGAAAAATCTCTGACAAACAAAACCCTCTCCCTCCTAGTCGCTCTCCTAGTTTCCTTAGCTTCGAACTGTGAATAAACTACTCCCTCTGGTCCTTATTATAAGGCACCAACTAGCAAGTGTATTTTGTTTTTTTATAAGGCACTTGCTTGTTCCCAATGAGCATTAATTAATAAGGCACCAACTAGCAAGTGTATTTTGTTTTTTTTATAAGGCACTTGCTTGTTCCCAATGAGCATTAATTATTTTTTCCCATATATATATGCCCTTAATTAATAAGGGTAATGAATGAGAGTAATAATTAATATTCCCTCTAGTCCTTATTATAAGACATCAACTAGTTAGTGTATTTGGTCTTTTTTATAAGGCACTTGCTTGTTTCTAAGGAGCATTAAATATTTTTTTTCCATATATACCTTAATTAATAAGGTTAGTGAGTGAGAGTAATAATTAAAATGATATTAGAGTTTAGTGCAATTAGTAGGGATAATATTGGAAATTACTTAAATTGTAGGACAAATTTATTGAATTTAATTATTTTTATTGGTTTGTAAGAATTATTAGTTGGATCCTTATAATAAGGATCAGAGGAGTAATAAACAGACAAATCTCATATTCTCACATTTTTCTAAGCCCAAGCTCGTGTGATCTCTTCTTTTTTTAAAAACCAATACAAAATTACACATCCTCACAGGTTTACATAATATTTTTTATTATTAAAATATAAATATTTTTACCTATTTTAATTAAAGATCTAACCCTTTAATTGATGACGCAAGATCTAATCCACACCTCTTTCAAAATGTAGTACATATTGTTATTCCATGTCCCTTAAAATAATAGCATCATATCTGATACCGATTTGTGATACCATAAATTTATGGCTAATATCAGACATTGGTATCAGACATAAGTCTAGTAGTCTCTTACAATTTTTCAGTTCAATTTTTTATGATTGACTGGCTAGTATATGCTTTTAAAGGCCAAATAAATATCCAAAGCTTACACAATTGGATGCCATGATTAGGAGTTTATACTTCTCTGGTTCAGCATCCAAGGTATTTGATCTTGCATGAAGACTGAAGTTTTGGTCTGATATTTTTAGGTGATAAAAGTAGTTTCCTGGATTATGGCTTGAGTGAAGCTGATCCTAAGGTTTATGATATTATTGGCAAGGAAAAGAATCGACATGTAAGTGAATAAACTCAATAGCATATTCTATTCATGTAGAGGAGTTCATATATATATACAAGAGATGAGCCTAACAGTAAACCATATAATTGTGGATCTAACTTAATCCCTAATAATATGGATCTAACCGTAATCCATATTATAACACTCCCCCTCAAGTTGGAGCATAGATGTTAATCAAGCCCAACTTGTTACAAAGATAGTCAACCCGAGTCCCATTTAAAGCCTTAGTCAGAAGGTCACCCAATTGGTCACTAGACCGCACATGCCCTGTAGAAATAAAGTTCTCCTTAATCTTATCACGTACAAAGTGACAGTCAATCTCAATGTGTTTTGTACGTTCATGAAACACAGAGTTGGAGGCTATGTGTAGAGCAGCTTTATTATCACACCACAACTTCGCAGGTAAAGACGTGGCAAGGCCAACCTCCTTCATTAACTGGTGAATCCACACAATTTCCTGTACTGACTGAGACATGGCTCTATACTCAGCTTCTGCACTCGACTTAGAAACTACATCTTGCTTCTTACTCCTCCATGATACTAAATTTCCACCAACAAACAAACAATATCCTGTGGTGGATCTTCTGGTAGCCTTTGACCCCGCATGATTTGCATCACAAAAACATTCAATCTTGTTGTGGCCATGATTCGTATAGAGTACACCACGACCAGGTGAGCCCTTCAAATAATGTAAGACATGTTCTAAAGCTTCCCACTGAGCAACGGTTGGTGCAGTCATGAATTGACTAAGCACACTAACTGAAAAGGTCACATCGGGGCGAGTTACCGTGAGATAGTTCATTTTCCCAATTAATCTACGGTATCTCTCAGGATAGGCAAATGGTTTGATCTTCTCCGGATCAACTTTCTTTTGTATATCCTCAGGTAGCTCATCAAACGAAATGCGATCATCCATATCCAAGAAGGGATTAGGAATCATGGGAATGCTACTCGGTGCTGCTCCGAGTTTCCCAGTTTCTTTTAACAAATCAAGAACATATTTCCTTTGTGTCAAGAGGATGCCTTTCTTACTTCTCATAACCTCTATTCCAAGAAAGTACTTTAACGGACCCAAATCCTTTGTTTGAAAATGAGAATTAAGAAATGCCTTAAGTGATGAGATTCCCGAAGCATTGCTACCCGTAATAACAATATCGTCAACATATACCACTAATGTAATCATCCCGGCATCTGTCTGCTGATAAAACACAGAATGGTCACACTTACTCTGACTCAGACCAAATTTCTTAACCACAGAGTTAAACCTGTCAAATCAAGCACGAGGGCTCTACTTCAAGCCATATAAAAACTTTTGAAGATGGCATACCTTCCCACGCCCCCCTGAGCAACAAAACCAGGTGGTTGCTCCATGTATACTTCCTCAAGAAGATCACCATTCAAGAACGCATTCTTAACATCCAATTGATGAAGATCCCAACCATAATTGGCTGCCATAGAAATGAAGAGGCGAACAAAGGACAATTTTGCCACAGGAGAAAAGGTTTCTGAATAGTCAACACCATAGGTCTGAGCATAACCCTTGGCAACCAATCGAGCTTTCAAACGTTCCAAGGTGCCATCAGCTTTCGTTTTGACTGTGAACACCCACTTACACCCGATAGCCTTCTTACCAAGAGGCAAATCAACAAGATTCCAAGTACCGGCCTGATCAAGGGCCACCATTTCTTCTTCCATCGCAGCACGCCAACCGGGATGGGTCAAGGCTTGTTGGAGAGTAGTGGGAACAGTGAGAGAGTCTAAGGATGCTATGAAGGAACAAGATGGAGGAGACAAATGGTTATAGGAAACAAAGGAAGAAATAGGATAGGTGCAAGTACGCTTACCTTTGCGTAAAGCAATAGGCAAGTCATCAGGAGTATCAGGCACCGTGGCTGGTTCAGAGGTAGCAGCGAAAGGGTCAGGAGTATCAAGAATATCAGGCATTGATCCTGGTACAAAAGTAGGAGTAGAAGGAACGGATGCTGGATCAGACATCGAAGCAGTCATTGGTGGGTCATGAACCTGATCAACTACATTACTTGCCCTAGGGCGTTTACGATAAACATGATAGATAGGTGGTTTAGCAGGTGCTGGATCAGATGCTTGCACTGGTGGTAACTGAACCGTATAGACCAAGAGATCATCAAGATTGTCAGAGGTGTCATCAGTAGAGACAGGAGATGGGGGTGGAGTAGAGACAGGAAAAAATGAAGTTGACTCATGGAATGTGACATTTGTAGACACAAGATAACGCCGAAGAGTGGGAGAATAACACCGATAACCCTTCTGAACCCTAGAATACCCAAGGAAGACACACTTAAGAGACTTGGGATCAAGTTCGGTAACAATGGGACGAACATCACGAACAAAACGACACAACCAAAGATTTTAGGGTGAACAGGAAACAGGGGTTTGGAAGGGAATAAGGTGGTGTATGGAGTAGCACCATTGAGAACAAGAGGGGACATACGATTAATAAGGAAGCACGCAGTAGACACAGCGTCAAAAAGACTTAGGAACATTCATTTGAAACATGAGAGCCCGAGCAACTTCTAATAAGTGTCGGTTCTTACGTTCTGCAACACCATTTTGAGCCGGTGTATCTGGACAGGAGGATTGATGAAGCATGCCATGTTGGAGCATATAGGTTTGAAATTGGGTAGAAAAGTATTCTTTAGCATTGTCACTCCGTAAGGTTTTGACAGACACACCAAACTGAGTTTGGATTTCAGCACAGAAATGGCAAAAATGAGAAAACAACTCGGAATGAGTTTTCATTAAATAAAGCCAAGTGGTACGAGAGAAATCATCAACAAAAGTAACAAAGTACCTAAAACCAGTCTTGGACTCGACATGACATGGACCCCAAACATCATAATGGACTAAATCAAAAGGAGACGCAGCTCGTTTATTAACGCGAGGTGCCAAATGAACACGATGATGTTTAGCAAACTGACATGACTCACATTCTAAATATGACAAATGATGGAATTGAGGATACATCCTCTTCAAAGAAGACAAAGACACATGACCTAAACGACAATGAATGTCAAAAGGGGACGAACCACCAGAGCAAGCAACTGAACGTGGTACCTGATCCTCAAGGAAGTAATGGCCGCCAGATTCATAGCCCCTACCAATAACTCGCTTCGTCGTGAGATCCTGAATCAAACAACGGTCAGGGAAGAGAGTGATGAAACAGTTTGATTGTCGAGTGAGTTTGCTAGGAGACAAAAGATTAAATGCAAGGTCAGGGACATTAAGGACATGGGATAAGGAAACAGATGGGGTAGGTTGGGCAGTGCCAGAGCCAAGAACACGAGAATAAGAACCGTTGGCAATTGTTATACTGGAAGGAGTAGCATAAGGCGCATACGAGGAAAACAAATGGTGGTTACCTGTCATATGATCAGTAGCACGGAATCGATGATCCACTTGGAGGAAGAAGTAGCAAAACTAGAGGCAATATTACCTGTACCAAGAGCAATTGAAGAACTAGACGTAGATGCAGCCATCAAGCCTCACTAGGAGCAAGTTGAGCACCACAACAAACAAAGGATCAAGTACCAATCAAATAATGAAGATAGCAACCAGCACACACTCTCTGAGAAAGAGCACCAACAGTGAGCAGAAAGCCTCACCAAAGGAGAGAATACCAAGAAACCAAAGAGAACAGCAACCAAACAATTCTCTGAACGTCTCACAAGAGACCAAAAAACAACCAAAAACACCTCACCGGGGGTGAAGAACGAACGAGTGACCACCAAACAATAAGCAATTGGCAAACACCTCACACCAGAGGCAAAAAGAAGAGAACCTAACCAGAAGATGCTGAAAACGCACAAACCTGGACACAAACAACGTACCGGCGCGAGAAAAATGAACCCAGATCTGCAAACCTCGTCTAATGAACACAAAAACACCCGAAAGGAACCGGGTTCAGTGATTCGACGCGAACGGTGGAGGTCTCCATCGGGAAAGGATCCAAACGCGTCGTCACGCGCCGGGAAGAGGACGCTGTCTGCGAAGCGTGTGTAGTACACGCACCGTCGAAATGAGATCGGACCTCCGAGGATTGGTTGATTGGAGGGTGGAGAGCCGTGCTGGGTGGCGCGTGATCCAATCAGATGTCGGGAACCGAATTCGAATTGTCCTCCCTCTCTCTCTCTCTCTCTCTCTTTGTTTCGGACGGACTTGACCAGAAAATGGAAACCAGACGTGAACTCAGGGAACCTAGGCAGAAACCCTAGCTCTGATACCATGTAAGTGAATAAACTCAATAGCATATTCTATTCATGTAGAGGAGTTCATATATATATACAAGAGATGAGCCTAACAGTAAACCCTATAATTGTGGATCTAACTTAATCCCTAATAATATGGATCTAACCGTAATCTATATTATAACACGACAGTATAAAAGCCTTGAGCTTATTGCTTCAGAAAATTTTACATCGAGGGCAGTGATGGAAATGAACTCATTGATGAGCTTGAAACACTATGTCAAGAGAGGGCATTGGCTGCATTTCACTTGGATGGGAATACCCTTATCTGGCTCTCCTGCTAATTTTGAAGTTTACACTGCAGTTCTTAAGCCACATGATCGAATAATGGTAAAAATCCCCTCTTGTGCGATTTTTGCTAATGCAAAATAGTGTTTCTGTTGTAAGGATGTATTGATATAAAATGATATGATTCTTCAGGGTTTGGACTTGCCTCATGGGGGACATATGTCTCAGGGGTTCATGACCCCCAAAAGACATGTATCAGGAACATCAATTTATTTTGAATCTATACCTTATCGACTTGATGAATCTACAGGTGCTTACATTTTTGTCATTAAATTATGGCATAGTCTAGCTACCAAAAGCTTAAGCACTTTTGAATTGTAAACCGGCCTCATTGATTATGACATGCTTGAGAAAACTGCTAATCTCTTCCGACCAAAACTATATTATTATTGCTGGTGCAAATGCTTATCCTCGAGACATTGACTATCCACGCATGAGAAAAGTAAGTTCTGTTTCTGGAAAATTTTGTTTGTGATTGAATATCCCTACTTGTGATATGTGATTTTTGTTTTCTTAACAAAAAGCTAATTACATGTGATATCCATGCGAAGATTACAGATGAAGTTGGTGCGTTTCTTATGATGGATATGGCTCATATTAGCAGACTTGTTGCTGCTGGTGTGCTTGCTGATCCCCTTGAATTTTGCGATATTGTGACAACCACAACTCACAAGGTTTTCCTCAAGATATTCCCAATATCGCGCTTTTATTTTTTATTCAAAAGTAAAGGAACTGAATTTGTTTTCATTCTTCTAACAATCAACATTCATTTAATATTTAACTATATACTCCCCTTTGTTGGTGTTCACATGCCCAGGACTTAGTACTATTATATATTTTTCTCCAGTCTCCAAGAGGTCCCAGAGGTGGCATGACATTCTTCAAGAAAGATTATGTGTATGGTGTCGATCTAGAGTCTGCCATTAACAATGCTGTTTTTCCTGGCCTACAAGTAAGATATTGGTTCTGTTTAGGCCTATCTTTACTATTTCAATTGAAAATATTGTCCCTACCTTCATAGTTTAGTACTAAAATTATCTTTATATAGGGTGGTCCTCATAACCACAAGGGAGTGGCTACGGTCCACTGCCCTTTTTTACACTAAATTTGCACTGCATGCGGTGTGTATACCGCATGCGGTAATTTTTTTAAAAAATTTTACACCGTTCAGATCTTCATCCGACGGCTCAGATGAGGAAGAGGATGGAAGAGGATGGGAAGAGAAGAGGATGAGAGCCAGATCCTAACCACACAATTGGAGGACTAGCAGTTTGTTTGAAGTATGCTCAATCCCGAGTTTAAGGTTTACCAGAACCAGGTATGTCTCTTTTAACCATTGGTAAGTTTGTTCCTAGGCCTATCATGACAATTGCACTCATATAACTTCAATCCTGTAGGTGGTCTCTAACTGTAGGGCTCTAGCAAATCAATTAATAGAGCATGGCTACAAATTGGTATCTGGTGGAAGTGATAATCACCTGGTTCTTGTTGATCTGAGGCCATCTTTAAGAATGTTGCTCTTTTATATCAAATTTTAGAATAAAATTTCAGTATTTCTTTATTATTATTCTCCTTTTGTTTCTAGTACTTCTTCTCAGTGTCTTATTGCTTTAGTTTAAATATTCTTTCATGCATTCCTAGGGCATTGATGGTGCTCGAGTGGAGAAAATTCTTGACATGGCCTCTATAACTCTGAACAAGAATTCAGTGCCTGGTGAGATTCATGCTACTTGTGTTTCATATTCTTTGCCTTGTTTATTTATTCTGTTTGGTCTTCCTCCCTCGGCTGCTTCTTCTTCTTTTCCATGTTCTTACTTACACATGAGAATCATGACAGGTGATAAAAGTGCCCTTGTTCCTGGAGGCATCCGCATTGGATCGCCGGCAATGACAACACAAGAGGACTAGGAGAGAGAGAGTTTGTTCTAACAGCAGACTTTATTCATGAGGTTGTACAAATAGCACTTGAAGCCAAACGTCTGGCTCCGGGAACAAAGCTCCAAGACTTTATGCAGTTTTTGTCATCCCCTGAATTTCCTTTGAAATATCAGATTTCAAACCTTCGAAAAAAAGTCGAAGCTCTCACTACTCGATATCCAATTCCTGGAGTTTAGATGGTGTAGCAGCCTATGGGGGAAAAGGTGGGGATTTTACATGCTTCGTTTTGGTAATACTAACAAAGTACTTCCTGGTCTTAATTATAGGAGTACATTTTGGAGTTGATTTTGGTCCTAATTATAAGAACAAGTTTTAATTTTTGTCAATTTTTTCCTATAATACCCCTATTTATACTTATTATTAGGAGCATTTATATATATGTATGTATGTATATATGTGTGTATGTATGTATATATGTGTGTGTACATATATATGTATATTTGTGTTTGTGTGTGTCAATATATATATGTGTAGATATATATATGTGTGTGTCTATGTATGTATGTAGATAGATCTATATGTATACACATATATATACGCACATATATTTTTATATAGCAAGACCATTATTTCAATTAGAAAACATGTGGAAAGGAAAATTAGTTGGAGATATATGTGGCGGGTTATAATTCACTTTTACTTATGTCATTTTAAATTTATGTAAGGGCATTTTAGGAAAATGAGTAAAATGAACTAATTTAACTCCTCTTCTTAATTCCCCAAAATCGGTTAAATAGCTCATATATAATTAGGACCGGAGGGAGTAGTATTTTGATTTTTTATTTTTTTGGGGGGTCTTTGCCCCCTTAAATAGTCAAGCCGAGCAAGATGTTCATTTAGTTTTCATATATGCATTGAATTGCATTCCCTCCAATTTTGTTCCATGGACGGTCACTTCCTTGTATTTTAAATATAAGATATTGTTGATTTTTTTAAAAAGAATAAGAAAATTAAATAAGTTGTTAATCATATCATGTTGTGTATCGGTAAATTATATATCACTTTATCAATCAAACTAATTAATTTAGAGAAAAATAAAAATAAGAGAAAATTATAATAAAGGACCTAGGATAAATAGTTTTTTTATTTGCTACTCCTTCTTAATAAAGATTATTTACCCTAAGTCCTTTATTATAGTTTTCCCTAAAAAAAACTCTAAATTAATTTAAATAGTTTCCTTAATTTCTTTTTAAAAAATCAAATATATTTTATATTTAAGAGGAGTATTATTTTTTGGGTCTTGGAGGTGAAAATTGTATATTCGAATGATGAAATTATAAGTCTAATTTTTGGCTGCTATAATGGAATGATTTGCTCAAGCTTTTATTGCAAGGACGAGTGAATAGACCAATGGAAATAGGGGTGAGCATGGTGCCCAGAAGTCCAGTATGCCCGCCCAGGCCCTATAAAAAATTGCCCAGCCCAGCCCTAAAAAAGTGGTCCAAAAAAAATTTGCGTATCTTTGGGCTGGGCCAATAACTAGGCAGGGCCGGGCATCGGGCAGGGGGTCCTTGCCCTACCCATTTGGCCTTGCCTAGAAAATTAAATATATTTAAATAAATATTAGGGAGAATTACATTTAGGTCCCAAGGAATGAAAAAAATTACAAAAAAATCCCTTGAAATCACAAAAATTACCCAGAAGTCCCAAGGAAATTTTTGTTGTAAATACATACATTTCCTGTTGTAAATGGTTTGGGACTTTTTTGATATTATTTGTACATAATTTTTTAAATGTTGTTGTAAATATATACTTTTTCTGTTGTAAATGGTCAGGTGTTTAAATGTTGTTGTAAATTTATACTTTTCCTGTTGTAAATGGTTTGGGACTTTTTTGATATTATTTGTACGGAATGAAAATTACTTTTCGTGTTGTTGTAAATATATAATTTTCCTGTTGTAAATATATACTTTTCCTGTTGTAAATATTTGTATGTATTTACAACAGGAAATGTATGTATTTACAACAAAAAATTCCTTAGGGCTTCTGGGTAATTTTGTGATTTCAAGGGACTTTTTTGTAATTTTTTTCCTTCATTGGGACCTGAGTGTAATTCTCCCTAAATATTATTCTATATATATTATTTTGTTTAAAATATATTATATTATTATGTGTAAATATATTATATTATACTTCAGGTATCTCTAAAGCTTTAAAATTTTGTAAAGTGTGAACTAGAATCTTCATGGAGCAGGGTAAGGTGTCACTACTTGGGCAAGGGAAGCCCGCCCAACCCAGCCCACCCTTGCCCATTCTTTGGGCTGGGCATCAGGCAGGGATCTTGCCCAGCCCAGCCCTACCTATGCTCACCCCTAAATGGAAACACAAAGAACCCAATAGCTTGAGAATTAGAGTTTCATTGGATTCGCGTTTAAAAAGTACGTTCACGTAATTTGAGACAAAACTCATTTTTCATACTTATCTCGTATATCGTAAATCACATCTGAAGAAGAGTTTCTACCATTAATCCAAATAGACACTTATTAAACTATTTGTGTTTGTTTTCGGCATTCCCATCAAACTTCTTGTGTTTGTATGAATTTCAAAATCTTAATTCATGTAAATATTTTTCTTCATTTTTTTTTTAAATTACAAAAAAGGCTATAAAAATAAATCATACGAGGGATTAAATAGAAGCACGATGCTCATTGCACTAATAATCATACTTAAGGTTACCACTCGCAGGAAACGTATTTGTCCTTAATGATAGAATTAAAGTTACAGTTGAAAGTGACAGGCTAATCTGAATGTCATCATGAAAAAAGTCCTGTAGATTAATATAAACTAATTGAGTAATTTCAAAGTTTGGGACGTGTAAAGACTAGTTTAGTTTCCCACGTTTGGGGTTTCAGCATGTTCGATTGATGATTAATCTGAAATGTCATAATGAAGAAAGTCTTCTACATAAATATAAACTAATTGAGTGATTTCAAAGTTTTGGATATATATACTGTTCTGGTGTAGAACTCAGATGTCCAGCCAAGTGAATGGGCTGGTGCTTTGATGTGGGATCAAAGGCGTCCTCTCGAATGCCTATTGGGAAAGCACTCGAAAGGAGAGGTGATCACTGTACACAACCAGGCTCTTAGCCAAGGGGGTGAGGTGTGTGCACACAGTGTGTATGTAAATAGCTTAGGGTTAGAACCTGTGTACCTTAGATCTCTCTTTCAGTATTTATAGAGCATATCCGGATCTGATCTGCCTGGCGTAATATCCAGCTCAAGATCCGAACTGCCTTACCCTGTGCGGTGGTGATCCTATTTTACCGGGGTAGTTGAGATTCCCCTAGGCGGTATGTGTGACTGGGTGTATTGGGCCTTATCGCCATTGGGCTTGATATCGGTCCGTAACAGTTGCCCCCTAGCCTGGTAGTTCAAAGTATTGGACTGCCGGGGTGTCTGATGCCCCGCATAGGTTCATGAGTCGGCCGAGATATTGCCCATCCCCTGACGTGGTGTCATTGCAAGGTCCGATGAGCCGGGGTGGTCTCTTGCGCCTCTTGAAGTATCATGACGCCGTCCTACGACTTAGAGGGGGCGACCGGGGTAATACACTCCGGTCCTAGGAATGTCGTGGTGAGAACCGACGACGTGGGTGTCCGAGGTGGTAGACGTGGGGCCGAATCGTAGTGCCGGGGTCGTAACGCGACGTTTAAAGATCCGGGACGGTTGGTGTGGCCATGACGTGACTCTTAATGACTCTTCGCCTGACTCTGCCATGATTACCTGTGACACCTGGCTTTCACGAATTTGGGATGGGTTTCGTCCATCGTGCCTCTCCGCCCCCGGGTTTCATGCGCATTTAATGCTCCAGAGGCACGTCGTACGTCACCTCAACTTTTGGTTCGAAAAGTCGCCTTTGCCCCTGACGGTTGGGTTGCTTTCAAACTTCCCTCTTCTTTTACGTTCAAAGGATGTTGGGACTTCTCATTTCACCACAACCAAGAGCTCCCTTTGCACCAAATTCTCTCTGTACTTCGCATCTCTACTTCTTCGAAGAGCTCTCTGTGTGTCAAGCTCTTTGTGCTTCTGAGAATTCCTACTTCCACTTCGCCCAAATAACGCTCAAGACTCCCTTCTTCCTGCACTTTCGAATCTAGAGGTAAATTGCTCTTTCTTCTACTTGAATATCTTTCTTTTCTGTTTCCATTTTGGTTTTTCGTTCCTTCTCTCTTCTCCATTAGTGCATTCCAGGCTTCTGGGTTTTCTGGGCTTTCTGAGTGAAGTGTTTGCGAGTAGCGTTTTATGAGTAGCACTATCGAACCCGTAGGTTTTGGCTTAGGAGTCATTGATTTTCTTAGTTTTCCTTGTTTCAGTCTCTCCCCTTTCTTATTATCACTGTGATAACTGTATAGGTTTGAGCCTTTGATGGGTAGGGGAAGCGTTCGTCGTCTTCAAATCACCATTTAGGTCGACCGACGATGAGGCCTTGTGAGACCGTTATCCCCACTTTAGCTTCTTGATCTTAAGAACTCCACTGACCGAGGAGGAGAAACTAGCCTCGGTCCTCCGGGGTCGGTCAGGTAGTCGGAGCGTCGGGGGTTCCCGGCCATCTGCTATTGGGTCCGGCCAAGAGGAGTCCGACCACATTAGGCTTGGCTCTGAGAGTTCGCCAGAGGCCGAGGCCGTTTTGGCCCAGCCCATCAACGTTTCGGATGCGTGTCGACCAACGGGGTCGGAGTCCCTCCCGGATGGGTACCTCGGTCCTTGCTGGGAGTGCATTGCCCAAAGCTCTTCGTATATTGCAAGTGGGCAGGACTCAATGGCCGAGAGTGTCTTGGGCTCGTGCCGCCATGGGTCATTATTCGTGCCTTCATCGGCTGCCGGGGGTCCACGTTTTCCGGATGCCCTTCGCCTTCCTTCTTTACATATTAGTCTGTCAGAATCAGGTATCCTTTCTTACCCTAATAGTGCCTTTTTCTTTGTTTCTTTGTTATAGGTGAATGGCATCCTTGTCTCCTCCCCATGCTTCTATGTCTGACACCAAGGCGGAATCCAATAGTCCATCCCCAACTCTCAGGGCTAAGTATCCGTGGGTGACGCACGAAGTGCTGTCAACACGTTCCTTGATGACGGAGGCGGATATAGGCCGGCTACATGCGCCGCCTCTTCCTGGATGTGAGCTAAATCCTCCTGATGAGGACGAACCCATATGTTCTACCCGGGAAACCGGGTATACCAATTATTTCTTCTTCTATAGGGAATACCTTTCCCGGCTCGGCGTTCGCTTCGCGTTCTCCGAGTTTCAAATGGCCGCACTCAACCATCTAAACATAGCCCCTTCACAAATTCAACCTAATGGCTGGGGCTACCTTGTGGCCTTCGAGCTCCTTTGTGGTTCGTTTAAACCTGCCCTTTCCTGTACCATAAGCCTTTCTTTTATTTCTTTGGTCCCTATACCCCCCGGTCGGGAAGAGAGCCGCCTACCTTGAAGGGGTTGACTTCTCTCCGGAGTGACCCCGACAAGAAAATTCTTAACCCTTTTTCCGAAAGCTTCAAACATTTCAAAACCTCTTTCTTCAAGGTGGCCGCCAAGTTTGGCGAGCATCCTTGGTTCCTAAACGGTCCTGAGGGCCCAAATGTGGAGTGGCGGTTTCCCTTATATTGGTCCGCTGGCCATCATAGTGTAAGCGCCTCGTCTTACCAATTTGGCGCCAAAGACCCTACGGTGGATGAAGAGCTTGCGGTGGCCAAGATAGCCTTGTTCGTTGCCGAGAACGGGGTGAAGAGCGCGGCCTTTTATATTAAGAAGGCCGGCTCTGACTCCGGGTCTGGATCTGGATCCAGTATGGTCCTTTTGTTTCTGTCGTTTTAGCTACTTTATTCTTTCTTTTGTTATTAGCATGACCTTTGATATTATCTCTGTCATTCTTGCATATCGGCGAATGGAGGAGGACTCGGATTATCTAGCATTTGTGAGGCCGGAGGCAGCCTCGTCACTCCCCGCGGCTCCGCCCACGAAAGCATCCCGAAAACGGGCAGCCACCGAGCCTCAAAAGAAGAAAACCGCCGAAGCTGCTGCCGTGGCCCCTAAAGAAGCCTTGGGTAAAAGGGCCAAGGTTGGGGGAAAACAATTGTCCCTTCCGTCTCACTCCACCGGCCTGACCTCCCTTCCAGGCGACAAAGGGAAAGAGACGCTGTTATCTGACGCACCTCCTCCTCCGCATCCTCCCGTGGTTCCATCCGGTGTCCATCGTCTTGCGAATTTTCCCGGGGTCTGGCCTGGGATAAAGGTATCATGGAGGAGTTGCGCCTTGCCTTCCTTCCACCCCAGCAATATACGAGCTCCCAGCCCCTTGCTGCAGTTGACGAAGCCGAAGTCCACCGGGTGATGACTCATCTTTGCAGGGCTGTTGGGGTATCCCATGCCTATCTTCAGCTGAGGGGGGACTATGTCAAATCGGCGGGTGAGGTTCAACGCTTGACTGTCGAGCTGGAGATGGCCCGTGAGAAGGCCAAAAGGCTGGCTGAGGAGAGGCGGCGAGCAAAGAAAGCCAAGGAGCAGGCCGAGGAGTAGTCCCGCCGAGCCGTTGACGAACTTGAACGCTCCAATGCCGCCATGGGCAAGGCGACCGAGGAGCTTCTGCTCACCAAGGCCGCCCTGGATCAGAGCAACTCTGAGGTGGTCAAATTGCAGTCGGCTCACTCCCTGAGTATATGGGTTACAAAGTATATGGGTTCCTGACCTTTCTCGGTTTCTCGGACTAATACCGAGCTCACTGCCTCTTCTCCAACCGAGAGATAAAGGAACAACATTTCTCCGGGCAAGGGTTTTGATAGGACCAGCGGAGTTGCCAAGCATTGTTTGATTTTCACGAATGTGGCGTCACACTCCGGGCTCCACTCCCCTGTTGCTTTCTTCTTCAGTAGCTTGAAAAAAGGGAGGGCGTTTTCTGCCGACCTCGGCAAGAACCTGGTTAGCGCGGCCAGCCTTCCCGTTAACTGTTGCACTTCTTTCTTGTTTCGGGGAGCTTGCATGTCCATCACGGCCTTACAATTGTCCGGGTTGGCCTCGATGCCACGGCTGGTCAACAAGAATCCCAGAAACTTTCCGGCTGGAACGCCGAAAGCACATTTGGCCGAGTTTAGCCGGATTCTATATTTCCTCAATTTATTGAAGGTTTGCTCAAGGTCTCGTATATAGTTGTCGGGTTCGTACGACTTGACAATCCTGTCGTCGATGTAAACCTCAATATTATGGCCGATCTGGTCCTCGAACACCTTGTTTATCATCCTTTGGTACGTCGCCCCAGCATTTTTCAGGCCGAACGGCATAACGTTAAAACAATAGTTCCCTTTTCCTGTGATGAAGGCGGTGGCCTCTTGATCGCCAGGGTGCATGGCGATCTGGTTGTACCCGGAGTAGGCATCCATGAATGACAACAGTTGAAATCCGGAGGAGTTATCAAAAAGTTGGTCGATGTTTGGCATAGGATAGGCATCTTTTGGGCATGCCTTATTTAGGTTTGTGTAATCTGTGCATACCCTCCACTTGCCACTTGGTTTTAACACCATTACCACGTTGGAAAGCCATGTGGTGTATCATATTTGTCTGATAAAGCCGGGCTCCAACAACTCGTCCACGTGCTGGTTGAGTGCCACCTGCCTATCCGGTGCCCTTTTTCTCTTCTTCTGGGCCACTGGAGTTGACCCCGGCCGAATGGCCAATCTGTGACAACAGAATTCGGGATCAATCCCAGGTACTTCGGCCGCACTCCAGGCAAAAACATCTCGGTTCATTGCTAGGAATTCTTCCATTCTTAATCTCAAATCCGGGCTCAGTGCCCTGCCTATCTTTGTAATCTGGTCTGGGCCGTTCCCGACTACGAGGTCCTCCAACTCTCCTTCATAAAATTACCAAAATCAGAAACAGATCCAACATAGTGCATAATGGCCAAAAAAAGGAAGAAGCTGTCATGGTGAAATTGGAAAATCCAAATCAGCATGTCATGCACTCAAGAAGAAGCTGTCATGGTGGAAAATGTGTAGTGATCAAATTGTAAAGAAAATGTGTGCATGATGATGATTTGGTTGTTTGTGTGCATGAAGCACACTTGGTTCTGTTTTGGAATTCCTCATGAACCCGCTCATTTCTGCTGCATGATGACAAAAAAAAATCCACGGATGCATGTCTTCAATATATGCCTTAAATGTAACCAAAAGCGAAACGAGGTCCAGCAGAGTGCATAATGGCAGAAAAAAGGAAGAACCTGTCATGGTGAAACAAAAACAGAAACAGTAACTACAGCTGTCATGGTGAAACAGAACCGATGATGAAGAAACATAAGCTGTATTACAGAAACAGAAGCATAACATTGCATAATCTGAAGTAAATATAATGTCAACTGTAACATGGCCAAATCATCATCATGTCAACAGCTGTATTACAAAAGAAGAAGAAGAGCATTCTGCTTAGTGTGCTTAATTACAGCAACCCAAAAAAGGCCATAAGTCGCCTAATTACAATTTGTAAACATGGCCAATAACAAAGAGCATCCAAAAAAAGACCATACTGCCCTAAGTACAATGTCTAAACATGGCCAATAACAAAGATCATCCAAAAAAAGACCATACACGCCCTAAGTACAATGTCTAAACATGGCGGTACAACCAAAAATGCTCTCTGCTTCCTTTGAAGTTCATTTTCATGGAGCTCGCCTTGGTGCCCTAAATCCAGGTGTAGACATAAACCTGGCTCTTGTTCCACTGCTGGTTGCACGCATTGTTTCCTCAGTTGGTATGGAGGGTTGTGGACTACTGCCTCTCGTTGGTTGGGAGTCAACTTCTGGAGCAGGGCGTACTTTTTTCCTCCACCAGGTTGGGTCCTTTCTCCTATGTTTTTGGAGTGCCTGATGGTCTTTTCGGTGGTGGAGGTACTTGGTTTGGGTTCATCGATGAAGGCCAATACTCCTGGGAATTGACTGGATTCAGAGTGTGTTCATATGTTGCATGCAAGGCATCCATAGTGAGCCACTGGTGTACATAGTTCTCTGCTGCTTCATTCTTATGTGCAATTGCAGCAATGGCATGCTCACAAGGCGGACCCGATCAGTTGCCAAAAATTGCATGCACAAGTGTGGTTTGTTAAGTTCACTGACCTTTTCACCCCTACCACTCACTTCATACATATCTTGCACCAAATTCCCAGTCCGGGTAGAGTCCAGGACATTGCCGGCTATTTTTATGTTCTCCAACCTTTTACATTTGTCTTTGGTGCTATCTTCCCTCACTTGTTCCTAAAACCCGCTTGTGTCTGCCATCCTTCTCATTATGTAGCATCTCAATTCCTCACACATAGACAAATGGGTTTCGCACGGTAAGTACGAATCTTGGAGTTCCACACCTCGAGACACATTGTTGGTGATGTTGTCACACTTAGGCCCATGGCTATAATATGCCTTAACCCATGCTCCGGGTTCAATGTTTGCCAAGTATTTCAGTGCTTCATTCAAAGCTTTCAACTTACGCATGGTTCTCTCAAATTTAGGGATGGTTGTGCATCTTGCACACTCCCAAAGAAGGGCCCTAAGTTGTTTGTCCCTCCATTGCTTCATGAAGTTTTTCCGGACATGTTGCACAGAACCGATGATGTGCTCGAGGCATTACCTCCTTCAATCTTTGAAGCAAACCCTGCACATATGAAAAGAAAGTAACAATGTTGTATCAATGTTATCCCTAAATGGATTTTAAAAAATATCTTGTAATATGTACATACCTTTTGTTGATCCGAAATAAAATTCCACCCATACATTACATGGTCCCCTAAGTCTTCTTCCAGTAGGGTCAAAAACCATTTCCAATTGTCTTTTGTTTCACTATCAACCACAGCAAAGGCAATTACATAGAAGTGCTTGTTTGCATCTTCCCCACAAAGACTCAATAAGCGCCTCCATAATATCCCTTCAAGAAACAACCATCCAATCCAATGAATGGCCTGCACCCAGACCTTGAACCCCTTTTGCGGGCATCAAGACAAATGTACATTACGTTGAACACCGGTGGAGCTTGTGGGGCTGTTTGAGGTACGACTTGTAGCCCGCAAGTGGATCCAGGATTGCTCCTTAGTAGTTCTGATAGATATAGCCTTATATTCCCAAATTGTTCCTTCTCACTGCCCTCCCTACTTTTTTTGGCTTTCTCCAAGGCATTGATCACCTTCTTCATATTTAAGTGGGTATTGTATTTCACCTTCATATGTTCATATGCTTCGTCTTTGTCATATTGGGTTGTGTCGAATTTGTTTTTCTAGTTTCTTGGCAACCCAATCTCCGTGGCCATATTGTTATTGAACACCCTACAAGCAGTGTGTTTGTCATTGAATGTCTTGATTTGCCAAGTGTGACATTTGTTGTTCCAACCACAATAGATCACCCATTCACACTCTTTCACACCGCATCTTGCCCTTGCTCTCTGCTTGTCATTCTTCAACCATACAAATTGCCTCCCAAGGCGATATTATAGTCTTTGACAGCATCTTTAAACTACTGTAGACTGACAAATTCCATTCCAAGTTCCAAATAAACATGCCCGAATTCAGCCTTCTCATTAAACTGTGCCAACGTTTCACTATCATGCTCCTCATCATCACTTGAACGAGGGGTCTTCAACTCTTCAGAATCATATTCATACCCATTTTCGTCAAAGGAGTCATTGGCCTCCTCCTCATTAGCTCCCTCCTCATGAACCAAGCTTTCCTCCTCACTAACATCCTCTTTGCTATCGTCATTGCCCTGTCTAGCAGTCTTCTTCTTCTTCGGCCTGCATTGCTCCTCATTGGCTCCCTCCTCATGAACCAAGCTTTCCTCCTCACTAATATCCTCTTTGCTATCGTCATTGCTCTGTCTAGCAGTCTTCTTCTTCTTCGGCCTGCATTGCTCCTCATCATCTTCAGCCTCATCATCTTCAGCCTCATCATCTTCAGCATCATCATCCACACCAGGGGGAGAAAACATCCCATCATCCTCCTCTGCTGGGAGATATGATGTCAGGCACGGCAATACAATGGTCAAAGTAAATATGTATCCTATTTCCATTAGCCAAGGCAGCTGCACACATGGCATTGATGTCGGAATCTAAACACAGCGGTTGTAACCCATGCTCCAGATCAGGAGCACCAGGCTTGAGCCACATAATCCTATCACATTTTTCATATCCATAACCTTTGAAAACTGACTCAAGGTCCTTTAAGTTAACATAGTCTGCGTCCACCTCAGTCAACTCATCAACTCTACCATTTATATACTCCACGACCCCATCGTCATTCCTCAATAACAATCCCCCAAAGTGATACACAATCACTATATACCCATCCATCAGTAAAACCCAAATAATAGCAATCTGTTAATCCAAAAGCATAATGCAAACGAACACACCATAATACCAGATGTTTACGAGAAAAAATAATTGAAACCAGTCAATCCTAACAAAGGGGAACCAAACAGGGCCCACCAACATTCGAAACACTTTTCAATTATTTTAAACCCTAAACTCTACGAGGACCACCTTTGGTATAAAAGGTAGAGCCACTACACTATGGGACCACTGAACCACTACTGCTGCCATTGCCATTGTACTTGGGACCACGAATTAAAAATTTGTTTCGGTTATACACTACAGTAAGAATATTAATCTAATTAAAGAAGATAATTAGGGTGTTTTAGAAAGAACATGTCACACTAGCTAATTTAACTAACTTTCTTAATTTAATCAAATTAGGTAAATAGGTCTTACATTAAAGATTGAAGGGAGAATTAGTGTTTAGACTTGTTGTGAGTGGAAATTGAATGAATGCACAAAACTGAAGATACCTTAATGAATAAGGGACTGGATTGAATGAAAGCATCTCTAGTTGACAAAATTAGAAAAAGAACCTGTCATGAAAATAGGGTTTCAATCTAACAATCATTGATGTTTGACCCCTTTTCATAGATTCCCAGATGACACCTATGATCGAATATGGACTTCTTATACCTCAAAAGACTGGAAAGAGATTAATACCTCACTTCCTATAGGCCAAGGATCATCATCATCATCATTCAGTTTCATAACCTTACCACCTTCCATTGTCATGAGAAAAGCAGCAACTCCAGCAAATGTCAGAAACAACATGGAATTTCACTTCCAACCGAGGTACAATGCCTCTCAATACTACACATACTTCTACTTCGCCGAGACACAGAAACTCGAAGCAAATCAGATCAGAGAATTCAATGCTTTCTTGAATGGAGACCTTATCAGTTCTAATCCAATCAGTCCTTCATACCTTGAGGCCACATATTATATAAGTGCAACAACTGAACCTTGGTTCAATATTTGGATCAACAAAACTGGGAGATCAACTCTTCCTCCTATTTTAAATGCCATTGAGATATATATGGTTAAGGATCTCTCTCAGTCACAAACACAGCAAACAGATGGTACGTTCACTGGTTGCAAGTTCTGCCAAGTACTATCAACATTATTCACTGTTTTTTCAAAAAGAAAAAATAATCTAATTTGACTGAATTACTTGTATCATAAAAGTTGATTCTATCATGAACATCAAGTCATTTTATGGGATCAAGAGAAACTGGCAAGGAGACCCTTGTACTCCACAAGCATACTTGTGGGATGGTCTTAACTGCAGCTATGGTGGATCTGGCCCACCAAGGATCACATCCTTGTAAGTGTGATATAAAGTAGAGATAAAAAGTGAAGATTTTGTGGTTTGATTTTATCTTCAACAATAGAGATGAACTTTTATACCATTTTTCTTCAGGAACTTATCCTCTGGTGGATTAACTGGAAACATGGCTCCAGACATATCCAATTTGAAGTCGATCGAGTATTTGTAAGTATCTCAATCTCTTAGATGAAAATACTAACTTCTAGTTGAGGATCTGTGAAGATAATTTATTATCGTTTCAGGGATTTGTCAAACAACAATTTAGTTGGAGATGTGCCTAGTTTCCTGTCTCAACTGCAGTTCTTGAGGGTTCTGTTAGTAAACTGTTTCAATTTTCATCTGGGTTCTTAATTTCTTCATGAATACATGTTAACAAAAACACAAACACAAACTAAAACTAATATATTTTTTGGCCATTGAAGAGACCTAGAAGGCAATCAACTATCAGGAACAATTCCAACAGAACTTACTGAGAGGTCAAAGAATGGATCACTCAAACTCAGGTATGATCCTTTTTTGTATCTATTTAGAGAGAATTACATTACACTCCATCAACTCTATTCATTTTGCAAAGACCTTTTCATTTTTTCTTGAGACATAGAATTAGTCTCTTAAACTTTCACCCTTTAGCATTTTAACCATTTTCCAGTTAAGGGGGATGTAACGTTATGCCCTTTCTTTTGCGCAAGAATGGATTGTGCAACCTAAATTCCGAAATTCCCAACTTCCAAAGAATGGATAATTTCTTACTTTTATAATTGGTGGTCAGAAAATGAACTAAAGTTAAATGGTTGTGTTTTTAATTCTCCTAGCTGAATGGTCTAGTAACTTGAACATATAATCTTACTAACTTTCAGAATTTAACAACGAACTTCCTCAACTTTCAAACTTGTGTTGATAACCCTTATTTCCTCAGTTAGTTTACTCTTAAACTATATTTTTTGCGCAAATAACCCACTTCATCTTTATAGTTGATGTGTAAATAATGCTTCCAGAGTTTAGATCATGTGCAGATAATTCTTTTAATGTATTGTTCTTTCATTAGTCAAATAACTAGCCAACGATAGGAGAATCATCTGCACAAATTCAAAAGAGTAAATACCCTTTTTGGTCCTTTACAAAAAACGTGATCCCTATTTTGGTCCCTTACAAAAAAACCGACCCTTATTCGTCCTTTTTTATGGACTAAAAAATGCTTTTTGGAAATTTGTAAGGGATCAAAATATCAACCAATTGAGTGTATTTTGAATTTGTGAGGGACTATGAGACTACTTTTTTTTTGTCAAGGACCAAAATAGGGATCGTGTTTTTTGTCAAGGACCAAAAAGGGTACTTACTCAATTTAAAATTTTGAGAGGGGATTCATTATCTCGTGTTAAAGTTCAAGAAGTTATCATCTTGCTTAAAGTCAAGATGAACTTTATACAATCTAGCCTTGTAAGTTCTCTTCATTTTTTAAAAACACCCTACCACAATTTAAGGTTATGGTCAAGATGATCCTCTATTTATCACGGTTATATTTTTGTGGATAGTGTGATAAAACTTGGTCACTTTTCATTTTGAATGCAAGTTTTGGTGGAAATCCAAATCTTTGCCCTCGAGAAGATTCATGTAAGATTAGTAAGGCAAAGGTTGTCATTCCCTTAGTATCATCACTAGTAGGAGCTTTCATACTGCTGGCAGCCACAATTACATTCTGCATCTTCAAAAGAAAGCAGACAGGTACATGTCTAACTTCTTGTATTGGTAAAAAATTCCTTTTAACAAGTAAAGATGAAAAACACAGTCATGCTATTTACCAAAGAAAATATGATTGAATTTATTAAAATAACTAAGTTAGGAAAGACAGAAAAACCTTTTTTGACCGCGTGCTCGTTCTTTTCCCACAGTCTCCATCTTTCCAGAGAAGCTGAATGCTTATTCCAGTACAAATAAGGAACTAGAGCTAGAGAAACAACAATTCACATATGCTGAAGTTTCTAGAATTACCAAAAACTTTGAAAAGGTTGTGGGAAAAGGAGCATTTGGAACAGTCTACCATGGCTTCATAAATAACGCCCAGGTTGCTGTCAAAGTGCTCTCTCCTTCAGCTCAAGGATATCTGCAATTTCAGGCAGAGGTATAGTATTATTATTATTATTGTTTCCTTCAAATCTTCATCATACATAATAATTGCTGTTTTCATACAGAATCATATTTCACAGTGCTTACAGAAGCTTCTACATTATCTTTTCCTTTATACAAACTGAAAAGTTTATGACTTTTTTATTCAAAGGCAAAACTTCTGGCTAGAGTTCACCATAAACGTTTGATTGCTCTGATTGGATATTGTGATGATGGCTCCAATATAGCCCTCATCTATGAGTATATGGCTAATGGTGACTTAGCTAAGCATTTATCAGGTATTTGCTATATGATCCCCCGAATTCCTCTAAATTTCAGTTCTCACAAGGAAGTTAATAACATGCATTCTAACCACCCAGAAACTAAACATATACATCAATATGAAGCTTGAAAGTTGGCTCAAAACTGAATTCTATTTGCATGTAACTGAGTAAATTTTTTGTGGAACTTATGTGAATGCAGAAAAAAATGAGAATATCTTGGATTGGAAACAACGACTACAAATTGCAGTGGATACTGCAGAAGGTTAGGAAAGAAGAAACCATTTTCCCCCTTAATTTCCTTTGTTGAGCATTCCATTTATGCAGAAAAGTTGCTTCATTTTCTTTTTCTTGGTAATAAACGTTGCTTCACTTTCAACTATAGGCTTGGATTATATGCATACGGGTTGTAGGCCACCAATTGTACATAGAGATGTCAAATCCAAAAATATCTTACTAAATGAAAGCTTTCGTGGAAAAATTGCTGATTTTGGATTGTCGAAAGTCTTTACCAATGAAGGTGATACACATATGTCTACTGTGATAGCTGGCACCCCAGGATACCTTGACCCTGAGTAAGTTTTTGCTTACTCTAAACTATTAAATGAATGTTTGGAACCACTTTCAGGGTTTCCCAAACTGTGATTTTCAGAGAAGAAGAAATCAGCTGAGAGATCAAAAGTGGTTCCAAACATATCCTAAGCTGAATTATCTTTTGTTGTCAGAAATCAATGAGTACAGAAATCAATTTTTTTCAAGTGCCATAGGTTGAGTTGCAGGTTCTTTTTGTGATGCAGGTACAATACGTCAAATAGATTGAATGAAAAAAGTGACGTCTACAGCTACGGAATTGTTCTGCTTGAGATAATTACGGGACAAGGTGCCATTATCAAGGATGAAGAGAAAACTCACATAATCCGATGGGTTAAAAATCTCATGTTTGTTGAAAGCAAGATAAAGATTGATGATATTGTGGATTCAAGATTAAAGGGAAACTTTGTTACTGATTCTGCAACAAAAGCTTTGGATATTGCAATGGCTTGTGTGGAAGCTTCTTCCCTGAATAGGCCAACAATGAGTCAAGTAATGATGGAATTGAGACAATGTTTGGCTGTGGAGACAGCTTGTGGTTTTTCATTTGGTGGAATTAGTGGAGAGAGTTCTCTGGCCAGATAGTTATAATTTTGCCCAAGTTTCTGTATTTCTTTTTTATTCCATTGTGCGTGAAGAGAGTTTTTATGGCGAAGAATATGCAGCCCACATTGAGCGTCTATTTCTTTCATCCCCTCTTTTGAACCAAAGAATACATAAATTCTTAAAATTTGAGAGTATTATATGATATAATTGAATTCAGTTAATCAAGATTAATTGCGTTCAGCATATGATTCCACAATTTCTCCCCTGTGTATAACTGTTCCAAACGGCAATACCCAGCTCTGTCATAGAGCTGCCAACTTATTAAAGGATAGAGAAAAAGAGAAGAAAGAAGGAGGAAACTCTTGCTTACCCAGTACGTGAAAAGAGCCAGAAAAGCGAATTGACATTCTCTATTGTCTCCGTCGTTTTATGCTATATGAAGTGTTCTTGGTGTGAAACTAGTTTCCCTTGATGATTAATCTCCATGTCAACACGGAAAAGCTAAGAACTTGTTCTTAAAAGTGATGTCAATGTTTCCAAAGTCAAATGCGGACCTCCCTAATTTCTTGTCAACAATTAACATGCTAGAGTTGCAAGCGGGAGTGAATACTTCCCCCTTCCATTAGAGAGTTTTCATACTACTAGCATATTAATTTTTGAGAAAATCATTTGACGCGTACCTATACCTTTCTTCAATTCTTAATTTGATACCAATGTATTTTCTCTCTCTTAATTAAATCATTTAATTTTACCTTTTTATAACCATTAATCCAAGTAATTTTTCTCCCTTGTTAGCCCCGATATAGAAGCTAGTTGTGCTAACAAAGCAAAGTTAAGGATTTAAATATTTAATTAAGAAAGAAAAACGCATAGGTACCTGATAGATCCTTAGATTAGGATCTAGGTTAAACACTTCAAGAACAATCTGAGTTCTTGACCAATTACTCAAGGTAATTCAGAATTTATATTTATCTGCATAAACCTTGCTGTTTACACCAGGGGAGAATATATAAGAGAACTTAACTGCAACTAACTTCCTAAGGATAAGAGACACCTAAGCATAACTTCCTAATAAGTCTTATCCAAACACATAAGCATAACTTCCTAATAAACAATACTTATCCTATTCCAACTGCCTTTTCCTTCTAGAATAAACCAGCAAGGGTGTACGGTCTGGTTGTATTCTATCAATACTCTCCCCTTGAAAATGAGCATTGTCCTCAAGGCGGAAATGAGGAAACTGAGAAGAGATGAAGTCATAGGGTTCCCAGCTTGATTCTTCTGAGGGGCGGTTCTTCCATTGAATAAGTAAGTGGACATCCGAAGAAGAATCAGTAGTGACAAGTTTGGAATCCAGGATCTTGTCTGGTTCAAGGAGAAGTTCCCAATCAGCTGAGATGGGTAAAGATGGCAAGGGTGAAGAGTTGTCATAGCCATGTGCAGCTTTAAGGAGGGAAACGTGAAAGACAGGATGCACCCGGGAATCTGGAGGTAACTGAAGTTCATATGCTACTGCTCCTACTTGGCGTTTGATAGGGTATGGACCAAAAAATCGAGGAGATAGTTTGTGGAACTTCTTGTGAGTCAAAGATCGTTGCCGGTAAGGCTGAATTTTCAAGAACACCATGTCATTGACCCCAAAGGAGACTGGCTGACGATGAGGATCAGCTTGAGACTTCATAGCAACTTGAGCATTAGCAAGGTTGAGTTTTGTAATTTCCAAAACAGCATCCCGTTCTTCAAAGAATTCCTCTAAATCATGAATGCGAGTGTCACCCGGTGTAAATGGAAGTAATGTTGGTGGTTCTTTACCATAAACAACCTTGAATGGAGAATAACCGGAAGAAGAGTGATAGCCCGTGTTGTAAGATAACTCAGCCCAATGCAGAAATTGAGACCACTTTTTGGGAAAATCTTGACAAAAGCATCTCAAATAAGTCTCCAAGCAACGATTCACTACTTCTGTTTGGCCGTCCGTTTGAGGGTGGTAGGAAGTACTCATTTTCAAAGTAGTGCCACTCAAGTGGAATAATTCCTTCCAAAAAGCGCTCAAGAAAATTGGATCTCGATCAGAAATGATAGACTTAGGATAACCATGAAGCCGAACAACGTCTTTGCAGAAAAGGGCAGCAACTGATTTTGCAGAAAATGACTTTGGCATTCCCATAAAGTGGGCTGATTTACTAAAGCGGTCTACAACCACAAATATACTTTCCCAACCATGAGAAGGAGGCAACCCAGTGATAAAATCCAGGGAGATGTCTTCCCAAATGTGAGATGGAATTGGAAGTGGTTGCAAAAGACCCCCTGGAGATTGTGGGACATACTTACCACGTTGACAAGCTGAACATTTCTGTATATAAGAGGTGACCTCCTCTTTCATGCGTTGCCAAAAATAGGTTTGTTGTAAACGCTTCAAAGTTTTGAGAACACCACCATGACCACCAATTGGTGTTGAATGGACTTCCTTAATTAAATGGGATGTGAGAGGTGTATTTGCAGGTAACATCAAGCGATCCTTGTAGTATAATCGACCATGGGAGAGGGAAAAATGTGGCATTGAATGGGGATCAGCAAGTAAGGAAGTTTTGATTGATGAAGCATAAGGGTCATGGTTTAGTAGGGCTAGTAGATCATCAAATAATGAAGCATGTGGGATAGCCAAGGAGAAAAATTCACCAGAATGTGGGATTCGGGAAAGGGCATCTGCAGCTTGATTTGAAGATCCAGGCTTGTAAGTTATTTGAAAGTCAAATGGAAGGAGTTTGAGGATCAAACGGCTGGCAGGCGAGGGTTGTAATTCTTTGTTGAAGTAGGTATTTGAGGCTGAAATGGTCAGTAAGTACTTCAAACTTGCGTCCCAAAAGATAATGACGCCATTTCTGTAGAGAGGAGACAAGAGCCAATAGTTCTCTATTATACACCGATTCATTCCTCTTTGATTGAGACAATCCCTTGCTGTAAAAGGCTATTGGGTGGCCATTTTGTTTAAAATGCACTCCAATACCGATGGAAGAGGCATCACACTCCACAATAAATGGTGTGGTAAAATCCGGAAGCCGTAAGACTGGTGCATTGATCAAGGCCTCCTGAAGGTTTTGAAAGGCAGCTAATGAGTTTTTCCCCCATACAAAAGCCTCTTTTTTAGTCATATCCGTGAGAGGTTTTGCAATCTGCCCATAATGCTTGATGAAGCGGCAATAATAACCCGAAAGGCCCAAAAATCCACGTAATTCTGTAAGGTTCTTTGGAAGAGGCCATTTATAGATGGCAGTAATCTTATCATGATCTACTTTCACCCTTCGCAGAAATGGTGTGTCCCAAAAATGCAATATCTAATTGCAGAAAATCACACTTATCAGGATTGGCATAAAATTCATGCTCATGTAACAGCTGGAAGACAATGTCTAGATGTGTAGCGTGGTCCTCAAAAAACTTGCTATAAATCAGAATATCATCAAAAAATACCAAGATAAACTTCCGGAGATATGGTCGAAACAGATCATTCATGATAGCTTGGAAAGTAGATGGGGCATTGGTTAATCCAAAAGGCATGACAGTGAATTCATAATGACCAGAGTGAGTTCGGAAGGCTGTTTTGGCTATGTGGTGAGGGTGGATTCTAATCTGATGATAACCCGAACGCAAATCAACTTTAGAAAAATACACAGCACCATGAAGTTCATCAATAAGTTCATCAATAGTGGGAATAGGGTATTTATCTGGTATTGTGATTTTATTTAGCTCCCTGTAGTCAACACATAGGCGCCAGGAGGAATCCTTCGTTGGAACTAGCAAGACTGGACTAGCAAAAGGACTTGAAGCTTATACCTTTTTCCATCAACCCAAAAGATCATGAATAATTGCTGCCAATTTGCTGCAACAGTATTTAAGGATGCCAACCATTTAATACCCAAGACCATGTCTACTCCACCAAGATTAAAAGGAAAGAATTCATCCCGGATGGTTATATGTTGCACCTGAATTCCCAAGTCCTTGCAAATAGTCTTACAAGAGATAATGGCTCCGTCACCAACCTGTACCCTTAAAGGTGAGACTTGCTGAGGTTTAATATTCAGGGCTGCAACAAGCTTGTTGGAGATGAAATTATGGGAAGAGCCACTATCAATTAATATTAGAACCTCATGAGAAAACAAGGTTCCTTTAACCTTCATTGTGGTCGTTGATGATTTACCCAGAATTGCATGAAGGGATATTTCGGCGGTTGGAGTGTCATCATGTGCGTTTTCATCAACTAGCGCTGCCACCTGCTCGTCGTCGGCATTTTCTGTACAATCCGATACATCCATAATACGCAAGGTTGAAGATTTACAACGATGCCCAGGGGGAAAACGCTCTCCACAACGGTAACACAGCCCCTTCTCTCTCCTGGTTTGTCTCTCAGCATCCGAGATAGCATAGTTCGGCGAAACAGTCGGGTTTTTTGATTGACCCGAGAACCCAGTGGAAATTTGTGGGGTGTTGCAATCCTGGAAACTTGCGCGATAGTCGGTCCTGTTAGCCTCTTTCGGTGCAAAATTAGAGGAGTATGGCTGACGTGGCGTTTCAACAAGATTGGAATTCAAATTATAATTCCAATCATTATTTCGAGAAAATGCTGCACGTTGAGGGGGGTGAGAGGGCAGTTGGCTTTGCAATTTTGAATTGAACTCCAAAGCTAAACTCGCTGCCTTGTACACAGTCCTGGGTTTCTGAATTTTAACGTCAGCCTTCAATTCTTCTTTTAATCCATGAATGAAAATGGCTAACAAACAATGTTCTGGCCACCCTTGCACCCTTGACGAACGCCTTATGAATTCCTTCCTGTATTCTTCCACCGTTCCCGTTTGTTTAACATCACAGAGAAAAATGTCTGGGTTTTGAAATTCGGTTGGGCCGAAATTGTCTTGGAAGACTTCAATCAGTTCTTCCCAGAAGCGAAGTGAACGACTTGAAGAGATCCACGTGAAAACATCTAATGCATCTCCTTCCAAATACATTGTTGCTACTTCAAACTTGACATCTTCGGGGGTTTGATAATAGCGGAAATACTTCTCAGCCTTCATAATCCATCCCCTCGGATCACCTCCTTCAAATTTGGGAAACTCTACCTTAGTATAAGGTCTTCGGTGTGGAGGTTTATTCCACCATGGATTATCGGTTTCAACTTCTTCATATTCTTCTTGCCGACCCCTCAATTCTCTGTATTCATGTTCTTCCTTAAGAGGTGGTTGTTTTTGTTGCTTGATCTCCTTCATCTCAATGTCAATGTTCTGAATTTTGTTGTGACCCATAACGCACAAAAATTGGTCCAGGGAAAGAAAAAGCTTTGATACCAATTGATAGATCCTTAGATTAGGATCTAGGTTAAACACTTCAAGAACCAGAATCTGAGTTCTTGACCAATTACTCAAGGTAATTCAGAATATATATATTTATCTGCATAAACCTTGTTGTTTACACCAGGGGAGAATATATAAGAGAACTTAACTGCAACTAACTTCCTAAGGATAAGAGACACCTAAGCATAACTTCCTAATAAGTCTTATCCAAACACATAAGTATAACTTCCTAATAAACATACTTATCCTATTCCAACTGCCTTTTCCTTCTAGAATAAACCAGCAAGGGTGTACGGTCTGGTTGTATTCTATCAGTACCCGAGAACATGGGCGGACCCACTCACATGAGAAGGGGCCCCCCTTGAATTTTGATGTGAGCATATATTTTTTTTTTATACAAAAGAAATTAACATAAATATAAAAAAAAAAGGGAAAATCCTTATCAGGGCCCTTTTAAACTCTGATATCCCACTGCAGGCCCTATGACCCTGACAAATACAGAAAAGGCCCCAGGGCCCTGATGGGGATTAAGTTATAAAATGAAAATACAGGAATACCCTTACTGAAAAAGCAAAAGCAGAAGGAAAGAAAAAGGTAAACAGACGATCAGATTGATTGAGATTGAGTTTTGGCGCCACATGAAGAACGAGAAGAGAGGAATGGCAGGGACGATGCGAACGCGAGGGAGAGAACGCAAGTCACAATCCTGAACCTTTATATTTTCTCAACTCAGCGAGGGAGAGAAGTTTATAGCCGAATCATCCACTGCGCGTCTTGACATTAGGGGATTTAAATTTGCTGTTCATAAAGGTTTTTTTCAGTTAGAAGGTTGGTGGCTGAAAACTTTGAGCTTGGGCAAATTTATGTTATTATGAGATAGGAAATAGGCAAGAAATAGTAAGATTTTGATCAAGATATCATTATCACCATTCTAGTTGGTCTTTAATCATTGGTGGGTGGGGTGGAAAAATATGTTGCTCTGTTTTTTCGCAAGAAAACAGAGGGAAAGGTGTAATGGGTTAATGAGATGAAGCTCCATTTGGTTAAAAAACGCTGAAATGGGATAGTTGTTAATACACACTGTTTTAGTTGTTAATATGGTGATATAGTTGTTAAAATGACTGATCAAGTTGTTAATACGAATTTATGTTGCGAGATCATAATTAAAGATGGCTAGTACTTCGTGGAAGAACCTATTATGTTTCATCCATGTGGGAGGTAACATTGTATATGGGGGAGGACAAGAAAGTGAGTATATTGGTGGAATGGTAAGAACAAGAAACATCAAGGAAGGAACAACATACAAGGAGTTGCTAACTTTCATAGCGTCTGTAATTGGGAAGAAAATACTTTGAAATTTGCGTGAAGTGCAAACTTAGCTTGGATACTTGTACATTTGTTGATCTTGTAGATGATGAAGGGTTGAACATTTAATAAGGTATAATGAAACATATTGTCATGTGTACGTTGAAGAAAATGGGGTTAATGACAATAGACCACAACGAATTAATGTGCAAATGGGAGAAGAAGAAGTGTAAGTGTTGTTGTGTTAAGAAATGTAATTTCTTCCATTATGAATTTGTACATGCATTTCGTGTTGTAAATGAATGTTGGATATTGTTGTCACAAATGTATCCAAGTGTCATTTATGTACACATTTTAATATTGTAAGACAACAACTGTAAATGACGTTGACAAATATATGTTAAGGGACTATGATTTCGTTGTTAAAGGGTTGATATGGTTGTTAATGGGGGCTGATGTTGTTGTTCATGATTGCTGATCATGTTGTCAGTGGGGACTGATCATGTTGTCAGTGGGGGCTGACGTTGTTGACATTTGTTTCTGATATAGTTGGGGTTGATATGGTTCTGCATTTTTTCTGATATGGTTCTTTTTTCTGATGTTGATATTAAAGAGGGCTGATGATGTTGTTAGTGAGTGCTGATGATGTTGTTAGTGGGGGCTGATGATGTTGTCAGTGGGGGCTGATCATGTTGTCAGTGGGGGCTGATGATGTTGTCAGTGGGGGCTGATCATGTTGTCAGTGGGGGCTGACGTTGTTGACATTTGTTTCTGATATAGTTGGGGTTGATATGGTTTTGCATTTTTTCTGATATGGTTCCTTTTTTTCGATGTTGATATTAAAGAGAGTGATGATGTTGTTAGTTTGGGTGATGATGTTGTTAGTGAGTCTTGATGATGTTGTTAGTGGGAGTGATGATGTTGTTAGTGGGCTGATCATGTTGTCGGTGAGGCTGATCATGTTGTCGGTGGGGGTGATCATGTTGTTAGTGAGGGCGATCATGTTGTTAGTTTGTGTTGATGTTGTTGACATTTGTTTCTGACATAGTTGGGGTTGATATGGTTCTGCAATTTTTCTGATATGGTTGTTCTTTTTGCTGATGTTTATGTTAAAGGGGTCTGATTTGATTGTCAAAGGGGGTTGATGATATTGTTGTTAATGGGGGCTGATGATGTTGTCAGTGGGGCTGATCATGTTGTTAAAGGGGGCTGATCATGTTGTCAGTGGGGGCTGATCATGTTGATAGTTTTTCCTGATAATGTTCGTAAATGGGTATCTTATTATATCCCATTTTGCAGCATATGCACACACAAACTAACAATGACAAAGATGAAGGAAACAATTGTCTTTGTCATTCATATATATAATGTCATGTCACATACATCATAAAAGTTACAAAACTTTGTTATGAATATGAACTCAAGTGTTCTACACAATTGCTGTAATAAAATCTGTCATACAATCGATGAGATGTATATACACTTAAAACGAAGTCAGCCTAACTAAATTAAACGATTGTTTCCTAGCTTCTCATCTTCCGCTTGTGGGAGTCCTCGATCATTGACAACACTTTGTCTCGATGAGTATTGTTTCGATGACTGACCAACCACCACAACATGCCAATCTTCAGTTCCTGGATTTCATCCATGGAGTAGGAAGGCATCGTGTATCCATCCTCTTGCTCAGTGGCATCCCACATTTGCAACCATGAAACGACATGAACACCACATGAGTCCCTGAAAACCAGAAATTTACACAGGTGTTAACAACCTGCTTCATTTAACATGGACATTATATATATGGATGTTGAACAACTTAATAGACACTTACACATCCGTTTGGACATGAACTTTAGATCATGTCACCCCCTTGGGAATTATATCCTCGTGCTCAAACAATTGTGGCTTTACCAATCGAAGTATGTCCATGAAGCATTTTCGCTGAAATAAAAGTTCACACAGCATTACATCACACAAAACTTCATGAACAATACATTCACAACAAAACATAATATGCAACCACAAACAACTACAGCTCACGACTCATTTATGTATATACATACATAATATACACTTACATATACAAATCAGCATGGCATGATGCTAATATAGACTACATATCATACTACACTACAATACATTTCATGCTAACAAAAACAAATATTAACAACACATACTACTTCATTACAACACACACAAACAACACACAAACAGTCTAAACACACTACTTGCATAAATCACAACACATTCATCATCTGTCAACCATTTTATACCACTCATCACAACAACTAACTACGGTATATCAAGTTTATTTACTCAGACATGAACAAACACACATAATATAACATAAACATATTAACACATTAACGCATTAAACAATATACACACAATATCACATTCACACAACACTACACAATCTATACATATAAACACAGCCATTTTTGTGCAACTTGACATGACATCACAAACATACACACTACCAACAACACTACACATTCTTTAACACAACACAAACACATATTTACATTCATTCAACTACAATACACTATTCTACATATCTGGCTATCATTGACACAAACTTTTTCACTTTATATAACATACATAGAACACACTAATACATATTAAAATACATTTATAACTTGATAACAATTACATACACACATACATAACACATATCACAATGCACATAATTCACAATATTACAGTACTCATAATACATTTCAAATCAAACACAACCACATTACACACTAAACACACATACATCATTATCACAAACATACAACCACAACACACACATTCACTAACTACACACAATAAACGAAAACTATATATGATTTTTAACAACACAATAACAACAACACTCACTAATACAACAATCAGTCCTTTTGCACTTTACAACACTAATAACTAAACATATATACATACTTGATAACAAAAACACTCATACACACAAAAATTAATAACAATTAATACACATACAACATATCATTCATTACATTACACTCATGACTTACACATTTGACTAGCCGGAATCTTTGGAAACTTCAAGTCCCGATATTTAACTAAAAATGGGAATATGGCTTCTTTTCCTTAGCCTAGTCTAGCGTCTACAATTATCTTTGTGAAGAAGAAGAACAAATGGTAAAAAAGACCAAACTGATAATTGATAATTATGTAGTGACTTGGAAAACAATGATGCCCTCCGAGTTTTAGTCTTTCGTTTTGCTTCTTCTTCTTCTAGTTTGCCCCAATTTAAAATTATGGTTGTCAGAAATTTGGGAAGAAAAACCCTAAAATGTTTCTTCTAGTCAATGCCACAGGAGACAACGACACTTTCGAGAGGCAGAGATGGTTGCACCTTTGAGCAGGCGTCGGAGGCGCAAGCGGCGTCGGAGACTTGAGCACATCTGGGAGGTTTCGTTGCGAGATACTCGGCAGAGAGAGAGAGAGAGCGAGAGCGCGATTTGAAATGGGAATGAAATTGCCTCCTCCTTTGTCTGTTGTTAGTGGTGGGTATGTTGGTCATTTCCCTAAACAATGGAATGCCAGAAAAGGTCCTAGGGCTTCTTCTGGAAATGTCAGATTCTTAGGGCCTGCAGTGGGATATCAGAGTTTAAAAGGGCCCTGATAAGGATTTTCCCAAAAAAAAATTACAGAGGGGAAACTAATCCCAATAATTAGTGTCCACCCTTGCTAATAAGGTAATTAAAATACATATGTACTTGAACTTATTGAGTGTCTAGTCCTTGATAATAAGACAATTATGATGTAATTCCAAAAAATAAGGCTTAGAAAGATGACATTATATTGTAATTATTTTTATTGTAATATATTTTTGTTATTAAAATATATGTACTTGAACTTATTGAGTGCCTACCCTTCATTGTAATTTATGTAACTGCATTTCTAACAGCACTTAGCCTTGCTTTTCTAAATAACAGGTTTGTAAAATAATTGTCTCTCTTATTACATCATTAATATTCACTTGATTTCACGAATATTTTTTTTCATATTCTTTTATTTTCTTATTTATGTTCTTTTGTTTTTTAATGCATTTAAAACTTTTCTCAAAAAAAAAAAAATCGGTGGCGCTACCCTCAAACCTCCGAATCCCTCCTACCACTGGTGCCCACCCTTAACTATTTTTCTGGGTCCGCCCTTGCCCGGGAAAGTATTTATTTTTTTATAGGTAATGTAGCTTCTAACATCTTAAATCATAAATAAAAATAGGGTGTTAAATGTAATTGAAAAATAATGCTCAAGTGTAAATAACAACATTAGGTGCTAGATGCTTATTAATTGGATACTATCGGAAGTAACATCATGATGTGAGAAAGGTGCTTTAACTTCTTTTAATTGAAAATTCTATGAAAACCCTCAGTTCAATAATTCACTGATGCATCGTTATTCGCCCAATTTAGAAAATGAAGTTGGTCAAAATAAGGCACTGGTTGTTCTTCTGTGTATTTTCCCATCTTATTTTTCTATTGTTTGATGTTATTTTCAAAGAGATGTTATTTTTATTATACCCTTTTTTATGTTTATATGTTCAATAATTGGATATGTGTCTGACTTTCCCTCGTCACCAAAACGAAGTAAACATATTATAATCATACGATAATTAAGGGGTTCACATTAGGTGCACATCCTTATGTGCTCATCCTTCTATTAGAGGGATAATAGAGGGATGAGCACATTTTTTTTATTTTTTTTATTACTGTTATTTGGAATTTTTTTACATCAGATATTTTAAATTAATTAGTTTCCAGTGTATTTAAAAATGTTTCTCCTGTAATAAACATCGATATCATAGAAGATTTTTGTACGAGTGTATTCTGGGTATTAAAAAAACCGTTACCACGTGGAAAAAGTCTGGTCGATATACCATATAAAACTAATTGTAGTCATTCCAAGGTTTGGCACGTAACCTTTTTTTTCTATTTCTTTTGTCTGACAGATTTGAACCATAGTTTAATTAACACAATGTCAACTACTTGAACAAGTCAAATCCAGACTACGATTGTTTACATCAACCCTTCTACTTAACCAAGTAATTCCATCTACAGTTAAAACCTTAACCTCTGGTCAATGACTTTGGAATTGGTCTAAAAGAAGAAACTTGTTCTTGTGTTTTTCCCGTCTATTTTCTTTTTAATGATGTTTGATGTTTCTTTCAAAGAAACATGGAGACAGTGAATAGCATAATTAGTTCTCCAAAAGTTTTGCAAAACCTTCCAACTCTTAAAAATGTCAGGACATGTTCTTTTGGCGTTACTTCAACTTGCTTTGACTCTTTCAGTTCTTGTTCATTCCCAGAATCAATCAGGTAAGCTAGTTTCATCTTGTTCATCTCACTGCAACCAAAACTTTATGTTTCTTACAAATAAATCTTACCCTTTTTTTCGCAGGATTCATCAGTATTGATTGTGGACTTGTGGATAAACCAAGCTACACAGATGAATCTACTTCAATCTATTACACTTCAGATGCCAACATCATATCCACTGGAATTAGTCACAGCATATCATCCAAACATAAAACACAGAACCTTAAAAGGCAGTTCTGTAATGTTCGGAGCTTCCCAGAAGGAACAAGGAACTGCTATACCCTTGTTGCTCCACAAGCAAGTAGCAACAAGTACTTAGTGAGAGCCATGTTCATGTATGGAAACTATGATGGTGAAAACTCTCTTCCCAAGTTTGATATCTATCTTGGAGCTAAGTGGTGGGACTCAGTGATGTTTCAGAATGAATCTGAGATAGTTTCCAAGGAAATCATTTATGTTGCTTCATCTGATTATGTTCATGTTTGCCTTTTTAAGACCAACAGTGGTACACCTTTCATATCAGTCTTGGAGCTCAGAGTTCTTGACAGTGATGCCTATATTTTTAGCTCTCTGAGCCTCTTGGCTCGGTATGATTTAGGGTTGCGGGATGCTGAATTGGTCAGGTGAGAGAGCCATTATGTCATCAAACTCACAAGAAGAGAGAAAATAGGAAAACATGCATGAGATTAGTGTTTTTTAATGGCAAAAGTGCACGTTTAGCCCTTTAACATCACACTAAGTTATGGGGACTATCTTATGTACTGAACAAGGAACTGAATTGCATGAAAATATCTATAGATGACTATTTAAGAACAGAACCTATCATGAAAATTGAGTTTTAGTTCAATGTTTTCTGATGATCTATCCTTTTTTTAAAGATACCCAGATGACTCCTATGATCGCATATGGAGACCCGGTAACTCAGAAGACTGGAGACGGATAAATACCTTACTACATGTGGACCAAGGATTATCATCAACAACATCATCATATGGTTTAATAACTTATCCACCCTCCATTGTTATGAGAACAGCATCAACTCCAGCAAATGTAAGCAACAAAATGGAAGTTCATTTCCAGATTGGGAACAACGCATATTTCGCGTACTTGTACTCTGCAGAAATACAGAAACTCCAAGCAAATGAAATCAGAGAATTTAACATTTTTGTGAATGGAGAACTCTTAAGGGCTAATTTCAGCCCTTCATACCTTCAAACCTTGAATATTGTAGCTATAGGAAATGGACCTTGGCTCAATATTTCGATCAATAAAACGGATAGATCAACTCTCCCTCCTCTTGTAAATGCCATTGAGGTGTATATGGACAAGAATCTGTCACAACCTCAAACACAGCAAACAGATGGTATGTTCACTGGTTACAAGTTCTGTTCATATTGCCAGAAATAGTCTTAGTTCTTTGTTTAATTTGGCTGACATGCTTGTATTATAAAAGTTGATGCTATCATGATCATCCAGTCAATTTATGGGATCAAGAGAAACTGGCAAGGAGACCCTTGTACTCCACAGGCATACTCGTGGGACGGTCTTAACTGCAGCTATGATGGATCTGGTCCCCCAAGGATCACATCCTTGTAAGTTTGGCATAAAATAGCTGTAAAAATTTTAAGATTTTATTGTTTGACTTCTTCATCTTCAACTATGGTGATGAACTTCATACTCTTTTCTTTTAGGAACTTATCTTCTAGTAGATTAACTGGAAACATAGCTCCAGATGTATCCAATTTGAAGGATATTGAGTATTTGTAAGCATCTCAATCTATCATGTGAAGATAGGAACTTATAGTTGAGGATCTGACAAAATAATTTGTTGTCATTTTAGGGATTTATCAAACAACAATTTAGTTGGAGATGTACCTAGTTTCCTGTCTCAACTGCAGTTCCTGAGGGTTTTGTATGTAAACTATTTCAGTTTTCATCTAGGTTATTAAATTCTTCATGAAAACATGTACATTCTTTTAAAAAAATAATAATAACAAAACTATTGTTTTTTTGTCCATTGAAGAGACCTAGGAGGCAATCAGCTATCAGGAATAATTCCAACAAAGCTTATGGATAGGTCAAACAATGGATCACTTAAACTCAGGTATGCTCCGTTTGATGTATCTACTTAGAGATATTGCCCGATTTAACACTGGTTTTTTTTTGTGCATGGTATGGTACAACTTATTCATTTTTCAATTTAAATGCAAGTTTTGGTGGAAATCCAAATCTGTGCTCTTCAGAAGATTCATGTAAGAATAGTAGGGCAAAGCTCGTCATTCCATTAGTGTCATCACTAGCGGGAGCTTTCATACTACTGGCTACCACAATTACTTTCTGCATTTACAGAAGAAAACAAACAGGTACATGTCTAATGTCTTCTATTGGTAAAAACTCCGTGTAATAAGTAAAGAGGGAAAATGTTTTAACCAACAAATAAAAAAAAGTCAGATTGCTTTTATTAAGCAAAGTCATTCTATTTACCATAGAAAGTTTGACTGTGTTTAGTAAAGCAACTAAGTTAGAAAATGGGCTGACTTTTTTTGGAAAATTACTATGAGGTCACAATAAAAGAATTTAATCACTAAAAAGTCTCATAGCAGTGAGTAGCATGCAATAACAAGTTTCAATACAGGAAACAACAGCAGGTCCATACTGCTCACTTAGTGTGGGACTTTTTGATAATAACATTTCTTTCTTGGGAACTCATCATAGTGATTTTCTCCTTTTTTTATACTGCATGATCTTTCTTTTCTCACAGTCCCCATCTATATCCAGTGAAGCAGAGTGATTATTCCAGAATAAGCAAGGAGCTAGGGCTGAATAAACAAGAACTCACATATGATGAAGTTTGTAGCATTACCAACAACTTTGAAAAGGTTGTGGGAAAAGGAGCATTTGGAACAGTTTACCATGGAATCTTAGGCAACACTCAGGTTGCTGTCAAAATGCTCTCCCCTTCAGTTCCAGGATATCTTCAATTTCTGGCAGAGGTACAAAGACATTATTTCCTTCAAATACTCCCTCCAGTCCTTAATATAATATAAGATGCAGTTGACTTTTTTAGAGAGATTAAGGAAGCTATATAAGTTAGTTAGATATTGTGTATCATTTAATTATATATCAGTTTATAAATCAGAAAAATTAGTTTAGTATAAAAAAATATATATATAAATATTTAAAGCAATTTATTTAGCTTCCTTAATCTCTTCAAGAAAAGTCAGCTGACGGGAGGTAGTGACTCTATGTCATTTCTATAAAAACATCTTATCAACCATGTGGATTTTAAAATATCTTCAGATTCACACAAACTGAAGAAGTTGAAACTTTGTGATTCACAGGCAAAACTTGCTAAAGTTCACCATAAACACTTGAATGCTCTGATAGGCTATTGTGAAGATGGCACTAACGTTGCTCTAATCTATGAGTATATGGCTAATGGCGACTTAGCTAAGCATTTATCAGGTACTATGTGCCATATGATCCCTCAAGTTCATCAAAATTTTACTTCAAAAAAAAAGCCCAATATATATATGTAGATATACAAGAAAGTTACAACTGGTGCAAATTTTTGTGCGGCTTTTTTAAATGCAGAGAAAAATGTGAACATCTTGAACTGGAAACAACGGCTACAAATAGCAGTGGATGCTGCAGAAGGTTAGCAAGGAAATGACTCTTTTACCGCCCCCAATTAATTTCCTTTTGTTTATCCTTCCATTTATGCATTCACTTTTAACTCTGTAGGCTTGGAGTATATGCATACTGGTTGTAAGCCACCAATTGTTCACAGAGATGTTAAATCCAAAAACATCTTACTGAATGAACATTTTCGAGGCAAAATAGCTGATTTTGGATTGTCAAAAATCTTTCCTGATGAAGATGATACTCATATGTATACTAGGATTGCTGGAACCCCAGGATATCTTGACCCTGCGTAAGTTTTTGCCATCTCTAAACTTAGTCTTCTGTTTTTCTTGTTTTTCCCTCTTAAGCCATAGGTTGAGTTGCAGGTTTTCTCTCTTGTATTAGACAAAGTCAGAAAACCCTCTTTTTATTTTTTTAGGCTCTCCATCTTTCTTTCATTCATTTTTCTCTTTATTTGGTCTTGTACTTTAAGTTTTAGAGGCCATCTTCAATTTTTAGTTGATACCATAAAATTTATACTCCCCTGATTCTTTTTATGAGGAATATTCTCTCTCATAGAGGTGGTCCTTTTCATAATCAACAATTCATTTTCATCTGAAATTTGAATATGATTTTTCCATTTTTATCCTCATTAAATATTTATCACTCATTATCTCAATTACACATTTATAACTTTCAACTAACATTTTGAATCACGTGATTTTAGTAATTGTTCCTTATAAAAAAGACCAGAGGGGGTATTATATTTGTCTTTCTATCAAAATAGTTTAAGTTATTTTAATAGGACCTACCTCAATACTTTATACATTTAATTCATCTTTCAATTAGTTGAGGTGGGACTTAATATATTGTAATATCATGCAGGTACTATAAGTCAAACAAGTTGAATGAAAAAAGTGATGTATATAGTTTTGGGATTGTTCTTCTTGAGATAATTACAGGACAACCTGCCATATCCAAGACTGAAGAAAATACTCACATAGTCCAATGGGTTAATGTCATGCTTGCTGGAAGCAAGATTGATGATATTTTGGATTCAAGATTAAGGGGAAACTTTGATACTGATTCTGCAACAAAAGCTTTGGATATTGCAATGGCCTGTGTGGAACCTTCTTCCCTGAGTAGGCCAACAATGAGTCAAGTAGTGATGCAATTGAGGCAATGTTTGGCTATGGAGACAGCTCGTGAAATTCACAGTCAAAATGATTTCTCATTTGGTGGAATTAGTGGAGAGAGTTCTCTGGCTAGATAGCTATCATTTTGGTTAAGTTGCTAAATACATTGTGTTCTTTCTTCCCTTTAGCATGATTACATAATGAGGTAGCTTTTTTGGAGAGGAATTTCAATTTGATTACTAATTATGAACTGACATGATATTTGTATATCTAGAATCATATGCAATGTTTGTATTTAAAAAATGTATTCTTTTTATCTTATTTATAAGATAGAAATAACTTTTTTGTCCTATTTATAAGTCACATTATTAAAATTTTCATCTGAATGTATAATTTTACTCTTCATTTATTATTGTATATATTATTATTTTCTTAAAAAGTGTATATATTAAATAGAAATAAAATTGAAAAGTTATTAAATTTTAAAATAAAGTTAATAAGATTCTTTTTTTTTTTTTTAAATTCCAGTGAAACATGTTGGAAGTGTAGGAAAGGAGTATGTTGTTAGTTGTCTATAGATGAAGCTTATGAAAGCCTTTGACTTAAAAATAAGTAAATACATACTGTAGTAAGTAAAAAGGAAGCTTATAAAAAGGGTTAAGGTGCAAAAATAGACATGTGCTTTTTTTAGGAGCGCCCGGTAGCAAATGTTTTTCAGGTGCAAAAGTATCTATGTGGTTACAAATTAGGTGCAAAAATAGCGTTTGACCGTTAAGTTTGACTTCTTTTGCTGACAGGACTATGACGTGGCATTTCAAAGGTGCAAAAATAATTTTAGGATCTTGAAAAAATATTTCAGGTATTGATCGGTACTAAAAGGTACTAAAAAGTATTTTCAGGATACTGATTGGTACCAAAAAAAAAAAATATTTCATAATTTTGAAAAATTATTTTAGGATCTTGAAAAAATATTTCAGGTATTGACCGGTACTAAAAGGATACTGAAAAAATATTTGAAATGTCACGTCATCGTCGATCGACAAAAAAGTCAAACTTAACGATCAAAAGTCAAACTTAACGGTCAAACGCTATTTTTGCACCTAATTTGTAACCATATAGTTACTTTTGCACCTGAAAAAAGCATTTGCTATTGGGCGCTCCTCGGAGAAAAGCATATGTCTATTTTTGCACCTTAACCCTTATAAAAATATAGGTTTGAGTTTTTTTATATGAAACCGGATTTAACCGGTGGAAGAAAAGCCCACCAACAAGCCCAGCCCAACTATGATATTAAAAAATTCTTATTTTAACTTTAGTTGACCCATGTGGCTCACCATGTCACCAACTTCTTGCTTTGTAAGCACCAAATTAACCAACGTGGTGTTGATATCAGCACACCCTTCGCCTTCTTAGCTTCAAACATATACTCCTCTGACTAATATAAGATATATTTACCTAATTTGATTAGACTAAAGAAGTTAGTTAAATTAGTTAATATACATGTATTTTCTAAAACATCTTAGTCATCTTCCTTAGTTCTTTCGTTCCCTCTTCTCCTTAAGTATTTTTGAATAAGCATCTAAATGGGTAAATTAGGAAAATGTTTGATAAATACGAAAACTGTCTTATATTTAAAATCAAGATCAACTTCTCAAATATGTCGTATATTTAAGACCAAAGGGAGTAGCATTTAGCTAAGGCTTGTGATAGAGAGACCAATGGATGAATGGATTAAAAATATTACTTAAAGAGCCAATTTCTAAATTGAGGTGAAGTTCAAGGATCAAGAGATTAATTTTTAATGCAATTTAATATTTTCTCATGTCATGAATGAATGTAACAGCTAATGAGAGGTTTTCTTTTTTTAAAAATAAATAAAAAATAAATAAGATCCCAATCTATTTTGTCTACGGTTAAGCAAGGAGACCATAACCTGTGAGCCCGTAATACCTCACTTCCTATAGGCCAAGGATCATCATCAACATCATCATTCAGTTTCATAATCTTACCACCTTCCATTGTCATGAGAGCAGCAGCAACTCCAGCAAATGTCAGAAACAACATGGAATTTCACTTCCAACCGAGGTACAATGCCCCTCCATACCACACATACTTCTACTTCGCCGAGACACAGAAAATCGAAGCAAATCAGATCAGAGAATTCAACGCTTTCTTGAATGGATCGGAGACCTTATCAGCTCTAATCCAATCAGTCCTTCATACCTTGAGACCACATATCATATAAGTGCAACAACTGAACCTTGGTTCAATATTTGGATCAATAAAACTGGGAGATCAACTCTTCCTCCTAATTTTAATGCCATCGAGATATATATGGTTAAGGATCTCTCTCAATCACAAACACAGCAAATAGATGGCAAGTTCACTGGTTGCAAGTTCTGCTAAAAAAATCAAATTTGACTGAATTACTTGTATCATAAAAGTTGATTCTATCATGAACATCAAGTCATTTTATGGGATCAAGAGAAACTGGCAAGGAGACCCTTATACTCCACAAGCATACTTGTGGGATGGTCTTAACTACAGCTATGGTGGATCTGGCCCACAAAGGATCACATCCTTGTAAGTATGATATAAAGTAGTGATAAAGATAGATTGGAACTCACTTATGAATGGATCATGGATTCAGGTGCAACATGGCATATAACTTCTCGTAGGGAGTGGTTTCATTCTTATGAACCTATCTCTAGAGGGTCTGTGTATATGTGTGAAAATAAGATCTTGGATGTTGCTGGGATTGGCATCATGAGGATAAAGATGCATGATGGAGTGACTCAATCAATTCAAAATGTGCGGCATGTGAAAGGGCTCAAGAAAAATCTATTGTCTTTACGGCAATTTGATGACAATAGCTATAAAGATCGTACAAAAAAAGGTGTGATGAGACTTGTCAAGGGAGCGCTTGTAGAAATGAAGGCTAAGAAAAATGTTTCAAACTTGTACATACTTATGGGAGAGACGCATCTGGAGGCAGAAGCATCCGTTGCATCAACCGATTCTAAGGAAGATACAACAAAAATGTGGCATTTCAAATTAGGCCACATGTCGAACAAGGATTGAAGATTCTAGCCAAAGGGAAACTTCTCCGGCCTCATAAAGGTATCTTTACCCTTTTGTGAGCATTGTGTTACAAGCAAGCAACACAGATTGAAGTTCACTACATCTAATTCTAGAAGTAAAAATATTCTAGAATTGATTCACTCTAATGTATGGCAAGCACCGGTTATGTCATTGGGAGGAGCAAAGTATTTTGTATCCTTATTGATTATTCTAGGAGATGTTGGGTGTATCCAATCAAGAGGCAAGCAGATGCATTTTCAGTCCTCAAAACATTCAAAGCGCAAGTAGAGTTGGAAACAGAGAGGAAGATTAAGTTTCTCAGGACAAATAATGGTGGAGAATACACAGGTGATGAATTCAACGCCTTTTGTAATTAGGAAGGCATCAAAAGACAACTCATGGTGGCATACACTCCACAAAAGAATGGAGTGGCGGGCGGATAAATAGAACTCTACCTGAAAGAACTAGAGCTACGTTGAGGACTGCAAGTATGGCAAAGTCATTTTGGGTTGAAGAAGTCAAAACCGCCTATTATGTGATTAATTGTTCACCATCAACAGCAATTGATCTAAAGACACTAATGGAAATGTGGACTGGTAAGCCAGTAGACTATTCTCACCTACACACTTTTGGGAGTCATGTGTTTGTAATGTACAATACCCAAGAAGTCATAAAACTGGATCCAAAATCCAGGAAATGCAAATCTCGGGGTATGCTGATGGAATTAGGGGTATCAACTATGGGATCCTATTACTCATAGTGTCGTCATCAACAGAGATGTAATATTTGCAGAAGACAAGCTGCAAGAGCAAGATGTAAAAGGCACTTTAGCGAACAATTCAGATACTTTGACAATTCAGGTGGAACAAAAGTCTAAGCAACAAGGTTCTTTTGAAACAATACCAAAACACGAGGAGCAAGAACCAGTTGAGTCTAAAACTACAAAAGTTCGACGGTCAACTCATGAGAAGAAAACACCAACCTAGCAATCTAATTATATTATGGAGGGCAATGTTGCATACGTCTTTTAACGAAGGTGGAGAACCATCAACATTTTAAGAAGCAACAACTAGCTCGGATAGATAATTGTGGATGACAACAACGTAGGAAGAAATTGAAGCTCTTCATAAGAATAAGACTTGAGACTTGTGCCATTACCTCAAGGAAGAAAGACCATTGGAATGAAATGGGTTTACAAAATCAAATTAAACAGTGATGATCAGGTAGAACGGTATCGTGCAAGATTGGTGGTTAAAGGTTATGCTCAGAAAGAAGGTATTGATTTCACTGAAATATTTTTACTTGTGGTTTGTCTGACTACAATTCGTATAGTAGTGGCTATGCGTGCGAAATTGGATTTACATCTAGAGTAGTTAGATGTTAAAATTGCATTTCTTTATGGTGATCTTGAAGAGGAAATCTATATGCTCCAACCAGAAGGCTTTGAAGAACCAAATAAGGAGAACTTGGTTTGTAGGTTAAACAAGTCTCTATACGGTCTTAAACAGGCGCCAAGGTGTTGGTATAAGAGATTTGATTCCTTCATATTGAGCCTTGAATACAACGAGACTCAATTTCGACCCTTGTGCTTATTTCAAGAGGTTTGATAATAATGATTTCATTATACTACTGTTGTATGTTGATGATATGTTGGTAGCAAGCCTCAACATAGATCTAATTCAAGAGTTAAGGGCACGATTGGCTAGGGAGTTTGAAATGAAGGATTAGGGACCAACAAACAAGATTCTAGGGATGTTCATTGAGACAAAAATAGTAGGAAGATTTGGCTATCTCAAAAAAATTATTTGCAAAAAATCTTGCGGCGCTTCAATGTGCAAGATTGTAAGTCAATGTCTACCACTCTTCCTATTAATTTCAAGTTATCCTCAAGTGTGAGTCCTAGCAGTGAAGCATAGAGGAAGGAGATGTCTTGAGTACCGTATGCATCGTGATGGGAGTTTAATGTTTGCTATGATCTATATAAAACTAGACATTGCACATGCAGTGGGAGTGGTTAGTTGATACATGGAAAATTATGGTCAAGAGCATTGGAAGGCTGTTAAGAGGATCCTAAGATATATCAAAGGAACCTCAAATGTTGCTCTATGTTATGGAGGATCTGAATTTATTGCCAAAGGATATGTTGATTTTGATTTTGCAGGTGATCTTGAAAAAAGAAAATCTACCACAAGCTATGTGTTCACAATTGGAAAAAGGAGTTGTTATCTGGCTATCTAAACTACAATCAGGTGTGGCACTATCTACGACAGAGACTGAGTATATGGCATCTACACAAGCTTGTAATGAAGCAATCTGGATAAGGAGATTCATGGAAGAACTCAGACACAAACAACAACGTATGTTATTGTATTGTGATAGTTAGAGTGCCTTGCACATTGCAAGGTATCCAGCATTTCATTCCAGGATGAAACACATAGGAGTTTGGAATCATTTTGTTGGTGAAGTGGTAGAAGATGGAAGTGGAACATGCAAAAGATTCACACAAAAAGGAACCTAGCAAATGTACTAACAAAGGCAATCAACATTGATAAATTCATGTGGTGTAGATCTTCATTTGTCCTGGAAGAGACATAGAAAACATGAAGTTAGCAAGGATAGTGTGGAGATTGATTGGTTCTCAATCATATCTCCAAGTGGGAGATTGTCATATATTTTGTCCCACATGGGAGGAGGCGGTGAGGAGGCTATAAATAAAGCCTCCCTCCTTCCTTTTCACTACACACCACATCTTCCTTCCCTTTTCCTTTTATAAGATATTTTTTGAGTGAGTTTGTGAGGAGTTCTCTTAATTCAAGAGAGGGATAAAATTGTTCTCTCCTTGTAATTAAAGAGAGGTTGTAATTTTATAATTTCCCATAGTGAGGTTTCCATATTCAATATTTGTGTTCCAATTATTATTTTCAATTTCCTATATATTTGTTAGATAGAAGTCGTTAAATCTACTTTTTGTAGTAGTATATATTTGTTATTGTTCTGTCCAGTGGGATCCTAATATCCCAACACACAATGTGTCTCTCTCATTGTCTTGATGAAGAAGCAGGTGGTATGTTGACAGAGGAGTGGTTGACAGAGGAGTGGTGGTTGGATCTCGTTGTCGAAGATGAAGAAGGGAGATGAAAGAAGGCTGCGAGAACTCACCTGGACCTTCAATTTGCACCAAACACTGTTTCTCTAATTTCAACGTCACTGTGATAGTTTTTATTTTTAATTGTTGATTGGTAATTTTTCTCATTTTAAATTGTTGGTTGGTGTTCTGGTGTAGAACTCAGATGTCCGGCCTATTGAAGGTCCGGTGGTTTGATATAGGATCTGTGTACCCTTCCTGTATGCTTATGGGACAAGCGTTCAGGAGAGGGTATGATCACGGTACACAAGCAGGCGTTTCGCCTAAGGGGTCTTGTGTGTGCCGTGTGTTGTATGTAGATAAGTCAAGGCTTAGAATGAATGTACCAGGCGCCTGTCTCCTTCCTACTCGTATATAGAGAGTATACCGGTTAGTTAGTCCCTTGGCCGCCACGCCGTCGTGTCATGTGCATGTCAGGGATCGTGTGCGCATATCCATGATCGTGGGTGCATGTCCGAGGATCGTGGGTGCATGTCCAGTCGTGGGTGCATGTCCAAGGTCATGGCTGGGTCCCACGGATGGTGGGTTGCCCCTGTGCTAGCCGGTGAGATAATGGGCCTAGACTAGGTCCGTAACAAGCTGCTCCCAAGCTCGGTTGCTCAGGTCTCGTGCAACCGAGTTTAGGCTGTTAAGCAAGAAGAGCGAAAGTTCGAGTCTTTGTTGAAGTCTGAGTCTTTGTTGATCGCGAAGTAACATGATGTCCTTGCCCCCCAGCCGGGTTGTCCAGGTCTCTGGTCAACCGGGGTGGACATGTTGTTGGATCCTCTAGTTGTGTCGGAGCTGCCCCCCATCTTACTTTGATAAGGTGTCTATCAGAGTTTCAAACAACCTCGGAACTACAAGTCTTCTGGTTGAATTGCCCCCAGTTTCGAAAGGTTTATACCCGCCAAGTCTCCTTCATTGCCATTTTACCAAAGTTGTTTTGAAGAACTTCTCTCAACCCGATTCTCGCTTCCAGGAGGATAACTTTGTCTTGTGAACCATCTTCGTTCCACAACTTCCATTGATCATCTCCATATTTTAGGTAGGTATTCTTGTTTCCTTGCCTCTTTCTTTTGTTCTCGCTCCGATCCGCCGTTTCCTATAAGATTGCGTCTCGTATTTAGTTGAAATTGTAGATTCCCTTGTTGAGGGTTTTCGCGTAGTCCTGCTTTTCGTTCCTTCATTTGTGCAAAACTCCCCGTTTTTCGAGCGAGCCGTTTCCTTCGTTAATACCTTTAATAGAGTGGCTCCCAATGTCGAAGGACATAAAGGATATGACCCCGAAGAACCGGCGGAACTACGCCACACCGTCAAGGGAAAGCCGTTGGTGGCTTTGGGGCGATGAATCTTCTCGTCCAACGCCGCAAACCGTTGCTTTAACCGATCACCGTGGAGGCAAGGGAAAAACTTCGGTGGTGGGCCGGCGAAAATCCGAGACGATGCATCGTCTGCTAGGGAAGTCCGAATGTTTCCTTCCCGCTTCTTCCTAATCCAAGGGAGTTTAACCCGAGCCCCGACGTGTCCGCTCCCCCCGGCCTTCCCCACAGCGCCTCTAACAAAGTGGCCAGCTCGGGTCCTAGGGCCGAGGTTGATTCCTACATCGGGCCTTGCTACGACCGCCCCCATGAGTGCTCCCGACTTATTTCTTGGGGGGATTCCTCCACGCTCGACTTAATTTTGGGCTCCCGCCGACATAATTTGGTCCCGGCTCCTCAAGCTATATCGCCGAGTCCCGTTGACTTGGATTTTAATCTTACCACAACCGTAGAGTCCCGCCTTCAATTATTGACATCGTGTATGCTAGGAAGATTCTCGATCTTGCTTATATTTTTATTTGTGTTAGGTATAATGGCGTCGTTTTCTTCTTCCCACGCGGCCGAGTCGAAGGGCGGAAATGCCAACCGCGCTAGCCCCCACAGACTTAATTGACCAATTCCCTTGGGTTACCCGAGAAGTGTTATCCTATCTATTTGAAGCCGACCATGGAAGACTTGGAAGGTCTTCCTAGTCGAGATACTAACACCTACTCTCTTTGTCTCCCGAAGAGGAAGAGCCTCAGTGCTCGGGGAGGGAGGGGAGCCACAACTCCTTTTTCTTTTTCTATGCCGACTACATTACTGTGCTTGGGATTCGATTTCCCTTTTCCGAATTTCAAATGGCCACCCTTCAATTTCTTAGTATAGCTCCCTCGCAATTACACCCCAATGGATGGGGTTACCTGATTGCCTTTGAGTGGTTTTGCCTGAGCCTTGGACTGCCTTGCACCACTTCTATGTTCTTCTACTTCTTCAGCCCCCACACCTCTCGCTCTGGGAAAGAACCGCCGGAGCTCAAGGGCTGGACATCCATTCGGGGAATAGCCAATCGGCGCTTGTTTACCCCATCGGGGTCAAGACGACGTGGCGTCGTGGCCGAGTATGGCATTTCGTTATTTAACATCGGCGTTGTTCCTCGTCTTAGTATTGTATTGATCGTCTTTGCTTTCCTAGTAGCTAACATGGTGTATGTGTTTCATCAAGTGTCTTAAGATGAAAGAGCCGCAATATCTATCTGGGATCCCCGAGCCCACAGCCAAGGGGAGAAAGAGGTCGGCCAAGGAGGGGGCAAGTCGAAGGTTGGAGAGTCTTGCGCGGCAAAGCCGAGCCAAAGAAGCTTAAGGTCGGGGAGTCGCCCAAGCCCCGAACCGAAGTCAGCCCCGTCTCTCCTATCCGAGCCTCCCTACCCCGAAATCGCCGCTTCCTAAGTCGACCCGACGCCGAGCCCCTCTCCTTGCCTCGATACCCCGGCTCCCCCTCGTCCTTCCACCGTCATTCCCGTTCACATTTGTGGAGGGGGGGGGTTACCGAAGAACTCAAGCCGGCACTCCCGCCTCCCGCCCGTTATCAAGAGCCGCAGGCCTTGCGGGAAGTAGACGTACGAGAAGTCCCAGGCATTGGGAAATGCTTTCCCGAAAGGTCGGGCCGTTTGACCCAATCTTTTCTCACCCTGCACCACAAATATGCGGATGGTGCCACTGAGGCTGAAGCGTGCCCGAATGCACCGCGACGAAGCTCTAAACAATGGCAAATCGCTTCGAACGAGTTCCGTGGCTCGTGAGGTTCACCGGAGAAAGTGGAGTTTCGACTAAAAGAGACCGAGGGGCTCTTGGCGGACTCCAATGTAATAATTGAAGGCTTTAAGGCGGCTCAAGCTAGAAGCGAAGAGCCCCCCAAAAGCCATGACACCGAGAGGGACGGGTTCGAGCCGAAGTGGACAGAGGTCAAAGCCGAGGGGGAGGCGTCCTCAACACATCTGTCCGCGGAGATAACCCGCCCCAGGAGTTGCTACCTCGGGTTCAGCGCGGGAGGCGTTTGAGAATTCACTTGCCTGCATCCGGGCTTTGAACCCCGGATCGAGCTCAACACTACAGGGCATCATTTCCTGCCTTATGTGACTGACGGGCGCATTGTCCCCTATGGGGAACCTCCGCCGGCTCCGAGACCCTGATAGATGGCGATGCGGCTGGCAGCCGAGGCCGAGCCAGCCGAGGAAGTCTCCACCGCCCCCAAGCACATGGATTGATTTCTTTTTTCTCTTTTAACTTGTATAATCTATCCCGGTTGTGTTACCGGCAATGACTTTATTGGGAATGTTGGCCAATATGGCCATTTTTGGCTACGATTAACAATAGATGGTAATTTAGCAACCATAATGCATCGTATGAAAATATAACTTTACCAGCTATCGCGGCCGACCCGGCCAAGGTCATAGGAAGGTGAGCCACTGCGAGACGCGCTTTTTGGTCATAAGACCATAATGTTTTAAAGTGCTAGTGTTTGCACTTAGTTTTATAAAATTCTGGTATGGGGTAACCGGGTCATCCAAAGGTAAATGAAAATTGCCACCTGCCCGGTTCGGTTTTGTCCCGATAGCGTCCGAGCATTTTGACCCGATCGTGGTCGGCATGACATTTTCTATTGATACCCCGAGTAAATTAGCGTGTCCGGGCCGCGATAGCTATCCGTACGTGTTTTCTTCAAATGAAAAGCTAATAACAATTGAATCTTGAAAAAGACAATGTTTGGAATTCAATAGATACCCTCGAACGAGAGTTTCATTCATATTCGACACAAAGAATTGTTGCGAAGGGAAAAGCCAAGCCAGCCAACGTTGAACAAAGAACATAATGGAAAACGATGCTTTAAGAAAAACAAAAGATAAGCCTAACCCGAAATATGCCTTTAATTTGTCCGCATTCCATGTTCGCTTGATAGGGGTTCCATCCAAATTTTCCAGAATGTAAGCTCCTCTCTCAAGAGTTTCCCGAACGCGATAAGGTCCGTCCCAATTAGCGGCAAGCTTGCCGTCTTTGGAGTTCTTGTTCCCGATGTCGGCCCTTCTAAGTACCAAGCAACCGGCCCGGAATCTTCTTGGTCTAACCTTCTTGTTATAACGAGCCGCGATCAGCCGCTTCATTGCAATATCCCGACAATGGGAGGTGACCCGGCCTCATCGCCGGATCCAACTCAATCGCTAACGCCTCACTATTGGCTATTTCGCCTTGTGATAAAATGCTCTTCCCGCGCCAAGACATCATCCCTATTTCCACAGGAATCATAGATTCACAACCGTAGGCCGCCTATAAGGAGTTTCTTGGGTGGATGTCTGAGCAGCTGTTCGATTTCCCTAAAGGACAAAAGGTAGTTGATCGCCCAAGAGGTGTCCGCCTCCAACATACGTTTCTTCAAACCATCAAGGATGACCTTATTGGCGGCCTCGCCTTGCCCGTTGGACCGCGGGTGTTCCACGGAAGCAAAGTGATGCCCCAAAGTATTCATAAATCAAATCACGAAATCCGACCCCTGAACCGAGTTCCGTTGTCTGTTACTGTCTCGGCCGGTGCTCCGGCGCGTAATTATATTAACTTCAACAAATCGCCGCACACGAGCCGAGGAGATCGTTGTGAGAGGTTCGGCCTCAATCCACTTGGTGAAGTAGTCTATCGCCACGATTAGCCATCGCAGCTGCTCCGGTGTCGTCTTGAATGGCCCTGTAATGTCCATGCCCCATTTGTAAAATGGGGGGGGGCCGTGATGGAATGAAGCTCGGCTGGGGGGCGCCCAAATAACTTCGGCATGTTTCGACAACTATCACATTGTCTTACAAGTGTCTTGAATCCCCTCCAACGCCGGCGCAATAGCTCTGCTCGAAGGGTTTTTCTGCGAGCGCCTTAGCCCCCATATGCCGACCATTGGCCCCTCCATGAATCTCTGGCCAGGACATACCCCGCTTCATTTGGGTTCAAACACCTTAGCATGGGAGAATGTAATCCTTTTCTCTAAAGTTGATCCTCCACCATTGTGTACTTGGCCGCGTCACGAATCAACATTTTTGCTTCCATTGCATCGTCCGGGATGAGTCCACGTTCAAGGTAGTCTTCTATCGGCTTTTTCTCTCAAACCGATTCGACCGAAATAGCCATCATGCATACCGGATCTTCGAGATTTTGCTTGGGACAACCGTGCGATGAGGCAAACCACTCGCTTAGGGCTTGCCAATTTTGATAAAATGTCCGGCCCTTGCGTTTCTCCTCTGGGAATGCGAGTACGCTTGCTTCATCGAAACCCGACATCAAGTCCTTAGCCCTTAGGAGATACTTGGCCATTAGCTGGCCTTTAGCGGATACGGGGGGGTACCCCTCGATCTCGAGCCGCCACCAAGCCGGGAGCTCCGTGAAAACCTTAACTCTTGTGGCCTCATTTTCCTTGGCTTGAAGAAGCCCGGCTATCAAGGCCTCGTATTCTCGCTTGATTGTTCTAAGTCGGGAAGCCGAGATGCAACGAATGCTCAATTGTAACCCCTCTCGGGACTCTCAATAATGACTCCGCTCCACTTCCTTTCGTGTTCGACGATCCGTCGACATACACCTTCCATTCGCCCGCGTTGTCTCATCGGACTTAGAAGCCGGGTGAGCTCCCGATGAAGTCTGGCCAACGCCCGTGACTTGATTGCATGGCGAAGCCCCGTAGGCGATGTCGAACCCCTGAGAGTTCTATCGCCCAATTAGTCATCCTCCCGCTTAGGTCCCATTTTATGTAAGACTTGTCGAATTGGTCAAGCTTGTTCTAACAACGATATGGTGACCTCGGAAATAAGGTCTTAACCTACGGCCGCAATAAGCGTGAGCGAATGCCACTTTTCTAGCTTCTTGTATCGGATCTCGGCATTCTCGTAGGTTCTCGCCGACAAAATACAGTGAATTTGTCCGTGTTCCGCCTCTTTCTTCAAGGCCGCGCCGACGGCTTCCTCGCCCGATCGACAAGTAAAGGAAAAGACTCTCGCCAGGTCCGGTTTCGAGGGGACCGGAGGATTGGCCAGGCATTGCTTTATGTCGTCAAATGCGTCATCGCACTTTGAATTCCATTCCACCGATGCCTCCTTCTTTAAGAGCTCGAACATGGGTAAAGCCTTCTCCGCCGTTTTGGCAAAAACCTAGTTGTGGCGGCCAATCTTCCCCCTAGCACCGTTGGACTTCTTGTTACTTTTCGAGCCTCTCATCTCCATCACCGCCCTACATTTGTCCGGGTTGGCCTCACGCCCCTGCTAGTCAGATGAAACCCAGAACTTCCTGGGACGCCAAAGGCACATTTCTCGTCGGTTCGCCGGATTCGGTAGGTTCTGAAGTTTGGCAAATGTCTCGGCTTCCAGTCTTGTATATGACGTTGCCTCGGTCCAGGTTTTGACGATCATGTCATCTATATACACTTCCACATTAAGGCCGATCCGGTCTGCAAAGACCTTATTCATCATCCTTTGATATGTAGCTTCCCGCATTCTTCAATCCGAAAGGCATGACATTGTAGCAATAGTTAGCTCTTTCGCCCATGAAGGTCGCTTTTCTTGG